>CM032888.1:13037374-13654874 GCA_019176425.1 Megalops atlanticus
TAAATCATGCTGTCCATATACTCCCAGTATATAATACTGTATCTACCTGATAGTTACCATGATCAAATGATTAAAAACAATTATGCTTACCAAAATGAAACAGTAATGATGATTTCTTAGGCCGAGGTAGACTTATTGTTGAATATTAAAAATGATACACAGAATTATACAGCAAATCAAAGCAAATTTACCTGTACCAGCAAATTTACCTGTACCTCTTTTGCCCTCTCTGGTACCATCAGGGAAAATGTGCATTCACAGGACAGGGCAAGTTTATACAGGTGCAGAAACATAAAGAGACCAGGCAGAAATAGGTCGCTTTTTGCTGCCAGGTCTCTGGTGCTGCAACTCTGTAGCTCCTCTGTCTCATCCCAGTATTTCAAGCACCTGATTTTGCAAACCCCCACAAAAGGACAAGACCAGCACTGGACTGTTCAGCCTTATCCCAGACTACTTTCAAACAGTTTATCACAATTTCTACATGACCTGTCACTACTTTTTTTGGAGCCGCTTTTCCACTTAAGATATATGTGGCATTTGACACATATGCCATATATTTTGCACTGGAAAAAGTGACCGCTATTGCTCTTTGTATGAAAGGGTATAGACCTCTATCCAGGTGTGTAATCATGTGTATTTTTAACCTGAGGCTTGGTTCAGTGCACTGCATGAGAACTGCATCAGAAGTCAGCTACTTTAAAGAAGAGGCACAGGAGTATGCCAACGGAACTGATTGAATTCTTATTGAGGTGTGAAAATATGATTTATTGACTCATTTTTCCTCTTTTAACTCATGACAGTAGATAGTGTAAATTTGTCAACATTTTTTTCCAGAACTACCCCCCTCCCATGCCAAAAGAAAAATGACCTGATGTCAAGACTGACTTACACCTCCATGTCCCTGAAACATCTTTATAAAAATCAGTATCCAAAGTTCTTAATATTCTTAATAGTAATATTTGTGATAAAAACTAGCACACAAATCAAAGAGACCAATTTGATTAGTTGTTCACTTTGTGACCAAGTGGTTCATGTTGATCATAAAAGAGTACAAACAGACCGACAGTGTTGTTGTTGATGGCCTTGTGAAAAGCACATAAAGTGAAAACTGACCACTCGTCTTGATACAATGGCAGGGCCCAAAATGTCCCAACAAATTGACTGTCTAATATGAAGCAAGCTCTGCAATATGTGATCTGTCTGTGCAGTCAGTGACAACTGAGCATGGTTCTTCTCAGTTTGGTTTTGATGAGAAACTAAAGCCACTGCGGTTGAGTGATTTGCCCATTAATTCTACCCAATTGACTCTTTAATGGACAGAGAAGTAAGCTAACTTAACTGTGAAACATAAGAACATTTTTTTTTCCAAGATGCAGAGTTGACTGTGGGCGATGACTGCTTTTGTGCACCACATTAGACAGACAAACGATGAAACCTTTTGATTGTCCTATTTGATACTGCGCTCATTCCATAACATCAAACTGAGAAACTGGTCCAACTTTTCAAAATGAGCAATGCCTTTGTTAATATGTTTATGAGCAGGCAGTATTTTAAATATTTCATTCAGAGTATGTACAATCACAATACCCATTATGAATATGCTGTTTGACTGTATGCATTGTTTGACATTACAATAGTTGAAAGCATTCAAAGTTCAAAATGAATGGCAATGTCAGCATGTCATCATGTAGTATTCTGTATCTGAAGTGCTTTCTCTTTATTTCAAATATCAGACAGCTACAAAACATTTTAATCTTTTCCCATGAAAAGAAGACAAGAGCTCAGAATGTGAGGCTTGTATCACTAGCATAGATATACACCGGTATCACAAAAATATAAAAATAATAATAAATAAAAAAGACAGAAAAATATAAATTGGCAAAGCAGGCCATAGAAGTCAAGGGTAATGTGCAGTGAAATAGAACATGAATGCTTTTAGATATCTGGGAAGAGGAAAGTATAAATGGGCAAATGGAAGTAACTGAGATGTTTTTTACTTATTATTTTTATTTCATTAATTTTTGAAGGATATGTCAACACTTAGTTCTGCTTTTATAAACTAATTCATACAGAGTGTCACACAGTTGGTGGTCTGTTCCTGAATTCTGGCACAGCTGGATTTTCAGTTTAAAAAGTAGAACTACATGAAGCAGTACTGTGTCATTCAAGGGAATGTTATGCGAGGGCCCATTAGACGTCCCTGTACCAAACTCCTGACATATTCCAAGAACCGAAACTGAGTTGTCATCCTTAGTGGTAGTTACAGTCTAGTTATTACCTACAGCACTGATACAACACTAATTTAGACCATGTTTTGTACAGATTGCTCAGAGCAACAATTAGGAGAAAATTACAATAAAAAGTGGCTATTATAAAGTCATACATAAAATATATAAGCATCAGGTATCAAAATACATGTAATAAAAAGAAAATAAATTAATAACAATTACAAAGAATTACATAGTACTGAAGAAGTTCCTTTACAGTTTTAATCACCAATAGGGAGAATCTCTAAAAAATAAAGTAGCAGAAATAATTGGGTTGCCCATGAATAAAATATAAACCAATTATATGATTTAAGCCTCAATATTGCATGAGAGCAGATGCTTTTGGAAGATGAACAATGTGGATTTAACATAAAGAGAGAAGAGGTTTGGCCCTCTGTCAGTGCCTGTGCATGAAAGTGCAAATATACCCTACATTTCAAACAGGATTGTCACAAGCGAATGCCATACTGTACCACATCACACAACACTGAAAACACTACCAAGGGGGAACCGTTTCATCGGCTCTGGAAGACAAGACACTGCAGCTAAACGGATGTCAACGCACAATGCTTTACTGCAGACCTCTTCACTGCAAGCATATTTTACAGCTCAGTTCCCACATCTTATTTATGGCGACAACCAGAAATTATAGATAATTATGCAAAATAGCACTAATAAAGAAGTGATGCATTATTTACAAATCGTTTACATTGATTGTGGGGGTTATGAATCAAAGTGTGTCAGTTTCGCACCATTAACCATAATGCTTTTTTTGTAATGTGAGACAGTGAACGGAGGTCAGGGCAACAGCACAATTCCCGTGCACACCCCCTTTGTGCAGGGAGTGGTTAGGAACAGCCATGGGCAGTCATCTTGATTATCACATCTTCTGCTAGGTGCTTCCGACATGAAATTGCTACCATTCATCTCAACCCTTGTCCATTGTGTGCATAGTCCAACACTTAGTCTGCCACTCTTTCATTGGCCATTGTTTCATAACACTGCAATCAGCAACACAGTTGAACTAATCTTGTGGCTGGAGAGGCAAACTCTGGACAGAGACAGAGCGCTGACAATACAGTGCTGACGATGAGAACCCTGAAGCTAAACAAAAATGTTTCTTTCCTCCTTACATCACATGAATAAATAATGTCAATACCTGTCAGATACATGGGGGAAAAAGAAACAAACAAAAGCTGCCAGTCATCTCAACAATCTCAAAGGGGTTCTCAATGCATGCCAACAGCTCCACACATGTCAACCCTCTGTCTGTTGGCCCAATCCCAGCAGCAGCTCCTTCTACTGGCCAGACT
This sequence comes from Megalops atlanticus, assembly GCA_019176425.1. Taxonomy (NCBI): domain Eukaryota; kingdom Metazoa; phylum Chordata; class Actinopteri; order Elopiformes; family Megalopidae; genus Megalops; species Megalops atlanticus. Next base: position 13,040,955 of record CM032888.1, read on the forward strand.
CTGTCATTACGGATTCCTTATTTTATTTTCTGTATCATCATAAATTTTCATGATTGTGTGAAGCAATAGCACAACTTAACACAAGCTATCATAATACCAAATGTGCAACGTAACATAAAAGGCATGCATGTGTGCAGCACAAATGAATCTGTACGTCTCTTCCCTGTGCTCACATGGTAGTGTATGCTCTTCAGTGATGCTGGTTTGAAAAATTACTCTGTTAGCTAGGAAGCTGGTTTTAACAAGATGTATGATCAGTTGATTTTAAGTTGAACTTAAAACTGGCATTTGCGTCTTATTCACTGTGCGCACCCTATGAAAGGGGTTTGTGAAAGCTGTTTAAGACCATAAGGAACACTATCAGCTCATCCCAGACATGATGTTTCCATGTCTTTGGGAATTTGCAGGTGCTTGCTTGACCAGTGCAGTTAGTTACAGTGCGTTTCTACTCAGAACATCGGCCCCAGACAGATGAAAAAAAAAATGCTAGGCTAATCTCGCTCCAAAGTCACACTCCAAAGTGTGACTAAACAGAAGAAATTTTGCCTCACATTTTGAAAAGGGCAGCAGAGGACAAGCAGACTGTGCACAGCATCTGCGAACGTCTGAACCCTTGCAAATCTGTTGGTCTGATATATATATATATATATATTTTAAATCAGTGAGGGCCATGTGCAAGCGTGATGCGGTGTACCTCTCCTTTTCGGTTTCTGCTGGTGCTACAGCACGGCCTGTAGGGGGAGCAGCGCTGAAGTTATTTCAGTTCAGGGGTTTATATAACTGTACTGCTGACTGTAAGTTCTGGGATTTCAAGTTCTGCTTTTCAGCCCCTTCGCGCTCCACCTCATCAGCTTTTACGGTGCATGCCTGTTTTATCTCCAGGGCCCTGAGAGGTATTCAGAACAAGAAGAGTTCAATTATTTGGTCCACAGAGGAGGATAAATGGCATGCGTAGATTATATTTGGGTAAATTTCCATTGATGGTTTGATTAATTAATTGGAGAGCAATTTTAGGCTGACAGACCTGTGTTTATTCCTTGTATCAATGTGTAGATACTGTAAGATACACAGAAAATAGAATACCCTGACTTTTAAGAATAGGAACTATTAATAGAAGGAGATCAATAACATTTTCACCAAGAATATACAATGGAGTCAATGGACTGCAAGCTCTATTCCTGAGGTCTGCATCTTATTTTACTTCATATAAGCAATTCTGTCCCAGTGTTACATGTTTGAGAAAATCTGAACTTGCATAGTATTAATGTGTGATCTGCATAACAAAAAGACTTACTTAAGGTAAATTTACTGTACATATCCCACAATTTCCTTTGCATATAGTGCATGCATATTAGTGCATATTTATGGTAGCCATTCAAACACTGAGTAGTTTCCTGAAGAATGCAGTGCCACAGCTAGGAATGGAGCTTGCAGCCTTCTGGTTACACTTTAAGTTCTTGACCCATTGTGGCACACTGCCCAGAATCTTATCCAAGGAGGATTTTTTTTTTTTTTTTTTTTTGAACATACTTCCACATTCATCACATCACTACCAGATTGTATGTCAGTGACAGCACAATTATTTCAGCCAGAGCTTGTAATATTCCGTAAGACTGCAGTGATACATTGTACTGTATAATGACTCATATGCTTTTGTAAAATATCAAGTTGTCAAATAGCACTTCTCTCTAGGAATTTTCCAGGTAGGATAAAAATAACATAACATTTCAGCTAATGTGGAACATGACTGGAAAATCATTCCCTGACCCCTTCTTAAAAAGATTTTGAGTTAAAATGGTTGGTTATTACAAATTGCAAATTAATTATCATTTAAACATGTTGAACACATTAACACATTGAATAGATTAAATTAATACTTCTCTTGAAATTAAATGTTAAAAATTGCTCATCAAAATGCATCAGAAGCATTAAAATAGCTTTGAAGGCATAAATACACAGTACAGTTGGCAAACTTGGTCAAACAAGGCTGTTTTTTTTTTTTTTTGGCAATTTCATGGAAGCTCACTCTGCAAAAAATGGTCCAGAAATTGTAACTTTGGTCCAGTGTAGGTGTGTTATGGGTGGTGGTCAAAAAAATTGTAATGACTGGGAATATTCAGGGTGTAATGGCATTTTGATTAAAGATAATGGTACATCAGTGATCAGCACCTTATAAATTTTGTGTGCGTGAATAAATTTAGTTGCCATGTTGTACACATGTTGCATAAATTTTTCATAACCTTGCATTTTGTGCTTCTCTATTTTTTAACAGATGAAGAAACATATAATTTCATGACAGTACAATAATTGGGGTGATATTTTAGTAATACAAAACAGGCTCTTTAAACCTGAATGTTCAGTATTTTTTGCAAATGTCATATCATCAAAGTGCATCCAGTATAAAACATACTCCATGTTACTTTGGCACTTTTTTCTTTCTTTTTGGATTTTTTCCCTTTCTAAATATTTTGAAATCATCAGCTGTAAATTAGGCTTGACCCACTGGAACAATCTCTGCAGTCATGCAAGGCATAGCGAATGCATATACACCAACCACGACTATTTTTCACACTATGAACCACACAGTGCCACAGGAAGCAAAAAATTAACAGAGGACAGGTGTATCTCCCTGAAGTCATCTGAGCAACTCACAGGCCACAAAAATGAGGTTCAGGGTGCTGAGAGTGGAGTGACAAGGGAGCCTTGTCTTACCATGATGGAATGAGGCCAGTTTGTTCCACTGTTGTGGATTCTTGATCGTTGTCAGCAGATGACATGGCCGGGCTCAGATCCAGGCTATAGGATAAGTGTCTTAACTGACCAAGCTTTGGAGATTTTGGCTGTTATTCATGAGGGCCTCTGAAGTGTCCTTGTTCATTGCCTTACCAACAAGCCATGCATATAACTTGTGCATGATATTGGCATATTACATGCTGTCACTTTCAATACACTGTGAATGCGCTCCGGTGTGGGTCTCATAGTGGTATCGACTGTTTTGCATTTGAAATCCTGTACTATTAAAACACAGTCTCTTTAGCTATTTAAAATGTGTGGGTCTCCAGAGTCTTTTCCATTTAGTTTTAGCCCAATTAAATGAATGCTAAATGAATTTTTCATTTTCTCTTTTCAAAAACAACCTCTCAGAAGGAATAAATGTTACGTTTCTGTTTCTCCCATTAACTTCTATAACTGATACATCATGATGAATTTCATTATCTTTACCTTTTCTGATTTGGAGAAATGAGATCCAGTACTGCTGATTTCTGAAACAAAAATGGAATTGTGAATCTAATTAGTACATTATTCAGAAAAATACAAGATGGCCAAATCTTGATCACTTTTGTTTGGACCTCAGGGGTATCTGGACCACACAACAGACAGTTATTAAAGAGTTCCTGGCCTGGAAGCAGGCCTCTCCACTGTTCCTGCTGGCACACTGTTCAGTAAACTTCAAAGTTTAGGAATAAATTTGAACACAGATTGTTCAGTGACAGTTGTAACCAGTGTCTCATGTTCATTTGTCTTATTTTTTCACATTGAAAATTTAACATGTATTCATTTGAATACAATTTCATTCAAATTTCATTTGAAGACAAATTAGTTTTGAACACTGGTTTTAGTTCTCGGAGTTGAAAGAAATCCTATTTCCAATACACTATGTGCTTTCTGCCTGCTTAGGTATCATTTCAGATCACTACTCATAACTAGCAGATAAGTAGCAAACAAACTAACTATTGGTAAGAGTATGAATAGGCCCTTTCAGCAAAGTTCAGGACATCATGGGATAGCCAGTGATTTTATGGATTCAGAGGCAGCAAAGAGCTCAGACTGCCCTCTTCCTGACACCATCTCTTTTTTCACTGTAGAGATTTCTGAGAGAATAATGTCAGGTATTGAGATGATCCATTGGTGCCAAGGAAGTGCATTTGAAGGCTGCGGGCAAGCAAAGGGCAAGCATTCTTTTTTGGCAGCAGTAGGACTGGCCAACCAAATCCTTTTCTGATTAAATGTTAAACAAAAACAGGAATCTTCAGTTTAAAGGCCACCAAGCTGACAACACACAATTGATTTCCTTCATAAATTAGAAAGAGTTTATGTAATCAGACTCCAAAATGTAGAAATTGATTTGCAGACCCACTCCTTATAAGTGAAAGCACCAGCAACTTACTGTGAGCAAAATGAGCTTGTTGGGCTGGAGATAAATTTCATTATAAACTGTGTACAAATTACGTTCCATACAAAATTAAGAGAGACTTGCATTATATTCTACCAAGCAACTCCAGTTAATCTCCTCCTCCATGTGAATAAATATACGTGCTTAGCCCAGGTATCAAGCATTTCAAATGGTTTGTATGAGGATTTAAGACCTCAGTGATACAAAGTGGAGTCATTCTTGTGGCCCTGTGACCTAGCACTTGAGTAAATACTTGATATCTTGAGCCTTCATTTTTGAGATGGGGAAACACTCAAATACTTTCTATGTATTTACAGTAACCCTTGAGCACAGAAAAGACAAGAATCAAGATAGTCATGTATGTTGGTCCTCTGTAAAAGTTTCGTTATCATTTTCTTTTGATCAGCATGCATTTTTGTCTTTCGAGTGGTCAGACAGAGATCAAAGGAAAAAAAAAATAGTCGCTGTTGCATGAAAAACCACCTCACTGGCATTGCTGAGTTTCCTCATGTTACATTCTCCCCTTGCTTCCTCATAAAAACAGCTCTGTCTCTGAGTTTGTTGCCATGGCTACTGTTAGAAGCCCTGAGAGTATGGGGTGAAAGGATGGGTTGTGGGGATGGCTGCGAGGGCAAAGACATTTGATGCAATGTTCAGCAGTGTATGGAGCACATGCATTTATATCACAGATCATTTGCACTTGTGGAGAAATTCTATTATGTCGAAGTCTCTCGAGCTGTTCGCCAAAATAACAAAATAGGAGTCATTTCTGCCACTGATGCCTCGAGTGCTCAAACACTCAGAGGTCAATTCCCCCCCCCTTTTTCCCTGCATCCCAGTACTTCTTTTAGGGTAGCTGCTGTCCTTATTTCAGTTTTCCTGTAGCCTCTAGCCTGTAGCCTGTTTTTAATGGATGAAACCGTATTCCTCTTCCAGCATCGCAAATGATCAGTCTAGACACATTGTTATATCAAACTGAAGGTAAAAATTCTCAAATAAAATTCATGCTTGCACATTTGCTAATGTAATTACCTGAGGAAAAAAGAAGCTATCCGTCACTGAAAACAGCGTTAATTTAAATTTATGCAGAAACGTATGTTTAAATTCAGATTATTATACTTCACATGTCTTGAAGATTTATGTGCGTGAAAAAATAAAACAACAACAATATGCAGACACAATCATGGTGATTTTTATAAACGGTAATCCCGGTTTGAATTAATACCAATATTTAATTTCCATAAATTGCTTCCTGCTTTCCAAGATAAGCTCTTAGTCTTCATTTGCAGACGGTGAACTCCCATTATTATCTGCTTAATTATTCTCTGTGATTTGGGGCTTCAATGAACAGGCCGTCTGCATCCTAATGCTTTTGATTCAGTTTTGGTTAATGACAGCTAAATCTGTACACAGAGAGGAGCTTTCCATTCCCTGTGTAACCTTCACTTTCAAGTCTACCAATCTACTTTGCAAGAACAATAACATCCTTAAAGGGCTTGTGGAAAACACTGGAAGTTTGTTTCCTCCTAGAAAGGCACCTTGACCTATTAAATAGCATAGGGAGTGTATTTTTTGCCCAATTTCATTTGCCCTATGCCTTTAAAGGTGAGCATACTGTATACTTTATTTCGATCCCTTCCTTTGATGGAAATGATTCAGGCATGAAGCAGAATGTAATTTGTTTCAGATTAACTGGACATCAGAGTTCCTTTCTGTATTTTTTTTTCTTCAGAATAAACTTAAGTTAATAAAGTGCATCTTATCCAGTGAAGTCAGTGTGCCTTGTTGTTGTTGTCCTGCATGTCCTTTCTCAATGGCCAAACACATCCTCGATTCATGGCCACATCACTCTGGAGGCTTTGTTGCAGGTTGAGTTCTAGACTGCTCTTGTACCCTTGAGCAAGCTACTGTGAACCACTTCCTTGTAAATACAGGAAATTATATAAACGGATAACATATAAAATGTAACTTACATAAGACATCCTGGATCAGAGCCATACACCAAGAAACCAAGAAATTTCATACATAGTTTTGAACTTGTGAACTTTGCTGGGAATGGGCACAGTTATTTCTCTTTAAATAAGTGACCTTCCAAAATACTATATAAATGTTAAACATGCTATATGTCAGGCCCTCAAGAATGTTTATGATTTATCACATCCAACTTTGTGAAAGACCTATGACCCTTTTGTGGAAAATACACTGTCTTTCTTTTTCATGTAATGTTGCAACTAGTCATCACTCATTTACATGTACTGTATACCGCCGTTGCACTTAGGCGACCAGTCAAAGGCTCTTTTGTCGAAAATGTGTTGTTTTGCAAGGATAAAATCCACTGGGAGCCTCACAGCAGTGGCCAGGTTTTGTTTGTTTGTTTTGTTACTTGGCTCCTTTTGACCATACCCAAATATGGAAAATATGGAATATGTGGATGTGTGCCTGTTTCATGATAAATTTGTACTCTTCAGAAAAGGTCGCTATATGTCAAAGGTCATAGATGCCTGCCTGTATGGTGCATGGAAACGCATGGAAAGTCCTCATTTACTTCCAGCCATTATCCACATTTTGTATCACATGATTGATAGTAAATGTGAATGAATGACAATCAGTGAGGCTATTTGTTTTGATTTCTTGTGTGGGGGTTCAGCCCAGTGCTGGCGATGGCTATCGCTGGGTTCAGTGCTCTGAAATGTGTCATTTTTCAAGGTTCTGTCTGATTGTATCTGACATGCCTGCAGCACCAGAGCTAAGACATATCGATTGGGTTTCATGACGCTGCAGCGGCATCTCCTAACAATGGAGCTAAAAATACCTTGCGGTGTATAATTTTCTCTTTCTTATTTGAATATCCGTAATTTTGCTGACAGTGATTGACAAACAGATTGCCATCCTATCACACATCCTCAGCCGTAATTCCATTCAAGTCAAGTGACAGATCTGACAGGGGAGGCTGCAATGAAAGAGACAGAAGTAATAAAGAGAAGGTACAGCCCCAGTGAAATTTATAAACACACTACATCCTTAACCCTATGCTCACTCAAATAACTGTTTGTGTATGCCTGCTATTTTCCTGATGCCTTAGATATGATTACCTATTACTGTCTATTATCTATTGTCTATTACAGTAGTACTCCATGCCTAAATACTACTGTAAGTGGTGTGCCTCTCACTATGGTACCATCTTCAGCTGTCACTTTTGTAATGCAGAGCACATCCAGTTTCAGAGAGTTATGCTGTCATATTTCATTGTTTTAATATGCAGCTTAATAACGGAAATCTTTTGTTTTCTCATGCGTCCCATGATTTGGCCCAGTAAACATGTTGTCAGTATGTGCTGTGATACATGTGGTGCTAACTTGGACAATAGGGTGACAATGCAATTACCAAATTTCCACATTTAGTCTTGTGAATCCGTCCTTGACTTGGGTTCATTACTGACTGTGACCACTTGACTGTGACCCATTTGTTATCTATTATCTTACTACAGTATATCAGGCTGTCAGTACTTGACTACTTTTGAACGCTATTCTGCATAATGGTCCTTACCCCGTTTTCAATCATATTCCAAATAACTTATGAAGTATGATCACTGCAAATATTTCTCTATAAATGGTAATCAGAATATCCCAGCTAAGCCCTGCAAAGGGCTGGTGTGAATTTCCCCACTAATTATCTCATTTGGGAGAACAGCTTGGAACAACAGCTAAATACATTAGGAAATATAAATTGCTGAATATCAATGTGTATCAATATCAATATTCCTTTTATGTCACACCTGAACACTTGAAGGGGGGCTTGGTAATGTTAGAATTTTACCAGTACAGACTGGACAGAAAACATCCGTATTTGACAAACCTCATTCAAAAAATGATGCGGATTGATGGAGAGGGTTATAAAACGTTGTGCTCATGCCTTTGTCATTTGCCAGTTTGCCCTTGCCAATCAGTTTGGCATCCACCAGCGTACTGTGAAGAAATTTGCTTATATGGTCTGGGAAAACAGTCAGCTCAGTGGACAACTGGTTAATTAAAGCAACTACTGGATAAGAAACAAGCACAATTAGAGACAGAGATGTTAGAATGGACCCACTACATTCACAGATCATAGGCTGTGTGGATGGCACAGATGCCCCTACATTGCTTCCCAGTGATGGATCCAGGTACTTTGTAAGTTTCAAAGGATCCCCCTTCTTATATAGTCATAAGAGTAATGGATGACCAGTACTGATGTGTTCCCAATTTCAGAGTAAAATATGCCCTACATTACCAGAAAATAAAAAGGTATGAATAAACATCCAGTAATATTCATGGCTGCGTACATACCTCTACATTCACTGGCAATTCATAACTTGCTTTTAATGCCATGGTTTTTTAATAATAAACTGCAAAATACCAGGTAGTGTCAACCATGCTGAGATTTCCTGCAAAACTTTGAAGATGCACAGGCATAAGCTTTAGAAAAATATTCTGAAAAGGTATTTATATGACTCAAATTTATGCTTATAGAGTAATAGTGTAAATATTTTATTCATGTTTCTTGTAACTGGAATACTGATATATTTGTGTCATGGTTATTGGAATAAGATGTTTACATGACTCATGTCATAGTTGGAATAAATGTATATTCAGATTAATTTCTGAATATTAATGGACATGTAGTCAGCATATAGACTTGCATATCAGGTGACATTTTCATGACATTAACTCATGCTGTGAATATTATGGTGGAGTTGCTGCAGTCATGCAGGGGAAATATTATGCACTAAAAGACCATCCACTCTGGCTCTTACTGCAGCTCAAAATATTTATGCACTAGATTTACACTCATGTAACAGTCTTTGTTTAATACAAGAGAATATGTTTTTTCTTTATAGTAAAAGGAGAGTGTGTTGTGACCTCCAGAATATGCGATGCTGTCATGTGATTTGAACCACCCAGAGTTTTGCTGTAGAGAGCAGTGTTTAGACTGGTACCACATGGAGTTCATCAAGACTCATTTTCCTATCATTAGTTATGTGACATGGTTAACAGCTGATTTTGCAAGTATATTTTAACCAGCTGGCCTCACATGCTAGCAGCTTTTCTAAATAATCTGAGTTTGGGGGAGAGCTGCTGTCTCTGTTGAACATGTGTGCAGACAAGGGGTCAGTTTCTATGAATCAGAAGCCAGGGTGTGAAATACAGGGGTCTTGGGGGGTCTGAGACCCCTTGATTGACACTTGAGACCCCCTGAAAGCCTCAACAACAAAATTTCGGGGGGTCTCTGGAAAAATCTTTAAAAAATTATTTGTCACTTGCAATTGTCACTAAAAATGTCTTTTAACCCTTAAAGCCCGACAGATGCAGCCTGTGTCCAAATTCACATCCATTCTTCTCGGTTGAATTGCTCACGAAGTATTCATTGCTAACGATGCTAGTTGCTTGTCTATGTGACGAAGTGTTAATGAGAAAAATAATTTTGAATTTACATCAAATTTAATCATAGTTACAATCTGCATACAGCTCTGTGTCCATCTCCACACCCATTACTCTTGTTTGAATTACTCATGAACTCGTCATTGCATGGATATGGAACACATATCACAAGAAAGAGTGGAACTGGAGCTTTGTAATGATGCTAATCACATATTTGTACATACTGAAGTAATCACGTTATGAAGACAGATCAAACTTCTTCAAAGTAATAATTCACAGTTGAAGTCAAAGTCCCTATTGCTTTACAACGTATATCAAAATAAATCATATCAATCATGTCGCATATCAAACTAAACAGCAGAACTTACCCTTTCCAATGATACTAGTTGTTTCCCTGTGCGACAAAGCATTGTCCAGTAATCTGCTTGAAATCACAGCAAATTTCTGCATTGTCTCCAACACATTACATTACACTTTGTATGAAAATTAAACACAAACTCCCGTAATATGCATGGCAAACTTTATTATGAATAATCGTCATACACGGATCCATAAGTTTTGTATGTTTGTCTGACGTTACCCAAGCTGCCAGATCGTGTATGAAGCACAGTCTACACACACAATCCACACACTACTACATACAATTATTTATTTACTTATTTATTTACTATCCACCCCCTCGCCGAAAAAAACTCCCATATTTTGAAACCTAAATGTTGGCAGGTATGGGTAGGGGCACCCCCGATTGCCACTGGGTATTTCGTACACTGTCAGAAGCAATATAGAGCCTACATGGAAATATGAATGAATACATTTGAATGTAATTCATTGACTCACCAGTTTTAACAAAGTTTCACAGGTTGCTAAGAAGGGGAACATAATGCTGTTAAATTGACTGATTCATGTGTCAGTGACAGTGCATGGTAATGTAGCCTCTTTCATTATGGGGTTCAAAGTGCCTTATTCTTAAATCTAATTTCTGGGGTGTGGACTGAATATTTTCAAATGACAACATGCCATTTCAGACAGCCCTTACAGCCATCATTACACCTTACTTGCTTTTCCTGAAATAGTATCATTATTGGAATAACACTGAATGTATATAACTGGGAAAAATATGAATCAGGAGATAAAATGTTAACTTTTTTTTTTTTTTTTTGGAGGGGGCTCTACAACGAGCTCAGAAGTTAAGGTGCTCCCATCATGTGTGATCAGCTGACAGTTATAAGTACCCAATCCAATGCTCTGCACTGTGTGACTTGCAGTGTAAAAAATGACCGTTGGCTACATGTATTACAGGACTGCATTCATCTCAGTCTCAGTGGTCCTACACGCACATAGAAGTTGGCACAAGTGAGACATTCTGGTATCCATCTTAGAACATCTCGAAGAAAGTGGTAACCTTTGCCCAAAAGCAATATTGGTACGTAAACAGTCTCAACATTAAGTAATTGAGACTGGGCACAAACATTGTACTGATCCTTAACAAGAAGGCAATTCATCACCCAGCCCCATTCCCCCAAGTGGTGACAAGAACCCTGACAACTAAACGGCTTGTGATGAAGTCCTGCTGGCAGCCTGAGAAATGACATGATTTTCGACTCGTCAGTCCTCTGGAACTCTCTGATACTTCCACTGCACTGTTCTCCCAGCACGGCTCAGTGTCACTGAAGTGATTTCACACGAGTATATGACTTTCAGTCAGAAAATGGAGGTATTCAACCTTTTTTTATATCCATTTTATTGTTATGGATGGGAGGAAAAGAATCTGCTTTGCTGTTAACCGGTTCTGACAAATGGCTTCGTTTTCCTTTTGTAAGCAGAAGATCCCTCAAAGTTATTCATTTTTATATGGCAATACACACAGCATCTGCCCTGTCTTCAGTACCAGTTTAATCCTTTTTTTTTTTTTTTTTTTGCTAATGTGGTTCTGGTGTGATTTCTCCAAACATGACTGACAGCAGGGTGAAACTCGCTGCAGAGATCTGTTTCTGCTTCAGTTACTCCAATACATACTGATTTTCCCAGTCCCATTTTGCTACCAAATGTACAGTACTATACATGAATGCATTTGGTTTGTTTATGTACTTTACATGCTTATAATGTAGATTTGTAGTAATCAGCTGGGCTTGCACTGCGTGTTCTACTGCCCTCTTGGTTTGGCAGCAAATCTCATTCGAACACAGGAAATTATCCTTCCGTTATTAACGTCTTCAAACAACATAATCTCTATTTGACCCCATAATGCAAAGCTCTTATTTCAGAATAATGGGAAACACTTTTGAGATGAGAGCAGAGCGTCTCTCTAGTGAAGAACTGTGGATCTGAAAAAAGAAAGCCATTCCCCCTCGGCATATAGATGTGCATATACTCCAAACAACCCGTTCAAATATTCCGTATGTCAGCTACATTTTCGCAGTAGGCTCCAGATACTCATTCTTCAGAGCAAGCTGTTTCATCATTCACGGGTTAACCTTATTTACAAATCCAGGGGCAATGATGAAATATTAACATTTTGGGATGTTTATCAATGTACAAATCCCTTTAAATATGCATAAGCAAGGCAAGGATAGGCAGAGAGTATTTTTTCCAGTGCTTTAATTCAGTATCTGCCAAGCTAAAAAGCATTTAAAATACTGTCAAAAGTCATCTCATCTCTTGCTTTCTTCTGATATTTGGCATTTCTTTAAAACAAACTTATTTTTCCTTAATTTGTGCTCTGTCTCCCTGAATGAATTCTATGCATAAATAAACAGAAACTTCAGTCTGCTACTGTGATACTCTGTTTGTGAACAGAAAATAATGTTATTTAATACACTTGAAAAGCAGAAGTTCCTCTTATTTGTTAAGTTAGCCTAAATCTTATCTCACTGACTGGAGGCTATAGCCAGAGGCATGTCTACAGCATAGCACCTGCTTTTAACCTTGTAAAGACACTCTTTGCTTGACCAAGGGTGTGTAAGTTAATTGTAACTGGTAAGCAGGCTGTATTTCAAACTAGATTCTGATGGGTTATTCAAATCACATCAACAAGTAGTCACTGCATTGACACATATACAAACTATTGACAGATTGCCATTTCTATGAGGGGCCATGCATAAGAACTTAATATAGCCCTTAAAAGACCTGCACCACACTTCCATAATCATTATATAGCCATTCATAATCATTATATAACCAGTACCTTGCATTATGCAAAATATTATTATATAGTAACACTCCTTATGACAGTCTATGTCAGTGTTTTATAGTATATATATATATATTCTTTTATGATTTTGATATTTTAATTATTCATATCACATTATTTGATAGCTATTGGACTTTCAGTCTACATTATAGGGCACTTTCTGTTAAAAAGGTCCAGTTTCTCCTTCCTAAAGCATCATCCATTCCACTGTGAAATCAATAAAAGGCCACATCTCATGAATAATTCCATCTACAGCCAACCATGCCCACAATACACTTGTTGTAGAGAGCTACTTTCCATGCACACACTTGTGTTATCCTGTTGTTTAAATTTGCTCAGTCACACAAAAGCAATGACAGTGCCAGATGCAAATCTCATTGAAACGGAGGGGACGGAGCCAATAGAGAGGGAGACAGATGGACAGAGCATGGAATACAGCTTTTACAGAAAGAAAAATTGAACACAAATGATTTTATCTCTTGGACAACACACCAGCCAGATCCCAGTCATCCAACAGCCATACATTCCCTTTTGCCTATTTTTTTACATTGACATTTCTATCACTTTAATTACTGAAGTAGCAACGTGATAATTGCAATTTACAAATACATTTTGTTCTTCATAATAAGACAGCTGTCATATGTATTCTCTTCTCATGACTTGTTAACACAGTTTGGTAAAGTTTTTCCTCAGCTTGTACAAAATGTGAAAGCCTCTGATCGGTTGAATACATTATGGACTAGAAGTATGATTGAAAGAGAAGAGAGAAAATAACCTTTCACAGCAAGACACAGAGCATTACTTGGAAAGAAGATAAGAAAAAGCTAGATTACTTTCTTCCAAGGGAAAGATTATAATTGCATGACAATGACATAGTCCTAACAAATTTGAAATTGGCAGTCCCTGTTCATAGTAATCTCTGTCCATCTTTCACATTTGTAAAATGTTTCGTTTCTTCTTAGTTTTTGTTATGGAAAAACCCAACTCAGTAACTACATTTTTGTGCATGCCTCATAAAGTATAACAAGCCAATGATGAATTAACAGGGAAGGCTATTCAGTACAACCATTATATTGAATATTCTGAATATTTGAATGTACTGAATTATTTCATGAATAATAAGCATACACACACAGACACACAGACACACACACACACACACACACAAACAAACACAACAGAGAGAGAGAGAGAGAGAGCAAAAAACATAAATGGTTGGCTAGTTTCTTCAAAAAACAAGCTAGTCTCTAACAAGAAGAAAATGACAAGTTTCTAGCCAAGGGAAAGAAAAAACATCAAAAATTCTGTCTGCACAGAGCATTCATAAAACATTCATAAGTAATTGAAGAATATCTGAGTTCTATTCACAACAGCAATAAGGTTCTTTGACCAGTAATTCATTGTCACCTTCAGGGGACGTGCAACAAATCAATTCAGAAATTTTAATTCAGAAATTTTAATTATAACATGTCACATGGTACCTTTTAATGCACAAATAGCAGCAGCCTTATTAAATGAATATGAATATGTTGTGCTTGTATAATATATGTGTGAGTAGGATCAGTCAGCAATGCAAAGTCAATTGTAGCCAATTGTAGCCAAGGGGAGGACATATGGCAAACTATACATACTATACATACAAACTATACATACATGTTATTCTTACTAAGCTGTATTGACTGGTATATAATACATTCTTGACTGTGTCATTTTAGTGTATGTCATAACAGAACCATAAAGTGCCCTGACAGACATTATAAAGCTTTAATAATGCTCTGCTTGGCTGTTACATGATGCTTATGGAGTGCTGATGAAAGTTGCATAGGCCTAATGTAAGCCTAAATACATTATTTGTGCAACTTGCAGTTAACATAAAAATAGAGATTCTAGACTTTCTATTAGAAAAATATTGTCTTGTAGATTCAAAATTTGTTTAAGTGTGACATAAGGTGACATCTGAAATATGGATGATGGCAGATGAAACAAGATATCCCCCCCTAACAATGAATGTTCAACAGTGAACTCAACTAAGTTGGCTATCATAAGAGTGCTCACTGACTATATCTGCTACCACTCATATGCATAAATAACCTTCCCTGTCATATGGTGTTATATAAGAACAAGTAATCATGTCTCCTGCACTACATGTTCTGATGGTCCTGAGGAAGTGAGGCAGTGGTAATATTTTGTTATCTGTGGTGTGTACCACTCAAGTTTTCTCTGACTAGCTAGCAAATACAAAAGGAAATGTTTTGTCACTCATATTTTAACCTCATCATTTGAAAGGGGGATCAAAATGATGTATCAAGTCTTCCATTTGGCAATAACATTTTATACAGTTTAAACGGTAGCCAGCTAATCCCGGACAGAGCATAGTAAATGCTGTAAAAGCTGACAGCTATCTGGGAAGGATTGGACACCATCTCTGACCATTTCACTAGTCTGCTTCCTCCTAGTAGTCCAAACCACTAGCAAATTGGTCCAGACCATGGGACACAAAATGTTATGAGAGAATGGTAAAGGTGGCAGAGACAAGACATGGATTGTGGTACACACAAATCACTAGGGGGAAGATTTGTTTAAAAATTGGAGATTTGGCTGGGCAAATAGGAGAATCATGACATGAACTGGCTTTTCCCTGAAGACCTGGAAAAATAATTCAATAGTCAGACTCTTGGAAGGCAGATGTGGTTTTCCAGGGTGAAGTAAATTTATTCAGAGTGCACAGTTTTGTGCCTCATATTTTTAGAAATACATGCTTAAATTATATCTAAATATGAAAAAATTAATATCCTTGTAATTAGATGGACAGAAAAAAAAAACATTCAGTATGAATTGGCACCATAATGAACAGCATGTTAAATATGGATGCCAGCTTATGGCATATTCAGAGTAAAATGTGTTTGCATGATTATGAATGAGTGTCATGAATATGATGATACACTTCAGGAATATCACTTGGGTAAGCAGATAAAATAAAAAAATAAAAAGGCACAACACAAAAAAGTACATTAAAGAAATAATCCTGAGATCCTAGAAGGGTACAAGAGGCAACTCCATCATAGTGAGTTTACGGCTTTCCTACTTTTGTCCTACCCCACATTTCAACATGTCAACTTCAAATTATTCATTCATTATAACATTAGAGACTAAGAAATATGGTAATTCAGGATTAACACTTTCAGTACTTCATTCACTGGTTAACTTTAACTAACTGACCTAACTGTTCACCTCTTGGAATTCTATTGTTTTGATTGTTTAAATATTAAATAATTGTATTGATTCAAAGCACACACTCGATTTACTCATTGTAAAATGTTAGGGGGCTGTGCTGAACCTTCCAAAGACCAGACACTTAGGCCAGGAATTCACAATACACTTGTCTCCATGGTCTTTTAAGGAAGGGGTACTATGTCAGATATAAAAATGTCTGCTTTACACTATTGTTGTTGTAAGGCTGTACATGTGGCACATCTTGTACATCTATGCCATAACATCCTTACACAGACCTACTTCATGCTTCCATAGATATATTTATAGAGATATATTTTCACACTTGTCATATACACACATTTGACACAAGACTTGGCTACTCGCACTTCTGTTGCATATCCTTATGTTAAATTATTCACCCTCTAAGCAAAAGAAGCTGAGTTTGAATTAATATGAACTAATTTTTTCCTATGGCAAGCTGGTCATGTAACATCCTCTCAACCATTGTGTTAAATTGTGAATATACTTCCTGTTTATACTTGTTCATCTTCTCATACAATCGGTTTACAACAAAGTCTGTTTGATCTTTTAATTTAAATGTCCAAATTTTGAATCCTGTTTAGTGACAGCAGATAAGCGATTTAGCTGCTACTGGATGCCTTAAAATGTTTTGAACAAAACTGTAAAAACTTTCTATCCATATACAGGGGCATACAAGTTCTTCTTTCCTACCAACACTGTATGTGGGGAGAGATGAGGTCCAATGATCTGCCTAACTGAACTTCAGCAATTTGGTCTTTCAGTGAAGGCCTGGATTCTGCAGATGACAAAACAGAAAAGATTTGCTCGACTCTCTCTGCTCAAAACAGCTGGATACAACTAACTCTTCCTCAGGTTGTCTTTGCTCTGCATAAGTATTAAAGTTTAACTTTGTGTTAACTAGAATTCCAGATAGCTGCTTACTCACTAATTATTTTGTGAATACATTTTTTAACATGTTTTGACTTTGAAATTTAACTCATACACACTTTTTCAAAATACAGTTAACAACTTAAGTTTTTTTTCTTTATTTTTTAGTTCATAAAGACTGAAGAATTTTAATTTTATTATTTATAAGTTTCACTCTCAGACATTAATATGCTTCCTCCCTTTCTTGCTAGCTTCAGCACATTTTAAAACATTAACTTTCAATAACTTTACCATGTGTTGTGAACAATTTCTTTTTTTATTTATTGATTCATTCATATTTAAGTTCCCCCACCCATAAAAAGCAGCACACCATCTGCATTTTATAGTAAGTGCCATAACTACAGCAAGACACGTGTGGGATGCAATCCAAATTGCCCTGAGGGTTTGAAATTATAAATTATATGAAACAGTACACATACTGTATATGGAATGCATATTGTCTCTTTATCACTGGCCTTGCTAAAAGAAATTCATTTGCAAAATAAAAATAAGCTAAAATGTTTTTTTCCTCCCAGAAAAAGACAAAAATCATGTGCTGATGTTGGTAAGCAGGTTAAAGTTATTCTAAAGCCTTCAGAGCTGCCCAGAAGGTGTTAAATGAATCATAAATCACAGCTGGTCCTTTGCTCTAATCTTTCCACTGACAAGAATGGCAAGGTCACAGTTGGCATGAAGATCAGTTGGTTAATAAGTACAGTAAAAACTACTATTTTCAAAATGGCTTTTTAAATAATAGAAATAAATGTCCATATTTTTGAATGGAGGCAATTCTCATACACACACACACACACACATGTGCGCACACACAAACACACACACAGCTGTAGTTCTTGGGGCTTTAACAACACACACACACACACACACACACACACACACACACAAGCCGCAAGAACTAGAGCTACAGGAATCATCATCTGTTCTACACCAAGAACAAAGTTTCTCCAATGAAAGGAACTGATGTGAAAATTTGATTCCCTCACTGAATAGTCCATTTTCTATTAATATTGATGATCTCAAAATGTGGAACTCTAAGATGACACTTGTCACCCAGCAGTAAAACAGTCTGAAGCTTTAAGGAAAGGAGAGCATTACAGCACCTCCAGATCTGTTCTTTAATGCTCAGACATTTCATATTACTACTTGACTGATACTGGATGGCAGCTAAGCAGGGGATTGATATGACTGGTACTCTTAGACATCAGCAGACAGAATTGCAATGCAATAGGCCCATTTTAAGGACAGTAAACGAAGAAATAACAAAAAATATGGACCATGGGTCAAAGATTTAGATGAGATGATTTAGTGATTGATAAAAATTTATACAAAACAGGTTTTACTACAATGTCTACACAGAATCTGTGCATGTGCTGCAGAGACTGCTCTGCTCAGTGGTTATAATCTGTTATAATGCTGCTGTTTTTGACAGCTGCAGTATTGTGAAGCCTGCAGAGAAGAATTAATGACCTTGCTCTGTGCTGCTTTTTCAGGGAAGGGAATTATCCCTGTACAGAAGTGATTGTGCGTACTGTTGGAGAATGACTTCTCAATGCCCCTGTTCTTTTGAGGCAGACATCAGTCGTGTAGGGAATAAAACTGTTAGCAGAGAAGAGCAACGGTATAAATTAATACATTAAAATTCTGTTCGGCCATGTTGGTGCTTTGTTGCCCCCCCTTATTGTTTAAGTCATGTTTTATTCAGTTTTGCTCTCACTGGAAAAGGAAATGAGCTTAAACAAACCCCAGGGCTTTTAAAAGTAGTTTAAAATTGCAAATGGAATGTTGAAAACTGAAAGTGTGGAACACCTGCTCCTCCTTATTTAGTTGAGTCAATGCAATACAGTGGGTCTATTGAAAAACAGCATCAAAACATATTAGGAGACTAAAAGCAGCATCATTGGGTGTACTAGCTGCAGTATAACTGACACAGAGCTTGTTTTTATGTTGGTAGACCTACCAACACCTGAAGTGCAATTCTGCAAAAACATGCACAACAAAAATGTAATATGGTTTTCAGTCTAAATGGCAGGTAAGATTTACTTTTAAGTATGAAGTACAGCTGCAGATGATATTTGAGAGATTTGAGAGAGTAGTAACTGAGTGAATGAATTCTGCCAAAAAGCATACAAGGACCTTGTTTAGAAAATTTGATTATTAACAAATTGTGATGATAAATTCCATAGTGGACATAGCTGAACATGGTGAGGCATTAAGAGCTGTCCAGAAAGAAGTAGGTTCTAGTTCTAGATCTAGGCTATGTCTAATGCATATGCTAAAATGTAGGGTAAGTAAGGTAATGTTTTTAAGTTACCGAATACTGAGAAAAAAATGGCAGTAATTGGTGAGACATGAAGGAAGGTGGTGAAAGGTATTTCAGTCAATCAATCAATCAATCAAAATTTATTTGTTACAGGTCATTTTTCAGTTGCTTTGTCACAAAGTGCTGGACAGAGTACTTATTTCAGTGGGAATAGAAAATCTAGAGCCAATCTGGGTAAAATTGTAAAACGATTCCCTGACCCCAGAAAGAAAGGCAATTGAGACTCTCAGCTAGAAACAATGGAGAAGAAAAAATATAAATAAAAATAGAACTAAATAAAGGTTTGTAAATTAAAACAGGAAACTGGTGTAGGGATGGCTGTTAGGGATATGTGGGGTGCAGCTGGGGTCTTTCCTTCAAATAGTGGCTGGGGGAGGAATGCTGATGTCTTCCTATCCAGTAATGTACTTATGTACAGGAATGTTTTTTCACTGTAAGCTTTAGATATCTGGGGTTTGGGCTGCAGGTGCACCTGTAAGTCAGATGGCATAGTGGCCCAGTGTACAATTATACATTTGAGCACAGTATGTAGCGGACCCTGTGACACTCAGTGTAGCCTAAGCTGACTATGGCAGCACAAACACAAGTTAAGAAGGACATGAAGGTGATCTTAGAATGTCCCAGGAGAACACAACACTGCTGAATCTGGGGAAAGGTCTACTAGAAATAAGATGGCAGCAAGGACACTTCATAGTACACAAAAATGGGTAGGGACTGGAGATTACATGTAGAGATGAGTAGGGTCTGCAGTTTACATGTAGACATTATGAGTGGGGCCTGCAGTTTATACAAACACACTGAGTAGGGCTTTTCTTCACCACTTGACCTGTTAGCCAACTAACTTCTGCTTCAGTCATTACTGCACACATTATAATCTCAGCAATTATTAGATATTTGGTCATAGAAGATGACCAAATATACAACTTAGGCACTATGTATGACGAGGTGGTTGACACTAATCAATAATAATTCATTGGAAGGGAAGAGTAAAAAAAAAACAACATATGGACATACAAACCACATCAAGAAGAATTGCTTTAAGTGGCAGAGAGCAACAAGTATAATTTCTTTTTCCAAAATCTTGGATTTACACATGAAAGACAACAATAGACTGGAATTTAAAATCACAAAAAAACAAAAAGTGAAAGCTCGAGTTTAACAAGGGCGAGGGAGCACTCAATATCAAAAGACACAGGGAAATGACAGCTTTGAGAGGTGGTATGATGCAATTTATGATTTGACAGAGGCACATATCAGCACACATATTCCCATGACATATTGAGTTGACAATCCAAAAATGAATGCATTTGTGAATAAGCATGTCATAAACCGCGGAGCAATTCTGACTGCCAGCCATCTTTGAAAGGAGTAATAACCCTGCACAATCGATAAGCACAAAACCAACCATGAAGAGTTGATCAGAACATATGACCATATTTCTGTCAGTTATGGATGAATCTACAGAATTCAAAGATCAGCATGTTTTAAATGTTTTGTCTGCCTTGCATGGACTACGTACAAGTAAATTAAGTGATGTTCCTGCAGATGTAGTGCACTTTACAGCGGGTGATTTACTCAATGGTGGCAGAAGACATCGTAAAATGTTTAAACTCATTTTGAAAGGATTATAAAAACATGACTGGATAGATAGTCACATTATTGCCCAAGGTCTGACAAGCTTGTTTCTACTATAAAAAGGGTTTTCAGACATTGTGTGAGCAGGAAATTCTGGTATGTCTTGGAGACATAGTTACAAAGAAATTTTGTCCCTACTGATAAAGCTGCCGCTTGAGTCATGTCAAACTCAGTGGGGCACTTTGTATTCTGCTATAATGTACCATTGTAAATATTTCCACTTTTATACCAGCTGTGTTGAGGTGGAGATGTTTGTGCATGTACAGTAGAAGTCTGCCAAAAGTAATATGAAAAAGTTAAGGTGGTGAAAACCTGACATATGATATGATATTTTATAAAAAGCTACAGAAGTGTGATTAATATAAAGTCAAAGCAGGTGAGGAAAATCCATGATAAAATTGGAGAACATTTCACATATTAAGTGGGTTAAGTGAATTACATTTGATCACAGGGGACATATCAATCCTGCACAGAGTTTAC
Source organism: Megalops atlanticus (assembly GCA_019176425.1). Taxonomy (NCBI): domain Eukaryota; kingdom Metazoa; phylum Chordata; class Actinopteri; order Elopiformes; family Megalopidae; genus Megalops; species Megalops atlanticus. Next base: position 13,062,347 of record CM032888.1, read on the forward strand.
ATTTTGTCTTGACTGTTGTGTTCGGTACAAAGGAAGGTAAATACTACCATTTGGTAATACCATCATCATAACTCTGAGAGGAAATTTCAAAAGGGGCAGCCACACGGACTAGAAGTTGAGCAAAGAATATAGGGAAGGGCACCTGTGCTGGAAGTCACTCTAGATAAGAGCATTTGCTAAATGAATGTAATGTAGTGTAATGGTGTTCCCTTGGGCTAAGATAATGTACTGTTTGTAATAATAATGAATGGTTTGCATTTCCACATTTTCCCTCAGATCCTCTTAAAAGTACATGCTAGCTTGCTAACTTTTAGACCTGTACAGTTCACTGCGATACAAAAAGAAGCTCTGTTCATGACAAATATGACACTTTCAGTGATTAAATGCACTTGACACCTGCAGTTCTTATGCAGTTTATTGAGGATGAAATGAAATAATGCGCAGTATACAAAACTAATTAAAAGTAAGTGCCTTTTTTCTGTATAGTTAGCATTACAGCAATAACGTTGCACAATCTTCTGTCATTAAACTTTAATCTCTTCCTGCCTGCTATCAAGGAAGATATAATTAATAAGTACTCTCTTAATTCATTAAGTCATTGATTTAATAGCACCAGTTAAATTTTTTATGTGAACGTATTTTTGTGCGTCACAAATAGAAAATGCATTAGTCAGGATAGATAATCCTTGCATAGGCAATGTACAGTGTTTAATCATTTCAACTTTGTCAAAAGTTTCTAAGTTTCCTATGATTGCAGATCATCCCCAGCAGCTGCACTCTCGCATGATAGGATGTCCAGAGCAGCAGGTTTGCATGCCAGGGGTCAACACCGATCGGCTTCTCTGTTCACACATTTTAAAATAACCTCTCTTTAGTCTCCTTTTTGTCTTCTGGCTGTTTAATGACAGCAGTATCTGTCAGAGTCTTGGCCAGTGTGATGTTTTCAAGACTGTCATTAATGTAGTCCTCCAATAGTGTCATTTTTAATTCAGCCGGCACACTACAGAGATGAGTAACCTGCCAGGAGAATGTATTCCAGCTCAGTTCAAGCATTTTAATGCTGCATGATTAAATTCACCCCAAATCACTGCTGCAAGAGACACATGCTGTACATGCTTTTATACACAGGCATGCATACATACACACACACACACACACACAGCCTCTCTTGCACCTGCATACAGACAAACACATATTCATACATGCACAGGTGAGTCATCATACCTAGTTAAGCTAAATGCCAAACTGCTAATAAAGAACAAGTTTGCTGAGTTTCTGGTAGACTGTACAGAAGAGCTGCATACTCTGCAAATATGAAGGGCTCATTTTTAGGGAGGGCAGCGGCGAGTTGTTTTGGACAGAGAGAGGAAGATTGTGTTCCGATTTCCAAAGTAAATCTTCCTCATGTGGGCTGCCTCTGCCTGGTTCATTGCCCTAATCTTGGAGAAGGAGGCCAAGGTAACTTAACGCTACTTTAGCAGTATGTGTCGAGGCTCAGTTCAGTCATGTTAATGCATTCTGTATTGACGGATCATCCAGTAGTTCCATGGAGACTTCTGGTGTCACACTGCCTTATAAAGAAGTCATTCACCCGCAAATACAAATACAAATGGAAATGCAAGTAAAAGGTATGTTTATTCTGTTAACATATTAAAGTGGATCTGATTTAAAGTGTAAATGATTTAAGAATGAACCACAGTGTGGATGCACAGTGTTCAAAATACACTTGGAAAGAATTATTCTTATACCTCGACTGTTTGAAGATTCTGCTTCTAAGAATCAAGCAAATGCACTTCTAACAATCATTCTGGGCTCACTTGCAACAAGTAATATGATTCTCAAAAGTGCAATGGTGCACAAGTGAGCAAATACCATTGAGAATTCGAATGCAGTGAATTGCATATGCTGTGATAATTACCATAGCAACTAGCGCATGTAGTAATTTAAGAAAAAATAGCATTTTAGGTAAGTGCCTTCATGCCAGCCAACATAGCTGCAGGATGATTTCTCATCCTGAAAATGAGTGTTATTATTGGTCTTAAGGCCTACAAAATAGAAGATCCTGAGAAACTGGGCTCTTCACAGTCAGCATTACATGTTCTTAAAGACAGGGAAAGCATCATGACAAACTAGGATGACAGAAATTAAATGTAAACCGGCAAGGAGCCTATGACTGAGACCACATTTGCCACACTCAAGGTAGACAACTCTGCTCCTCGAGTCCCAGAGGCCTTCTGGTTTTGGTTCTGATAAACTCTTAATTACATAATTGAATTTATTTTACACTACATTAATGTAGGTAACCATGTGTTTAAACATCCAAGCATTTCGTCGTTCACACTTAGGAACTCATATGCTGTTGATAAATTAATTTCTGTGAAAACAACGTTACACAATCCTGATAACCTCAATCTCAACCAAATATTGGGTAGACTGGTGCACAACCTTGACTGTAGAATAGGATGGTTTCTTGTGCAAGTGTGCTTATTATTCATTATTCTATACAATGTCTCTTTCCTGCTACAGTGAAACAAATAGCTTTGGTGAATGTGTGGGACTAATTATGTAATTTCCTCCTACAAAATACACTTACAAAATAAACTTAAAAAAAAAAAAAAAACAGCTGAAATTTAAAATGTAGTCGATCAAGAAGCTGGCCAGCTAGAATATAGAGCATGCAAATGTAATTTTGATTGACTGCACTGCATGGCAGTGAGGACTTTACCCTTGTTTCCCTTTATGTTGAGTGACTAAGAGTTGGCAGTGTATTTGAGTGTGTGTTGTTCTGTGCTTTTCTGTGAACAATAGATGGAGTGACAGAATGGAAAGCCATATAGTGACACATTGCGGGGGAGTGAAAGTAATCCATCTGAAATGCAGAAATGGTTTGACAACACTGCATATTTTACACTCTTTGTGCAAAATTCTATAATCTGACCAAAAAAAAAAAATTCAAAGAAATTCAAATCATAACCTTGTGTTGGCTCCTGAGTGGATCAGATGGTAAAGGCATTTGTTTCAAGTGTAGTCTGAGCCCTGCGGTCTTGGTTCAAACCTGCTTTGTCATTCGTCAACAATGACCAGGAGCGCGTTGCTCCATTCGTGGCACTCGTGTAACTCACATGGGTGCCTATGAGTGACTCAGATGGTGTCAGGACGATGCTCTTATCCTCCTACAGCATTTGCCTCTTGGTGTACCATTGGACTGTTAGTGTGAAGAATAGTTGCAGCAGGCATGTGTCAGAGGATTGCATGTGCCTCAGGCCACGCTCCTATGTAGGATCAGTGGTTGTTGGTGCACTTGTGACAAGCTTAATGCATAATAAGTAACTACTAAAGTTTGGGGATAATGGAGAAATGCAAAATAAATGGAACAAATAAATAGTCGCGATGAACCTCTAATTTTCACCTTGAATATTTTAGTTACAAAAGGCACTATTTTACATCATTTGTCTTCATAAGGAGTTATAAATTCAGTTCCTTGAAACCCATTCCACCAATTTTGATGAGTACAATGTGGGTGACAAACTCTAATATACATCTAACACTAATATATACTGTATATAGGCAGGAATCTTGTAATAATGTAATTTTCAAGGCAGAAACATAATTGTGAAACCGTGAGGAATGGTAGAAATAGCGTGGAAATTCCTTAAAAGCAAGAGTGTCTGACTGACCAATCATACCCCACAGCAACATTGTCTTTAAAATTTATTATACATTAAATGGTTATAAATGGCTAAAATGCATTAAATTAAAAGCATATAGCAAAATTTAGCACAGGCTGTGTTCCTGTTCTCTTCATATACAATAAGTCTGCCCCTACTGATGTAGATTTGACACTTTATGTGCCAGCCACAACTCCTATCCCTGGAATGCAAAGAAAAACATCTGCCAGTTGTATTTACAAGTTTGTCTTCAATTAAAAATACCTTGGTGATTTTATTATTTTTAAAAAAGCATGTCTCCCAGTATTATGACAGGAATGCTTGTTGTCAAATGTGCTACCCTGGTCCCTTTAACTTTTTTTTTCAGTTTTAATTACATTACATTTGTCAATTAGAATACACTGTCATCCAAAGCAATTTACACTACGAGTCCATTATGGCAAGCAACATCAAGTGCAGATAAAAAGGTAACTGCATGCAAAAAAACTGAGCTAAAAGTAATACAATTGAGGTTTAGCCCAATTCAAGTTCACAGACAGGGAACATAGCTACAGCACTAGTGCATTTGTTATTTAATAAAAAGTGCTAGAAGAGAAGTGCAGTTTTGGATGCAGTTGAGGTAGGACTAATGGTCTGTGAGGAACAGCCTGAAGAGGTGGGTTTTCAGCCTTTGTTTGAAAATTGCAAAGATTCTGCAGTCCTGACCAATGTAGGCAACTCATTACACCAGAGGCGGGACTGGGTAGCATGACCTTGAATGGGTGGTGCAGCCAGGTAACTGAGGTAGCTGAGTAGAGCAGTCTGGTGGGGTTGTTGGGTCAGATAAGGTACTATATGTATAGAGGAGACTTTTTTTTTAGGAGGTAGCCTGTGGAGCAAGAAGAGGTGAGACACATGATTATCTCAATTGTTTGAAGACAAGGTGTGCTACAGCATGCTGGGAGGTCAGCAAAGAGGAGATGTAGAACGAGTAGTAGTCTAGGTGAGGGATCACAAGAGCCTGGACTAGGAGCTGTAGCATGTAGATGGTGAGGGGCAGGTGGATTTTTTTTTTTGTGCAAGATTTTTGGAGAATGAAAGCTTGTTACTGATGATAACCTCAAGGTCCCCAGTGCTCTTAGTTGCAGTAATTGTCCATGGAGATGAATAGCTCCTCAGGAGGGGAAGATTCAACCAGCATGTAGAGGAAGAGCTTCAGGTGGTGGATTTTCATCCATGCTGAGATGTCATGGAGGCAGTCCATGCTGTATGAGGACACCCGTGAGTCAGTGAGGGAAATGAAAGGAATGGGTTATCAGCATCAGTGTAGCAATGGTAGAAAAAGCTCATACAAGGAAATGACTGAATCCAAAGACATAATGTAAGGTGAAAAAAACAGACGACCACCACCGAGTCACGAGGGCCTCCTGTAGAGAGACTGTGTGCACATGAGACAAGGCCTGTCCATTTTACCTGATTGGTGCATTCGTAAAGTGGGCAAACCAGCTCAGGGCAAAGGAATATGAGGTGCATGTATGATGATGGAAGGATATGGAGGGAATGGGTATATAAGGAAGATGGTTAGGAGAAAGGGGGAGAGAAAAGCAGAGGTTGGAGATAGCATACTTTGGTGCCCAAGGATCATGGGCACACTCAAATGTAATTCTGGAGTCGATTTTTAAAAATGTATTCTATAACGGATTGTATAACATCCTGTACTCATGAATGTTTAGTTTTGTTCCGTGTGTGGAGTTTAGGTAAGGACAATTCTTGAATAACAGAAAATCGAGAGAAAAAAACATTGGATATGGATATTAATCGTATTTGTGAAGTGCATTGCAATGCCACTCACACACCTGGTGAGGTCTTTTGTAGTATTACATTGGACATGTGACTCCCACCCACAGTGTGCTACACAAATTACATTTTTTAATAAGAGAGGGACTAAGGCAGAGACAGACCTGTTCCTGGAGTTCCTGGAGTCACTTTCTGGCTTTGCTTTCATCTAAACCCTTAATTACATAACTGAACATGGGCTTACACATTCCCGCATTTCACTATTGATGTTCAGAAATTCATATGGTGGCAAGGAATTAATTCATTTGAAAAGAGCATCACACAGTCTTGATACCATCACTTTCAAACATCTATTGTGCATCCATACACATTGACGTTCTATATTGTTATAGCAATAAACAATCATGCATTTGGGAGAATGAGGCTGTTCCTTATGTAAGAGTGCTTATTATTTATTATTCTATACATTGTTGTTTTTTTTTTTTTTTGGTACAAAGAAACTAATAGTTTTACGATTAAACATTAATTTTGTATGTATTTTTCTTATAGTCTATTTTTTTTATCAAAATCTTCAAACAGTCAGTGATGCAAGAAGTTCCTGTTTAGACATTAGAAACTAATGCAGTACAATCTGATTATAATCGACTGTTGCAGTGGAGTTGCAATCATGGTACAGTGCAGTATTTAGTGGACACCAGGTCAAGCTGCTTGCCCACCTTGTGTGTTGGAGGCAGTTGCATCAGCATGACGTCAAAAGTGCAGAGGAGGGAGATGTCAAAATTGGCAGAAGAGGCAGCAGAATGCAATCTCCAGGGAATGTGCAGAAGACCTCAACAGCGAGTGTTTTGTTGGTTCTGTAACAGTTACAGCATGAATAAAATGTGGACACGGAGAAGCGAGTTGGAGAAGTGGGTTGGAACAGGCTGATAACCCTCTCTCTCAAGGGTAAGTGGGAGAAAGAATAAGAGGGAGAGAGTGTGGCTGGGGTAGTCCTGTTCTCAGGGAGGATTCATAGAGAAAGTGGCCAGGGTAGCCATGTTCAAAGGGATGATCCTGGTCTCAGTCAAGGCCAGGAAGTGGCATAAGTGGGGAGTAAGGCAGAGATGACTTTTTTATGACATATTGGCAGTTCCAGAGACAGCCATTAAATGTCAAGAGATACATGAAAGACAATGTGAGCTGCAAGGTGAGTAATGGCAATGAAGGAAACACCTGCTAGAAACAATGGTAATGGGTAAGAAAGGCATGTTTGTCTGAGTTAAGTTTTACTGTAGCATAGGATGTTGAGTGCTCAGCCTCTCAGTCTTAGTTGTTCTACAAACAGATATTTGTGTGATGAATATGTCAGCAGTTCAGCCCCCTAGCTGTTGTTTTGTTGTGACTTCCTGTCTGTCAGTGTCATCCATGTGCTTTTGTTTACAGTTCCCATGTGTTCCGGCCCTGCCCTGCTCTCCGCCCTGTCCCCGCCCACCTGATTCCCTGATTGCCTCCACCTGCCTGCCTGCCCACCTGCATCCCATCGCCTCATCAGCCCGGCCCTATTTATTCCCTGCTTGTCTCTGTCTTGTTGCCAGTTCATCTCGGTTTTTGTCCGTTTTGTACCCGCCTGACTATTTGTTTGTTATTGTTCGGTACCAACTCCTGCCTGACTTCTGACCTCGTCTCTGCCTGCCGCCCTGCCTTGATTGCCTGATTGGCCTGCCTACCCGGTTTACCCAGCCTGTTTCTGTTTTTTGATCCCCGCTCTGCCTTCGGACTGTCTGCCTGTTCTGCCATTACTTGTCCTACAATTACAATAAACCGCTTGGAACCTGAATACGTGTGATCCGCATCTGAGTCTGTGCCTGAGCCCTGACAGAGACTGCCACTGTAGATCGATTGGCACTTATAGACTGAACTGAATTCGCAAATTACTTGAAAGCACCTGACCGAAACTGCCTAATGTCAGTACCCCCTGAATGCTACAATCAAGTGGCTTTTGGACAGCCCAGCTCTTGTGCAAATACATGCTACCAAAATATCTTGGATGTATAGATTTATATTTAAACACAGCCACTAACATGTGTACATGTTCCAGAAGCCATTAATTACATGAACTGTCATACTTATCTGATCCCACAGTGAATCCTGAAGTGACTCCTCTGTTTCTAAATACAGTATAGTTGAATATGTTTCCTCTCTATTTTTGCAAGTAATAAAATGCAGCAGATAATTATGTTGGTTCCCTAGACTCAGAAATAGTCTACTGAACATTAGGAAATGTATGTATGAATGTACATAAGTAATCAACATCTACTACTACATTAACTTCTGCTATTACATTAATTGGTTTCATTGTGACATCTGAACAGACTTTTCCAAATATATTGTCCAATGCCAGCTGGCCAGGTCCACACAATGTTGTCTCCATAGGGTTTAATGCAGTGGAGATAAAATCATAATTATTCATAGATGTGATGCAGACAGAACATGGTTACCACACCACTGATAATTAACATGCCACAATAACAAAGGGCTCACATTGAAGAGAGTGGATGTATGAAATCTCTCATCAGAGACTAACAAATGCCTGCAACTCACTTGTTCACACGTATGACAATACTTGAACAAAAGTACAGACAAATAGAAAGACAGTTTTTGAGATTTGAAATGTGATTGTTTTCAATGATGAGGCACCAAGATTGGCCAGACATACAAATCCAAATTGCATGTGTAATATTTTACAGATTAAAACAAACACAATACCAAGCATGATTTCTCACTTTTTAAAGAACAGTTGAACACGACTAAAGATATCTGCCTTTATCCTCATCAGATCACATTTCTTCCATTTCCTTGTCTTGAAAGGTATTTACTGTAACAGACAATAGAATTCTTTATATGCAATAAACAATGCAGATATTCCATCAGTTAGTGAAGATAGATAAAATCAAAAGCGTGGTACTTTATTTATTACTAATAATTATAACTACTGTGGCAGATACATATATAGGTAGCTAGCTAAAGACAATGTTCAGAGTGTTTCTTTCCTCATTAGCCAAATCAACGGCTGAAATAAAAGGCTGTGCCTAATTTGCTTATGCTGCTGAAGCACCCTGAGCATAGGTTTTTGATCTGCGACCTCATTCACTACCATTTTTACCATTATGGTCTCATTCTATCAAGACATGAAAACCTGTCTCCTTTTTTTGCAAGAGACTGATGTATGAAAATGTATTCTTTTGTGTTCAGAGTAGAGTAATTGCTATAGCTTTTTTTGTTTCGAGACATGCATTTCCATTAGGACAGATAACTACTTCAGCAGAGGCAGTAGAAAAGCAGCACTTAAAAATAGTCATTTTCTCTCCTCCACAATGTCAAAGATTATCCATTCTGAGCTTCTAAAAGCTCTTTTGTTTATAGCATTAATAGAAATACCTGGTAAACAACTAATTAATATATTCGTTCTTCTGCAGTCCTGTATTTAATTAAAAAATGAGTATATCCTGTGGTTAACGCTATTAATCGCAGAAATCATACGTTAGATGAATCGGCGGATTTACATCATTGCGCAATGAGAGATATTATGAAGATAAAGGGGGAGGGATGAATGCTTTGTCATGAGCGCTTCATTCGGTAAAAATGTCAGAGTCAATCCTGACATGTCTTTGCTTAAAGTTAACATTTTCAGAATATCCTAGAAATATAGCAAACCTTTTTTGAATGACAATGTTCACAATGACAAGCGCATTAAAAAACTGAATAGTAAAATGTACGGTTAGAAGAAATGTGAACAGTAAAAGCATGAGGCAAGTTTATTAGATGCTTTTTGTGTGATATTGACATTATAAAACCATTATTGTTCCCATTCACATATATGGCCATATATGTGATAACCAGATGATAACCAAAACCATCCTGAAAATCACTGATGACAAGTGTGATGGTATCTGCAAACTCTATTTCAAACTGGGAACAGAGCTCACATGACCTACAACTAAATTATGGAGGGTTTCCATTCATATTACGTGGCTAGATAAAAGGTGTCCCGCCCATTGTGTGCCCAGCATTCAACAACTTATTGCTACAGGCCAATATAAAAGTAGAACGGACTGGCACAGACCCAAGAGAGTGAGCTGATCATACTGACACACTGTCACTCTGTCTTTCAAACATCAAACTGTTACATCACAACCAGAAATGTTCTTGGACCATTCATTTGCTAATATGTAATGCATTTACTTTTGCGAGAGCAAAAATCTATGCCCAAAGTGGCGGTGGCCACAGTTCACATCTCAATTACTGTTAATCTAATAAGGATCAGGGATTTTCCCAAGTGTAGACTGTGCACAAGATCAGAATTTATTATTCACCTGTGTCTAAATTATGTGTTAGGCAATGAAAGACGCCGAGTAGGCAAGCCTGTTTGACATGTTTAATGTCCGGTATAATAAACCAGTGTCATCTTCCGTCTGAAGTTTTTATATGAGCATGCTTTGCAATGGCTGCCCTGCAGTTTCGCAGCCATTACAACCCGAATAAATAGATAATGAGAGCAGGTGAAGGCAGGTTTGTCTTTGTTTTATTTCTGTGGCAGAATTCTTACAACAGCTTTCCCTTGCACAGGTGAAGTGATAAAGGCATTCACCCATGTGTGTTATTTACAGATACCTTCAGGGTATACCTGAGTAGTGGCTCAGTGGCCCTGTGGTTTGAATAATTGTCCTGACACCAGGCTTTTGCTCAGTTCCTAAACCGCAATGCTGCACTGCCATTTTCACTCTGCATCCGGCTGGTCTCTGTCTGTTTTTGCTGTAGGGGTGATGGTAAGCTAGGAGCAGTTTTCCAACCATTACAAATGAACGCTTACGTCATCTGTGCATAAATAATGTCTGCTTGTTGGACCCAGTTAGACTTGGACCCAGTTAGTTTCTTTATCCGCACATTTGTTGAGTAGGTCATGCTTGTCGGTGAAACTTTTTGTTGTATCTATGTGGTTGGCTAGAAACAGATACTATTTGCATTTTTTTGCGTTTGCATACTAGCTTTAAGGCATTTAGGTAGACACCTATAGTGCCACATGTTACTGTTTTCATATATTCATGTATATATTTAAATATATGTATACAGGTACCTTGTATATGTCACACAGAGGGAGGCACAAAACAAAATCACAAAAACGCAAGGCCTGGAAGTTTACAAATGCACCGCATAGACCAATAAACCACCAATGTTATGTTAAAACATTAAATAAGGTTACAAAAAAGTTGATGGGGCTGTAATATGCTAATGGAATATTACAACCCCATCAAGTGAAGACAATGTATTTCAATCAATCAGTTCACATATTTATTCAGATTTTTACCCCATTTCACCCCTTTTTTGCAGCTTGAATGTGTAACCCTCCCATTAGATTAGTTGGATTGTATTCCCAGTTTTCATGAGGACTGTAAATTTGAATTGGACAACTAAAAAATGTACGTAAGAGAAAACAGAAACAGTTCTTTGGATAAAAACTGTGGTAAAGGACACATTATATTTCACAGTCCAAAAAAATACTTTAGAAATTTACAGAAATTCTGAGGATATTGTCAGAATGTCCCTATTCATACTTTATATTTCTGCATTTTTTTCTGAAGCTCTTTGAACTTAACAGCTTCACCTTCTGTACTATTAATTGGTACTTGACCTCAGGTTAAACTTTCACAATGTGCAATTGCGTAGTCATTGAGACAAGAGCTGATGGGTATGAAATATTCAGATGAGGTATTTCCAAGTAATTCATGGTTATGGGTTTGATGACATGGGTTTAATGTAGGTAACCTTGGGAAAATGTTCTTAGGTAGTACCATTCACCATAAATAAATAAATACATATTTACATAAAGAAATATAAATAAATACATGAATAAATAAATTTTATCTTAATTAGCCTGAACTATACACCTAAAGACCTATTCTTACTGCATGCTGTGCCTTGGTGTCTACATGGCATTGATGTGGGATTGCCATTACAACTAAGATTATCCCTAAGAGACTGGCATTGGTATTAACAGATCGGTTTTTGAAACCAATCTGGCAGTCTTAATAGGTAAGATAAAAGGAGTTAGCCTTGGTAGTCAATCATCTTCACAAAGGTCTGTATTAAATCCGAATAGACATAGGTGAAATTGTTATCCTACATATGTGTATTGAAATTGCACTTTAAATTTTATCCTGTGGGAAGAAAAGGAGGAATCATGTGAAGACATGCTATATATGCACAGATTCTGAGACATGCATTGATAATGGACTTCTGTCCTAAGTGATACTTAATATCTAAACATACTCCTCACAGTATAACATGCACACACTCTTCTTAGGGCTCCACCTTCTTTTTTATTGTTCAGACAAAGGTTCATTACGATGTTCTTATAGATGCCAGCGTATATCAGAGGGATAGATATGCTATGCCTCCTTCAACTAAATGAGTACATTTATGAATGCAAGTATGATCTGATCTTAAACATAATGGTAATGAATTGCATTTATATTACTATCAAGTAACTCAGAGGGTTTTAGAGTGAATCGGGTTTCGCTCTGCTCAATCAAGACCAATGTGCGACCTTATCTTGGTGATATATGGCAGACATTTTTCATAAAAGGGTATTTCTAAGGAGGGCTATTTGTTGACCCAATTTCACTGTCAGATTAAGGCAGTTAGATTGGTGCTGTGATGAGGACACTTGAGGAACCCCTTGCTCTTCGCTATAAGTACCACAGAGTCATGTAAGAGCACAGCACATAAGGATCCTGGTTTAGCGTGGTTTTGCTTCCAAACATTTTCACTAGTTAGATGTTCAGTTTGTTTTTGGTCACTTTATTAAGTCAGACCAGTCAGAATTTAGACCAAGTGGGAACCAGTAAGATTGAAGTATTGGACCACCCAAAGGCAGTTGATGGGTAGTACACCCACAGTAAGGAGAAAGTCGCATAAAATGCCCTAAACCTGTCAGGAAATGAAAATAAAACCATAGTGGACACACATCTCCCCTGAAAGGACCCCTTATTTTTCAAAGAGAGTTCCTTTAGTTCCAAGAAAATTCACAGTGCCAGGCCATGTAGTGTGAAGTGCATGACAGCTGTGTGTGAAATTTTTTTTGAGGGTTGTTAAGTGCCACCTTTCAGGGCTGGAATCTTTTAGATGTGGAATGTATGAGTCAAACCTTTTTTCCTCCTGTTTCATCCTTTTTTTGTGCTGACACTTCAAAGGTTGGTTGAGAGACCAAGAGCATAGAGCTGTGCGAGTCACTGTTGGGTTAACTGAACAGCTATGAAACGTCAGTCAGTCAACATCATGCAAATTTTAGCCCTGGAAAAATAAGTATGGGGAGATTTAACAGTCAAACAATGAGGGTTATCTAAAAGGCCTCACAGGTTCCCAGGCAGCTTGTTATTAGACAAGGATAAGACACTAATAGTATCCCTTGTCTCTCCAGCAAACTGTGATGTGGAGATTCTGCTGACACGTGCACATAATGCAAAAAAAAAAAAACATTTTGAAAGACTGAATTCAACTATTGAGATTTTATGCACAATGTGGAGGATTTTTTCTGTATGAGGTCTGATCATATGTTTTGGTGGGTTTTCATATTTTTTCATAGTGTATTATGCCCTCAAAATATGCATCCACTGAGCTGAGAAAGACCACAGTATTAATAATGTATGTGGATAAATATTTTTGTTTACCCTGTTGCCGAGTGTCTGTGTCAAACAAACGCAGTGCAGCTGAAAACCATCCTCACACAGCCGTGCCCAGACCATGGATTCCAATCATGCTGGGAGAATTTTACATTTGCTGGGGTCACCCTTTGCTTCCCACTTCTGGATGAAGGACGCCTGAATCACACCAAACGATACCGACACACAGGTCATGCAATATTAAATATGTATTTATGTCATAACAGGCTCAGAATGAATAAACGACACAGGGCATTCTCATTTCTCCCAACCCCTAACCTGGACTTTTTTCCTGTAGAAGTCAGTTGCTACATGACCAATTTGACAGGAACACACACTGACCACTTGCAGTGACAAATCCCGATGGAGCTGCTCATAATGCTCCCCGATAAGTTATGTCCTCTGTGCTACACCATTACACTCAGGCATTTCTCAAAGCAACTCTATGCTACAAACTGCACTCAGGCAAGTTCAGTTATCTATTAAGGTTTATTGCAATTCACATTCACAATGGAGCAATCAGATACATCTTTACCCTCCACAGTGAGGACCTCTCTCTCCTTTCTCCCTCTCACAGAAACTAAACACACAATCCGCCTAACCGGCTGTCTAGGTTAGATTTCCAGTAGAATCTGCCTTCTTCCATATGCTTTCATTCACTGCCAGCTTGCTCTTTTGGCAAAAGCCATGCCCTTTCTCCTGTTATATTCCCCCTTCTGAAAGTGTAGGCTTAGGAAAAAAGTTGGATTTTTCTCCCCACTAGGTAGGCAAGGGACCAGTACAACCCATCTTCAAATACAAGCAATTAACATGTATCAAGAAATCACCTGCTTCCTATATCAGTGCCTGTGTCTGGCTGCAGTTTATTGCACTGATAATGCAGTTCATACCTGAACACCAGATGACATTCATCTTTATAAACAGCATAATGATAGATACAATTGACAATAGCTATATCACAATCAGTATGGATCTAGCTACCATACAAACATTTATAGTGATTAAAATGTCTAACAGTTAATTTCGGGAGTTTTAAACTGGTGAGCCTGAATTGCATGAAGACAGCCTGTTTGCCAGTTGGAAATCTATAGTACCTTATTTTCACATTGTGACATCCCTGATTGTTGGTCCTTGGCTTTGGACCTAGTTATGCATTCCAGGTCATCCCAAGTTGAGACTTGTTTCCTCCTGTCCAGCGCTCTGATACTAGTCCAGCTAAACCAGGCGGGTAGGTTGAGCACATATGCATAATGACAGGTGAGTTGTACAAGTTTCTCTCGATTTGTGATTGCAGCACCACAAAACCAAAGCCCGAGAACTCTCTTACCTAAATTACTGAATCGTTTCTCCTTTAAACACAAAAGGGAACAAAGTTTCTTTGTGTCCAAATTCACTGCTATTGACTCCTCTGTCCTCTTCACATAATAGCTGTGTTCATGTCTTTCAAAAGGAACAAATAAAAACTAAATAAAGATGAGAAAATGGCATGCTTCATGAATCATTTGCCTCCTTAAAGCCACTCCCCATCTACACCTTCTGTGTATGTAAAATGTAATGAATACAATCATGCCAGTTGCCCAGGCATTGGCCTCGATTAGCCCTAGGTATGTAATTAGTCTGTCTAGTTTGGTAACGTTATTAGGTAGGTAGCTGGCTAGCTGTATAATTACACAGTCAATCAAAATTTTCAGACAAACATCACATTAAGAATACACATTAACCTGCACAGAGCACGTATCAGAGGACTGTTATGAAGGCCAGCCAGCTGCCCTCTGAGGCTCAAATCTCATTCATATTCACTCGTCACAGCATGTGGCTTCCCTGCGTGTCCTGACATACCTGTGTAAATGCTGTGCCTGAGCGTACCTTGTTTAGCAGCACTTTTCACCTAGTTTCTAATGAGAACACTGTGTCTTTCCACAGAACTGCCCTTTTATGCTGTCAGACTGAGCCTTTGTCAGTATAACCGCATTGCACCATTGCAGGTGTTCTATAGTGTCATTTTTTATGGGCGTAAGCGAATGCTTGTGTTATTCAACATATGCGGTAGATTTTTTATTGTCTCCCCGTAAGTCTAACATCAATGCAGTAACTGACTGGAGATGACTTGGTCATTCACTTTGGAACCCGACCATATGCTTCTTCTGAACAAGAAATATGCACATATGGCTGTGCATATGTGGCCCCTAGGCACCTGCTATTTCACCAGCAGGGGACACTGTCTTACCCAGCATTTTATTAATCATTTGTTAATTGATCGCATGCATTTTTTATATAAATGGGATATAACAAATATGGTGAAAAATAACCTAATATGCTACATTTATTTTAATATGATTTACATATCATTATTTTATTGTAGGAAAATTATTTATTCAGTTTATAATATGCTTTGTGACCTTGTGACAATCTTTAATTTTTAAACTTGGTTACAATGAGTAGTAGTACAATGTATCTCATTAGGGTTTTCCCAAGCTTTCATGGTATAACGTTGGTCAACCGTAGATGATGGAGCCTCTCACACACACTCATTGGGGGGCTTTGCTGGCTTGGGGCTTTTGTGACAGGCAATCATGCAGAAACAAAAAGTATTAATAAAATAAAATTGTTTGGTTGCACACCATGGTTTAAATGTATAGGTAAAATGCCCCAGACACCATGTAGGAGCACCAGCTTGTAACATGGTAAAAAAGAGGGATCAGACTTTATGCTAATGCATTTGCATTGCCACTTTTGACAAAAAGGTGAACAGACTTCATTTTATATGCCCATGATGTGTATGTAATATGCACCTTTTGCTCTCTCGCGCTTTTTGTCACATATAAGGACACATACACATGCATACTATTACAAAACACATTCAAACACAAATTAACTTTTGATGCAAAACAGAGTTTAACACATCATCATGTTCAATCACCTGCTCCATATTTTGGAGCTATTGACACATATGTCTTGTACACTGTACAGGCAGCTGAAGTTCCTGAGCCATTTCTCTCCAGCTGTGGTCTTTCTGTAGTCATGATATGACTGAGCATCACTGGTGTCTAACAGACAGTGCTGTACCTGCCACAGCTAGAGGAGTTTCTGCACATAGCCTGGGTTCACACGCGGCAAAGCTCAGCCACCCTCCAACTCGCTGCTGTTTATTTTGATCAGCTTGTTATTTGTCCTGCGTTCTTATTGGCTCTTTGGAGTGCTCGCCTTCACAATTATGCAGTGTTTGGCGACAGAACATTTCCGACACGTCAGAAATTCGTCAGGGTGCGCTAGCACGATCCGGATCTCGCAAAGGCAATTATCTGGAGGTCACTGACCCCCTCACTGAGCGAGGCAAGATGTTGCAGTCCTGAGCTCACTCTGATCTTGGTCTGGAGTTTGAATGATGAGACGAATCACCATGGCCAAATCATACAGCGTAAGCTGTTGATTGAAATACGTTACCATTACGTTACCATTAATACACTGCATTTACAGCAGTTATAATAATTCATTCTGTATTTACTTATCTTAATCTGAAGATAATGCTTTAGTATTTTACATTTTAATCATGACTATAAATTACAAAACCTATAACACTCATTTGCTGGGGTCAAGGTATTTTTATGCAGCACTAGTTCCTTGTCTGGCATAACTCCTCTTGGGAGTGAAGTGTCTTAATGTTTTATGACAGTGCTGTACATATGCAAGCCCAAGGACACCTTTAACTGTCTGTCATTTTTTCAGTTAATTAAAAAATATCAACATCTGCTTACCAGCCAGAAACCCACATATTTTCTTATGTTTTAGTCATATGCAGTCATTAAATACATACAAACTATGTAATTACTTGCAGTTCAAAATCAGCTGAGTTGGGAAAAAAACAACATTTTCTTCAGAAATATATCAGAATTATGCTCACCTGTATGGACAGAATCCATAAGAACACAAGTATATTCAGTAGCTAAGCCAAGATCCAGCTAAAAAAAAAAAAAAAAAAATGCATATATAGGTGGAGGGATGGACTCCTAAATGACATATATGAAAGGAAATAGGCACACTGTCGCCCTGGCAACTTGGATAGTCAAGAGATTGTACAGCATAATCCAGGCGATCACTGGAGCCACTGGAGTACACACATCTGACTAATTGACAGGTGCAGAGTTCTAGGATGGGAGACTCCCCTGACTGCAGCAGCAGCAGAGGCACATTATCAAAGAGAATATGCAGATGTCACACGCTAAACCGAGCCTACTTAATCTGTGTGTGTCTGTGTGTGTGTGTATGTGTGTCAGAGAGAGAGAGAATAAGACAGGAGAGAGATCTTTCATTTAATGTTTTCTTATCTTTTTAAATTCTCAGCTGTAGTTATTGTATTCATGTGCTTTTGAAGCATTATTACTTCTATGTGGTAAGTGCTTTGGCAACACAAACGTATGTTTGTCATGCCGATAAAGCAAATTGAAATTGAAAACTGAGACAGGGAGACAGGGGAGAGAGAGATATAGAGAGAGAACCCGTCAAGGCCCAGGATCCATCTTGGGCACTCTGCATTTTTGCGTCAAAGCGATTTCACTCTATCAGTTCCCTGGGCTAAGGGCAAGGGCGGCCTCAAAAAATGAGTTCAGTATGAGGATCACTGCATATCATGTGGCCTAACAGCTGACCCGCAAAGGTAGCAATAAAATGTTAGATCTAAATGAGCTGGTGTCAGTGATGATAAAAAGGAAACAAAGCTTTGCAAGTGTGCAGATTGTGGTTGCACAGCTAGGCTCATGGCCAGAGGATTGTGAATACAGCAGTTGGGTGGGGTATTGTTATTCTGCCCTTGATCTTGACACTTATCCTGAATTATTTCAGTAAATATCCAGATGTATAAACTGATTATATGTAAACATAGTTGCTTTGGTTAGCCTAGATAAGGTTATCTCTCTCTCTCTCTCTCTCTCTCTCTCTCTCTCTCTCTCTCTCTCTCTCTCTCTCTCTCTCTCTCTCTAGGTATAAGCACAACCAAACATTGACAATATAAATGAAGGTGAGTGACAAACCTATTACTGTATGACATTTTGCAAATGTTTCAAAAATCAGTTTTATAAAATAATACACATTTTAAAGTTAGTCATCTAGCTAGTCAACATTTATCATATCACAAACCATTTATGGGTGACATGTGGCGTGTATGTGTTATTGGTGTAAACATGATTACACTAACTGCATACACCTTCAAAAGCCATGTGCCCTATATTGTTTTATGGAAGTCATTCACATATTCAGACATTGTGCTTTATATACACAAATACTCCATTCTGTTCATTTTTTTTTTTTTTTTTTTTTTTTTTACAAAACTTGTTTGGTTGATTTTCATCAGCCTTGTCATCTGTGAATGAAGAGCAAGCCACCTGTTCCCTTTGGCCGCCTGTACAAGAGCAGCTCCATTTTTGTGCTGTGGACATAAAAGGAAGTGCACTGCAATAGCCAGAAATTTAACGTGTTGGCAGAGATTTAGAAATAATAACATACCATAGCATAATCTTTTCAAGTTTCCAAGCTTTGTTTAAAGTTTGTGTGAAAAAATAGAATGTAGGCAGGTGTCACCACCAAAATGGATGTGGTTCACAGTCAGCCAGATGCTACATGACTCTGACCCCTACACTGAATGACAGTTGGTAAATAATTACAAAATGTATGCTGAAATATATATTTAATTAAACAAATACCATCTGTTATTCGAACACTACAGTCTGTATTCCCAAAAACTGCTATGGCTGATCACTAACAGGTCTGCACTTCTTGTTTTCTTTTGTCGCATGTGTACGTGTTTGTGTGTGTGTGTGTGTGTGTGTGTGTGTGTGTGTGTGTGTGTGTGTGTGTGTGTGTGTGTGTGTGTGTTTTGAGAACAAACTTGGTATGAAGGTTATTGCAATTTAGAGACCATCCTTAAATGTGAGTCCTGCTGGTCTAATTTGAACTGACATCTTGTTACAATGATGTAGTGGAGGCGCAGAGGAATTCTAAATTGTCGTTGTCTGGAAAACAAGTAGCTGTCTTTTTTCTCTCTGTGGAGCTAATTTTATGCTACCAGAATAATAAACCAGAAAAAAACATGATTAGCATTGATGAGGGAATTCAGTGCAGTGCCCATTAATCATTGTCAACAGTGGCATTAAATTTGGTGTTTGGATCAGAGAACTGCCCACAAGTGACCGGGGCAGGTACCAATAATAACTCAAATTTCAAGTTTCCTTTTCACATTTCCTCTCTGATCTCCCTACAGTCCTGACAAGGGCCAGCCATTTGGGGTTCTTGGCTGCCCTGTGGCTCCAAAGCATTATTATCAGTTATTTGCACTCTTACCTAAGGCCTCAACCATGTTACATTCTACATATTACCCACGTATACAGCTGGATGTTTACTGAAGCAGTTTGGGGTAAGTGTATTGTTCAATGGAACAGTACAACAGCAGTTCCCCACCTGGGAATCGATGCTGTTGTAAGTCCATCTCCTCCTCGGGAATAATCCTCCCTGTGCTCTGCCTCGCTGCTTCGCTCAGCTTTGTTCTTTGAACAGCCGGTCAACCCTAAAGCCATGACTTCCTCCTGATCCTCCGCCAAGCATGGCTCGTTCTGCTGCTGCAGAGAGAAACGGATACAGATTTGGTGAGGGGACGTCCGACATTGAGAGCAGGGTAACACTTGATGCTAATGTCCCCTTAATGAACTATTAATTAACAAATTAATTAAACATGATTAGCATTAATTAGAGTTGTAAACAATTCATTGTTTTGCAATGCCTTGTTATCAACGTAAATTAATTGCTTAGCAGTCCCTGTCCTTAACTAAACATTTGTCCTGAAGTCATTTGTAAGAGGTGAGTGGTGTCTTCTTTAGGATAGACACTGCAATTAATGTTAATAACAATCTATTAATCTATTTCTAAATGGATAATTAATTGGGCCTTTAGGTAAAGGGCTACCAATAACTAAGCCTTCTAAAACTTGATATCACTATAAAGCATCCCTGAGTTTTGTCATGTATGTGTTTTGCTGGTTTGAGAGTTTTTTTTCTGGTGTTCAGGTGACAAGGAAGATAATATTATCTCAAAGAGTCAATTAAGATAAATTATTTTCCTCCAGTTTTTGATGTTGTCATTGGCTACATACTGTATGTCGTAATGTTACAATATGAGGTGGGTAGTCTCCCTTTTGTTTCTCAGTGCAGAGATAGTAATACAGATTGGATTTTGTTTGTTGGAATCATATGCAGACTTGCTTGCTGTGCACTGGCTTTGGAGGGTGCTGTAAAACAGCAGCTCAGCTTTGCTCGGTGCCATCACACGGGAAGTGTTTCAAACTGGCAAACACCGTCTGAACCTCTGTTCCAAATTGCGAATGGCCCATCTGAGAGGGGTTAAATGGTGTCACTGTTTGGCAAATCTTCCACCTTATTGGAAACGCCCGCAGAATGAAGATGTACTGCAAGCGCCGGTGATGTTGCTGTAAATCTGAGCCAGGTAAAAATGACTCCGCCACCCTCTTGCACACTTTCAATCAGGGATGATGTGTTTGTTATTATATAGACTATGATATCAGTAATGCACTCCAATTTTCCACCCCAGAGAGTTGGGGGAACTCCGTCGGCAGGAGAAGGTCTCAGTCAGCTCGCGGCGTTGTTTTCGGAAAGCCGAGAGCGAGATGTAGCGGCCGCGGTGAACCGAGGGTTAGGAGGAAAGTTTATGATCTGAGGGAGCCCTCCTTTTGCTACCTCATTCATCACAACAGCTGCCATTTTTCGGGGGACGGACCGGCTCTGAGGAAGGGCAGCTGTGACTGACAGTCATTAGGTAGTGGAGTGAAGAAGCTGTGAAATCTTCTAATCTGCAGGTGAAGCCCTTCCGCTGAGCCTCAGACTGGGTGCGCCGAGAGCGCTCTCTGTCTGTTTTCCCGGGCTTTGCTTTTCTCTCTAATCATGTTTCACGCTCATTAGAATAAACAGACTGATGAAGCAGGGTGTCAGAGACAGATGTGAGACGTTAAGCAGTAAAACAAGCAAGGCACTTGTTTGGGGCTAATTGTGATGCATAGTTCCCTATTATATGAAAAAGCTGAGAATTATTAGCCTAATAGTACCCTGTAAATTGTCACGCCCAGAGAGGATTGAACTAACACAGAGTTTGGTGATCATCAGGCGTATCCATGGTTTACCGTCGTTATTAAAATGATTTTGTTTGTTTGCTTTTGTTTGGAACACAGCAGAACCTCACTTGGTGTGGACCAGCAGTGATTTGTAGGATTATTAATGGATGGCATATACTGCTTATGAAAATAAAAAAATAATTATGTGAAATTTCGATTATTATCTCTATTTTAAAAGCATGTTGAGTTACACTGTAGCCAAAATGGATTAAATAAGAGCAATAAGAGCACCCATCAACATAATGATGAATTTGCTGTGATGAAAAGCACAAAATATGAATAGATGGTTTGAATAAAATAGGGAATATACACTTACATATACATTATTTGCCATTTTGCCTTCATAATGTGTTGTCATTTAAGTGAATTCAAGCTTTACTTTGCAGATCTGAGCCAATGCATATTTAAAGTATTCTCAAATACTCTTTATAGTGTAAAATGTAGTCAACTCCTCGCTATCCAGGGTAATGGAGGCAACTCTGATACAGATAATAAAAGGTTATTTTAACTGATGATTTACCTTTTATGTAGCCATGTTGGTACTTGCCTAAATTACAAGACATGCATATCTTTATGTGGTGCTTTGAAATGAAACTGTCCCATTGGTTATGTTGGAACAATTTGTAAGAAATACTGTACTGTATATTCTATACAATAAATAAAAAAAGATAATACAGTAGCTGCATATTTCTCCATAGGCACACATATGAGGTACAAAAACATCATCCTCCATCTAACCTGTACATATAACCTGTATAGCTGCATGTCGACTCAGTACCCTGCCCAAGCTCTCCATATGTGCACATACCTCTGGTGCATACACTCTGTTAGCAGTAACAGTATAGCTTTTTAAGTAGGACAACAAAATGCTGATAAAACTACCACTTGGCTATATTGCAATACACAATTATCATTTACCATCACATAACATCAAAACAGTATATTGCTATAGAACCAACAACCTGTCTAAATACTAAATACAAAACTTTTGGAGAAAGATATATAGCCAGATGCATTCTACAAAGTAAGCTATTTGTTGTTACTCAGTAATGGTTAGCTAGCTAGCTAGTATAGAGCACCATTTGCAAAACAAGTGTATTATATGCCTTTATTTTAATCTAGTATTTTATAGGAGCATAATTGTCCTTCTTCTTCAATAATACGTCCATTTAAGTATCTGGTGATCATTAGGCTTACTGCTAACTCTGCCGTCAACATCTGGAGAGGGTGAAAAAATGTATTTTTACTAATTATTTTTATGTATTTATTTTTCTTACATTGCTGTCTGTATTTACTCAGATCTCTAACTAAACAAGAACAAAAACATGCTATAGGGATATATGCAAAAGAGATTATTCAATTACATTTAAAATGTTGTTTCAAATTCAGACTCTGTAATACGTATGAATTTGACATAGGTCTGATTCTCTCAAAGGATCTAATACACTAGAAAGCATTTAACATTTAGTAGGGTTCACAGCACCACATAATTTTGTCGTGGTCCTTTAAGAGGGATTACCTTTCAGGCTTATGAAACCATAGTTAACCAATGCAATGAGCAGTAACTTACAGCTAGGTATGCACAGATAAAGCACCAAACCTTTCCAATGTAACCTGAGACTTAAAATCAAATATTTGAGAAAAGGGGTCTTTTTAAATATGTGTGTGCAACTTCTGAGTGTTTTGGACTTATTGATAAAACAATTTATTTTCAAAGGCACACAGAATTAGCTCCTTGGTCTATCCATCAGTGCTTGTGAAGGTTCATCACAAGATGATGTCTTTTTTTTTTGGGACAGGAGGTGGGGGTGAGCCATCAATTATTGGAGAAAGCAGCACCACCGTGAAGCAAAGCAAACCACAGAGAACAATTTAAAGCAGAAGTACATTGAAAGTAGTCAGTTTAACCCCTGTAGAAAGCACAGTACTTTATGTTTAAAAAATGATTATGGTCCAGTTTAACAGCAGATGTATTTATCCTTGTCAAGTGCTTTAACTCTGGGATATGCATTCAATAAATCATTTAAACGATACTTAACACATTAACATAATACTTCATTGAACAGAGATGGAAAAGAAGACTGTCCATTGCACAGGGTTATGGCTTATCCAGATTTATGTTGCATGTAGCAGCTTGATATAAAAGGACACTTACTGGACAGGAGCGTCACAGGATCATTAACCCTTTGGCCCTGCGATCACATATACATGATCTATTCAAATGGATTAGTTTAAGTACTTCCTGCTCACTCATTTCCCGACCAATCATTAGTGCTCAAAGCTCTGTTGAGGACAACCGAGCTACATATCGTGGTAGACAGGGAATGGGTCATCTATCTCAATTAAGCCGTGAGCTCTCAAGTTTAGAACATAAACACAGACAAATTGGTGAATGCAATTTATCACTGCAATTTCCATTTGACTCCATTAATGTTTTCTACAAGCAGAAAGTGTGGTTTATATTTGAAATGAAATATAAAATGACCAAACATTCCCTTCGATTTTGGTTGAGCTGACACTTCTATAAATGCATTTCACAAGTACAAAAATTATAATATGGGTTTTTTGCCAAACTTTTACATTTGCTCCTCCATAATTATTCACAATTAGAAAGCAGAACAGAATACTTCCAGCCACAACAATGGCAGAGACTATATGATGTATCTTTCTGTGTATCTGAATGTATCTTTGGCAAACGGAATTGGCAAATTTTGTATATGAGGCCTGTGGTAATACGCTTATAATATCAGAGTGAATGTGTCCCTATGGTGGCAAATTAATTTTTGGAAAAGTAATTCAGGGTCCTGCAGGTTAATGAACACCAATTTTTAACTTTAAAAGTTTTAAAGTTTAGTGTGGCTCTTCACAGAAAT
The DNA here is from genome assembly GCA_019176425.1 of Megalops atlanticus. NCBI lineage: Eukaryota > Metazoa > Chordata > Actinopteri > Elopiformes > Megalopidae > Megalops > Megalops atlanticus. Next base: position 13,086,531 of record CM032888.1, read on the forward strand.
GGCACCGCCCCAAGACATCATAGTGTGTTCTGACCTAAAGCCAACTCATAAGTATGGATATATTCTGCAATTTAGAAAGTAATACCCTTTCATGATGGGCGACACTGAGCATACTGGTAAGGAGCAGGGCTCATAACCAAAAGGTTGCCAGTTTGATTCCCTGCTGGGGCACTGCTGCTGTACCCTTTGGCAAGGTACTTAACCCACGATTGCCTCAATAAATATCCAGATGTATAAACTGTAACATATGTAAGCTGCTCTGGATAAGAGTGTCTGCTAAATGACAACAATGTACTGTAATGACATAAGGAAGTCAGTTGCTTTTGATAATCACAAAAATAACAGTGAACATATCTGAAAAACTTCAGTGATGCAGGTGTATTAACTTACAATACTGCAATGAGATACTCTGCAATGATTTTTTGTGGATATTTTGTGCAGTTCAGCAAGTAATTTTCAAATACCAGGTTTTCTTTTTTTTTCCTCCCCAAACATGAAATACATCGTCTTGAATATTGGAAATGAGATATGAATCAGAATTAAGAATATTATGAAAGGTATATTACCTGTCTATAGATGAAAGATGTTTCAGATATTAAATGGAATATCTATTGCAGAAAAATTGAATTTGAGGTATATGCTGAAAAAAATAGTCAAATAGCAAAAATATATATCGTAAAGCACACACACGAAATTCCATATCTTTTGATACATACAATATGTGTCAAACAGCACATGATTAAATTCAAGACCTCATACAAAGATATGATGACAGAGATACTGTTAGCATTGTATTTTTGACATTTTGTATGGCATATTCTTGAACACTTGGTCACACTTCAAATCATTTTGAATAGCTTCTCATCATTCATGAATTAATTTTCACTTTTATTTTGAAAATGTGTTATTTAGTTATGAATAATGTTTGGAAAATATATTTTATAGGGAGCATTCTGTTTAATACCCCCTCACCTAATTAAATTATCTTCCCTTTGTCCATATTCTGCCAGGACTTTGGTTTGTGTGAGCTCATTTGCATAATTATCTATCCATCAACTGTAGACCAGATCTGTCCAATTGTAATCAGGAAACAAGTTGTCGGAGATGGCCCATGCAAATTAGATGCATAGAAATTCCATTAATAGATCATTCATTATACATATCCAAATGAACAGTAATGCAAAAGGTGAAATATGCAATTATTTCCTAGTCGCTGCAACGTAAATTAGGTCGCCACAGCAGTACACAGCGCAGTCCTGCTTTGGTACAAAGTAATGTGTAATCTAGGAATGTGCACCTGGCGCGGATAAAAAATTCAAAGCTTTTAACATTTTATACGCTCTTAATTAAAACTCCAGCATGATCGCTGGAGTGCCCCAGTTACAGTCAGCGGACAGTGTGGGACTGACATTAAAACATTCGTTCCCCCACAGCGTCTAATTTATGCATGTTTCCGGGTAAAATGTGGTCTTTTTTTTGCCTGTGCTTTATATACCAAGGTTTGAGCTTGTGCATATATAAAGGCAGAGAGAGAATTCAACACAAGGTTTATAGGCAGTAATGAAAGGATTCAGTATGAGGAGTAGACTCCATTCTTAGGCCAGAGAGGCCTGCTGCTCCCCACTTCTCTGTGTGTAAATCTGCAGCTGCCTCACATTAGGAAAACAGCAGCACAACAAGGTACAATCCCAACTCCCGGTGTGCTAAGATTGTGTTTAGCTGCTGAAGGAACAGGCTGTCCCGTGTAGTATTTAAAGACATCTCTCGTTATTTCCTGAGCACCGAGGACAGTGTTCCACAGCATCCCGGCCCCATGAAACATGGAGGTGTGTCTTCTGGTCCTGTAGCAGATGAAGGTCTCCCCGTTAATGGAGCGAATGATAGCTGTGAGAAGCAGGAACAGTAACTTGAATGGTTAGGTCTTTCCCTTTAGAACCCTGGTTACTGCTTCTGGGAGAGTATTTCTCAGGGCGCGCAGTAAAACAGATGACCTCAGAGCCAGTTTCTTATCACTGACAAATTATTACTGACACTAAACACGAGGGCTGTTGTGCCTTTGTGAATTAAAAGACAGGCTAGATGAATTAACCTGCGTCGGTGGGTGAGGAGCTGTGCTCTTGCGCTGGCTGTTTAAGAAGGTCCCTGCATACCAATTGGTATGGGGTGAGTGCGTCACGGTGCCATTTTTGTTACACGACGGGCCTGGGCTCCGTGTTTGGAAGCAGCACCTGCGTGAAGTGGTCCCCGCAGAGGAATTGCTGTGTCTTAGCCTTCTAAAAATGAACATTATTGTACCTTAGACTGGCATAAAGGAAAAAAAAGAATTGTAATAGAAAGATCTACTGCTCACTGTCATGGAGCCACCTGTAATACCCATCATGGGAAATAGCTGCTGATAAAGCAACATAATACTGGGGGAAAAGGGAGGTGTAATCCTACTGTGTTCATTTATTTTACCATCCCCTAGCAACTGAAATGCGTATTAGTACACTTTCTTCCGTTTTTTGTCATGACTGAATATCCTGCTGTTACTTCTGTCTACCATGGCACATTACTTTTGTTTAAAAGAGACTTGTCTTCCATTACCGTCGTACCCCCTACCCCCTATAAAGACAGACACTGAGAAAAAGGGGGAAAAACTATTGCTAGAATTCACTGACCATTGCATGGTGTACTGTAACATTATTATACTGATGGAATGATGTACATGGGTTGTTTGATAGATTAGTGTGGGGAATATTTACATTGCACTGACCTCACCAGTGCCTCTGTGACAGAGGAAACCATTAGCGACCGTGTGAGCATGCCATGCTAATTCTTCCCCCTCCAATCACCTGGACTGTCAGCACTACAGCAGGGGCTCAGCCAAAATTCTAATTATATCCTGAAAAATGTGGATAATATCAGTAAACAAGAACACCTGACTAATAGCTGACGGTCTTGGTTTTCAGACTTGTAACTGATATTTGACAATGTCACATTTTTTTTAATAGGGTAGCATGGTTCTCTGAACCAAGCAGACTTCTGCATTGGAGCAACTGTTTCTTTTTTTAAAGTTGTATCTTGTGTCTATGCAATGACCCTCCTGTTTATTATGTACTCTTGTGTGTAGTCCCCTAGAGAAATACAAAGTACAAAACATGTAGAGGCTGCAGAGACATGAATTTTCCATTTAATTGTGGTTAGATAAGAACAGCCATTTCGCTGCCCGTGGACATCTGCTCCCTCCTTTGACCCACTCTCCCCATCTCCTTCTCTTAAATACTTTTGTACAGCTCAACAAATGGTAAAGGATCCTGTTCTATATAGTTAAACAAATAATAATAATTTTCCAGTCCCCAAATATCAACACCACACATTGTAATATTTACATTACATCATCAGTATTTAACAGACACTGTTATCCAGAATGACTCACATAGGTTACAGTTTTTACATGTTATCCATTTATACGGTTGGATATTTACTGAGGCAACTCTGGGTTAAGTACCTTTCCTAAGGGTACAGCAGCAGTGCCACAGTGAGGAATTGAACCAGCAACCTTTCGGTTACAAGCACTAGTCCTTTCTGGTATGCTACACTGTTGTCCCATTTACTCATAATAATTTAATTATTTTCCATTTTTATATCACTGGTAATGAATATGAATGTATATTTGTAACCAAATATAATGTCTTTATCTGAGATCATTGATGATTTCATTTGTGGCAGGGTGGTTTTTGGAGAGAGCATATCACTTGCATTGTTCAGTGGTAGGGAATTGTGGGAGATATTACATTAGTGTGGAGGTATTATGTTTGTTGGCAGTTATTACATTTGTGGTCTTTACACTCCTCCCAGGGAGTAAATTAAGAGAAAAGGCAGATGAATAGCGTAATAGTCAAACTGGACATCGGTTTGGCAGAGCCATTTTTCTTTTGCTGCTAAGACAAGATGCATTGCCTCTCAAAGGCATGATAATAATTCGATTTATTACAACTCTCACGAGGCAGCGCGGGAAAGCTAATGAATGGGAAGCAGGAATAACAGATGAAGGTGGATTAGAGCTGGGAAAGTCGGCCACTCTCCAGTGACACCAGAACCTGATATCTGGAAAGAGGATCATCCAGCATGTGAGTAAAGTTACTGCGTCATCTGCAGTGCAGCTAAACTGTGCAATCTTTTTCCTTTCAATCAAACAATCAACCAATCAAAATGGATTTGTAGTAGTGCCATTTTTGCTATGGATTTATATAAAGCTCTGACCAAGGTAAGTCTCCAAGAGGAAATCAAAAAGCCAGAAAACCCAGAGCCCAACAGGGCAAAACTGGAAAATGATTCCTGCACCCCATAAAATATTCAAAGAAACTCTGGTAAAGCAGTGAAATAGAATACACATTAATGGAGAAAGCAAAACAGAAGAAAACAGCGTATAAAATAAATACCATAATATAAAAACAACAGTCGCAATAACAATACTCAAAAGCTCTTGACTGCATCAGTGCTTGGATGGTTGTGTGACCACACTGCATCCATGATGAGGCTATACGGCATCTCACATATTCATTGTGAAATAGCCACCGTGTAGCATTTTTCTGGAGTCTTTCAGCAGTGCGGCAGGAGTGTTATACTGCAGGGTTCAGCCATTTGCTGTGAAGAGAACTCTGACTATGTCTTAGCCTGATGTGCCTATAAGTTGTGTTTGGGGAAAAAGGGAAAGTTGCCTCTTGGGGACCCGATATTTTAATGCATCGCGTTACATTTTATTATGCATTACATTTTCTTATTCTTATAAGTAATAGGTTAATAAACAACCTTACTTATTTTGAACTAATTTGTCAGCCATATGATTTATTTATTTATTTATTTATTATTTTTTTGCTATTCACAACCAAATGCATTGTTTTCATATTATCCTGTGGCTGTATGCGTGCACTTATACCTTTAAGCTCCATAATCTGCATGTTAAAGATTGAATATCGCCTACTTGGATGAATTTTTATTCATAAAGATTAACTTACCCTGTCACTCTAGATGGGGGATCCCTAAGGTGCCATTTTTATCGTAGTGCCTGACAGACCATCTATGTCAGCTCATTAAAGACATCTTTTAATATGAATTTTTTAAATTAATGCATCTGCATGTTATAATTAAACATTTACGTACATAAAAACATAGTTTACTTAGGGACTGCAGTGCTGCTTTATGTATGAGCCACATAATTATGCAAACAGAGTGTCTCCATTTAAAATCTTTTCTAAGGGCCAGTGTACCTACATTAAAAATGCATGTTGGGTAGTTGGCCATATGTGTTCAGTATATTTCCTTTTGACGTAGATGTCCAAAGAGACCAAAAAATACGCAGTTCTCTGATTTAGGTTGTGCTTGACGTTTTGTTTGAGTAAACAGCCTTTTGAAGTCTCCCTGGCCATAAAGTACCCAAATACAGTGTTCAATAGAAATAAAAATGATGGACCAATGGTGTGATTCACTTTACCTTCTTTCCAGTCTGATTTTAACTATGAGAAAAAAGTTTAAATAGAAGTTATATTGTTACATTGGTAGCAATACCCACTTTTGCAATACTCACTATTAGCACATGGTCAATGAATGCCAAGAGAAGGGAATTTAACATGGTTTTGGTCAAGTTCTGAACAGCTTCCCGGTTGTGCACCATTGTCTACTTTTTCACAGAGGCATTTCAATCAGAATTCAGTTTTCAAATTCAAGCACTGTAGACCCTGCCACTGACAAACTGCATGCAAAAAACACATCTTTGATTCCAGACACTGCCTCAGTGCCATTCTCCCAGGACATGCGTAGCTGTAGATTTCAGCTTGAAAGATGGAGTCTTATCAGTTCCAGCTGCTAGGGCACAAATTGGTGATGGACGCTATTTGCATTTGTAAACTGCATGCATTATCGAAACTGTATGGGCACTAGCAACTCAATCACTGTCTCTCTCATATCAATAAAATTAATGATATACTTATCTCTTCGCCTGCCCTCTCTTCATCACTCTTCTTTTCTGACTGATATTTATAGAGTAAGTAATGCCTTGACACATTTGAGTTTTAGTCTCCCCAACATGAGCCTCTGTAAATAAACCTTACATTACCCAGCAATATCACCATTTTTTTGCTTCCCCTGCTTCCCAATATGTGGTCCCCTTCATGAGTTGGATTGATGGGCTGTGTTTACTTTTGAACTTTTTGAACTTTACATTCCTTCTTGATCCAGTTTCATATAAAACTTTTGGAGCACTGCATAAGAGGCTGCATCAGGCTACACTGACACCCATTCTGAAAACAACACTGAGCTCTCCTTAGGGCAAGGCAAAATAACACTGTTGACAACATGAGGTCCCACTTTTGTTTATGCCAATATACCTGTATCATGCTTTGAAACCACATCTTAATATACTCCACCATTTGATGGAGGGCTCAAAGCAGTCTCTAATAGTCTGTGTAAGTCTTTAGACAGTCTCCACTAACAATTAATAAACCCTTAAGTGAAGGTATGCACAAAGTTAATCACTGCAATGTATGCTTGAGTATAATGAAGACAATATTCACACAGTATATTACCTTAAAGACAAATCTGAGTGGATTTGTTCACATTAAACTCCTCTGTTCTCACTGCTAATGTAGTCATTGTATGCAATGGGATGAATTTTACAGTGATAAAAAAATGACAGTTTTAAAATAACAGTCTTTAAAGGTAAGGCAAAATATTAATAAAGAATACCATAATTCTTACACAAAAGAGGCAGAATTTATGATGTAAAGCTGGGTATGTCTGTTTGGACATGCATTAACTAATCCTGACTGAAATGAACGGGGGGGATGCTTTATTGCTGTAAAATTCCTCCCGCTTCATGCCACAACTGCATTCACAATGAGAAAGGTACACAGAAGTTTAATGTGAACTAATCCACTCAGATTAGTCTTTAAGGTAATTAACACCCAAGTCTCACTGAGGAATTAAATCTGCCAAAGCCCCTGCTTTAGCCGGGATAGTGCCAGCTCCACACTGTAGTACAAAATGTAAAAAAAAAAAAAAAAAAAAAAATGCAAAAATGGATCCTTGGCTGCAGTGTTTATTACATACTCGAATAAGCAGACAACAAACTGGTAATATGTTTTTGATTTATCAAGGAGATAGACAATGTTTTCCAGCACCCAGCTGCAATGTGGAATATATTTGAGGGCGACAATCTTCCTTTGGGAAGGATAATGACCTTAAACATCTGTCTACACTTGACAAAGGTTATATTAAGGGGTTTGCCCGTCATGCTGCATGCACAGGTATCTTGTAAGCTCTGCATTAAGCGATAAAAAGACTATTGATTATTGCCTGAGTAATCCCACCCTATCTGACGCAATCTTCAGGCAATTTCAGCGGGTCACCATCTCCCCGCCCCCTTACTCACTGTGGACAGATATGCACAAGTTTCAGCTGTTTCAGTTCTCATATGTTGGAAAAAAAATCCCTTCAACTCCAGATTTCAGTGGCTGCTTTCTTGGAGTTCAGTACAGTCATGTTTGACAAGTTATGTTTTGATCACTTCAAAAGTAGGCCTTGATTTGGTACGATTCAACCCATTTCAAGATCTGAATCACATCCAAATTGAAAAGGCAAAAACTGTCATTAGTCCATAGTACATGAAGCAATTTAGAATTTGTGCCACTTGCAACCTAATTGGGCCTAGGTTGCTCCATGTAACACTTTTGTAATCTACTAGCAATTTAGTTGCCACTTCATTGCATGGGAGAGAAAATACTCCTTTCATACAGCTGAATTCACCCACTATCCAACTGGAGCAGTTCTGCAACATGTGATATGATCACAACATTCAATTTTTAAAACAGTAGAGGCAGTGATTGTGACATTACTATGTTAAGGCATAGGCCTCCTCACTTGAATTTTTGCTGTTTAAATCATATTAAACTGCCTGTATATAGCATTCTGTAACTGAAAATTCATATTATCATACAATCTGCACTGTCTGTAGGTTGCTTGGTGTAATGAAGACTTTTGCTCAAATATGTAACTTGGTGGCATAAGAGAATAGAGTCTTATGAATATGCATGATTCAACTCAGGAGCTGCAGTTCATATATTCAGGCCCACTGGAAGAGTTGTACAGTACAGTTCACAACAAGCTGGAATCAAGCTAGTCAAATTAGAACAAAACCTTTTTTTACAGAATTTCCCCAATTCACCTGGCAAACACACAAAGGAAAAAAAGTGCCTTCAAGGTTGGCTTGAAAGTGACTCAGTAATCACTATCCCAAGTGAAGTATGGAAAGAAACATCAATACTCAACGAACCACTGCTCCCATTCCTACAACTCTCTCAGTAGCCACACCACAGTAATACGTGTCTTCTTTCTAACCCCCACCCCACTCCAAAAAAAGAAAAAAATCCAATAAATTGAACTCTTCCCTCTGTTGAAAAATGTGTTTTTTTGCTGATCAAATACCCTTATCCAGTTTGACTTGCATAGCTTTTAAAATATGCATTATCAGTGTAACCAGCTGCATATTTACTGAAGCAATCCAAGTTAAGCATCTTGCTCAACTTTCCCTGAGTGTGAAAGGACTGGCAGATGCACCACCCATAAAAAAAGAAAAACAGTAGAAAGGAGAAATTTACCAAAAAGTCTAGTCATCTAGTTTTTTAAAACCAACCCAAAAACACAGGATCCAGGGAAACTCAGCCACCTTAGGCCCCACACACCTGTTTTTAACTACAGCTCATTTAGACAGGTGTTTATCATTAACAATTAGCTGAACTTACATGCATTGCTCACAAGGGACAGGCAATTATCCTGTTACACATGAAGCTGATAGAACAAATATTTGATTTTGGTAAATTTTCCAAGGGTAGTAAACAATGGGAATACTACAAAAAACATGTTTAAACAAACATTCATTGCTGCACTCAGACCAGTAATATACGGTATATGTGTTACTGATTATTTAAGCAAGGTAAAAATCAGCGCTTTCTGTGATGATAAGTAAGGTTAATCATCCATGACGAGGAAGTGAATCTATTAGCTAATGCTGACTGGGTATATTGGGTGAACATGTTCTGTAAGCTGTCTTAATGCTTCAGTGATTCCCTAGACAACATTATACTAAAGCTCATTATACATAAAGCAATGAAATATTGAGCAAATAGGTGTCATGCAATGCGATGGCATGCAATTTTACTGATGCAAACATATAATTTTATAGGCAATTCAAATGTGACTTTAATATAATTTAATTGAGCGAAATCCAATTACATATGAGACACCATGTCATTCTATCGTATATGACATACAGACTGATGCATACGATGCACTGTGTGTTGTGACACATTCCTCCCATAACCATCATTAAAATTTTCTGTGACTTGTGCCACAGTAGACCTTCTGTCGGTTTGGACCAGACGGGATAGCCGTCGTTGCCCTCACGCATCAATGAGCCTTGGGCGCCCAACACCCTGTCGCCGGTTTGTGGTTTGTCCCTCCTCGGACCACTGTCGGTAGGTACTCACCACTGCTGACCAGGAGCACCCCGCAAGCCTTGCCGTTTCAGAGATGCTCTGACCCAGTCGTTTGGCCATAACAATTTGGCCCTCGTCAAGGTCGCTTAGGTCTTTACTCCTGCCCATTTCTCCTGCATCCAACACATTGACTACGAGAACTGATTGTTCGCTTACCATCTAATCTACCCAGACCTTGACATGTGGCCTTGTTTCGAGATGATCAACGTTATTTGGTTCACCTGTGAGTGGTCATAATGTTTTGGCTCATTATAACAGGGTTTCAGCAGAAGCATCACAAAGAAGTCTGAAAAGATTTTCTTCCCATCGAGATCTTTATTATTTATTTTTTAAACAACACATGCATGTGAGTCACAAAAGAACTCACTCGGTTCAGACAGACACGCAGCGTGATGTTGGGGAGCTTTGCATGAGCTGTCAGGTCAGACTGACATTTAAAGAGCAACAACAGATCACAACACACTGAGTCAAAGCTGAAACAAAGACGGTAAGTGAGTCATTGATTTGAAGATTTTAATGGTAATCAATAGGTCATGGCGATATGGAACGTGACCACACATTCAGTTTCGAGCACCATTCAGAAATTGTAATCAACAGACTAATACAAAATGGGACAGACACAGATTCTTCTCCCTCTTATTTTTCAAGAGGTGTTATGTTAGGTTAAGGTTTTATAATGGATAATGGTAATGTTGAGTTGCCAAAATAGAGAGATTCATTGGTTGTGCCTTCTAGAATTTTGAGTTAACAAAAAGGTATGGAATATGTCCCTGGCACCTCCCATCTGTATTGAATTAAATGAATCTGCACTCACATGCTGTTGTGACAGTTTCACATTGAAAACAATGAATACACCACATTCCCCTCACATAAAAGACACTGAACTCTCTGCACATTATGTTGGAGAGTTCAGAGTGTGCTATCAATAGGTGTTTTGTCTCAACACAAGCACAACCCATTATGCCTTGAGGATAGCTTGTACCTCTCAAACCTTCTTGACTGTGCTCAGAAAACGCTGGATGTTTTTTTTTGCAAAGAAAGTATGAAAAACATAGTAAGTGGAGGGGGGGGAGAACAACATGGACATGTAAAAGTTTTATTCACCACTGACTTAAAGCCCAGATGCATAAAAGCCATCAGCTGGAATTCAGTAATATTTCAGGAGAAACAGAGGATCTTCATGGACCAAAAAAAAAACAACAATTCAGATGGGAATACCAAAGTGCATGTGTAGGGGTTTCATGTATTTTTCATTTGGTGCATATTTTTGATTATTATTTGGTAGTACTTAGCCCCTACCGACATTTTGTGTTGTCTGAAGATGGGAAGGGATTTTTTTAGACTTCATAAAACATTGCATATGGTCAACAACTCAATCCACATGGAACACATATACAGTGAGTTGTTTAATTTTCCAATGTTTTCATGTGAGCACAAATGCTATTTTGACCTACTATCTTGTTGATTACTAACTACATGAGGTTTTAAATCATCATTATGATAAACATTGGGGGAAAACAGAAACCAACAGAGACAGCAATGTGAAGGTCAGATGCTATCAGCGAGTGGATAACACAAGACAGGTGTCATACATAACCTGCACTGATAAGCAATTGTTTCTGACTGAATCATTTCACACACCAATGCCTCATTGAGAATGTTAACCTGTGCCAGTAAAAGAAAAAAAAAACAATGGAAAACATTTGAACTTCGTTTCACCTCAATGGAGCGCATGAGCTAAGCACAACAGAAGTTTCTCATCAAAGCCATTAAAAAAATGAAAATGCCTGTCCTGTCTGCTCATCGTCAGGTTCTCGTGCCCGCGTTTAATCTGAAGCAACATTCCAAACAGTGGCAGATGGGACGGCCATTCCTCACGCTTCAACACAGGCAGAGCTACTCAATATAGAAGCATCTTTCATCACTCACATAAAGTGTCCCAGAGCCACCTTAAACTTCGGACTGGCAGAGACAAGAGGAACACCATTTCAGCCACATTTTGCAGTGTTAAAATAAGCCTTTTTCTGTGTGTGTGTGTGTGTGTGTGTGTGTGTGTGTGTGTGTGTGCATGCGCGTATGCACAAGCTTCACAGATTGCACCTTATATTGTTACACTCTTAACTGTCTTTGCCTCTACAGCTTGCTAAATAACACCCTTGCAACAGGATCTGTTTTCTGTCCCAAAGCTGAAATTTAAATTTAAATTGATACAATTAAACCATCTGGACTGAAAGTTCAGAAATTCAATTTCCCTGTTTAGTGTCTGAAATGGAAAGTGATTGTAAATATGTGTCTCTTAAACCTCTCCTCTCTTTCCAGTAATACTTCAGCTTAATAAATCATATTTGTGATAACAGAAAGTGGAAAGAGAGAGAGGGCGAGAGAAAAACATGACGCAAATGGAGGGAGATCATCTCATACAGTGCACACATGAATACTGTTTAAATGTTGTGATTTTAAATATCAAGCAATCTATGTATGAAAATCATTTGGGCTCACTCATTCTGGCCTCACAGCTCAGGTCGGTAATATGTTAAATCCAGTGCAATGGCATATAATGAGGAAAAAAAGCAGTTTAGATTTTGAATACAGAAGACAGAGTGGGAGAGGAACAGTAAGAGAGAGGAGACGAGAGTCATGGAAGAAAAGTCATTACTTAAATTATTACACTGAGGGCCAACCCGAGCATTTTTGGTGCTTGTGTTAATTGCCTGTTTTGGCTTGATTAATGCTCAAATTGTTATGCCCCTCAAAATTTGGCTAACTACTCAGGTGAATAAAAAAGCATTATATGTATTTTAAGATTTTCTCAGCCATATTTGACACACTGTCTGCTGTAATCTACTTCTCTTAAGTATCTAGGGTTAGCTAATTTAGTTAAAATAGCTAGCAGGTAAAGTTTATCATGTAGCTAAAGTTAGCTAGATAACGGTTCAGATTAAATAGGTGAAATGGTCCACACACACACACACACACACACACACACACACACACACACACACACACACACACACACACACACACACACCCCATATGAAAAATAACTCTATTAAATGACAACATTATACAACTGTACTTACTGAACAGTTATGGGCAAAGTTGTACCAAAAAGAGAAAATAATAATAAATAATAGGGAACACACAAAAATTCATATAATTACAGCTGAAGTGAGTAAAGGGAAGTGAAGAAGAAAACCATAGCAAAAAGGATGGAAATGGTAGATTTTTTTTAAATATTTGGACTTTGATTAAACAAAAAAACCCTATTTTAAGTTACTATAAGTGAATCTTAGCTATTTATTATGCAGTCATTTATGTTTAAATCTGACAGAAATCAATATATTCAGCAGCTGAAGGGAGTAAGAGGAGAGTGAGAGAGGGAGAGCCAGATTAGCTTTGGAATTCAATACCTTGAGCATGGCAGCAGAGTAAAAAAAAAAACCAGAATGACAAGGCCAAGTTACTGAGGAAGTTCCCTGAGACTCTGAGGGCAAACATCAGCTTGATGAAGAACAGGAAAAAATAAACTTCTTTTAAAATCCCAATGCCTGATATGCACCCAAATACCTGTGTGGTCATGTGACCATAAAAAAGATGAAGATGGAGAGGGAGGACAGCTATATTTATACAATCCTGTTAACCCTAAATTTATCATGGACATTAAGTAAAATAGCATGGTCCTCATTCAGAGCAGGAAAGCCAGTCTGCAGCAATTTGACAATTAACTACAATATGCCAGATACTTAGCTAAGAGGGGATAACTACAATAGCCATCTTAGACATAGAAGAGTGGCACTTAGCTTCATCTACCACAGACTACCCTGCTGTAGGCCTATCTTCCAAGTCTTGTGCTCATCAAAATACAGGCTGTAGAGTGCAGACCCATGTTTCCTAAGAGAGGGCATCAAGGGCATAAATAACATTGTTTTACAAGAAATATGTTAGAGGACAGATGTGCCCACTCTTTGTCTCTCGTGCCACAGAGAGTTTATGGCTTCTCTATTAAAGCAAATAGCATAACCCACAGCAGGGATGCAGGGGGACTGATAAAGTGGTTTAAATCTGACCTGCTGTCCTGCGCTCAATAGAACCTATTAGAATGGGCAGAAATTGCATTTGGCTGAGAATATCAAAAGAATTGGTTAACACAGCTCAGAACATCTTCCTCCACACACACATCCTTCTTTCAGAGTGCCCATACCTTAAAGAAACTATTTCCCCCCCACTTTTGTGACAGAGATTTTCCATTTCCTGGCCTAGGTGAAATATTCTTATCAAGACGTATCAGAGTGCCAGGACTGGAGGGTGACCTGACTTCAACTCTCCACAAGGGTACCATCATATCATTTGGCCATAACATCGACAACAAATTCTTTTTTTTTCTCACAAAAGCAGCTTTTTTGTTAAAATTTGGACACAGCATGGGTCTTCATCAGGGATCCTAGGAAAAACAGAGAATTTGCATTGCACTGGTACAGTACACAGCTGTCAGTTAGAGCCTGTGGGACAACAACCATTGATGCCCTTACCAAAAAGATAATACTCTACATTGCTTGGCACTGAAAGGGGTGACACATGTTCCTCCTGTACCCCTCAAAACGCTCTTGTGTTGTTAGTTCATGCACTTGCCTAAATGTTTGTTTTTTTCTTTTTTTGATTATGTAATATTCACATTCAGAATTATACGGTTTGGCAGTGTTTACTGTTTTGCATCTCATGCAGATGAAGCGTTTTGAACTTGAGAGAGCAAGAGGAAGAGAGGGAGAACGAGAGGTAAAGGGAGAGCGTGTCAGTCTCAGCTGGTCCCCACCTGGCTGCGTGGTGCACCTGCCCACTCAGGTTCACTGCAGTCGGCTGAGGTGAATCTGCTCCCCTTCTGCTGCCCCTGCCCTGCCAGCAGTGGCTGGATGGAGAAGGGCCCAGATTCCCACAGGCTCAGAGCCATGAAACCACTGCAGGGTCAGGACCAGAACAAGTATCCTCTGACTGCATGCAACTCCCCCCTCTCCTCCCCATTTGGCCGACCGCAGCCTTGTCTCCGGTCCCAACGTCAGCTCTTGTCCCAGCCCTGAGGGACAGCTTGGGAATTTAACTGGCCTTGTTGCAAAGCACTGCTCAGCGCTGCATTGCCTCTCAGGCCGCTGTCATTTTTAATTATTATCTTTTGAATTATTATTTTATGACAGATGTGCACAGAGGAAGGGTGACATTAGTGTAAGGTAAACAACATTAGGGTAGAGCTCTTAGCTCAGTAAATCAAGTGCATAAGAAAGTATACATGCTACAGGAATACAAAAAGGAATGCTGACATAATTGCTGACCAATGCATGAACATGATGAAGATAAATTTGAGGAAGAAGCCAGACGTCATTTCTCATTAAGGAAGTTAAGAAAAGGTTCCAAAATTTCTTTAACATTTATATGTTGTTTTTATATGATGACATAAGGTTTTCCAGGGTGGTTGGTTATTCAGTAACATGTCTAGCAGGTAAGAGAAGATAATGGCTATTATTTTTAAAACAGGAGAGAGAAAGTCAAGTATGAGTTCAGTATTGGTCTTGAATGGACTGCAACTTGTAACATTACAGAGGTAACATCTGGTGACAGGACAGTGTACCATGTTTTATAAATGTGAGACTTTACATATGATCTGTGAATGAGGATCTGAATCATACAGTAAACAATGAAAACAAAAACAGTTTTAAACATTTAGTCAAGATAGGGATTAGAAACACAATAAAATTTGATTTAGCAGAATAAGAGCACTTAATTAAGCACAAAATGTCTGAATGTCTCAAAAATGGTGAAAAAAGTGTGGCACTTTCTTTTTTTCACAGCTGCATATTAGCACCTTCTAGTTAAAAAAACAGCAAAGATTACGTCCCAGAAGAGGCAATGTCCACATCCCCTGGTGATAATGAGTCAACAATGAAGTTTTTATAACAAGATTTCTTTGATGTATTTTTACAGTTTTTAGTCAAAGACTAATAGTTAACTGTCCAAATTTTTGGAGATGTAATTCTTCAAATAATGAGGAGGGGAGAAAATGCTCCTTAAAGCAGAAAAAATACATCAGTGCTTACTCTGATTCAACGTTCACAATAACAGCCAGTTCTTATTATTTTAGATACAGTTGCTACTTTGGATGGTTATTACAGTATCGTCCCAATTTAGGTACAATAGAGCAATCTAAGCAAAAAGAAGCGGACTAAAGCTAGGCAAATATCATTCAGATTGCAGAGGTGTTGCAATGACAATTTTAAAATCTGTGAAAATAGTGGGAAAAGGTTTATCTTTTCTCCACTGATTGTATCAAAATGTAAAAATGATCATTATTGAAAGCAAAGAATCAAGCACTTTTCTATACCTTTGTGAGGAAAAATAGAATATGTTGGGAATTTACACCATTTTATTGTGAGGAAAGATGTCTGAATGTGCTTCTACACCTTTTTTCACTGCTCTTTTAAAGAACTGCTGATTATTGTAATCCATGGTACTTCAGTACACACACTCTACACAGCAGGCAAAAATATATATGCTTCAAAGTGGCAAGAAACAGTCATTTGTCTCTAAATATGACTCAAAAATAGTATAGTTTTGGAGTATTTTGCCAAATTTGCAGAAGAAGAAAGCAAAGCCCCTAGCAAATTATGTCCAGAAAAAAAATAATACACTCAGGCAATAGTAACAATATTCTTAAGCATTTAAACGTCCTTAAACATCCAGACGCGTACGCAGATGCTGAGGGTATGAGAGAGCAAACGTCTGCTCAGAGCCTATCCACTGTCCCCAAGCAATCAACTCCCCACCAATGCCTTCAAAGTAAAACACCCAGGTAGCTACAAATTCTTATTCATCGAAAGAACAAAACCAAATGCTTTTATGTTTCCCTGTGCCCACTGCCCAGCGATTTTTACATCTTGCCAACCCAGGAGCATCTCAGCAACTGGCTGACTATCTTATTGGCGAGCAATATTGTACGCAATTACATGGTATCTTTGCTAAATGTCAAAAAGTCAACATATGTAAAATACTGCAATGTACCCACTGGAAACACAAAGGTTAATAATAATAAAAAATATGAAATGTGTTTATGATCGTGATAAAAAAACTTGCACATATATATGTAGTAGGCAATGTGGCAGCAAGTATAAGCACATTATTGACTGATCGAATAGTTTCTGTTGACAAATTAACCCTGACTTGCACACATTAGTGTATCTCATGAATAATCAATATATTTTAGTCAATTATTACCCAACAGTCCAACTTAATCCAATTTATTAGGTCTAATAGTATGGCAAACAAAAGCTGGCCAGATGCCATAAGAGGAACATTTTGCCTTTAAGGGAAAAAAGAGGACAGGAAAAAAAAAAAATTGTCAAATTACATACAGATTTGTAAATATATTATGCTCAACACCAACAGTATTATCTATCCATGTCTTTGTCAGATGTGTCTTTCCAAAAGAGGGCAGTCACATTAAAATAATATTAACAGGTACTCAGCCTCTTCGGGATTGAGGGTGATGGGTTTAAGGAATCTGAAAGGAACCTAGATTCAGCACAATTCCAAGCAGGAGATTCTTGATGCATACTGATACTATGCAGCTATTCCAGATGGGGAAAGCAGACAAGTCTGCTGTGCAGGCAATAGATGGCATTGTCCTTACAACTGAGTTGTTGACTTCCAGAGCAACTTTTAGAAACAGCACATCTGCAGGGTCAACACACTTTGGAAATCATTGCTGAGAAAATAGAGAAAATTCTAGCAGAATGGGGCATGGCTAACAAAATTCAAACACTGTTAAAAGATAATGGTACAAACATGGTGGTGTGAATCTGTTGTCCTGGCGACAAACATCCTCCATGTTTTCTCACAATGATAGTGATACATGCACTGAAAGCAGCTCCCACTCTTGATGCTTTGTTGAAAAGTGCAGTAGCTTCAGACAAATTAGTAGAAATTCAAACCTGACTGGGTTTACCAGTCAGGTTTGGTGGACAGGTTTGGTGATTGGTGGACACCCACTGGAATTCCATATTTTACATGCTTGACAGCATTGTGGAGCAAAATGAAGGAGTCATTACAGCATGTGGTCACACAAAAATGAACAGCGCCATCAATAGGAGGAGTTTAGCAAAATGAAGAAGGCTGTCAGTGCCTTTCAGCCTTTCGAAAGAGAGCTTTCCTTTGAAAAATATGCATCAATGTCACAAGTTATTAGCGTTGCATCCCTTGTGAAAGCATCAGCAGGCCTTGTGCAGTAAAGAAATGAGTTTGCTCCCAGTTTGGTACGGCAGTGCATGAAGCATTATAGCAACACTGAGCAGAACCTTCAGCTAGCAGCTAGAACATTATCAGACCAGAGATTTAAAGGCCTCACCTTTGTCAACCGTCCCGATGTTGATTCCACAAAAGCAAGCTGATCCGTGAAATGCAGACTAAACCCCAGGATACACCAGGAGTCCAAGGTCAAACCCCAGCAACTTCAGCCAGCGCTTCGACTTCTGCAGCACCTCCTGCCATGGAGCTCTGGGCAAAATTTTACGCATCAGCACAGCCGCAACAATATGGCTCACATGGAGATGCAGACAAATGCGGAGGAAAGAATGACTCTAAGAGCTGGAAGACAAAAGAGGCAAGCCTGGTGAAATCCAGCTAAAGCTGCCAAAAGATACCCTAGCATCATTGCCACTTCTATCCCTTCCAAACAGCTGGCGTCAAAACCAAGTAAAGTAGCTAGCCATGGGCAAAACTGTTTAAAGCCCTACAATGTGAACCAGATTCTGTTTCTATGAAACTTCCTAAGCGGGGCATCTGATTTTACCCATCTCTAAATAATCTATATGAAACTATTAATGTGCTTTATTTTGTGTATGTGTAAATGTAGAAATAAAAGATGACGTATTGGAATGACATATTAGAATAGAATATATATACATATACATAGAATAATTACTGGCAATTACAAAGAGGTGTCTTGCACTAATATTGTAAAATTGTTGCAAGGGTATTATTTTATTTTAGCATTATTTATTTTATTTCTTTTTGTAATAAATGTCTTAATAAATAAATGTCTTAAAAAGATATTCACCAAAACTAATTTGAATGTGTGTGATAAAGTATTGGACACGGTCCAAAAATGTCCATGACAGAATGATTCCATTGCTACGTATTATCAAGGATTTTTCTGTATCTCTTAAATGAGAAATAAAAAATCTTGATGTTTTTGCCCACCATATTTATTTGTACCCCTGATTAGAGAAGAACAAAAAGACAATAGAAAACTGTGTATGTTAGATTTTTTTCTAAAAACTTACATTTTAATAGCATGCCCACCAAGAGAAATCAACATTAATAATTCATAGGTAAGGTACTGCCCAAGCTTTGACTAATATGAATATATCTGATCTTAATAAGCAATCATAATCTTAAAATGCAAAAGAACCTGTTTTGTGCCATCAGGGTTGTTCACTTGTAATTTCTTAATGCCAGGCAGCCCAAACTTCACCTTAACCACACATTAAATGTGAGCTGCTGTGCTAAAACCTGAAAATGTGAGCTTGTTAAATATTTTCTAGCTTCTCAGCACCGACTGCCTGTCAAACTCGAGACTTAAATTGCCAAACAAAACTTACTGTCGACTAAACCATAAAGACCTTGTGACTCCATGTAACCTTATACCTACCCTGTCTTATGCTAATGACAGTCCTTAAAATGTGAACACGAAGGAGAGCATGTAGTTACAGGGCATGTAGCATAGGGGACAGTAACAAGACAAATTCCACAAACTTCTAAATCAAGAGTATTCCAAGTATGGTCCTCATACTGTTTTTTTCCTTTCACAATCACAATGATCTCATCTGGGCTAGCCATCACTCAAAAAAAAGGTGGAATTTTGACCAGTGGTGGCTTGCAGGCTCTAAGTAGAGGTCAGTCTTACCTTTGAACTGATCATTTCCCTCAGCCTGTTCTGATGTGTTTTGCTTGATAAATGATTACTTAATTAGCTGAATAAACTGTGCCTATTAGCAGGCAATTCCTTTTCTCTTAATTGTATCTCATTTGGTAACATCCATTTTCCTCACATCACTTTGGAGTATTTAAATGATGAGGCTCAGCTCAGTTCAGTAAAAATCAATTCAGTCATTACAAAGACAACACTTTTTAACTTGAAGGTAAATCGCCCTGTAATTGCACATTGCACAAGCTTTCACAGGGTAGAGTGCAAGGCTAGCAAAGACTGGTGAACAAACTCCACTCAGGGAATTGCTGTATCTTATGACCATTTAAACTGTGCTGAGTGTGTGCTAATTAATTGATCGTTGTTTTTGTCAAAATGCCCTGGTTTCAGGCACAGACACCAAAGAGTAAATCTATCCACGTGGTCAGATAATCTGTAGATATGTGCAAATGCCATAGGATAAAAAAAACTGCTTCCACGAGATATAATTAAAAGAAACGGAAGTAGCTGCCGGCTTGAAGATATTACTCAGCTAATTGATTCATTTAATGTTAATCAGGCAACAAAAACTGGGTGAGAAATATGATGAGATGTGACTCTGATATGATCAGAGTTGGGAATTCTGCCTCCTCTGTGTCAAGCTCAGATGCTGCTACACTGCATCAGCTGCTAGCAGTGAATGGGCACCATTCACTTTCTCTCATATGAAGGATAATACAGTGTACTGAATAAAGTCATAGCAATGTTTATTAATGTATACCGTATTGTTGTTTGCCTCCTTGATGTATGGGTATAGGGGTAGAGAGATTAGTTTGTCTTGTCATTTTTTGTATCTTCTCTGTATTGGTGTCTCTGTACTTCATCTAAATTGAAGTGCAGTTGTCCTTACACTGTATGTCATGTTTTCATTGCTCTGTCCTCATTTTTGAATATGTATCTGCATGTACTACTGCCTTTTTCCTGTCATTGTCATAATAATTTATTACACTGTTCTCTGTCAGCCTATTCCCACCTACCTTTTTATCTTTCACTTTCAGTACAGCTGTGCCCGGCTATCTTCCTACTGTTTTAACATTTTATCTGAACATTGATAAAACATTCAACACCAGTATTATGTCACTGCATACTGATGCACTCTTCACGGTAAACATGTTATGCCTGATCATAACAGGTATGATCATTTTTATAAAGTGTGCTGTGTTACTGCTGTGGATTAATGTGTTTGTTCACACCAGAGCTCAGCTTGAGGCCGCAGTGTACTTTTACATTATAGATGTCTAGAAGGATTATCTAGACTATACATACATATATCTGGGTACATACAAGGAGCTGAGAAAGTAAAACGTCTCAGACTTTCAGACATTAAACATGGAGCCCATCATCAATGATATAACCATTAACTTCTTCATCTGGGCCATTCTAAATTTCTGCAAGATAATTATTTGTGGCCTTCCCTTTCCAGATATATTCCTTCTCATTTCCTTTCTAAGGAAAATCCATTCAGAGGAGATGAATTGTTAGAAGCACAGTCTTTTTTACACTTTAATTAAAACATTCATCAAGATAGCATTAATACTCTTGCTAATTGTAACCAGCTATTTATTTAAACTGCATTCAATTAAAACACTCTTTATCTAACACCAGGCATTAGTCATGTTAATCATCACATAAACTGGACTTATGTTTATCAATCTCAACAAATACCTCCAAACCAACAAAGGAATGCTGATTGTATAGGCTGTTGGTTTTGCACAGTATCCTGCATATGCACAACATATTGCTTGGGATAATTTTAAATGTGTGTCATAACCCTTTTTATTGGATTGTTCCTACACTTGTCAGATATCAATAGAGCTATGCTGTAGTCCATTAGTCACTTTCTAAAAGTAATAAATGATGGCATGTTGTGTTTGGAAACATCTGAGAACATACAGAAATCAATGAATGTCACTTGTCAATGCTGAACAGTGAACTTTTTTTCTTTGAGACTTCAGTGATCTCTAGTTTTTACCCCATTTTTTAAAACCAGCTGGAATGCAATCGTAATCCGTATAGACTTTCTGTTTATGACACCTTAAAATGCTATTCAGTGAACAAAAGACGTTTGCTGTGACGATAACTGAAGACTATCTGAAGACACACATATACATGTTTTTCTGAGGTTCCCATCTTTCAGTGCATTTTGAGCTTTTTAAAACGTAGTCCAATATGATTTATGTTTCTTTCTGGTGTTCTTTTAGTTCCTGGTGTTTTATTTTTTAAAATTGTATCTGTTTCTTTTGTTTTTCTGGTCTCTAGGCACTGGTATTTTAAGAGACTTTAAAAGATAACTCTTACCGTAAAGTCAAACTGAACACACGCATCTATTAATTTCCAGGGGCAAGAGAAATAAAAATCACTCGGGTGAAAATAATTTTTTTGTCTGTGCGCTGTTGTAGCCCCCAAGCATGCAAACCCAAAGTGAGCGCACGTCTCTCATCTAACCCAAAAAACATTTGGCTACGTCAGGATATTAACAGTAGTTTGGCACACACGAAAACACACATACACACACACTCAAGGTCCTGGCTGTCGCTAAGGCCCTGGCTGGTTAAAACTGAAAGACTGCAGGTTTGCATAGAGGTCGGTCTGGATGTTGTTGCTGGGAAGTTTGTGGATATGTGTGCCTAGCAGGCAGAGGTTTCAGGGTCACTGGTTGTCAGGCCTCCAAGAGAGGTGTGTAATGAACCATCAGACACAGCTGGTGCTTGGTGGGGCATGCCCGAAGTCACTCTAATGAAAGAAAGGTCAGTGTCGGGAAAAAAATATAGTTTTTTAGGTTAAAGAAGCCTTTTGGAATTAAACGCTCGAATAGACAACTCCACGGTACTTAGTACATCACAATCAGTTTCGTTGGCTAACCTTGATGACGGGCTGACCAAGGTAAGGCCAAACACTCGTAGCTGTAAACAAAACAGATGACGGATGACCGTGAAGCTCTTCTCGGAAATCGGTTTGGTGAAAGCATTGCGGTCAAATCGTGTAAGCGCGGCAGCCGAGCAAAAGGACCAAAGCAGAAATTGTTGGGGGTTGGTGCGCGATACACACCATCCATACAATGCACAGCGAAGGGTAGCCCAGGGGCGATCGATTACCTGAGCTTCCAATCTGTTCCCGGGCCTTTATGATGTGACTGCGGTAATTATCGACCGATCAATGAAAGCGCTCGTTGGGCGTAGTGGTGGATTGGAGAGTCTGGTAATTGGTTTCCCCTTGTAAAGGCAGTTTCATGTATGTATTTTTACGACTGAGTGAAGGAAAAGAGAAACATCCTTATGACCCAACTACCCCCATCCCCAGCAGTACATTATACTGAGATCATGAATGATGAGCATGTTTTATTTCTAGACAGTGTTGTGCTGTGGTCTGGATTTTTCAGGGAGCATAAAGCAGCACAAAAAGGACCAATAACAGAGAAATGAGAAATGAGAAAGAAAACAGAAGGATAATAGAGTGATATTTTAATTGAAATGTATTTTTATTCATAATTGAAAATTACGGGCATTTGTTTTCCATCTCATTAGGCTGTAAGGTAGGGCTGCTGAATCTCAGCCCAGCACATCAGCCTGATTACTTTCAGCATGTGGCAACTTACTCTCAGACACTTCCTGCCAAATCCAGTCCTCTGTCAGCCATCAGCTGAACCCTGCTGTTTGTGATGTGATCCAGAGGAGAGGCCTTGAAGTGTCTGCACGATTGTACTCCTGTTGAGAAAAAAAACAGTGTTGTAAGAATGCAGCTGTTAAATGAGCGTCCTTTGATCCTGAATGCATTGTTCAGCATTCAGCAAGCAAGGCACTGAAATATGTGCAGATATGAAAAAAAATGTGGGGTGAAATCAGGTAAAAAAAAATATTTGTGCATGTCAAGTTAGTAAATCTTAGAACAGATTGCAAGGGTAAAAATGTTATCTTAAAAGATCATACTTCAAAGGGTTTGATTGATTCACATATGCATGAACAATATAGGAGGCCATGCTTCTTGTAATATGTGAAATTTCCTAGAAACACATTTAATAAAAATGATGACATTTCCCTTTGTGTGAGCCCTGGTTCAGAGAAACATGGAGTACTCCTGACAGCGTGAAAAAATGTTTTGTTTGTTTGTCTTGCTTTTCATAATTCCTAAGATGAGGCAATAGTGTCCCACCTGATTTTGACTTCTGCCTTATTACTATTCAAGTAGGTGCTTCAGGTAAGTTGAGTCAAAACAGTGCATCTAACCCCTGCAATGGATAAGCAAATGTATCGGTGTGTATACATATAATGCCAGCTGTGTGAACAACAATTTAAAACTTTGAATTTTTTTTCTTTTAAGATGGTGCATATTATTCTCTGACTATGTCAGAATCACAAGTTAGGTATGTAAATTATGTCTAAATGATTACATTAATTAAGGTACTGAAACGGTAATTAAAGCTCATTGATACTGTATGAACCAATCATACCTTTTTGATGTTGAAAGTAAAGTCTTTGATTGGTTCAAATGAGAGGCTGAGAGCCCATTACAGGGCTGAGAGTCATGTAACCTTAGTCTTCCATCACAAGATGGCCCCAGTTGGTAATATGATGAGAGTGACACCGACATCACAGAACTGTATTGTTGGATTTGACAAAGAGCCATGTAGAGGTGTATGCAGCGATGAGGCCCCTAAACCAGAGTTTGCACCCCCGTATCCTCAGTACAGGAATCCCACCACGTCCTCTCAGACAAGGAAATCACCCCAGGGCTGCAGTTGCCGATCAGGGTATTTTAAATTTTGTTGCATGGGTGCCATGTCCCTCCTCTCTGGCTAAAGGGCCCATCAGAGTGAATACAATGGTGTTTCAAGAGTCCAAGGTTTTTTTTTTTTTTTTTTTTACTTCCATGTCCATTATCTTAGCTTGCGCTCTTAGGTGTAGTAACATCAGCTAAAAGATTTTCTTCCTGGCCTGTGACTGCATTGTGCACACTGGTAGAGACAGCCAAATATATGCAGTTTTATCTAAAATCCATCCCCCCACCAGAGTAGAGGAGTACAACAAATTCTGAGATACACAAGAAAATGAATGAATCATAGGGTAGATATGCCTAGCTAGGATAACTAAAATAATCTACCGTGCTAGCAACTATAATGTCAGTCACACTAAATATTGATGCAATAAACCTCTTTCAATCTGTTTATCACCAAGGAAGATAACAATGGAAGTAACAACAACCAATGACCAAATAATATATCCTCCAAAACAGCTAAATCTTCTTCACATCTTAGTCTATTCCCTTTGACTCCTGACCTGAAAGGCTTTATATGGAGCAGTAAAATAAAAGAAAGCACCTCACCCCATGTAGCAACAGTTTTAAGTTTCATATATATATAGCTAATGTGTTGTTATATGTTGTGAGAAGGATGGAGGAGTAAGATGGAGGAAGGAAAAGCAGAGGGTAGTCTGAGGCTTATAGGTGAAGGGGAAGGAGAATATGTGAACAGGAGTAAGTAGGTTGTCCTAAAATTGACACCATAGTTATAATATTGCTCCCAATAATTATGAACTTGTGAAAAAAAAAAAATTGGCCATATGCTACAGGTAGTTTCGATCCCATGCCCGCCTGTTTCTATAACATTTCTGACCACAACCACTCTCTTCCTTGCCACCCTTTCCCTTGAAGGTCCTGTCCCACTTCCACTGTAGCTCAGGGGAACAGTTATTGGAACTCTCTAGCAGATTTACGTATCCCACAATTCAAAGTAATGAATGAATACCAATATGGAATATTACAAGGATCAAAAACAAAACACTGAAAAAACACTGAAAAATACTTATTGTGCTAAAAACATTTTAGAAATAGACAGCTCTGTAGCTGTCAATCACATATAGACATCCACTAAATATTCACGGCTAACCTCAGCATTAAGGCAGGCTGTTTATTGAAATAGCGCTGAAATGAATGGTACAAGGTTTGTTGAGTCTGTATCATTTTCTTTAGCTGCTCTCAGTCAGGATTAAGTTTTGTGGTGCTTTTTTCAGAAGCGAGAGAGCTGAGCCCGAGGTTTTCCGTTCAGAATCCTCAGGGAATAAACCCACAGTGATACATCATTCCCAGGTCTGCGCGTTCCAGGTACCACTCACTGAGCGATTAAATGTACCGTGATTCTTTTTTCTCCATCTTTTTTAAGAGATCTCTCCTTCCCAGTGTATTGCCTTGATCTCTTAAGATAAAACATTGCTTTAGAGGTATTATTATTATTATTATTAGTAGTTAGTAGTAGTAGTAGTAGTAGTAGTAGTAGTATGGCTGGATATATTGATCCAGAGAAGATTTTTGAGGAATCTTCACTACATGCTTGTAACTTTTGAGTCAATATTTGGTAGGCCCTGAGTTTGTCCTTGCATTGGGGGTATTTATCTTGATTAATCTATCTTCACAGTAAATGTTTTCAAAAAATGGATAACTTGAATGAGATTTTAAAATAAATAAATAAATAAAACAGCATGGAGCTGTTTACAATGAGCAAAGAGTTGATTATTGTTTCTGTTGTCTCTAGGCAGTGCTCTGGGATTTGAAAGAATCTTTTCAGCAACAGTGCTTCTCTTTTAATGGCCAAGGAAGTGAACAACTATTTCTGCAACTCCTTTCAAAGATGAATTCCATGGCGGCAACCGGCCAACCAAAAGATCCTTGAATGGTTTTCATCAGCCAGCTTCTGTCGAAAGGTCATGCTATTTTCATTCTTTTCACAAAGATTTATTATTTTTTGCTGTATGTTTGGAGACAGACATTACAGGCATACATTTTACTAGGTTAGTATTTTTTTGTGTGAGTGAAGAAATTCAAAATGTTTCCATAATTTGACCATATCCACATGCATATGCAAAATAAATTATATGATGTAGACCTGCTAATGCTCAGGACAATATGCTGGTAAGCATTGTGGATATTATAGACATTGCAACAACATTTCATCGCTTTGGAAACATTTGTAATTACCCAATATTTACTATATGGAAAACCCTCTACCCTCTGCAATAATATATATGAATCAACATAGAGTAATGCTTTTGTAGTAATGTCTTATAACTTTGGGAGCAAAAGCACTAATATGCACTTCCCAGTTTGTTCTTCTGAATCATGTGTACTGTATAGTAGTATGCTTTGACCTACACATAGCTCTCCAGTTAGAGGTGCTGAGAAATGTATTTCCTCTGGCATGACTTGATGAACTCTTGCATAGGCCAGAGAACCTGTGACATTCTCTAATGAAAGCTTTTGGGCTGAGCTCTCATTCTGTCTAGGAAGTTCTGAGAATACTTTAATGAAAGTGCAAACAACAATAATCGAAATACGTTGGTTCCACCATGAAAATTGTTGTCAGAGGCTCTGTTGATGGCATGTAAATTGTTGTTGAATTAATGCAAGGTAATTAAAGATCACTTAAATTTATTATCCAAAGTAAAAAACAAACCTTTGCTCTTGATACACAGTCTCGTGGCTCATTATACATGCAAACAAACATTTAGCTGTAGAATAGCCCCCACATATTACGGACATGTGAACTCTTTGACCTTTAATCTTTAACCTTTTGAGCTGATAACCAGATGAGAGTGAACACAGTAACAGCTGGCAGGCTGAGGACATGTCTCAGACCGGGTGGTTTTAACTTTCATCTTCTGATATTGCACTGTGAATTTAAATCTATTTTGGTAACTGTTGGCTGACATTCCAACATTACCAGTGCAAATGTCTCAACAGAATGAATTGCAAAATGATTTTAAGCCTCACCTGCGACTGCCAAAATAAAGTATTCCAATTTCCCTGCATTGGCAGGGTTATAGGAAGGACAATATGAGGCGTTATTGATATTTACTCCATTCCCTGACTGTATGCAGTGGCGTTTGTTTAATGTTGCTCCTTTATTTGTCAAACAAGGTGGCATGGCTATCAATCAAAGTCCAGTTAATTCTGGCAAAAGGACAGTTCAGTTCGACAACGCTCTAATTAATTAATACAATGCAGAACACCTACTAATGCTGCTCTTTTATTCAGTGCACAGTGAAAGAGTGCACATCAGTCTGTTCTGCAGAGGTGCAAGGTCAAGGTAAAATACCATATGGGTTGTGTGTGTGTGTGTTCTTCTGTTCTTATTGTACAGTATATAAACTGTATGTATATATAGTACATATATATGACTTGTGTAAAGACTGCGCAATTTGTTTTGCAGTTAACACAAACCCAATGTTTAAAAAAAAAAATGCATAAAGAATTGCTGATATCGTGCATAGTAATATTTGTGCAAAAATGTGTAAAGCAATGCGAGTTAAATATCTCCTTCAAACATCTAATAGTAAAACTCCATTTATAACATGAACCTGAAATCTTCAGTTTCTTTCTCTTATTTCCTAACTTTTATGTCACACTTTAGCTCTGGATCTCTTTTATATCAAAGAAAAAAAGGTGAACCATGGGATACGACTTAAGTTTAATGATAAAACTGAAAAGACCTCACTTATCAGGTAGATTGTGGGAAAAGTCATGAACCCATTGCAGCGCAAGCTTGGATTTTCTTTTCTTTTCTTTTTTTTTCTGCAGACAACAAGAGCGGGATTGGAAGAACAGTACGGTACAGGGCATTTGCCTGGCCCCTTTCTCATCTGTCACCAAGGGAATAAGCCTTGAATTCAGTAATAACTCTGCTTGGTACAGCTGCCATGTGTGCAGCTTTAAAATGTCAAATTAATAAGCTGAGCCTCACTTCTTGAAAAGATGGAGAAATGTGTGTGACTCCACTCCACCCTAAGCCTTGCATATCCTGAATTCAAGGAATGGGTGTTTTTATATATATTCGAATTTGACAAAATAACTCTCTGGGGACCCATTGATCAAATGCCGCCACCAATGTTTAACCCATGTGTCATAGCGTAGTTGTCACACAAAACCCAATTAAGCATGTATAAAACCATGAAAACTCTCTCTCCACCCCAAATACTCTACTGTGCTTCCCTTGCATCACTGCAATCCCATTCTGCAAGGATTACTCCGTCCCCCAATCCCAAACCGATGGCTATTCTTTTGCAACAAGCTGTGGCTCTTCATATTTCATTACTGTAATTTATTACGAAGGTCATTTTTATGAATAGGCCGAGGATAAACAAATTTCTGTCTCAGCTTAATTAAAACTCTGGCAAGGCTAATGCATTCTCGGTATTCAATAATCAACACAAGTAAATCATCTCCACTTTATTGAATCAGTAGCCAGCAGGCCGGAACAAATGCAGAAAATAAATAGGACGGCTCGCACACACGCTCTGAGTAATCAAGGTTGTTGGTGCCAGGTTACACATTGTGGGATTCAAAAGCGTTAATTTATGACTTACGTTTAAAGAAATCAGTGAAAATCAAAAAAATAATCGAAAACGGATGGAAGAATTTTCCATGCAGGTGCATGTGAAGAGTCACTATTAGTCATCTGCCTTTTGTGTTGGGAAAGGTCTGCTGTTAATATTATCCAGTGCTGATTTAATGGACTGTGAAAACTGCCCCACATATATGATCCTCAGTTGCCCTTGTGATTTTGAATTATGTCTGCATGTATCTACAGTATCGTCCATGCTGCCAAGCCATGCATGTTATAACAAAGCCTTTTCATTAAAATTGTATAAGAATTACTCTGTCATTGAGTCAATATTGTGTATTTTCATCCATGACATCACATATGGGTTTTAGGCTGTGATCTAGTCCACTTAGCCATTGGCCCGGATGCAATGCCACTCTGCTTTTTCCGTCACCTTGTTATTGCTGTTGTTGTGATTTCTGATATTACAGAAGTGGTTGTTAAGTGAGAGGAAAACTTAACACTTGCTTAAAATGTGTATATACAGTTCAGTACATCTGAGCGTGATTGAATCTAAGCCTTTGCTAGAGATGCAAGTGTATATGCTGCTTTTGTGAAGTGTTCTTCTCACTGGCTGGCCACTTTTGTGAGGCAGCCCACCAGTGAGTTGGGCTTGTCATACTGGAGGTGCAATATCTTGTGAAAGAAAATGGAAAGAACAGAAAAGCAAGATTGCACATTAATGAAAGCAGTAAGCATGCTGCAGGTGTCTCTTTGTGTTATCTAATTGCCAATCCTCATCCTCTTAGCTGAGCGGAGCTAATTGGAGCTTTAATATATTGGAGCTTTCAGTTTGAGAGATTTGCTATTTGGATTTTTTTTTTTTTTTTTTTGTTTCCAGTTTTATTTGATCATTTTCTTTTCAATTAATTGTTTTAATCATCTGGTTTTGTTCCGGCATCTCCAAAAAAAAAAAAAAAAAAACAAAGCACCTAGTCAAACAGTGTGCTACGCACCATCAATCACTGTGCCGTATTAACTACCCCGCCCTCTATCACAAAGAAAACAATTAAAGTTTAACTTGTTGATTTGTTATGGTTGGCAATAAATCACCTCCAAAAAGCGGGAAAATTCCTCAGTAATGTATTCTCTCCCTCTCCTTCCTTCCCCCTCTCTTACTGTCGCTCTCTCTCTTTCCCTCTCTGTGAAAGGTGGGGGTTACAGTCATAAAATGCTCCACTGCACCATAACACCAAGGTGACAGGAGATCTATTTTAGAAGAAAGGATTATTTTTGTTGCTATGTGGAGCTTGATTTTGTTGTTCCCTGATTAGTTTCAAAGAGCTTTTTTATGTCCTTTACCAGTGTATGATTGTGCAGTTCCATTCAGACAAAGTCATTTATATGACATCAACTGAATGAATATTGGATATTTTACATCAAAATATTGAATAGTATTCTATTAAAAATCGTCAATCTTTAAGAATTGCAACTAAACTGTTTCTCACTCTCTCTGAAGGTTAATGACCCAGACAGGACAGAAAAGAACGACTTCCTTTGAGAAGCTTTTTAATAATTTAACAAGTGTTTTTGTCTGATATCAAATGAGTCATATAGCCAAACTAATTTTCCCTTTATTAAGTTGAACTCAGTGTTGATCATATATCTTCATTTTATTTGCTTGTTTGCCTTTGACAAAATTCCAACAGAATTCTAGACCTGCAGACATACAAATGATTCTACAGTACGTATGCCTGAGATTTCCAATGTGTTTCTGATGCTCTCAAAAACTCAAGTTGTGAAGTGCACTCATACTGTAAATTGCCAAATGTTCATCCCTACTTTGTTGTGACTCAGTATCTACTTTTATGTAATTTTCCTTTCTGCCTATTTCTCTGGGGCCCCATGTAACACCAGGTGCTCATACTTTATGGCTGCCAAAAAGAGCACATTGCCTTGTATACTTGACATTAAACGTTGATAGTTTGCATTCGTTTGCCAAGTTAGCAAACAAACTGATAGAAGGTGATCATTTATGAGAAATTATTTCTTTCATTCTATTCTCTTTGTAACAACATCACTGACAAAGTCATAGCTCTAGAGTATGGGAAATACAGTAAAATTCTGACTACAATTGTAAAATAATGATAGATAGTAGTCACATGTTCGAGCTGAGTCCCCTGACTCTTTTGGCCCTGACATAGCAGTACATGTTTCCCATGCTGGGCAGGATAGCAGAGTCACTAGCCATCCTCCTCTTTAAAGTGTTTACATTGTATGTATTAGTTATCACAACACTTTGGAAGTGGGTGACGATTGATCAAACAGTTGTGTCTTATATGTGCTGTCTTTCATGCAGGTTTTTTGAATGTAGTTTGTTCTCTTTCTTTCTTTATGACGTTCTGGATAAGCGAGTCTCCTAAATGACAAATCAGAAAATAATCCCTTTAACAAAGTCTCCCTCTGTGTAAAATAGTGACCCACCCCCAACCCCAGACATAGTCTGAAACCATACCATGGAGTGCACATACTTAAGTATCACAATTGGTATTTAGTTCTCAAATGCTGACACCCAATACTACGATTAGAAATGTACTTTCCTTCTCCAAATCTCTAGCATCTATAGATCTTAGTTGTCATTTCTTCTTGTTTAATTTCAGCCTCTGAGAAAACTGTACATTTCTAACACAGTTGATCCTATTGCACATCAACCCATCAGCCCTCCATTAAATCATTATAATGGAAGCCTTAGTCTGATTAGAGGTATGCCATATGCCCGCTCTTGCTGATTGCTTTTCGTTTGACAGCTGCATTCGCATTTGTTTATTAATTACAAGTTTTCAGCTAGGATATTCTGGGAAAAGCAAGCGCAGTCATGGTGATGTCATAGTTTGTTCCATGTTGCTGTGCTTCAAAAGGGCAGAGCCAATAGACTGGAAGTGGCAGACAGCATTCTGTCTGCGCATCTGTGTTGAAATGAGTGGCTGAGCGGTAGGGAGGGTAGATGTGGATTAAATCACCAGGTGCTCAAGGCCCTTAAATCTAGTTTCCAAGGCTGGCATTTGTGACTGCCGGTAAATCCGATATCAACAGCTGGCCCGCAGCTCGCTATAAATATTCTTTAGCTCTCACCAAGCTTCTGTGTGGCAGAGACTTCAGTGCGGGCAGGGCGACATTCTTAATTGTAGCTTCTAAAGACGGGTACGATTGCTTTGCAATTACACAGTTTAGATTTGGTTTTCCCCTGACTCCTGGTATCCTGGAATCAGATTGCGTGCTAATTAATGAGGAAAATGGAACCCACATCAAGTGCTCTACCTCCAGAGACTTATGAGGCTTTTAACAAGCAACAAACCAATAACAATGCTACAGAAGTCCAGGTTAGGCGTCTCTGACAGACAACAATAAGGACTGGGGAGGATTCTCATCAGATAACTCCCCATGGAATCCCTCACAAACACCCAGCATGAAAACAAAGATGACTGGCTGCCCACATGCGGGAAGGCTGACATTTTTGCAAACTTTTTGTTATGTTGTACAGTTACATCCAAACAGATGTTAAGGCAATGAGGTCCCTGTTTACTTTTACTGTATTGCAATCCCACAGGTAATCGTATTTATCTGGTGTGACTACATATGTAATCACCACGCCATGTTTATGCTAATCTGCAGCACTGTAAAAAAAGGAGGAGGTTAATGCATGCATAGCAGAATGATGTCATGCCTGCGTTTTCCCATTCAGAAATGCAGAGCCAGTTTTGAAAGAGGAAGAACATTGTGTTAGCCCAGCTGCTTTTCAGTGTTTGGATGTGTCAGCCATGAAACTTCCTGTTTCTGATATTCCCACTCCATGCTGTCTGTCTCTCTTGTGATATTAAAGTAATTTCTCTACCTGGATTGTGTCCCACATCTCGCAGTGAAGTACTGTCAGACTATCAACAATGATCATGCTTCCTCTTGTGCCGCTGATGAAGAAGAGATAGATGGCAAGAATGAGTGAAAACAGCCTCATCCTCATTGAACTGAGGGACTAATTTATTTTTCATTAGTAAGAGCATCCTGCCTGTTTGGTTTTGATTAGCAGCATCCTGCCTGTTCACTGAGGCATACACCTCAGCAGTAGCGTGCGTTGTTGTCCCCTGAAAACTGCTCCCTGCCTCAAGAGTACAGGCTAATCATTCTATAATTCCATAATGATTTGATTAAGAAATCATCTGCGTTTTCCAGGAGTGATGATGAAATTAGCAAATGAGAGAGGGGTTTTTTTCCCCCATGCTTTCAATTCTGGCGATTGATGTACAGCACAGGGGAAAAGAAAACATAGTTGAAAAAGTTGATGGTTACACAGAGACAGATCTGCAGTATATTGATGGTAGGATTCCGCTGATATAGCCTGGTTGAGCGCAACAAAAGTCAGCATGACCATTTAAACCAATCTCACATACAGTACCAATGCAAAGATTGGGCACACTTTTCTTTCTTTTAGCGTAATAGTAAAGACATCAACTATGAAACAACACAAAAGGAATTATGCAGTGACCAAAAGTGTTATAAACAAATAAAAAATATCTTGTATTTTATAGTTTAGCCAAAAATTGCTTTTTTATTTTTTTGGGGGAAGAAATACATACTGTACATAGGCATCAACTTCATGATTTATATTTGTCTAAGAAAAAATTGTGCATTTAAGCCTATGTTTTTAGATCAAATGTCTGAAAGCACTTTTCCCATTATCTTAATCAGGTGTGTCCAAACTTTTGAATGGTATAATATTCTTTTTTTTTCCACATGTAGTGGCTGCAGTTAAGATTGTGGTTACAGGGAAGCCAGTCCTGGACCACACATACTTGCCTGTACAAGTGTTCCCCTGCTTACATAGCTGATTGTGTATGTCTTGATAAGGCTGTTACTGGGTGAAAATTCTTGAATCTGAGCAGATATATACTTTTTTTTTTCTATTTTCTATATTTCTGTACTTATACATCAAGTCAAGTTAGAAACATTTCCCCATCCTGCTGCATCTAGCGGAAATCCACCACTGGGATGATGTTTCACTGGTGTAATGGTCCTCCCCTCTAAAATACAAAAGCAATGGGGGGGATGCAAATTACCACAGCTGACTGCTTACTGTCACACTCAATGCTGAATGGGAATGTATACTGTGTTGTTTCTTTAAAACTAAATGATCTAACCCTGGGGGATTCTAACACTCAGTGGTTCGTGCTCAATTTTCACATTCAAGCATGTGTTAGCCTTCTATTACTTATACAGCATTATAGCTTTGGTGGTCACAAAGAACTAAACACTCGAATGAAGGATGCAGAAATAGTATCTTTGAAAGAATACCTTTGAGTTCTTTTGCATGCAGGTTTAAGAATAAAAACTGCACAGCCCGAGTACTGAACAACACTTTAGCATCAACAGTATCATTACCAGACCCTGTTCAACAGTTCTACAGTTCTACCGAGGATACAGAGAGTGTAATTATGGGGGAATGTGAAAACTATTTCACAGATATCCATTTCATTCACTTCAAGCTGATTTCGGTTTGTCTAATGAACCATTACCACAATTACGCGTCTCTTTTGCAGCTTTCATTTCACTCATTCGGCTCTTTCTTTTTTTTAAACAAAGATTTGTCTCTATGATTAGTTCACATAAATATTTACAGAATGGATGTGATTGTCTTAGTAACTAGTCCTTGGTATGCAGATTGATTGGAAAAAAGTTAGAGTTGAAAGCAAATCATGCAAATGGCTCATTTTCGCCAAGCCTCCTGAAGTCCTTTAATTGCAGAGTGGATATTTAAATTTTGATTGTTAGTTTGTAAATGTATTTTCAAGCAATCATTTCTGCCTTAAATCAACAATGTGGAGTTTGATGTAATTAAGTTTTTTTTTTCCCTTTAGTTCAGGGGTGGGGGGTGTACGTAAGAATGTCTTTTTTCATTGAATACATTTTTTTTTCTCATATAGTGTCTGTAAATTTAAGGACCCAAAAGACGCAGAAAAGGAAGTTCATGCAATACATAGAATGCATATGTGGAGATGGGAGAGACATGGGTGATGACACCATGTCCCATATCTGACACAGATATGATACAATATCTTCCATTTAAAACACTATGAAAATTTGGTGCTTTGATGGTGATTGAATTAATAAGGTTTTTTTCTCTAAATCTAATCTTCAACATTTCATTCCTGAAGTGCACTCCAGGTAGTCTCCAGCGATCTGGGCTGTTGACCTGAGTAAGATGAAAGAGCTTTTGAAGCCACTGTTTCTGATATGACTACACCGAGGGAATTGCTTTGTTGTCTTTGTTTTCTCACTGATTGCCTCTCTACATCAGAATCCAGCAACAAGTTCTTTTTTGTTTATTTGTCTTTTTTTGGAGGGGGGGATTGTCTTTTTGTGATCTACAAATGCCACAGCATTTTCCTGAATGATAACTTACTTTCATCTCTGACAAACTGTCTTTTCATCTTTTCCTTGTCTTGTGTGCCTTCTTTTTTAATGGCTGAAAAAGTGCTATCACTGTGTTGGTCTTCAGAGTGCAAGGGGGCAACGGGGGAACATGTGAATTATTGCTGATTACTTATGCTCTCTGGATTTGAATTATTGATTACTGCTCTGGACGAGCGGTCGCTGGGCTGACGGTGACGTCCAGAGCCCACTCTTTGCAGAAAAAAAAAACTTCCCAGACTGCCATCTTCGGGCCATCTGTCTCATTCCACACAGTGAAGCCAGCACCAAAGCAAAGATGTCACTAGCGATGTGTCCAATTATTACCCAGAACAACCTGACTCCCAGGTATGTTTCCGCTGACAGAGACAATGAGATGAACTTCGGCAAACTCTGACAGCGCTAACGGCCATCAGAGGCAGCCAACACATGGTGCGGCTCCTTACAAGTCAAGACAATGGGACAGCCCTCCCGAGTTTCACCACATCACAGTCCATAAAACACCAGACCACAAACACCACCTAACAGAGGAAAAAATGTCATTAGTGCCCCATTAACATTTTCGGTGTCTGGCAATATGGTGGCTGCATTAGGCAGTAACCAGGCAGCGAATTTCCGCTCTGTTCTGTAATCTAAGCAACATTGCTGTACAACTATTTGCAAAATCCACTAAGAAACACATTGGTTTCTATACAGGCAAGCTCTAGGGATGGCTAAGAGCTCTCTCTCAAAAACAAGCCTATTTATGTTCGCCAGTCAGGTTGCTACAAGCCACTAGAAAGTTGCTAGGAGGAACTTTTACTCTGCGATTGAAGCGCATCTTGCAATATACAGCAATATAAATCGTATTTAGTATGTAGAAAGGAATGAAAAGATCAAACTCTTCTGCAGATGTTTTCTGTTTTCTGTTCCTTTTTTTTTACCTACAGATAAAAATCTTAACTCTTCTAAATCCAACAAGACTTTTATGTGGTCAGTGACTGAAAGCTGTCACTTGGTAAAAATAAACATTCGGTTGAGGGCTATGATCTATGGAGCTGACAAGATGCCAGCTGTCAAGCCTTGCTATTTGATGGGCTTCCATCCCATCCCAAAACAACCTGAGTTATAGACATTGACTGTCATCCGTGTCCAGTCAGAAAGAAAAAAAAAAACAATGCTCACAATATTTTATGATGTGTGCCACAACAGATCTCCACTGTTTGAGGGAAGTTATTTTCCTTGCGTTTTTATAATGGTCTATATTTGGGAGTAAGAAAAGATTATGAAACTCAAATAAATTGAGCCATGTTGCTCAAACACGGGTTTGTTTGCATTTGCTGACAGCACAGTGATCGTGTGTCTAACACGCATTGGCACTTGGGTCACTCGGTATGCAGTCAGTCATTGACTTTGGCATGTCCCCCCTGGATCCGCTTGACAGTTGCCATACACATTCGATCTGTTGAGGTAAGTACTCAGGCAACTGTTGAATTTGTGTCTTGAACGATTTCTGTGATATGCTTCTGAGAAGCTCTTGCTGTGTTTCTGTTCATTCATTAGTTTCACTTAAATACAATGTCAAAGGAAGTCTATAAGCTACTGAATCAATATTTAGTGACATAGATATACATTCAGTAGATATAGTGTCACTACAGTAAGAGATCCTTTTGCAAAATCATGTACCAAGTATTTTCCAAACCATAAAACATTATACTCTCAAATGTACTCTATGTGAGAACTGGCAGCATCTAATTAACTACAGTATTAAACAATAAACCATAAAATGTATAACTTTCAAAAAATGTGAAAATAACACAGTGGCAACAAAGCTAACAGCTAACACGAAACAAAACACAGTTTATACCATGAGCACATGGTCGGCTAAAAGGTTGTAAAGGAACCACCAGTGAGTACAAAAATGTCAATATGAAATCCCCCCAAAAAAATGATTCACTCGCATTTTCGTTCTGTCTGCATGACAAATGCATGTGCAAAATAAGAGAAGGTGAGAGGTGAGAGAGGTGATTTCGCACACACATGCTTTTAAGCAAGTGTTTGTTTCCTCACAGATCCTCTGCTCCCTGTTTTTTTTTTTATCTTTTTGATTAATGTGGTCTCTGCCCCACGCACCCTGCTTCAGATTTATGAGTTTCCATTAAGTGCCAGTATATTTCCAAGTGTGAATAGGCAGGCTTCACCTTCCATAAAGGCAAGATATTACATTAAGCCAGCAGCATACCTTTGTCATCACATCAGAAGCACTGATTAGCGACTTGTACATTCTGTGCCTCAAGAGGCAGCTGCAGCATTTATAATTAAGCATTCAAGAAGCATGGCTTTCTAAGTTGGTGTCATTCAGAACTCTTTGGTCCATTCTGTACTTTGCTATAACTATTCCTAATCCTATTTGATTCCATAGTATCATGGCTGCAAAATATATGTGTGACAGGCAGCCAGTGTGGATGTTGTATTAAACTTATTTACCAATTTAATGTACTACAACAGCTGATATGTGGTGCGCATTCTGGTATGAAATGGCTGACATGCATCACCCAGGAGGGGACCACACAATGGTGATGGTAAAGGTGAATTCCCCACCTTCACTGCAAAGCATTTTGATTTAAAAGGCACTGCATAAATGCAACCTGATATTATTGTTACTAATATTATTAATTTGTCATGCAATAAAGATACAGTGCATGTTCCAGGAATTACAAGAACAAGGGCATAGGTACAGAACAGCAATTAACAGTACAGTGATAACATGAACAGTAGCAGTGATAAAGTAATGGGCAAAAAAAGAACAGTGGGAACATACACCTGAATCTAGTGCAAGTATATGCGTAGCGCTTAAAATGATTATTTGATTAGAGTTGTGATGAGCATGCAGCTGACTGGGGTAATCAAATCTCTCTCCACAGTCCCTCTCTCTCTCTCTCTCTCTCTCTCTCTCTCTCCACCAACTGACTGAAGCATTAATGGAATATTAATGGCATTACCCATGTTTTCCCAATATTATTGAAAGGCCCAGTTTTTTGCAGTTACCCGTGGTGGGGGGAATGTACAAGGCAACCATTCATTTAGGGCTCCTCAGTTTCTTTGTAGCACTCGGGTTTAATTGGGGCTGTGGTATCGTAGTCATGTCCTCTTTCAGATGAGACCTGTTTGTCAGTGGTCATGTTGTTCCCCCTCTGCTGTCACCGCGAGATAAGCCGCCTGGCACTTGGCAAACTATATAGCCCATCCAGGGGAGAAATCAATAGCAACATTGTTGTCTCTCACAATATCCGTTTCTAGGCCCCCTGACCAACGGATAACATGGTTGCAGTCATGGTGCAGAGAGGCGTAAGGCA
Source organism: Megalops atlanticus (assembly GCA_019176425.1). Lineage (NCBI taxonomy): Eukaryota > Metazoa > Chordata > Actinopteri > Elopiformes > Megalopidae > Megalops > Megalops atlanticus. The sequence goes on from CM032888.1 coordinate 13,125,174, forward strand.
AACAGGGGATGGCGCGGAATAAAAATGATGGAGACAAGTCTGTTCTCACCCCAGGAGAGTATTATTTTCTCTCACAAACACCCTGTGGGGTGCAGCCAATCTTCCTGGTAAATACTGGAGCTCCAGCAAGTTCGACATATTGTCAGATTCACCCTCCATCTCCCTTCACATAAAATAATCAGAAATGTTTTAGAGTACTGACCGAAACTGTGGAAGAAAGGGTGGGGTTTGGGGCCGAGGGAAAGGGGGGGTGGGTGTTTGACAAAAATGTCAGTTTTTGAATTTAACTGTCTTAGAATGGTATCTCCAGCATTGTATGAGCAGTGACAAGCATGTCACATATTGTTACAGGATAGATATGTGGTGTACCTTTCTGTGACTTTCTATGAAAATACTGTGTTAAACAGATACATTTAACTTCCATAAGTTGTTTCTACTAACTACAGCCATGACATATCCACACTCCAGTTACTGAAATTCTATTGATCTTCAGCAGCTCTATTTTTACCCTATAGGCCATAGAGCACAATTCTCTTCACCACTTCAGCTAAGTGCGTAGTTCTTTTTGGATTTGCTTCTGTGAGTTTGAAACTCATGAACAAACTTACTGAACTGAACTACTGATTGGCAATTCATCTCCAATGAATCTGTATACCTGCAATGACATTTCAAAGCTAGGTATATAGAGACTGCCAACAAAATAACATCTTTCACTGGGGAGGGCGGTAAGCCAAAATGTTTGAATCTTTGCCTAATATTAATAATATTGAATGTACTCGTGGAAATTATTTTTTATGTATGCACCTGTTTGTTACCTACAGGACTAAATAAGAGCACAATCCACTTCTATTGAAAATGTATGGGTTGTTGGGTAACCAATGTGGTTGCAGCTGAGTAATCCATCACAGTTATTAGACTTATAATCACTAAGAATCTCATTAGTCTGAAGCATAGTACAAGACAAGGAAATCTGTCTGCAGGAACACAAAGTTTACTTCAGTTTTTATTCTAGTTTATTCTATTAAAACAATTGATACCTGTGTTGTTATTTTGGGACTGTTCAGTTCAGTGTGGTAATTATTTAGAATGATTGACTAATTCATTATCAATAATTCAATTGCCATTTGAATGAAATTGCTGTCATTTTGAGGGCCTTTTAAATGGCACAGAAATACAAAAGCAAAGCTTTGGTTATCCATTGTGACCATATGTGGATTTCAGGATAATTGCTCCCGTACAGTGCTTTCAAGACAGATGTCCTGACATATTGTGACATGCATGATAACATGTACAGCATGATGAGATGCATCACAGTGTGTTTGCAAACACATTTTCCATAGTGCACTGCACTTTTGATAGAAATTATGACAATGTGCAGGAGATGAAAGCAATGTTATAATTACCATCCACGGTAAATGATGCCCCAGAAAAACAAGTGACAGTCCTGACAGTCTTGAGCCTCAGTAGCATGTCAGATGCAGGACACTGCAGTGTTTGTCCTGATAATTACAACAGGAGCCTCGAGAAAATTTGAAATATGTCTGTGGTTATTCTTTTTTTTTTTTAAACCAAGTATTTTCAGTTTGGAGTGAATGTCATTCGAAAGGGAACTGACTGGGGGAGCGGGTCATGACTTATCTGTTTATGTACAAAGTCACACTGTGTTAATATAAAAACTACAAGGCGCTGTGATAATTCAGCACAGCATGCCATTTTGACAATTACTTATTGTTGCAAAGCTGGCAGGCTACAGTGGCTAGCTGATTTAGTAAAAACACAATCAGGGCTAGAGCCACCATTGAACAACATCAAGAAGAGAGTGCCAAATCGTGGCAAAAAGTCACCAAGAAATGCATACATCTTAAGAGACACCCCCTCCACTTGTACATTTTTAAAGTGGAACAGATTTGGTATCATCAGACAAGGCAGAAAAAATTGGGTTTATGGAGTATCATGTAAAATGATATTGACAGAAAGATAACCATAGATTCAATACAGTGTACAATTCTTCAGGCGTGCATCAGAGAGTAAGAATCTGTAACAGGCACACTGTGACCTGATCTCTATGATGCCTACATCAGCTGTTAGCTTCATGTTTAGGCTTCTTTTACATGTGTTCTCATTGTTTGCCTTTAAATGCCATTGCAGTTGAGAGGAGGTATACTTTTCATGGATGCCATTGTTTGCAACCATCAAAAACTGTAAAACTTTAAAAAGGTCACATTAATAAACATGATTCTGAAAGAGGTATGCATGAACACCCAGCCCAGTAATCAACAACAAATCTGTTAATGATTAAATGAAAATGTTTCACATTGCAATAAAGTAACACTTCACTGATTATAATACAGCTTGAAGTTATTGGAAGGTTTGAAAATAAGTATGGTGATCATTGTGTGTTGTTGTAAAGTAACACTCAATAACAAGTACATAATTTACCCTCCAAATCACACACATAAATTATGTCCCTTTTATTGTATTATATTAAATATCTAGGGCCACAAGTGCAGCTTTCTCAGAATTCATTTTTACAGTTGTAGTCACTGACATTAGGATCACTATCTTCATCGAGGGTATAGCATCAAAATTTTGTAACAAGACACTTATACCCTCAAATTATTGCTGAATGTCAATTTTCTAATAAAGTTATAGATCATGTCTTCAGGGACAGGACATTTGTAGGGTTCCCATTATTTCCAGCTGTTGTGAGAAATGGCAGGAGTGATCAAAGCCTGGTGTTGCTGAGAGAGTTCCCCTCAGAGGACAGGACTGCACGTGCAGGCGGGCAAGGGGACGTGACCTCAATCACAGGGTTCCTCCTCAGTGGGGAACGTCCCCCACTACCATCCCCCAGCTGAGAGCTGCAGAAGGAGGATGTAGAGGGCATTAGCCATCCATCTACAGCCTGGCGTGCTCCCACAATATTTATGCCCGTCCAGAAGCAAAAGGTCAGGCTGTCAGGCTGCGGGAGAGTCAGGAGTTCAGCATGTCACCCCTCATATCAAAACAGATTATGTGTGTGTGTGTGTGTGTGTGTGTGTCTGTGTGTGTGTGACCATGTGTGCACGTGTGTTTGTGTGTTTAGATTAAAATGACAGTATAGTCACATGAAAAGGTTATGCCTTTTCTCATTTCAATGATATTATGCTCCAGTTAGAAAAACTGGAGCACAACTATATGAAATATTAAAGTTGAGGTAAACTTCAAACTGAGCCAGACCTTAAAATTCAACAGATGCCAACTGCAACAAGAGTAAAACCAAATGTAAGGGAAATGCAAAACTAAATGTATTTGTATTCCATACAAACCATGGCACGTCAATAGTACTATGTGTTTGGCACTACTGAGTAAACACATGCAGGCCCACTGCGGTGGAGATTTTCACAAATGGGGGGTATTTGGATTATTAGTCGAACTCTGAGACCAGTAGCAGCAAGGACACTGAAAGCACTCATCTCCATCAGTTTCACTCCAAGGAGTCAGTGCTCTCTTCCATAGCTAGCTAACTGCAATAGAAAGGAAATATCAATCCCAGCTCTCTTCAGAAGACCACTTGTGTGCCCAGCTCTATGCTGAAACCTTGAAATATGTAGGCAGGAAGCAAGCCCACCCTTCCCCTGACAGAAATGGGGATAAAGGCTTAAAAGCCAACTTCACCACAAAACTAAAATTGAATATGATGTTCCCTACCGTATATTTCATCATATCTATAGGCATGTTGAAAAGCAATAAGCTGGTTTCACAATGGAGAAATCTCCATATCATTCCATGAGAATGTCTCTACATGAACCATAAAAGCACCTTCAAAACAGTATTGTCCTATACCACTGGAGACGTATACTTTTTATTGAAATGTTGACTTTTCTTAACATTTAAGTTTAAATTGAGTGTAGGCCTTATCACATTGGTTGCGTCTTCATTGTGTCTCCACTTTCCAAGAGCGCACTGGCTGCTTGCCAGTTAGCATGTTTCAGCTAAAGCGTACATATATATTCATCTATATACAAATAATTTCAAATGCCACACAGTCAGACTCAAACCTACAAAGCAGAAAGGGGTGGTAACATATATTGGGTTACTAAATGATTCTGGAACCTGTTTTAATGTGTTAAAGTGATCAAGCATAATGAACCATGTCATTTGCCAAGACGATATGTATAGAGAGAAGGGCAGATGAAGCCAAGGATTCTGTAATTTGTGTTAGAGCTAATACAGTAAGAGTAAGGAACAACTTATTAAATTTTAGATATAGGGAAAAGTTATCTTTTAATAAATCAAACAAATTTGCTGTTCAGCTTTAATTTGTTGTTTTTGTTTCTTGGAACCTACATAATCTAGAAAACGTAATGGAGATTCATTGATATTATCAATTCTACAGTTTATTCCAGAATGTGCATTCATTATGTATTTGTAATGTATTGTCATGTACAATGTTCTTATTTTTTTCTGTTTCACTGTGTTTTGTAGAAACGCAAAAGTAAGTACTACACGATATAGACACAGGTCAGCATAATGGACCACTACTGCATCTCAAAAATGAAATGTTAAAAGAAAGTAAGCAATCACAGTTCACAAAAGGGAACATGAAATATTGTAATGAGTGAAATTTGTTAGGACAGGATAAGTCCTTTTTTGGTTTTGATTTGTTTTGTTTTGTTTTAACATGAACAATTTCATAAACACTTTCACTTTGTCAACTTTCAAGGCCCATAGAAGCATATCTCTTCATTCGTCTCCTGGAACTTTGTACAGCTGTATCATTTAAACAGAAGGCCTCAGACAGGCACAGGAAGTGTTTTCAAGGTTTCTTTCTGAGTGTCATAATGTCAGTGTTGTTTAAAAAATGCCTCAAGGCTGTAGGCATTTATCAGTACTAATGTAATTGTGAGACGAGATGTACCATAATACTGTGACACCACATTAAGGATGCCGTTATGATGTAGTGATTTAGGGTTTGGTGTCGCTGCAGGTTTGATTTGATCCTAAGTGGTGCTCTGGCCTTCCCTCATGAGCAAATTAGTTCACCTGAATTGCCCCAATAGATATCCAGGGCTGTAATCAATGAATAAGAGTTTAGAAAAGCATATGTGCTGTTATTCACCCTGGATTAGGGCATCTCTTCAACAACTAAATCTGCTACACATAGTGTTCAGCAGGGGCGTCTCTACATTAGGGGCCGGTGGAGCCTGGCCCCACCAGATATTGCGTGGAGCAGCGCACGACATGATCAATAATTCAGTGTAACAAGTAATATATACATTTTTTTTTCGTAACTAACATTGTTGCGTGTTTATTACATATGACAACGGTAGCGCTGTCTGATACATTCCAAATATCTTCCTGTACCTGTTGCGAAAATGTCAGTACTTCTCCTAGCAGTCTTCATTTGGTGAGCATGGGGCCAGCCCGTCAGCGTTCGTTTAACCAAGTGAGTAGTTGAAAACACTGTGCGCATGTTCAACGCGCTTTCAATAATGAGCTGTGGGGCACGATCATGTTGGCCCCATGCTGAGAGCAGCCAATAAAAAATAATAGAATGACATACGTCAAGACATTTAGTAAATGTTGTTTACGGTATCTGCGTTGCTATGCAGCTAGCCATTGTTAGTCATCACGGTTATGTTAGCCACTACTAATAGCAAAGCAATATATTAATGAATCAAGTTGACAATTTAATAAAAGTTAAATTTAGTACCGTGCCATTAGAGCAAAGATTATAGATTAAACGTTTGGTTTGTGTGTAGTTTCATTGACTGGTTGGATGCTGCCCATACAGAGTTTATTGTGCCCCACCAGGCTTTCCGTGCCAGAGACGCCACTGGTGTTCAGCCTTTTGTCGACAAAGTCCCATTGTAAAGGTCTCTCTCAGTAATGGCAGTCAATGCGCTGGTAGCTGTGTCTGCCCCTGTGAGCTTACCTGACATTAATCAGCCATGCATTTATTCCGCACAGCGGAGTTTTTCTCACTTACACTGTCAGTCAAACACACTTTATTGAGCTTTGATTTATGACGCGTTTCCATTGTCTTGTATTTACGATGCACGTGTATCACAGCAAATGGAAAGAAAATGGAGGAGGGGGAAGGCATTAGCGAGCGAGTTTCCAGCGGCCGGTCTGAACAGCACGTCAGTCTGGCATGTTGTAAATCTGTTGTAAATCATACAGTGAACATGTAGCTGCTGCGCTGCACCATGATTAACACGCTGAAGTTATTAAGTAGACCTTCATTCAGCTGAGCCTTCAGGTTTGTACATGCGGAGGGAAAATGTGACAATAAGGACCGATTTCAGAGCAGTGCTAGGTTTGTTTACTTGTTGCCCACAGACTGAAACACCTGTTGACGTGATGAAGATGTGATATATTGTATCTTGGGAAGAACCATGTTCCAACACTTCCACCTTATGACCATCTGCTCTGACAAGCATAGTACCCATCTAAAACTGTATATAGTACAATTCAATGTATTGTATTATATAATGTAATTCATAATGTATAAATGTCATTCATCTGAAACTGTGATCCACATTAAATTTAAACCCAACAGGGGTTATCCATAAAAGATAATGGTAGTGTCTTATCATCAAGGAAAATATTCTGTGCTATTTTGAAATAATTCAGAAACACATTGTGCCATGATGGTGCGAGACTACCGGTGCCCTATTGGGGGTTGTCGGAAGCTAATTAAACATTTTATATTTATTGCATGTTGTATGAGGTCTTCCATTTCAACATATTCTGTTGAAATCACAGATAAATACATTCCAGTTCTGGTCGGCAACAGCGTCACACCTGAGAATTTCTTGATACCAGCAAGGGCAGGAGGAGATGGGATCTTCCAGTTCCAGTATGCCCTGTTCATCAAATCCATCAGCACACCAGAGCACTTCAACTGTCCGGGGACCACAATGTACCAACACCCTACAGAGAAATGAAGTGTGGGCTTTCAGAGCCATGAAGTGGTCCTCCCAACAGGCAATCAACATACAGGAAGAGGCCAACAGTTACCTGCGGTGAATCACCTGAAAGATTTTTACTAACCATTTAAACTCACTGAGCCAAAGTGAGTTGAGCCAAAGTGAGTGTTGAGTGAAGAAAAGAAAGGGCAACAAAGTGTTTTCGTCACCAGGAAAAATTTCACACACTCATCAGTTATCAAGTAATTTGCATCACAGGTGACTTGCATATAAATGGAGTGGAAAAGAGCTTAGGTTTGTAATTGTTGCTTCTGCCCATACAAAAATGAAATATATTGTATCATACTGAAAAATATATTTTTCAGCCCAATACATTGCCAATACAAGTATATTTAAAATATATTAATGCAAAGCATGAATGTATTACAATATGCCAAAATGCTAATAATTTACATATTCACAATATATTTATTGCGCTAAAAGATATTCTCTAAAATATAGTCACAGCATATTTTTTGTATACATCTGACCTTGAGGGGAGTAAGTGGGATATGGGTATAGTCAATTGCTCCGAGTACTTGGGGGAAACCTGCAATACTGAAGAAAATTACACTTTGTTTTTTACATTGCCTCTTCAGATCTTGGAAATGAGATGTACTGGTGTGTCTGCCTAAGCACAGCATTAGCGAATTGTGTAATGTATCTAGATGCAGAGGAGTCAACGCTGAGCCCAGGCCGATTTGTCTCTGAAACAATCCAGTTGTGTAAAAATGCAAAGCTCCTGTATCCTTTCCCGACACTGGGATTGTCTGGATGCGCTAAGACACAGAGAGAGCCCCACAGAGACACAGGATAGTGTTTCCGTTCAACCTGAACTGCTTTCTTGCGTCCTTGCACCTATGTTGGCATCTCTCTGAGTGAAATTGTGCAGTAATTGAATGGGATCTTCCTCCAGCACATTTATCTCTTCCCATGACAGAAGTTGTCTTTTACACATATAACAGAATAGACTGTCAGATACCAATAGCAAATCAACAAGCCCCTTTCGAGTGTTCCTGAACAATGGACAGATTGTGAAACGCAACAGCTTGAGCACATTTTCAGCCTACTTCCATCCCTTCACATGGATTCACGAAACTTCCTAATATGCAAATTGAAGGACTGCAGGTAAAAGGTGAACAGATGGAGCCGGCTGGGAAATTGAATTGGGAAAATGCCCTTGCTGGCCAATATAAGCTCCTACTGTCATGGGAAAACTGACTGCATTGTCATGAATAATGACCTTTTTTTAATTTTACAGTTTTCCATTTCTTGCACAGCATATTCAGCAGTTGCTGAACTCATAATTAGGATAACGTATTACAAAAAGTGTTTAAATTTGACATTCAAAGCACTTCAGGTGGAAGTCAGGCCTGTGCAACTAGTATTGTCATTCCTCCAACCTATGAAGTTACCTGTCTGTGTAAACTCTGAGACCAAACTGGAGACAGCTCTGTGTTCCCTCTGTCCACCATAATTAATTGTACAGAAGACGCTTGCTGTTAATGGGAGGTGTCTAGGAACGTAAGCATTGTCTTTGACCACGCCTCTCATGAATATTCATAAGGGCAACAGCAAATCAGGATGCTTCAAGAATGAATCAGGTTTTTCAATGTTCAGCAGGCATGAGTTTAATAACAGTTCAGTGACTGGAACATCTGCGGTAATATTTTCAGTTTATCAGCGGGGTCAGGTGGGCAGACGGCCCTGCTTGATGTGGGCTTGATGAAAGCATTGCCCCCTGTGCTTTTCAGCAGCACCGTCACAATGGGGAGGCAGAGTTTACATGGTCGGACGCGATCGATAGGTCAGCGCGGCCAGGCTGCGTGCACTCAGATCTGCTCTGGTTTGTTTACTCAAGAAACCAGAGACTGATCCCCGTCAGGACACAATATCCCTGCCTAGAGAAGCCCCTGAAAAAGCAGCCTTCCTGTGGGCGCTGGTATCATCCATTCTGGCGCGCCAATTTGCCCGGTTTCGGACTGTATGGCGGTGGAATTCACTGTAGCAGAGGATGCTGGGGTGGAAATAACCACAGTAGCAGTAGCAGTAGTAGTTGCAGCAATATCAGAATTAGTCAGTACATGACAGTGATCGTGCCTAATTCAGCATGGTGTTCATACTGTTCCCCTAATGGAATAAATGATCCTTTTTATGTCATGTTTTTTTTTTCACTATGAAAACCTCAGGTTTTTGCTATGAAATTAGGGTTATTTTTATATCTACTGTGTTTTGGCTTTTTTTTTTCACAGGAATGACAGAAAAATTAGGTTGAATAGCTCTATAAATAGAAAGACAGATGAGTCAGTCAAGACGTCATAATGAATGCTTTAATGTAAATTCATCCACGTCAATGGAATTTAGCAAAGGAGAGGAAACCTGAGTGCTGCCTCAATAAATATGTATCCAAATAGTCTAAAATAAATGGTGTATTTATTTCAAAATTAAATATAGCTGAAAGCATCCATTGGTCTATTATTTTATCTTGTCTGTGTTCAAACATGCAACACATCAATGTATGGCTCAAGCATTGTGCACACAAAATTAAAGAACAATTAATCCAAAGATGAATAAGATAAACTCATATATGCCAGTTTTTTTGTTTTTTTTTTTTTTTTTTTTTTTTTAATTCATATACCAACATTTCATTCTCATTTTAGACAGAGCTTCATGCCAAGATCAAATTACATGCCAGTCAGTCTGGTGGTTCATTAAGAGTTAATATTTAAGCACTCAACAACTAATTTCAAGATAGCCGCTAAATCATTCAACATGTAATTTTAAATTCAGAACAACATTTGGATGCAGCCTTGACATGGTGCACAAGAAAGCTGAGAATGATTGATGCAACAATGAATTATATTTTGCATATTAATTAGAAAATACCAATTTCATTGTCTTGTTGCAGCCATTTTTATGTAGTAAAGTGTCCTGTGCAAAATAGGCAGTTTTTTCAAGCATTGTACATACCAAATTTTGTATTATAATACTTATTGAGGAGTTGACATTTAAGCATGAAAATAGCTTGACTTATAGCTCTGATGCCTTATGTAGCAACTTTTCCTTTGATATTTAAATAGAGTATAAACCAAGGCCTTATGCATGAAATTTCACATCAGCTGAAATCACAATTCATTAGAAGGTGATTTTCAAATATTTTTTTATTTGAAATTTGCTTAAAATGTTCTTTTTTAATAAATATAAGGATTATTCATTAAATCTGCCTATGTTATTTTTTTTCTTTTGTGTTCATATTTGGACAGGTTGTAATGTTCACTTGGAACCACAAAACCAAAAACATCCTGATTGTGTTTATTATCTTGCTGGCCAGATTGCAGTGCTGCAATTTCTCCATAATTGTGAAGCATACAAAATTTGATTAAACCTGATAAAGTGCTGGCAACATATACATACTACCGTTTATGTATGATTATGGTTTGAGTCACCCATTTCTGATTCAAGAGAATGTTTTTGGGAAATATATGATCTCAAGGAAGATTGTGAATTACAGTCCTCTTCAGCTATTGGGAAGAGGAAACATAGATTTGCTAAAATTGCTGTATTTGCACCTAAGCATGTAGTAACATGAGTAACAGCTGTGGATTTAGTCATCCCAGCCTTACCCAGAAACCTGAAAACACGACAAAAAATAAAATCACTTGTGCAACCAGCTGCAAAAGACAAAAAGTTACTTTCTCAAGGGCAAGGTCATCATTAAAGAGGTGAGGAGACAGATGTGTTTTTTTTTTTTTTTCCAGAGTTGGAAGATGTCAGGTGCTAATGAGAGATGCCCCGCATTTTGTTTGAATCAAACCGAAGCAGATTCCTCTTGTCTCCTAAGGAAGGGCCCAGCAGAGGAATCTTAAATCATATTCCCTTTTGAGTCGCCTTCACCCTGTCACAAATTATTTCATAAGCAAAGCCCAGCCTCACCTCATAAAGCAGGATTAACCGAATCAGAAAAAAAACACGCAGCCCACATTTTGCATGGGCAGGGTAGGCTGAGGCGCTTCCCCCATTTGTCAAGGTCCCTTTAGCCTCGGTGTGAGTAGACATTCATTATAGACCCGAGTGACATCAGAGACCACAAGTTTGTAACAGGCTGCCTGTGAAATCTGGATTTCACAGCAAACACTCCCCATTATGGGCGGCCTGTGACATTTGGTGACAGTGCAGGGATATGTTGGCTGGTGATGTTAATTGATATATTGGGTAATTGGTGTGCAATTTGAGCTAATTGCACCTCTCTTTTGTGCGCTTTGTTTATTGTTGTTATTGCTTGTAATTAGTGCAACCTTTCATGATTTACTTTCCAAAGGAGGCTCTGTCTCTCTCTCAGGAGATGGATTGTATTCTGCTTTTGTTATCAGTTTATGTAGTGAGGTAGGTTTAATGAAATATGCATTTACTCCTGTAACAATAATGAAACCAAAATAGCACTGATGTTTTACCTGTGGAGCGGCTGACTGCTTCACACATAGCACACATTAACCCATCATTGAAAATTCTGACACATTATAATCTTACCAATTACCTACTGTTACTATACGGTTTCTATAGAAACCATTTAAAAGGATCATCCCTCATAGTCCTTTACTGTAAAATGTTAAGTTTGACAGATGTTGTACTCTGTACAGCCTGTAGGAGTATCCAACTTTATTTATTTATTTATTTGCAGAGGGTGGCCATATATTGAATCAATGATGAATATGTGATTCATATCTAACACCAATGTATCATACGTAATTCATATATGTAACACGATGTGATTAGCATTGAATTCCATCACACCAACAGAAAATAAACTTAAATTGACCACTGCCCTTTTAATTTCCCATTTATGAGGTGAGAAAGAAAAGCAAAGCTGGTGTGACTAAGTACAAAATTGGAAGCAGGTTGTGGTGACTCAGCACATACTACAGATCTGTGTAGGTGTGGGGTGGTGCTTTTATAATGTTTGATGAAGACCATGTGGTAAAAACAGAATCAATTAGCTACAAATTTCAGGTGCTCATGCCCATAGGTAGGCTGGCAGTGCTCAAGGTTCTGAAGGTCTCTCAGGCTTTGGGAGACATATGGCTGCCAACAATGTGTGGAGTCACACAAAAGTATTCCAGTTTGGCCCTTATTATGAAATTATAATGCTGTGTCAGTAATGGTCAGTAAATGGTCAATTAATTAAGATCAGGGTTTTCCTGGGAAATGAAAGATGTCTGACCATCCCAAAAAGGAATACACATCACTGGGGCCCTGCTTGTCCTGACTACACTTTGAAATGATCAATTCAGTCCTCCTACACAAAGATGCTGATACCATTCCCCATAAAGGCACTTTGTGTGCAACCATTCTATTGCAGAGAGATAATGAACCAAAATAGTCATGTAATTAACATTAAGGGCATGATATGCCTCTTGATTGAATTTTATACAGCAGACTTTCATACGATCTGCTGATGGTTTTACCAAGTGCTTCTCAGCTCTGGTCTTCAGGCCACACTTTGTTACTTTTCATTGACTCTATATTTGCTGTCACTGTATTTAATATACTATACATTCTTTGGAAAACAAATGTTCTGTTGGAGGAGTTTTTGTGCTAATAAACACATAAAGTTAATTATTCGACATATTGTGTCAATATCTATCCTCAAATTTAAGGCAGCTGTATCAATGATTCTCCACCCGGTTCATTAAATAATCACTCTTCTGGATTATTAGTCTGTCTGAGGGTCTCAAATTAACACACATATCATACAGATGTGGCTTTTCATGTCCTCTTCTATTAGAATGAAGATATTTTCAACACCAAATACCTGCATAAAGTACCAGCAGTCAATACTTATTAAGGAACATTAAATCCAGATTACTATTAAATTAACAGCTCAGACAAACCTGATTTAAGGAGAAGTTCATGTCTTAACGTTATGTAATACGTTTTTGCCAAGGTGATAATGTGACAACAGCACTTTCACAGCTGGACTGTACTATACAATACTTTATCAATTGTGATATGATTATTAGCAACAGTGTCTTCCAAACTGACATTTTGAGACTTGAACACGACACAGGATGTGAGACTTGGATGTGATGTATTTTGAAGGAAGGCATTCTCAAAAAAGGAAAACACCTGGCCAAATCACAAGAAAGAACTTAAGAAACATTAGGTAGCGTTAATGTGGAACAGTGATTGCTCAATTTGTATGAAGTAACCCATACATAAATTATTTAAATTACTATTTTACTATTACTATTTTTTCAAGCCTTTTGTACGTTGAATATGCATTTTTGATACATAATTTCATACACATTTGATACATAATTAATTTTTGTTGTGCAGATCATGAGGTATAATGATACAATGCATATATACTGAACTGTAATTGAGGAGTTTCATAACATTATTTTTATCAGTTGAGTGAATTAGCTTACTAACTAGTGAATTGCCTAATACCTATTGCTAATATTGCTGGTCAATGCCATTTTCAGATATAATGGATTTCGTTAGCTTGCTACTGGCTCTGACACTTGGCTTCATCCATTACCTCTGCCAAAGTAAGTTACATTAAAAAGCTGTGAGCTATGCAAATATTTACATTCAATCATCTTTAAATTAACACACTAATCTTTTCCATTATTTCCCTGAGATTTCTATCTTTAAACAGAATGAATTCATGTCAGCTACATGTTTACCTAAAATACAAAGGGAAAGCAATTCCATTAAAAGTTATGCAACTTTGGGCTGCTTTGTAGTAATATCCTGGGGTTTTTTGTGCCTCCCAAAGGGGAGCGTAATTCTTTGGAAGAAAGGTTCAAAGCTGTCACAGCAGTTAGGCATTTTCTTTGTTTCTTTGACGTGATTCACAGCGACATATTTATGACCAAAGCCTTTAGCAGCGTCTGTGTGTGAATAAATGACTTCATTAGAATCTCACTTGCAGATGATAATATTCAGTGTGGTTTTATTTTTCTTTTTTTCACACTCTTAGTCTCAGCAGTGAAAGAAATTAATAGAAAATGGAAAAAAAGAAAGATAACAGACTACAACTACAATTTCTCTTTGTCTGAGTTTTTTCCACTGACAGTTGCCCTGCAAACAGAGCTCAGATGGAACGGCACATGTCCATTCATGTTCTGCTGTGACCACCTGTCTATCCCGGTTACAGCAGAATATTTGGTCACCCAGTCATTAGACTGATTCTCTGGTGTCAGCAGCATTTTTCCTATTTATTTAAGTTGTCACACCACCTGACTGTATTGATTTGTTGTTTTGCACTGTTAAACCAAGCATGGCTTTTTCACTCTGTTCTGGGTTTCGAAGCTGGCATGGTAACAGGGAGATGTTCCCACAAGTCCTTTTATTCCAGATATTCATGACTGCACTAACTGTGGTCTTTTTTGATTAAAAACAGGGAACATGTCATTCTTTGAAGCACTAAGCTTAATTTGCAGAGAAATGTCTCATGCACTAGCTTGCATTTAGAACAACATAATACAATCAGAGAGTTCAATACAATATTAACCATAAAGCTAGCTAGATACAGAAATAGGGTCACCTGAATGCAAGGAAAAAGATAATGAACAGTGTAACAGCAGCCCCTCATCACACAGAAGTACATTCATTTTGTTTTTCTGTCCATATTAAGAAGTTACATTCAAGTCAGTAGGGTTGTCATGCATTTAGTAAATGCCATGTTTTGTTGTCATACCTGTGCATACTAAGACAAGCTCCTCTGGTGGTGGGGGAGGCTATAAGCATATATAAGTATATCTATAACTTGTATGGCCCTTTGTCATTAACTTATGGTTTACAGACATGTTACTTTTTTGTGGTAGCAGTCATTGTACTTACTGGAAAAAGTACAATGGAAAAAGTATAATGCCATGAAAAGCACACACAATGGAAAAAGTACAATGCCATACAAACACACATACCAGTTGCCTCTGGACAGAGTGCCAGTTGAAGACCAGACAGCATGAGCAGAGCCATGCAGAATAGTAAATATAATCTGTCTCCAGTAGGGACTGACTGAATACTGAGACTTCAGGCGAGTGTGGGTCTCCTCATAAGAAGGATACAGCAGGCCTTGTTAAGGGCTGGGGAGTTCAGCTCTGTGGAAGACTATTAAAAATAGCTAGTGAGCAGCTGTCCAAACGTCAAATTCTGCCGGATTAAAATGTGGTCGGAGAACACCCAAAGCCCTCTGTTTGTTGAAGTAATGAGATTGCAACATAATGTGTCTCTCTTCCATCCTTGATGCCCTACGCACAGTGCAGACAGGAGACCCAAACCTTGTCAGAGGTTGTAAAGTTGCGTAGCAGTCAGAGACGGGAAGGTGGTAAAGCTGCCAAATAAAAACGGGACAGACATCCCTGCCTCGAGACACGTTACCTTATCTTGTTAACGTGAAGCCACGTCAAACACAACCAAATTTAGATTTGGATTCGATTTGCATGGCTCCATCTCCACTCACGTGTCCTTTTCATTGAGACATGGACACACCTCACCATGCATGCAGCAGATATAGCGAGGCACGTGACTCAGGATATTCCACTTCCTGTGACCCCATGAGTCCCATGATATAATTTTAGTATTTTTAAAATGCACACATTTTTTGTGTTTTTCGCCTTGGATAGAAGATTGGAAGCAGAGAACATGACCAAAGCTGTTCATCTCCATTTATTTCTCTTCCTTTCTAACCATGAAAAAACAAAGGATTGCACCACCATTGATTACACTGCCACTGTTTATTTATTGCACAGAGTGAATGTAAAAGGAACTGCATTCGATAGAACAAATATGTTCATGTTCCTGCCAAGGCAACACAAGATATCGGCATGACGCACCTTTTAATTATCAACAGCAGTTTGTTCCTCTTGTCTCAGAGATTTGTCAGCCTCTTGCCAGATTAATCTTCACACAAGGACAGCCCATATTTTATGTATTTAATCTTTGACAACCTTTCCTCGTGTCGTCACAATTTCCATTTAATTAAAAACTGCCTATTAAAAGATATTTCATTAATGCAACTATAATTAATCCCTGAAGCATTTTTTTAATACTGCTTCATTGTTTACCATAGTTTGGACTTCCTTCTCTGCCTTTTCTCAGGCAATCTGGATTACCAATGGCAGTGAATTATGATACTGGTACCAAATGGCTGTGTGCAGAGCAAGGAGAGGTATTAGAGGGAGGGTCATTTTAAAGTGTGCAAAAAAGAACATGGTTTTCCAATGTAAATGCTAAGTGATTAAAATACAATTATCAAACACCACCCTTTAACTAGATTTTGTTCTTGTATTTGCAGAATAGAGGAACATTTCTTCATTTTTGCTCTTTAATTGTGATGTATTTATTATATTGATTTTTTTTTCTTCTTTTATGTCCTCAGTGGAATTATACACTGTGTTGTAGAGCTTGTTAGTCTATTAATTACAGGGATAAACACACATAAAAGATTCTCTGTGGACCCCAGAGGCATGGTACATCTAAACATAAGAAAAAAATACTGTACCATTGTAGTCTTTCAGCACAAAACTGTTTTGTTCTGAAAACTTCCAGAAACTCTAGGAGATGTAATGGAAGCATAAGACGATGTCATTAAAATAAAAAATAGCAATGGAAAAACACCAACTTATTTTGGCCATGCCTGCACTATGAGGGAGAAAACTTTTGTTGGCTATTTACAAATATTTTCTCAGATGGGGAATCAGTAAGCACTCTGTGTGTGTGTGTGTGTGTGTGTGTGTGTGTGTGTGTGTTCACTCTGATACATCAGGTCGTCTCATCTCAGACATCCTGCTACATAGTTGAACCAGAGGGAAAAAGTGTAAGGTAATAAAAGGGCAACATGGAATTATGCTGTGTTACTGTATATATTAGAGGAAGATAAATGAGACTCTCCAATGGGGCCATGATGTCATCATAGCAGGACATTCATTAGCCCTGGAACATAGCACTTAGCAATGACTGATCTGGACAGAGCTGTGCATGAGTGATACCGGGCACTTTCACCTCGTTTTACCCGCTACAGGAAGAGAAACGATGTAATCCAGGGGGAGTGAACTGAGGTAATGGGAAAATTCAGCGGTAAATTGCAGAGCTGCTCAATGCTGTGCAATCTGCATTTTCCAAAAAAATCTGAAATCATAATAAAGAGATGACGTTGGAAGATGCACAACACCAAACATTCCTCTGAGTGACAGGACCAGTTCTCAATTCTGTTTTAAATTATTTTTAATCCAGAAAAGAAAATGCCTGCAACTTGTTCCATTAGCTGAGGACATGTCTATCCATCAATGTGTAGTCTCTCAAAAATGATCACCTCTCTGCTGAAGTCCCACTCTCCAACACAGTATAAGGGTAGTTGGTTTACAGCATGTCTTGGGGCATGTTCTGAGTTGAACTGAATGGCTACAGCCCAGTGACAGGTACTACAGTAATGATTCTGCCCTTGAATTACATAGGCTATCATCAAATGGAATCAACACGCACACTGATAATGTCACTGCTGTAATTACTCTTTTTCAGTCATCTGCCTTCACCCTTATTAATGGCCCATCAAAGTTATTGAATCCTACATAAATATTAAAAGGTAAACCTTTATATTTCTGTCCCATTTATCAATGATTATTTTAATCCATTATCAAGATAACTTGATTCGTTGGTCAGATAATTAAAAGATTATTACATTGTAGTAGAATAAGTATATTTTGAAATAAGACAATCCAGATAATAAAATAATGCTTTTATGGTCCATTAATAGGACCTTACCTGTTAATGAAATATAAAGTGTTGCCATTGTTGTATATTTATCATATAATATGTTCTCAATGCAATACTGAGCAGAATGAACAATAAGATAAACCTGCTGATAACTATGCATATAAGACATGTATAAGACTATGCACATAAGACTGTGCACAAGCCAGTTATACTGACTAGGATTAAATTAATTTTAGTTAAAGTCTAAACTAATAGTAATAGTAATATTATTTCATTTTGAATGAGTAGATCTATACTTTTCAGTTACCATAAATTAGATAATACCACAATATGGTTAAAAATAATTTTACCAACCAACTTAAAACATCTCAAGAGACAGTTTAGAATTAATTTCCCTGTAAAGTTTAAATAGGTTTTGAAACAAGGGACTAGATTAATCATGTTTTAAACAATAAATAATTGAGCATTACTGATAGATTAAAGTTCAACCAAGATTAACTTTAAAATAGATTAAAAAATGGATGCCACTTGAATAATGGATGGGCCTTGATGTAGCCCATTTGGAAAGTTTATCTTCATTGTTGCAAGTGGTTCTATAAGAAATAAACGCATGGTGTTATGTTCATTGTCTTGTTAATTATACATTACATTACATGCATTAACACATTGCATTTGTTTTGGGGATGCTCTTATCCAGAACAACTTACATCATGCACATTTTTACGTTATCCATTTATACAGATAATTATTTACTGAGGCAATCTGGGTTAAGTACCCCACCCAAAGGCACAACAGCAGTGGCCCAACTGAGAATTGAACCAGCAACCCTTGGGTTACAGGCCATGCTCCTTACCACTTTGCTACACTACTAGATTCCTAATGTAGTATAAATGTATAATAATGCATTCTGGGATACTCATGGTGCATTAGAAACAGAAGCTTGATAAGAAGTGTTGCTAATCTTTCCACTTGAACAAACACATTTTCATGAGTTTTAAAGCAACGGTCATGTGTTTTTAGGTCAATGGCTTGTCTTTCAGTGCTGTCTTTCTCCCTGCATTTGGGGAGAAAAAACAAGAGCTGCTCTTCAGAGTGAGAAAGTAGTTGGTAAAAGTGTGCTATCGATTCCCTATTTTAAATGAACAAATTCCTCAGTTTACCCATTGACTGTGTTAATGACATAATCCTTCTCCGGACAGCGACCATAATTATCGTAAAAGAACGAGAGTTTGAAGAGTAGAAGTGCAAAGCCAAGCATTACCAGATGATCAATCTCCTCTTTTTTTAGCTGAATGCTATTGGCAATTAAACACCAGACCGGGGGAGGTTGGGGGTTCTGGATTTTCTAATCTGAATCTGAAGCTTGAAATTAAAACAGTAAGTGGGGATGGCATTAATTATTCAGGCATCATACAGTATATAAGTTCAACCTCAGCCAAAGTGGAATATGTACACTGTAAATCTGGTTAATAATTTAAAAACATACCACAAATCACAATATGTTCCATTATTTATTTGCTTTATTTGCTTAGTGTGGGCCCTTATCCAGGGTGACTTAGCTCACGTATCTTACATTTTACATAACATTCCTTCATAAAGCTGGATATTTACAGCAGCAATTAAGGCTAAGTACCTTGCCGAAGGATCAATCAGTAGCGTCAAACTGAGAATTCAGACTTGTATTTGTCAGAATTGCTTTTTAAAGTATTTATCCATTGTAGAAAATGAATAAATGAAGTAGTCAATTACTTTCACTGCTTTTATTAACTTTGTTTAATCTGGTTGACCTGTATCACTGAGATTTTAAAACACTTTTCCCTTCTTTGGAATGTATTGTATCTGCAGCCAGCATGCACAATGATTTCAATAGATGATAGTTCTTTTAGGCAAAAATGAAATATTTGGTAAGTTCCTGTCAGTGATGAAATACTGACACTTTTTGTTGGCTGTCCCTGAAGAGATATGTGCTGATTAAAAATAAATAAATAAAAAAGACTCTTTCTATGCTCTTGTTTGGACATTTGCCATGTAGTTTAGCTGTACAGCTAAATGGGTTTATCCCAGAATAACCTGCACAATTTTGTCATTTTTTAGAAATGCTACTGATCATGCTCTAATAAAGCAACAGTTACAACTGTTATCATCAGAGTGGTTGATGACTGCATCTGGTATGAAGTGTTTAAATGGAAAGAAAAGTGGTTGTTTCTTCTGCTTTATTTCATTATTTCATTGTGTCTGTTTTTTTGTTGTTTTGTTTTGTTTTTTTCTGTCGTGTTGAAAGCGGCTGGATGCTGTTGCCTCACGTGAATGTGGCTGTCCAACGTGAGATGCCCGGCCGTGTAAATATTTTGTTTTCATAAAACATTTATAGGGCGCTTTGAAAGAGTCAAACGGGCTATGATTTTTAATGTGGTCTACAAGTCCTGTTACCCAACATGTGCCTCTGTGAATGAATCCGGCCTTTCAAGCTGATATCTGCGGCATGGCCATGCATCTACAATGCGGCCATAAAAAACTGAACCATTAACAGCGTCACGGTCAAGTGACCGCAGATTATTACGTCTAAACAGACAGCCTTGGATCCCAGGCCACCCGATATAAAACACGGTAAACTCCGCAATAACGTATGCTGATTGAAAAATAAAAGGTTACGTGATTTATCGGTCAGATAATGAAAGGGAAGGTCTGTGGAGAGAGGAGAAGATGCTGAGATAAGCGGAGAGCGAGCGCAGCGGCAGGAGTTATGGTAAAGCGTGACCCACAAGTGTTGTGTTGCATTGTAATGTGTCTCGCTCCACAGAACCCCCGTGGGGCATTCCTGAGTGTCTTTCGCTGCTCTTCCTGAAGACGTTGGCAGCACACGCCCTTGATTCTGATGAATATGGCTAACCAAGGAAAGAAGCCAGGGACTTAGGGTGCCACCTCTCCCTGCAATCACAGTGTTCGACTTTGACGCTCATCACAGCCAACAACAGGATGAGGAAGGGGGGTAACGGATTCAATGGGGAAAGCGAGCGGGCGACAGCCCTGCACATGGAATGCATGATGAAGCATCTCGTGACAACGCCTCCCGTGCAGTTCCCGTGCATCTGCGATTTTGTAACGAGCTTCTTTATTACATATTAAATCACCGAAGACAATTAGGCAACCTCAGGAGGAAACGCTCTCTAAATAAAGACGTGTTGCTCAACTGTTTGCAGAGAACACACACTTGTCAGCATTAATTCAGCCTGGAGCGGAGCAAAATGCGTGTTCAAAAGTGTGTAATGTTACTGGAAAAAACAAATCAAAGTGACTTTGTCATTGAAATTTTAGTCCAGACATCCTTGCATTGTGATTACATTACCCTCTAACTGGAGCATTTTTAATACCATTCAGATGTCATTTACTCTCATTTTCTGCAACACACTTAATCACCTGGGTGATAGATCTCTAAAACCAGGCCTGGAGAAAATTGGTTTGGAGGCCATAAATATGTTGGAAAGTTTTATCACTTACAATGTTTCACCAAGTTGCATACGTTTTTGCAAGCTATTTGATTTCTGTTTTGACACTTTTTTTTTTCAAAACAGGACCATCATCGGTTCACTGTAGGCCCTAGTACCATCACCATACATATTTTCTTCCTAATATGATTATTCCGCACCACTCCCAGTCTTAAATGTGAGCACTAAGGCCGTGACAGCTGTACTCATCCTGATGTTTCAGCCATGAGCGTACGGTATACGGCATTTCCTGACACCCGCTGTCTGAGACAACAGGGGCATAATTCAGCTGAGCCAGCGGTTCCTAATGGGTCCGGAGCTCTGAGATAAAGCCAGGGGGTGTTCAGCGCGGGCCTTGTTAAATTTGGTGAGGCCTAGCAATCTCTCCCCGCACAGACGCGTGTACTTGGCCGCGCTCCAGTGATATCGCCCTCCGACTCGCGCTCGCCCTGCCACCCGGCTGTCCGTCAAGCTCCCGTTCGCGCTGAGGGCGAGCGGAAGGAGGGAGGACAGGAAGGGAGCCCTGCCGCCGACGTGCCGGGGTAGGGCAGGGCCCCAGACGCCGGCGGGGGCACGGCGCCGGTGATGAGGAGGGAAGACCTGTGGCACATCACCAGAAGTGAAAATTTACAGCTGGGAGAGGGGAGGGGAGGGGAGGGGGTGCAGTGAGGCCGCAGTTGCAGTGTTGCTCCGTCTCCAGCTCCACTGGCAGCCCTGGCTCAGTGAACAGACATCCGTAATTCAACACCCCCAGAGTGCTAAATTGTTTTAATTGCTGATAATGAATTCAGTCTGGAGGTATGAATCAGAGAGGAAAAGGGAGGGGAGAGGTACAGGGATGTGGGCAGCAGGCAGCAAGCTGCAGCAGGGTGGGGGGTGGTTGTGGTTGATTACTTTTTAAGCAAGAATAAAGAGAGATGATGTAGATCAGGTTCTTGAGAGTGATTTGGGGGATGCTGACCACAGCAGCGGTAGGGTGTGAATCGGCTGAGAGAGAGAGAGAGAGAGTGTGTGTGTGTGTGTGTGTGTGTGTGTGTGTGTCGGGGGGGGGGGGAGGGGGCTCTCATAGTCATATTCCCACCTTGCTCTGGTGTTGTGGTGGATCTCCAGTGATGTCATGGTGGGTGCTTGCTCATATCTCGCCCTCTGCTTGGCTGAGCTTGTGAGGGCTGACATGCGCAGCATCTTTTTCTCAGGTCCTGTAACTGTGAGGTACTGAGCTGTTTAGTTGGAGGTAAACTCATTACCTTGCCTTTATCACTGATATTTTAGCTGATGCTGTTGTTAATGCTGTTCAAAGAACCACATTCACTGTTCCTATTGGTTCCTGGGTGGATACCATGTGATTTAGATGTTATTAGTCACAGAGACTTTAACAAGGACTTCATTCATAAAGTCCCTTTGATAATTCAACACACTTGGATGATAGTCATTTTTTCCCATTTGCCTGCTACATATGTCCTGTTCTGAAGCACCTAAAGTAATGTTTTAATTATGCATGATCTATAATTATTTTATGGCCTATTTACAAGTTTTGAATAAGAGGGCAAAACAATTCATACAGTGGCAAAGTGCAACTTTTAAAACTGGGTCATTGCAAGGTTGTCCAGCACGATTTCTAATTTCTTGTAATGGATATTTAGATCACGTAATGTCTTTTTCTCATTCATTCTTAATACATGGCCCTGTTGTTGGAAGGACATGTCAATACATCGTCTGTCTGATGGTCGTTACCCTTACCACCAAGGCAATGTTTTCACGTCCAGCTGAGTTGTGTAGTGAGAAGGCGATTTAGACCACACTGAATGAAACTTCATCAAAGGCCTGCCACATAGAACTCCAAGAAGAAAGATCCTACTGAGTTTCTCTGTCTGATTTTGAAAAGCAAAAGTAATACACACATTCAAAGCAATTCCAACGTTCAAACTCCCACATGCGTTTTCACACATGTAGTGTGGACACACACACAAACACATACATTTTTCTCTTTCAACAATGAATACATATACATTGAGGCTTGGCAATTATAAACAGTCCTCCTGGTTAAATGAATAATGTAGGTCATTTTCTTTGATGTATGAACTCATATGATTGCGTAATCGTATGTTTTCTGATCGTAATGGATAGCTCCTCTCTGCACAAAATCTCCTCTGCTCTTTCATTCTATGAGTCAAAAAAATACATTTTCTTTCTCTGTAATGTTTTACAAATTCTTTCATCATGCAAACAACCCCAGAGCATAAACTTGTTTTATCCAATGAATTTGTGAGGAATACCCGATGAGCTGATTGATTGCGTGTTGCCAGTCACTGTGGAAGCCCACCATTTCAGATGTTATTAGGTTTCGCTCCCCCTGCCTAAAAGGCTCTGACCATTATCCTCCCAGAGATTACCCTGGTGCTGTAAGCACAGTTTTTAGTCTGCTTTTTGCATGCCGGGCCTCGGTCAACAGCGGGGCGATTTTGTATGGGCGGCTTGTAGCAGCGTTTGTGTTGGTTAGGTGTCCAGAGCTGACAGCGGTGGAGCTCGTCTCTGATTGTGAGGAGTGCGTCCGTTCAGCCGTAATCTGCGGCTCTAGCTGAGAGCCTGCGGATGCTCTCGTCAAAACTGCCTTCCTGCGTCCTGTAACTGCTGAGTCTTTCATTCGCGTGAAGGAGATTAGAGGGTTGAATGTGTCTGTACAAAGTAAGCAATATGTTCTGTTTTTGGTACTGTGTGTGCATGTGTGTGTGTGTGTATGCGTGTGGGCATGTGCATGTGTATGTGTATGTGTGTGTATGTGTGTGTGTGTACATGTGAGTGCGTGTGTGTGCGCGCATGTGAGTGTGTGTGTGTGTGTTTGTGTGTGTGTGTGTGTGTGTGTGTACGTGTACATGTGTGTGTATGTGTACGTGTGTGTGTGTGTGTGTGTGTGTGTGTCCGTGTGTGTGTGTGTGTGTGTGTGTGTGTGTGTGTGCGTGTGTGAGTGTATGTCAATGCATGGGTGTGATTGGAGGGGCTGCAGTCTAAACCGAGACACTGACAGTTAGTTCTGGCACGTCTGTGTAATGGGGGAAGCTCTATGGAGCAGGTCTGCCCTGCTGGTCTTCCAGAACAGTTTCCCTGGCATTATTGATGTCTCCATCCATTCTGGTGCTGCTGGCTCTCCAGGGGTGACTGTGCGGAATTTGGACTGACTGCACTGCATTTTATCCCTTGAATAGTGTTTTCATATAACTGGTCATGTAAGTGGAATAGTGGTCTGAAACAGGGTTTGCACCAGAAGGCTGATATTTCATTCTTGCAGTTGTGCCCATGAGCACAGTAGCTACCCTGAGTTTCTTCAGTGAACAGCTAGCTGGATATTATGAATAGCATGTAAAGATGTTATGCATATATATCTTGTATTCATGTATTTGTGATACTTTAACAGCATCATGAGCACTGCAGTTGTTGAAATTAACACAAAATGTTGCAGAAGTAATGAAAAAAAATTGTAATGCAAAGTACAAAACACTTTGTCGGTTTTGTTGAATTGCAGGCTCTGTGTCTTCCCTGTGTGGTAGTTGAACTCTCCCTGGCTGCCTTGATGCTGCTTATTAGTCACGTCAAGGTCAGCAGCATCTACCGTCAAGGGCCCTTCACCCATTGCATGACAAATGGATACTTCCATGGTAGCTAATCATTAATTGCTTATTCATGACACCATACACTGCTCATTGTAATTTATTGAAAAGGAGAAATGCATAATGTTTTATATTAAATAAATTATGTGGATCAGGTATAGCTGACAGTGCCTTTATATAAGGAAAGTCACGTCAGACCTTTTAGTGGTTTCATTTTTCCTGACAAGGTGATCGAAGATGATTTGCTTGATCTATCCCAGAGTTTTGTAGCGTTCTTTGCCTTACTCCCTGGGGTGGAGATGTTGTCAAGTCGATTACAACTTACGGCTTGAATAAATACACTCGGCACGGCAGCATTTTTTTAAAAGATAAATATCTGTCAACAGAGAGGCGCTTTTTGGCCTCCAGCTTCCACTGGATAAACACCATACTTTTATTTTTTTGTGCGCGTGCAGAGGAAAACCAGTTGAATAAAAGGTGACCATGTGCCTGTGCGAACAATACTGTAAGATTCTGTGCCTTTGAAAAAAACATGTTCAATATCATTTTGAAACGTTAATTTTGAGCGTGCGTGTGTTTGTGTGTGAGGGAGAGCGATAGGGTTTGAGAGAGAGAGGGCATAAAATGAATGAAATCCTCAGATCTGGAGAAAAGACTTGTGAAGCCAGGTACAGGTGTCTCGGAGTCTGGATGTTGTGTAATAACACAGAAAATGAGCTTCTGCCTTCACTGTCAAAAACCAGTACGCAGCTGGTTGGTTATGAAGGTCACGTATTAAAGCTCTTGTTATGGAGATATTACAAATAAATTATATCACCGTGCAGTGAGAGAAGCATTTACTGAGAATGTCATAAAAGGAGGCTAATCTGTTCAGTTCCATCTGTTTTTTTTTACCTGTGAATGTGTGTGTGTGTGTGTGTGTGTGTGTGTGTGTGCGCATGTGTGCAGGTGTGTTTGCGTGAGCGTGCAATGTAATGTGTGTTTGTGTGTACGTGCCCGCAGTTGTGTGTCAGCATGTGTATGTGTATGGGTTTGTGTGCGTCAAGGCAGTGTGGAGAAAGTGCTGCAGCACCACCCAGAGGTTGCTTCCAACACTGCAGTCTGCAGACAGCTCCTGCGGATGCACGTAGACCAGTAGTCTCTGCGTCCATTTCTGCCGAATTTCAGCTGGGGTCAGAGCTCTGGCCTGGCGGTCCTACTCACTTTAATGTCCATGAAACGGGAAACATTCCTTATATCCTCCCCCGTCTCAACAACCTCATTACCTGTGTGAGTGTGGAGGGGGGAAGGGTGGTGATTTTTAGCCCAGCTTACCTCATTATGACAAAATCAGACCATGTCACCTCACCTCCCTGAGGCACTGCCATTAGACAAGATATGGGGAGGGGATTGGATTACATGGATGGGGCCTCACCTCTTGTAGCTTTCCCCTTCTGGTGAGCTGAGACAAACAGACCCCCAGTGAAAATCACAGGGGAAGTCATTGCAACCCCCAGTCCCCCCCACCCCTCCTCCAGTCCCAGATGTTCACGCAGATGCCGCCGTTTGTCTCGCTCTTATCGTGGGCGTCGGCGCGGGTGTTCTTCCACCACAAATCACCAAGCGTGAGTCTCCCCGGGGGCCCATTACGAGTTTACCCCTATTTATTACATGCGTGCTTTGATTTGCCAAGTTCTGGAGTCCGCGGCCGTAATCGCCCGATTCCTCGGTAATCCACCTCTCCAGCTGAAATCCCTCTGAATTTATCAGGGCTGCTCTTACCTGTCTGGGATGCTGCAGCATTTACAGTATCTCTGCTTTATCAGTGAGCGATTGTTCCACTTACAGAGCTGCGCATTTTGCCTGCAGTGCGTCAGGTCAGAGTCAGTGCCGGAGAGAGAAGTGTTGGCTATGCACATGTATGGACGGCTGCTTACAGTCTTGCCAGGCCCAGCCGGAACCAGGACTCTCAAGGGACTCATGAAGGGATGGAAGTCAATGGGTAGATGGAGGAGCTCCGGGGAAGCTGCTGGGATGTGGACATACAGACAGCAAAAAAGTTAAGAACCAGAATCAGAATCAGACTTTATTGGACAGGAATTTGACTCCGGTTCCAGTGTCTCTCATAGTGATTTCATATAATGTCAAGGTGACAACAACAAATACCAAAGAACAGTAGTGATAGGACAAACTGCAAGAGTAGTGCAGGACATACATGGAGTAAGGATGGAATGAAAGCCACAATTCAATGCAGCCACAATGCCTTTTATCCCTGCTTTTGAGTAACAGACTTCCTCCATAATACTTTGTTCAGTGTTGACAATGACAAATTAAAAGATGTGTGCCACAAATTTGATGACGGAAAAGTGTTTGAGTTAAGGATAGATAGCACTGGGGTTAGACTGAACATTGGGTCTTCACTCATCAGGTTTGACTGAAAGCCCACCACTGACGCTTCCCACATTGCCTGATAGTCCTGTTAGCGTGCTACTGATTAGTGAGGTCAAGACTTTGGGGAGGAGAGCAAAGAAGGTGTGATGGTTCATTTTGCAGGGTGAGCTGCAGCTGGGAGGGGACCTTGCATCCTTTCAGTGGAACGTCACATGGATCAGACAGGGAGGATTCTCTCCACAGCAAAGAGAGAGAGACAAAAAAAGAAGATAGAAAAATGTCCCTCTCTGTGGTCCCAGCCCCCTGTCGTGGTAATAACATCCAAACACACCTGAGAGACCTCTGGGGGCGGCGGCGTCGAGATATTGTTTGAAGGACTGCAAGTACAGACACTCCAGGCACTGCGGGCAAGCTGGCAAAGGGCTGAGGCCCTGTGAAAATGTGAGCCATGTTTTGTGTTGCTCCTCCCCACCACCACCACCCCCTCACACACCCCCCACCTTCTGCAAGGTAAGCAAACACAGTGCTGTCTGAATGTGAGAGTGGGTATTGATGTGTGAGGAGCATTCGTATATCATTCAGCGGGAAGACTTTCAGTTCAATAGCCAGTCCACTGTAGGGGGAAAACGAACACCTTGAACTTCTTCAAACGGTACTGTTTTGGATTTTATTTCATCGTCTCTTTCTTTGTTTTCCTCTGTTTCTTTGTTTTTTATTTTTCTTCTTTATTACAGTCTGATATTAAGACGAAGCAGGTGTTTTGTCACAAATTAAGCTCCGCCATTCTTCAAAGTCTTGTGGTAATTCTGTTAATAGCATTATTCATTTTAAAAAGGTTACTGAAAATATTAATAGCAACACCTACTGAATGAGGACACAGACAAGCAATGACAGACTTTTAACATGATCAGATATAACAAGAAGTTCAAGGAAGGGGCCAGAAGTTGCATTTGTTATGTACTGTTATGACAGGTTGAGCATTTAAGTCTTTGGCAACGCAGTGCAGCATTTATTGATTTGCAATAGTCTACTCAATCCATTTCCTAGCAAAGAAGAAGAAAGGCTTAAATGGTTGAGGCGAAAATGCATTAATTCATATTTTAATGGCTCATGCGGTGGGGGGAAATATCTCCTACAAGCCATTTTTTTCCCATCATTCCACCAAACTAAAAAAAGCACTTGCCTGAAGACCACAGACCTGCACACATTAATAAAATCCTGGCAGTTTAATACAGTTTACTTTCAAACATTGCTGTGATGGGAGCAGCAGCTTGGGGAATATCAATACCAAATTCAGGCCTGCAAACACTTTTGTGCTAATGATAGGAACTACCTTTGGCTAAAAGCTATAGGAACAGTTCTGAAACTGACAGAAAGCAGGAGCTGATAAGACATGACGATGGAATTTGTTCGTTTAACAAGAAAACCCTACAACTTCAAAAGTCCTACTCACTGAGCCAGCTTCACGAATTATTCATCAAAATGTCATCTTTGTTTTGGTTTGCTTTGATAGTTATTGTAAATAGGAAAACACTGAATTCAGTTTTATTCCTGTGTACCTTTTTCATCTCATTTTTACATTTTTACTTGATTACTGAAGTGGATTTTCAACAAGATCTTTTAGAGTTACACATATAAGTCATTAATCAGCCCGTCTCTGTTTCTTGTGGGTAACATCTAACTACAACTTTTGTTTCCACAAAGCTGTAGCTAACATAACAGCATTATTTATTTGTGACTTCCATGTATGCCTACAGTGACAAAGATATGGTGACAATGTCTTCTTTTGGATAATATTCCACAGATGATTATCATTCTATTAAAATAAACACAATATGTATTATTTTGAAAGTAAAATACATGCATGATACGGCACTGTATTCTGTGATCAATTTGGCATGACCTTTCATAAAGAAACAATTCATTAAACAAAAATTTATTTTCATGTTACAGCCGAGCTAATTGTGGCTTTCCAAATGATTTTGCCAGTGAAGAACAGTCTCAAGCACAGACGAGCCACATGAAAACCACAACATACAGTTACAACAATCTGTTCTCCGTAAACTGAAAAAAAAAACTTCTCGACTGAGAACATTGAAGAGAGAACCTCCTCAATTATTGTGACCGTCTCCTCCCCGCTGGCTCCATCATCCACCCACAGAGGGCGCTAATCAGAGCAAATCATTGGAATGGTCTTGCGTCCTACATTCTACTTGCAGAACAATTAGACATTCACTTATGGTGTGTGTGTGTGTGTGTGTGTGTGTGTGTGTGTGTGTGTGTGTGTGTGTGTGGTTGTGTGTGTGTGTGTGTGTGTGTGTGTCTGTGTCTGTGTCTGTGTCTGTGTCTGTGTCTGTGTGTGTGTGTGTGTGTGTGTGTGTGTGTGTGTGTGTGTGTGTGTGTGGGTGGGTGGTGGGTGTATTTGCCTGAGAGGTGCCCTTAGGCCAATTTATTGACCGTCACCTGTTCAAATCAAGCACCTTACTCAGATGCAAGGCTCTGATTAAGACCTCTGCAGTCCTCTGGTAACAAGCCCAGTTCCTTCATGATTTTGCTACATGAAAAAAACTGGCATATTACGGCCTCCGACATAATCTAAATAGCCATTAATGTCGAAGTTGGCTGGATGACGCTACTACGCTAGTGATGGAAGGCTGAGTCTTCATGAAACCCAAGATGAGTCAATCTACCATGTGCTCACCATCCAGCATCATGTTGTTTCCATTCTGAATATAAACATACTGTAGAAAGACATGTCTGCTGGACAAACATTATTAATAATAATAATAATAAGAAGAAGAAGAAGAAGAAGAAGAAGAAGAAGAAGAAGAAGAAGAAAATTCCACAAAGCTACTTAGCCAGCCTCTGTCACTTACTGTATCTGTAGGTGTTGATCCTTGATTTACCTATCATAAGCAACAAGTAAGCATTCGGAGATCAAGGATAGATTATTTACAGCATGGAATTTCAGTGCTGGCACTTATAGTTTTGAAATGAAAGTTCCCTGCTTTTATAATAAAAATAGCAACCTATGATGCATTTTTTGAACTGCCATGAGATGTTCTTTATGGCAAAACTGTTGAGCTTACATTCTCGGTTTGTTACATATCCTTTTACAAAGATGTTAAGTTTGTGGCTTTACATCATATAAGCCTCTTTCCCTTTCACAAAACCGTCTCTAAACATAGGCCTCAAATAATGGCTGTTGGCAGCAGGTGAAACCAGTGGATATGAAAGAGAAAAACAAGAAGCCAGCAGCATAACCTAGAAGCAGGTGGCTCTTTATTCTCAGGAGAAGAAGTAAGAAGTAAGGTTATTTAGTCAAACCAATTAATTCAGAGCATTTAATATAGATGTTCAATTTCTGATTGTAATGAGAAATAAAAGCATAATCATCCTTTAAACCTCTGCCTAGGTGTGTGTGTGTGTGTGTGTGTGTGTGTGTGTGTGTGTGTGTGTGTGTGTGTGTGTGTGTGTGTGTAAAAAATAATAGTCCTCTTTCTTTCAATTAGAATTTGGCCACGAACCAAGGCAGTGTCCCTCTCCAAAGACAGAGGGAGAACACAGGGACAGCAGTTCCTGCACAGTTGGTTTCTCTCTGCACACTGCCTGGGCTTACTGCCGGCACAGACAGAAACTCTTAATGAACACGTTTCTCATCAGGACTAATCTGCCAAAGCCAGCTCTTTGAGCGCTTAATTGTTTCCCTTTTTCCAAGATGAAAATATAGCGGCCTGTGGGGGCTAGACTTGTGAAAAGATGGCTGTGGGAGCCAGGTCTCTCCAGTTCTTTCTCACATAGACCTGGAGTCCTGCTGAGCAGAGCATTGTAGAACCACTAAAAAAAAGAAGCAGTCAAGATTTTATGCCAGGGTACCGATTCCAGCTGTGCCAGTGCTGAGTCTTCCAAGTTTGCATGAAACAATAGTTTATACGCTTAAAACAAAACGAACACATCATAAAGCCACATTCATTTGGATACATGACAAGCTTTGATCCATTTAAAACAAAACACAGTCAAACCTCTTAGGAGATTTTGAAATAATGATTATATTTGTGTAATTATTATTGTACAGAAGCCCTTTTCCAGAGCTAATTCCGAAGTTGACCAATTCTACAACCAATTTAGGTGAAATGCCTTTGCTCATAGGTGCAACAGCCATGTCCCATTTGAGCACTGAACCCGCAATGTAATAAATGGCTTGAGATCGGACAAAAAAGGAAAGTCGAAATCAGAGAGAGAGAGGCGGGGGTGTGCAGACAGAGTGAGTAAGAGGGAGAGAGAAGCATAGAGAGGAGACAAGAGCGACAGACGCAGAGCAAGAAAGAGCAGGATAGGGAGATGGAGAAGGGGAGAGGTAGAGAGAGAGTCATAAGAAGGAGAAGGAGAGAAACAGAGATAGGGAGGGGAGATGGAGGAGGAGAGAAAGACAGAAAGAGAGAGAGAGAGGGGGAGAGAGAGAGAGAGAGAGAGAGAGAGAGAGAGAGAGAGAGAGAGAGAGAGAGAGAGAGTTTTGAGACACAATAAAATCAAGGCCATCCAAGACTCAGGATGGATTGATGAGGCCATTGAGTGAGAATGGCGGGCAGCCAGCCAGCTCAAGAGGGCAGTGGAGAAGAGGATTTCTCTGAAGAAATGATGGATTAAAGTGAGCCAAGGCTGCCAGGGTAGGCTCAGCAAAGGGGAGAGCGAGAGAGAGAGGGAGAGAGATGGCGACAGGGAGAGGTCAGTCTGTTTAAATTAAAGATCACTGCACTAATGATATAAATCTCCAGCCTCCTGCCTTACCATTTGCAATGTCGCTCCACCCCACCGGCCACCTCTTTAATGAAAGATCCAGATATTATATTAGCCACAAGTGTGGCTACTCCTTTCAGTCTGTTTTGGCCTTATATTGAGCTGATCGACAAAGCTTGCTCTGTTCAAATGGCAAATAGTGTGTTCATTTTATTTAAAATAATCTCTCACAAGCACCTAGCGCATCAGTGACTTTGCATCTTACCACCCAACCCCGCATAGAGAACACATATCTTGTTTTCCAAATTATGAATTCATTGAATGCTCAGTTTCTGCTGTATTGAAAATTGCAGTATGACTCAAGTTGTTTTGTCTTTGTTTTGCCTTTTATTTCTTGCGGTTGCCAGGCAATTGTGTCGCTGTACACCCAAGATGCCTGCAGTGGATTCACACTTGCCTTGTTTAGAAATACTGTGAAATAAACTACGCCTGTGTGCAGTATATGAGTAATTGGTCTATGGCCTTTTTCTGTCTATACTGCAGACCTCTGCATCTCTCTGTGACACACAGTGTACCTCACTCCCCTTTCAGAGATATCTAACATTATTCTTTTCAGCAATGGCTTGACCTCAATATTCTGCCAATAGCCTTTGGCAGCTTTTAAAATAGGATGTAGTGCATTTAGAAAAAGATAAGGAAAGCTGTTTTGTGACTATTTAATAAGAGCGGATGCTGTTATGAATGTTCTGATGGGAAAAGGCTGGCGTGATTTCCTTCAGCCTGATATGGAGTGAATCATCTTTAGAAATCATCAATGTATTATTCATAAATTGATAAGTAAGAGGCCTTGTAGAGCTACGCTCAGTTGTTGTCATAAATGAATATACTTTCAGAGTAGGAATGAGTAGCACAAGCATTAGAAGAGAAACCCTTCTTGCATGACAACGGTTTATTTTTGTGCCAGGGCAGCTCTGTGTGGGCCATAAATGAGTTTGAGTTTTGGGGTTGCAGTTCTGGCACTTATTTTATTAGGCTTTCATTTCCTTGGTATGGTCATTGTGCAGGTACAGATGTATCTTGAGATCACATGTAAAGTCAAATAGTAACACATTTGAAAGCACATTATGCAATAAAGGATTAAATCCAATCAATTTCAATAACAAAATAGTTAACTAAATTTTTATACCTAATCACCTAAAGTTTTAGATGACAACTTTTTTGCTCAGAACTAGTGGGGTTAAACACAATGCTTATGGTTTAAACAACACTGTGGGAGTTTTAAAAAATCATTTGGTAGATGAAGAGCTTTCTTTCCTCACTGATATCTATAGTCCTCTAAAAACACAAGCTAGCCTTATCGGTTTTTCTGTCAAAACGAGTTACTAATTAAATAAGTATTCCAGAACTGTGCTCAGTCTTCTGTTTCCCCATGCTGATTTCTACAAGCAAGGTAATGTGTTGCTGATTCCCACTAATCCATCTGAACAACTTTAAAATGCAGACTTAACATTTCTTTTCATTTAGATTTGCCCAGAGTTAGTAATGTTCGTGTTGTGAAAAAGCCAAAGCCAAGTTATTGCAGAGATAAGACATCGGTCAGCACATTTATTGAATAAGCTTTCAACTCAGCAATTCTACTTCAAGCATCAAGAAAGGGTTCATATCCCAAGGTAACCGGCTAAGACCGCATGAACATAATGGTTCAAGGACACATTTAGCAATCATTATGTATTACAATCACAAAGGGTTAATGTCTTTGACCTAGACACAGGACTCTAATGCAGTACAATGATTATGCGCAAGTTGAAATATATACATCTATATGTGTTCAACTTCAGCTTGCACATGGTCATTGTACACTGCATTAGTGTCCTGTGTCAAGGCCCTTTACATACATATCAACTGACAGCAGCAGTACAGAGTAATTATTTTGAATTTTGAGAGGGGCATGGCTTATGGCTTTGAAATCCACTGTGTGAAAACTGCTTGCTGTCACTTTTTTTAAAAACAACCATACAACTGAAAACAAAAACCAAGAACCAGCAACATTGTCAGTGTCACAGCACAGCTGTTCAGCTCTGCTCTCACTGCTGCAACAGCCATGCATCTGTTTTAAATTCTATTAATTATGTAGGTGTTAGCCAATGGCAGGCCACACCAACAGACACACACAGGCAGTTACAGTGTAAAACAATAATGTTTACACTGAAGCAGTTTAAACTTAAGCTGACTACATGAGCTATGTTACCACCAAATATTGCGGTGCACAGGCTAACACAGTAACTGTCCCTTTTTGTTTGCAACGTTTTATCATTGTTTACAGTTGTAAACATGAAGAATAATACAAAAGAATGTTTTCTCTTCAGAGAGTTCCACTTAACCTTTTTTGTGTTCTTATCAGTTCCTTGAATGTCACAAGTCAAATACAGTAAGTAGTGTTTCTTTGTCATTGCTGCGGAAAGTTTAAAAAGTATAAAGTATAGATATTTTGTAGGTATATATGGCAAAATGTCTCTTCATTACACACTTGCTTTGCAGAAACACGTATCCAGGACAACTTACATCATCCATTTATACACTTGGATATTTAAGAAACTCAAGCTAGATGCTCAAGGGCACTGAGCAATTCCTATCGAACTGGCAAATGTTGGGTCACATCCTGTAGCGGAGCGAGCTGGGGGGCAGAGGGTGCAGCTGCCCCGGGCCCACGGTTCTTCCAGTTACAAAGGGGCCCACCTTGGGCCCAGTCTGCCTGACTGAACATGCATTTTTGTTGTTTAGTTGAATATTTTGAATAAAGTTTGTTTGTGTGTCTTTATTGCGGCAAAAAAATAAAAAGTCAGCCTGAGGGCGTAATGGTTTCGACCGACCCCTATAGCTAAGTTTCTCACCGTGATATTTATTTTGAACGAGCAGAGACACAATAGAGTTACATAAAACTTTACTCACTGTCCAGTATCCTTGTGTGAGTGTACAAACAGAAAAATTACACCCTCTGTTCGAGTCCCAAAGTATAGGAACTAGGCAATCACCGGCTGTCTTGTTTTATTTCCTATAAAAATGGTCTCACGCAGTGAGGTGTGCTGAAATAGTACACCTCATTGTACTCTGCATTTCTCTCCGTTCTGCCCTTCTGTCTCCGTAGGTTTCCCCTTGGATCTGTCTTGCATCTCCATACAGCCTATAGTAGCTGTATAAGGGCCCACTACAGGTCCTCGACAGGTCCTCTGCAATGAGCCATCGGCTCCACCCCTGGTCACAACACATTGCATATCGGACCTGTGCAGCTACGAGGCTAGATCTTTTTCTGATGACTCCTTAATGAATTATGATAAGTTACTTACTTATGAATAGTTTACTGTTGAGCTAAATAATTTTAACCATTAAGGTGCTGGTTTCCCTTAAAAATGACAGATCCAAATAAGAATTTCTTTAAAATTTCCTGTTTTTCAAACTAGCCTCCTACTAACGCCAATTAACTAAGGTGAAGGCAGTCCTCCAATACACCTGCATGCAGCCAATGGCTACACCTTTTTCTCACTACAATTCACTCAATGGACTACAGTGGAGTAAACAAGATAGGCACTACTCTATCGCATGTCATCTGAGCAACGTGCAGGTGCCTAAAAACATGAGGGTCACATTAATTCTCATGCCAGTAGGTAGTCTTTTGTAAATCCTCCTTTGTCAAGCATTACACTTACAAAATGCATACATTTTCTAGGTTTTTCAGGTATCGCGGTTTTTCATTTGAGAACTGCTTTTTTGTGTTTGAACCACAGACGTTAGCTGTGCACCTGATCTGCTAAAATGGCCTTTTTTAGCAATTGTTGACTTTGTTGTCTTCAACCAGCTTGTAGCTGAACCTATACATTATGAAAAACACATTAGAAACAAGCTATTTTTCCTCATATTCTAGTGCCATCTGTCCTGGTTATTCTAATGTTTGAGAGTCCACCATCCCCAAAACAATTGTCCAAAGAATTCCCTTAGCTATGCCCTGAACTCCTTTACAGTTCCAATTTTTTAAAAAAGCTCCCTTATTTCCCACTAAAGGAAGATGTCAACCTCAACAGATACTGATGGGAACAGCAGTGTAAGCAATACTTCATATCAAACCTTTGTCAGACATCCCAGAAGCAAAGAGGAGTCGGAAGAATTGGTTTTCATTTGGTTTTCAAACCACACATGCACCCTTAATTAAATAAGGATGTTGCAAAATGGAGCACAGATAACATATTCTTCCTGGCAGGGAAGGATGGTCTATTGAGCCACACACATTCTCTTTCATTAGCCCAATAATCTTATTTTTGGAATTTAGTTAAGGAAAATAAAAACAATCCTAGTTTCCTTTAATAAATTGATTAATATTTAGTTGACACTGTGTTCATTCAGATTATCAGGATCAGCCTAGGACTGCATCCATGACCATGGGTCCCCGTGGGTTTAAGCCGCAATGTGTGTATTCATGTCTGTGTAAACAATTTATCATTTATTTAAAATTAATCCATCTGTGTGTGTTCCTTTTGCTCGGAGAATGAACTTTTAACAATGTTAATGGTTCCACTCTCCCTGTACGCCGCTGCTGAGAAAGCATCTGTCTCATTCCACCTAATTGATCATTTATCAGGGGACAACCTGTGTGTCTCTGGTGATCGCCGCTCATCTCTGCATTCTGATGAAGGCTGCTACCGTGCCTGAAACACTGAT
Source organism: Megalops atlanticus (assembly GCA_019176425.1). Classification (NCBI taxonomy): domain Eukaryota; kingdom Metazoa; phylum Chordata; class Actinopteri; order Elopiformes; family Megalopidae; genus Megalops; species Megalops atlanticus. The sequence continues at coordinate 13,161,753 of CM032888.1, forward strand.
AACATTCTTTAGCACAAATGCAGACCTAACGAGCGTCTTCATTTATCTTTTTTTTCTGTTTATGTCAGACTGAGTGTTTTGTGCAAACATAAACGGAATGTACGCACAAAATGCTCAGTTTTAAAAAGCACTGACAACAAAAATAGCAGAAAATATCAGCAATGCACTGGGATCTGTTACAGAGTAATCAAGGGGTCTACAATTATGCAAGATGGACCCAAACATAGACGCCGTGTGTGCCAAGACAGGAGGCAAATCAACCTAATTACAATTACTGACAGTGATCAAATGGTCAAAACACAGCTGCCAAAAAAGTTTCTGTACCACAAACTGTTCTCCCCTGGGAGAAATTAGCAGGAAGAATAGCTAGAAGGCTTATCTAGCTTTTTTCATGTCCTGGTTTACACAAAATATGAATTTTTTGTGTCTTCCTTATATTTTCACACATTCAGCGACCATGCAGCATTTCCAGTGCTGTAGGTTCAAGATGTCTGATACCTGTTTGGGTATTGTGTGGTTAGCTCGTGTCAGATTTCTCCTGCTGTCCTCCTTCAACCTCAGCAGTAAAAAGCTTATGGAGGTATATGAAGTCAGATGAGGTGTCTTTGTGCATCTGTGTGTACAACCATCACTGTCAGAAGTCTGCAGAGTTTGAAGTGCTCCATGCAGCTCGGAGAGTTTTAAAACAGCAGGCGATACACTGCAGAGGGGCACAAAGTGGGTGTCATCAACTCAGTCCCAAAGACCTAGTCACCTGCCTTGTCATCCCACATCAGATCATTTGAAAGTGTATCCATTTTGCTGACTGACATATGCTGGCAAAACGGTGGACATTCACTGGCCCATAATTGAGCGATGCTTTGTTGCTTAGCAGCTTTTGTTGCAGTCCAAGACACCCCTGGGAAGAAGAGAATCTTCTTTGTTGTTCCTCTGAATTCCTGTGGTTGCTAGACACATGTATTTCTCATAAATCTGACTGACCTCATTCTAAAAGCACAACAACTCAGCTTCCCCCAAGGGTGGTTGTTGACCATTGCTACATGAACGTTTTCTTGAATGCACACCACAGCAGCAAAACACCACAGATAAAATACCTCAACCACTTTGAACATTTAGCAGGAGTAATGGCTGATGACCTGTTGTAGCTTTCAAATTAATGTCATTATCCCATTCAAGTTTTCAACATGCATGAGCAATATAGCGACAAAAATAGGTTTCATACACGCAGTCTTTAATGATCAGTTAATAGCAACCTGGCTATGGTTGAAACATGTCTGACAGAAGTCAATATTGATATATAGTATACTCGAATTCACAGTGTCATTGTAAGTAAATTTCATACAAAATATAATGTCACTCTGGTCTTAGATGGAAATAAAGAACAAGGTTCTTGATATGAGAGAATATGTAATATATCATACTAAAACTCAATTTTACTTTGCCCTACTGCATGCACAAAATATCGCAACCAATGGTGAAAAGTAAATAAAATTCCATAGTTGTAGCAATGAAATTGTTTATTGAACGTTGTAAATCCAAGCCAAGCCCTTCTTAACTTTGAATGGTTATCGAGCAAAAGGCAATTGAGCTGCTACGGAGTTCAGGAAGTGATGGCACACTTTTCCACAGTGTATTGGATCACAAGGCATGCCGCCCCAATTTTAAACAAAACTGACCGTCACCAATTGAATATGTCAAACTGAGTAGAACAGATACAGAGAAAATGACAAAAACTGAAGAGCAAGGTGCACCAACCTGTCACTGGAATGTGTGGTGGTTTTCCCAGGGTGTGCAGGGTCAATGTATAAGTGGCAGAGAGAATTTGCTCTGAAAACTAACTGGTTGTGGATTTGTTTTTTTGCTTTTTTTAAAAAATAAAATCAAACGGAACCATACAGGACACAGACAGTACTGCAGTATTTTTTGTACTGTTTTCTTTCCTTTTGTTTTGTTAAGTTTAATTTTTTCGGCCCAGATAGCATGTCCCCACTATCCTATTTCAGCGATATTTTGACAATTCTCATTTTTTCGACAATGGCTTGACCTCAATCTTCTTCCAGTAGCACCCCACCACCCAGCATCACCAGCACCCCTGCAGGCAAACCTCACTGAGCCCTACATGACCTTTCCTTTAAACCAAGCTAAATATAAGTTATACAGGTGTTATCCTTTGCAGAAACAGGGAAGTATAAAGTTCATATTGTGCAAGCACCCCTCCAATATCTAATCAAGTTCTGTTCATAATGGTGGTCAAAGACAAACATGTATACAACCCATCTTGCCATAAAAGTAAACAATACAGATAGAGAACAGCTGATAGCAGTCAAAAGTCAACTGTTTCATTTTCAAAAAAAGAAGGCTTCCCTAGGCTGCCTGTCTGTCTCTGTGCTGACACACAATCCACAGCCCTTGCCTTGACTTGCTTTCTTTTTTGCTTCTCAGTCTTCCATCATTTTTTGCCGTTTTGACACTGGATTGTTGCTCCTGGGGTACGGACATCTTGTGATGCAGTTCTCTTGTTTATTTCTCTCTCCCAGCACTTCAATCTTCCTCACCTTTTTTTCACAAAGCCAAGGTGATAAACACCCCAGGAATATTTTGTGTGGATTGTGTGAGCTATGCCCCAGGGGACTTAAACAGCCCTACCCTGCAGATGCATGGAATTGTTTTGTATACAATTTTGTACATGTGTACTGGAGGTAAGATTATTGTCCATAACTAAATAGTCTATAATGACCAGTGGCATGAAGCTCCACGCAAAGCCACACATGTATAATCTCATCTCTAAATTGTGATACATGCATTTTGCCTGCTGAAACTTCTTGCATTATATTTTGCAGAGTTGCGTATTTCCACACATCAAAGTAATATATTAATTCCATCACTGGACGGTGAATCTGGGCAAAAATCTGAGCTATAGCTCCAAAAAAGACAAACATACCTTTTATTTTATTTGTCTCTCTGTGAAAATCTGCATCATACATTTCACTTCACAGTTCACAGTAAATATACTGGGGGGAAGTTTTGATGAACAGCCTAAAAATATTAATAGAATTTTCATTTTTCTCAAGCAAGAACCGACAGCCAAAATCAACACAGCTGAGATGGTTTGAAAGTTCTGTGAGGCTCTCGTTCTCAGTCACTACATTTAGTTTAATGAATGCACCATACAGTACTGGGAACATGTTGCAGTTATCGGATGAAAAAGGGAGAAACTTCCCATGTTGCTTTGCTCCTTACTATTGTGTTTCAGTGCTGTTTTCTTGGTCTGTCACTCCAATTTGTCAACTTTGTTGTTACTATTAACTGCTTTCCCAGCTTTCAGATCACTGACCCTGTCTCACCTAGGGGAGTGGTCTCTTCCATTGCCACCTACTGCCAGGTAGATATGTTAGAGGCCAGTTGTGTTCATCTTGTGGGGAACAACCCCGCTGAAATGCTGGAGCAATGCTACACAACGCCATACAACAAAGTGCTCACAGACTAATAAATATTATTTTATTACCAGAGATATATGCCCTGATCTATACTCCACACAAGGGCAGTTTTATACCCAAGAACATAAATACTTGCAGGAAGCTGGATCGGTTCAGAGAGACTTATAGTGGCTGTTTGAACTTCCTGCATCTCATTTCAAATGGACAGATTCATTAAAAGCATCGTTGTGATGTGTTGACTATATTAGGATCCTTAATTGTTCTGGTAATGAGTTGTCTCTGTATTTATTCATCATTATTCTTCAACAGAGGTCTTGAGGCTTTAGTAAATTTCTGTGGGTGCTACTGAAGCAAGGGTTTATTATTGTGTTTTGACAAGCAGTCAAGTTGTGACAAGCAGCAATCAATACTGTTGTGTGGTTCTTCATGTTCACATGTATTATAGGAGTGAAGACCAACTTGCATTTCATATGACTGAGTTGTTTTGATAATAGGCAAAAGTTGTACCAACACAAGAGCAAAGTCTTTTATGTTGTAACAAACCAAAGCAGAGTCGAACATCGGAAAAGAAAGGAGCTTCTCTGGGCGCCCCCAATGCTGAACAACAGCAGACCAGAGGATCTTCACAATCATCTCTGCCATCTAGTCGCTCATAGGTACGGCCCGTGTGAACCTGGAGAGTAACTCTGTCATTATCAGGGTAAGCAGAACCAGAGTGCCCAAGAGAGAAATATACCACTGCCACCACCTCTAAGGGAGGAGTGATGGAGAGGGGTGCCCTTACCTCTGGCCCTGCTTTGATTTTGGCGCAATGTCCCCACGGTACTTTCTAGCCCCAGATGTCTTCCCACATCCAGGGCCAAGAGAACCAACGACACAGCTCCGCTCAGGGTGCTCACTGATGTCCCAGGGAAACATGATAATTCTCCCACAGGTTCTTCACACCAGTACCTGCCACGATCATTTCTTTGCTCCTCTCCAGTGGGCCACACCTTCCAGTGAACACGTTTGGTCAGAGCCCACAGTTGGCAAACCCCCCCAGTGCATAGCACCCCAGTCCACCTCCAGGATACCAGCTTACACCACTGGAGCCATCGTGGTGTGGTTCTGGCACAGCTGCCGGCTCTCCCCTGGAAACCTTGAGAGAAGATCTACATTTTTTGTTAGCCAAGCTGGGGTGATACCGCAAACTGGTAGTTGGTCAGCTTCGCCACCCAGCACTGGTCCATCACCCCCTCCCCACCTCCTGGTTGCCCTGAGGTGCACCAGGGGACTGTTGTCTGCGTACACAATGAAGGTGGCAAGACCCAAAGCTAAGTACCATTTCGGCTTCTTCAGCCCAGGTAGTGAGCCCTCTGCCCTTTGCAATGGATACGCGTCCTTGTGGGCGGAACCACTTGGACTCATCAAGATTCTTCACCAAGACCTTGGGAGCGGCCTGAGGACTCAGACTTCTTTATTGACCCTGCTTTCCCACTCCCAGCGAGCACTCCCGTTCCCTTTCCTTCTCAGCCGCAGTCTGCATAAATAACTGTTGCCCATCTCCCTCCCTGCCACCTCATTTGCTGCACACTGCACTGCATTAAGGTAGGTAGCTTACCCTAGTCCCTTCCATCTACACTCACTCCGGCACTCACTCCCCACTCTGTGTCCCACAGTTGCTGACATTTACTTCAGACACTGATGGATGACATTTGTGGCTTATACTTTCTTCACAAAACAGGCAGGGTATTTGAAGTTTGGCTGCCAAATAATGATATTATCAAGCAAGAAAGTTCTATATCACTTGCATTCTTATCCCTTGCACTAACACTACTTGGAATCTACTATGTTTTCTGACCATACACATATAGAAGTTAGCGCTCATTAGCATGCTCCTACATGCCAGCAATCATTTTCCATTACAGTATGTGCTTATAGCAGGACTGACAACTGTAGGTGTCATTCACATTCAGCAACATATAATGTGAAATTTTAATTGTACAAAACTCACTCATATGTAGGTATAGCATCAGCAAACTCAATGATACCATGTATTCCATTGTTCATTCCTGTGTCTGGTGGATCACCACGTGAGTCTCTATTAATTACTGTATCTATGTTTATGTGTATCTAACTTACATTTTTTTCAGAGATTAATACTGCATATGTAAAATTCTAAGTGGATGTGCATACTGTCTCAGGTTTAACATCAAATAAATGTCTGTGTTGTTAATATGTATTATTTGCAGGGGGGCATCTTTTTTCATACCAGTTGTGGACCAAAACAGCATGTGTGTTCAAGAACAGTAGTATGCTACTTTAAGTTGAAGGTATTTATTCTTGTCCTATTTCAAATGCATTGAACAGGATGAAATTCCTTGAAATAGTTCAGCAGCATTGGAGCTATTACAAGACACAGAGATAGCTAAATGGATTGGTTGACAGAGCATTTTGATTTAATTTTCTCTCAGAGAACTACTTTTTACTTCCCTCCAAGTTTTTTTTTGTCCTGCCTCACCGATTAATCAGTCCGCATTGTCTGTGTGCGCCTCGATGGTTCAAGATTCATTCTCTGCAGTCCCCCATTTTCTCTTGATGTGCAATCTCTGTTATGAGGACAGTATCTTCCCTCTTGCCCTGTCCCTCCAAAGCTTCGGGGATATTCTGACATTGAGACACCCCTCTGTGTCGCTCATAGCATCAGTGCAGTGCACTCCACGCCAAACGGCTTTCCAATATTTCTCTATCTCTCTCATTCTCTGTCTACCTCATCCTCTTTCTCTCACTCTCTCTCTTTCTTCTCTTCTCTCTCTCTCTCTCTCTCTGTCTCAGTCACATTTCAGAAAAATGTGAGGTAATTATAGCATAAACAATCAGTTCCGTTTCATATGGTGTGTGTCGCTTTTGAACGTGACTGACATGAGAAAGGTTATGAAGCTGTACCCGCATTTTAGCAGAAGAATGTCAGGTGGACTAATGGGGGGTTGGATAATTAAAAAAGGAGAGGGTGGGGGGCACTAATGAAAATGAATGCTGTTTTGCCCCTCAAACTGCTGTTTTTCATCATTTATTTCGCAGAAGAAATGAATGAACCAGAGAGAGAGGGAGAGAGAGATGGAGGGAGGGAGTGCAAGAGACCACCCCCCCCACCCCGCCCGCTCCAGTGGATTGATATTGTGTTGTGTGTTTGCAGTTGTGAGTAATCATGCCGCTGTCAGATAAGCAGAACATTTGTATTCAGAGTATATAAAGCTATTAGATTGCCATAAAGCAATTTCAAATGAGAGAGCCAGGTCTTCTGTCTGTCTCCTCAAGGTAACTTTGTAAGTAGCTCTCTTATGAGGCAGGCTGCAGCCTTTTGCCAGCTGTAAGAAAATCTAAAGCCTAATATTTCTTTTTTTTTTTTCCTTCATTTTTTCCTCAGCAGTTTTTGTAGAGTGAGAAGTGCCACAGATAAATGCCACAGAATTATTGTTTTTGCTCCAGCTGCTGGCCATTTTATCTGCCTTCATGCTGTGTGTCTGTAAAATCCACATGCTTTTCTTTTTTTGCTGTTATTTTCATCTCTCCAGAGCCTGCTGCAACAGAATCTCAAAACCTTTACCCAGCAGGCACAAGAGGAGACAGCTTTTTACGGGAGAGAAGGTTCATCAGTTTGGGGCTTTGTTGTCCCATTAGAACACCTAATTTCACTGAACTAGTTCTGTCTAGTTCTGAAGTTGTCATGGCCTGGAACTAGGGCTACGAGTCATCTGCGTGAGGTTGACCATATACCCATCAGCATTTCAGAATAGTTGAAAATTTGGACTGAAGAATGCTACACTTCACAGTGTAATGGAACACTGGGTCAAAACACTCTGAGTACATTTTGTGAATTCAAGGCAAGGGATTCTGTTCCCATTGATCTCACATTACCGATGCATAAAAACTGTCAAGGTAAGTGCGACTGTGCTCGCTTAGCACTTGGAAAGAGGTTTTCCTCCTGGGAAAACCAGACTGCTGCTAGAAGTCAGTAGGGGGCGCTCTTCTTTTTTCCTTCCTAAATCCAATGCCCCCAGTGCAGCCATAGGGGCACTGTACATGTCACTCATTGAAATCATAGGGTTCTCTCCACCCAACCAGCCTGTAGCCCCACCTACCTTTCCACCCAACCACCTCTGTCTTTCTAAAGGGTAGTCTCTGTGAAAGCAAAATGAGTTCCCAGTTGATCACACACACACACACACACACACACACACACACACACACACACACAGACACACACAGCTCTCATCTCTCTCCTCCTTTGTTCTGCTTCTAGTTCTACCTGAAGTACTTTATTTTGTCACTTCTTTGCAACAGAACATTTCAGCAAAAAGAAACATTACTATTCATAGTGCAATGACTTTGTTCATTATTACCATGTCATGTGCAGTACATTGCTTCACCATGGATTTTTTAATGCTGTTTGAATTGAATGAGGCATTTGCATATACCGTTCCAGCTTGATGAAACGTGATGCTGATTTCCTGTCCTGAGAGCCATGCAGCTGACAGCTGTTGATAATGTTATCATTTGTGACAGAATTTTCATGAATTCTGATGCTATTCTGTCACAGGACATTAATGAGACCTTTACTGTTTCTTGAGTACTTTTATGAATGTGCTGAACTCTGTGCTGTTTTGTTAGATGTGACATATGAAACATTGAAGAAATTTAAATTATGTAGGCTATTATACAGTTGTGGTGAGCTACACACAAGCATTCCATACACTGAACACGGATAAGACTAAGCCAGTGCATCTTTAATGTGCTGGAGTGTCCCTGTTGGTCTTTGAATTTAATATACAGATTTTTTTTTTTTTTTTTTTTAGCAGTACCATACTAGGTGGACAGTTTCAGGCCAGAGCTATAATATATAAGAAAAGTGTTCCATTTTCATATATGCTATTGGGCTGTTGGCTGCAACTTTTGGAGAAAAGACTTTGACTTTCGCCAACCATCTTCCCTTTTAACGGACACAGATATGAATCTGACGATCAGAGCGAATGGAATCCGAAGCTACGGGTCATGCAGCCTCCTCTGTGTGGAATTCTGTGGATCGCTGGCTCACGTTCATTTGCAAATGTAACTGGAGAAGTGAAAGAAATTTGCATATAGCAGCACATAACCTTTATTAGCTTTTAATTTTCTCGTTATGATGGCTCAAAATATTGTATTTTCACATTCACTTATTAGCTTCTCTCAGTACCATGAACTGCAGTGTATGAAATAGTTGTGCATGAATTTATGCTGAATTATAAGTGCTGTACACTAGACTGGCCCTATGGCTCAGTTAGGTTATGTTTACACCATCAAAATCCTCATGTCTTCAATTCAAATACAGGAGCAGTCCTGTCTGCCCATGTGCCACCCTTCCCAGCATCACAGATTTCAATACTGGGCTTATTTGAATGATGTTTTAGAAATGTTCTGATTTCATGATATTAATGGAGAACATTCCGGATTCTACAAAGGTTTGCTCTAAAAATATCTAAATCTGTAGCCCATCAGGGACAGTTTGCTGCCTTAACTCTTAGGCAACAGTCTGTGGTTTGCACTCAAAATTTCCAAATTGTCCAATTAGACAACCAAGTTTCTGATCTGCACCTAAAACTACCTTTGTGCACTTCATGTTAAAATATTAATTAGATTTCATTATAAGAAAGGGATTGGGCTATATTAAATCATTTTGATTTTAAGAAAGAGATTGGAGAGGGGTTCTGAACTTCCGAGCATACTTTTTTGATTTAATTAAAATTTTTCATGTGAAGTGCAAAGGTGCCGCAACTACATTAGATGCAATTAAAGTAAAAAGGGAATCAACTACTAATGGGTGATCTTTATCCACTCTGACACACTTGATAATCATGCAAAACAACCAGAAGCAGGCTGGAGACCATTAGCTGGAGGCATGCATTTGCCCTTTTTTCCACTGATGTTGAGGTAGCCTTGACAACAGCAAAATGAATGTGCCTCCTGCAAGAATGAAGGTGCCAAATGTGTTTTATACCTGCAGAGCCAGGGCTTTCCTCAACAACCAGTTAGCACTGCATCTCTCCACATCTCATAGATATTGAGTTGCTACTAGTAATATTATTTCTTCTTTCCTAATTTTCTTTATTTCATAATTAAATGTGACAGCTTTTTAGTCCATAATTGCCTTTTACACATGTTGTGAGAGTACACATCTGTGACATTTGTGATCTCCTAACAGATACTACGTCATTAAGGATCTGGATCGTGATGAGAGGAATGGTTGCAATGTATCAGAAAGCATGGTTTCAGATGTGGGTGGAATGGGGGTACTATTGCTTTTATTATTTACACTGCGTAATTATTCAGTTTACAAGAATCATGTTAATCAGACAATGTATTACTGGTTTGTAATGTTGTAATATTACTTTGTGTTAATAATTTCAAGTCTGAACAAGTGAAACAGTGGGTAAGACAGTGCCTTGCAAAAGTGTTCAGACCCTTGACTAATTCTCACATTTTACTGAATTACAAATGATACATTGAAGATTCATTCTGTATCATATGGCATTCAGAAACACTGAAACTCAAAATTAATTATGTTAAGGTGACATTAGTTTTATTTTGAAATATTTTTAATTAAAATAACAAAACTGAAAAATCTCTTCTGAAAAAAAATTATTTTGGTCTCATCTGACCAAAAAACATTTTGCCACAGCTGGGTCACTTTTTCTGGCAAACTCCAGACGTGCTTTGAAATGGTTCTTTTTGAGTAATGGCTTCTTTCTTTCCATCTGCCCATACAGGCCAGTTTTATGCAGAGCTGTTGATATTGTTGACTGCTTACTCCACTCACAGCCACTGAACTTTGTAGCTCCTTCAAAGTGATTGTTGGCCTCTCCATGGCTTCTCTCATAAGTCTCCTTCTTGTTTGGATGCTGAGTTTTGAAGCCTTTTTCTAAGCAGTACCTGGGTGGTGTGATCTAGCTTCCACTTCCTGATTATTGATCCAGCAGTGTTTGCTGGGATATTCAAACACTTGGATGTTATTTTGTACCCTTTTCCTAATTTATGCATTTTTTTAACTCTATTTATAACTTCCATATAATTCTCTCTAGTCTTCATTTTCACACCTTTCCTTCAGATTCACAGCCTGACCAATGATCCTTAAACAGAGTGGGGTTTTTATCCAGAAAATGTGACAGTTACTTTAATTGTTCACACGTAGAGTCAGATGGGAAGACAACTGTGTCCTCGTTACTGTATTGTTTTTCATCTGTGTATACCTGGAGCTTCAAGAACACAGGGGCTGAATACTTATGCAAACAGAATATTTCAGTTCTGTTTTCTTGAACATATTTTCTAACATAAAACCAGTGTCACCTTAAAAATTAATTTTGAGTTGCAGTGTTTTTAACTAAATATATCACACAGAACACAATGTACCATTTGTAATTCAGTAAAATGTAAAAACTGGTCTATGGTCTGAATACTTTTGCAAGACGCACGCACACACACACACACACACACACACACACACACACACACACACACACACACACTTTTTCATTGCAAGCCAAAGGCAAGAGCCAGCTGCTTCATCCCATTCTCCTTCTCCTCTCAGGTCTCAGGGCTTATTAGGGGACTTTGTTTCCTAAAGGCACGGCTGTTCTCTTTTTTTTTTATTTTTAGGTAGGAATTAATGGCGCTGTTTTCAATCGGAGGGTCAGAAACTCAGGCCTTGACTTTTACAGCATCATCAGCAGTAAAGGTTCTGTCGATCTTAAATTAGGAAAAAGGGAGCCCTTTTCTCCCTCTTCGACAGAACCTTGTGCTTCTCCTCCATTCATTCAGCTCAGGTTACTGAATGAGTGCCCAGAATCCTTCTCGATAAGATCCGCCCCTCATAAGGCTGTCTGCTACGTCTGACGGCTGATAGTGAGGTATTGCTGCCACGTTCGGGCCCAATTGAGATGTTGTCAGTTTAATGAATCGCCCATCATTAGCGCCGGTAAGCAGTGTGACATCTCTGGTGGCGAGAGGAAACTTGGAGAGTCACTATTAGAAGGCAGCGGGAGGCTGCTGCAGAAAGCAAATGTGAATATTTTGTGTGAGTGCAGACTCCTCAAGTTGCAGGGCCTTTTTTCAGAGCATGGGTCAAAGAGACTTAGCAGAATAAATATATTTTGATTACTCACTGATAAGAATGAGATGATATACAGCACCAGTCGAAAGCTTGAACACACCTGATTAAGATAATGGCAAACATGCATTCAAAGACATTTAGATCTAAGAACTTACGCTTAAATTCTTGAAATTTGTTTCTTAGACAAATATAAATAGTGAAGCTGATGCCTATGTGTGAATTTCTTTTCAACAAAGTCTTTAATTTTAAAGACAGCTATTATTCTAAAATGTGGAAAATAGTAAAAATAAATAAAGAAAAGTGTGTCCAAATTTTTGGCTGGTACTGTATCTCTCAATACACTGTGATTCTCAATACAAAGGAGAACACTTTAACACATTGAGTGTGAGGTGAGGTTGGTTGGATTTTTTCTGGTCTGTGGTCTGGCATATGTTGTCCAGCAGTACAGCGAAAACATTACTAAAGAAAAGTCATCTTGGTGGCTCGCCCTCACAGGTCTGCCAAGAACAAATGAAACAAAAACAGCAAAGCCAAAATTGCGAACCAAAGAAAAAAACAGTAAACACACTCCCTTTCCAAGGTTTCTGTGACTTATCCACTCAGCATGATTGTTTCACTGCTGGCTGTGTAGCTGTAGCTTTCGCTGTCCACTTTGCCCCTTCCTCTTGCTCAGTCTTGTTTTCCCTCCCTAACTGCAAATACACCTTGACAGAACACAGTTATCATCATCCAGCCCAGGTGTGCAGGCTTCTCCATTACACAAGAGGGCATCATGTTCTGCACACTCCTGGGTATGCATCACAATCATGTCTAAAAATGCTTTCCAATAGTCGTCATTGTGTTGTAATAAAGTTTGCATCATGAGTTGGGTATATCATATAAGGTCTGATAATCTCATGTATTTGAGTGTCAGTGTTTTTGTCTTCTTGAATTTTTCTTAATTCTCTTGTAAAACATTATTTTACCTCACACATAGCTGCCACCGGCTACAATAATTCACATGTATATCATCTGAAGTGATACAATGTCATTTGAAAAATTGAGAAGTGAACTGAAAAATCCTCCCTGGTAATCTTGGAATCTCTGCACATTACTCCACATTACCACTCCAACAATTTGCTAACCTTGAGGACCACCCTGACTCTAGTGACATATGTACAGGTTATTGGGTAGTAAGTGGGTATCAAACTCCCATTTATCATGTGTGCCTTGTCGGTCGACATGGAAAGGGTCCTTAAACATCACATCACCTTTGCCAAGTGTTTCCATAACATCTGGCTGACCAAAGCCACTGTGCAATCCTATAACTTTCAAGGCATAACTAAAAAATGGCACATCTACAATATGCCACTTGAGCCAGAGGATGCCTGTTGTAACTTTCTTGTATGCGTATAAAAAGACTGATTAAATGTAATAATAAATGCAAGCAAGGGACAAAAGACAAAGATAAAAAATCCTTGAAAGGTTAAATCTGCTGAATCCCCCGGGGTTACTTTTAAGAGACAGCTCGTGGAGGCTCATAGATTACATGTTATATGAAGAAAGCCATTTTGATGTAGTTTCATGGCTGGTGAGCGCCTTCGCCAAGGCAAGCATTTGATAAACGACCAGCTGATCCCAGCATGTGCTTAATGATCATGTGTGATGTGTCTCCTGTGGGAGCTATCAGCCGCTTATGGTGGTGAATAAAAGTTGCATGAGCAGACAAGGTCTTTTCAGGTAGCAGCACCTTCAAAGAGGTAGCAAAGTTTCAACGGCTTATGTACAGCACAGTGGTTGCCATTACAAAGTGGAAAAGTTCAATTGTTCCCACGTGTACTGTACTCCCACGTGTTCTGTTTATTTCTCATCTTAATGGACTCCACGAAATGATATAATAGTTGTAACCATTGTGCTGGGGAAGGGATGAAGATATTTCTGAGAAGGGCAGGTAGCAGCATTGCACAGTCATTACCTGAAATACTGAGTTATTTTTGTTGGTTGTCTTATTTTAATTATTTGTATGATTTTTAAGATGAATGTGTCTTTATATTGCTAGTTAACTAGGTTGAATGCTTTATGGAAAAAAGGAAAAAAAAACTTTTGATCAAAAAACAATGACATGACTCTGGGGTTTGGAGGAGAAAGGTGTTGTACTGTACTCACCATCACTTATCCTCCATTGCTATTCTTATCAGTGAATGCTGTGCTGCAGTGTTGACACAAATGTATTCAGAGTGCTATCGGTACAGCATGGTGAGAGAAACATTCAGCAATGCCTATGTGGAACTGTTCAATAGATTCAGGCAGCCAGGGGGTTTTTAAGCAGGGATTGATGATTTTCCTCTCTTGCACATTAAAACAAACTCTTTTTATTACATGAACAAAAAAACAAAAATGTTCAAGATATGAAAAGCTTAGATCAATAAATTATCAAGTTTGCTAAAGAACTCTTGCTTACTTGGAAAAAAATCAGGCAAGACAAGGTAGCTGCATGGGGATGTGTAAATTTTCAGGCTTTCAAAACAAAATTTTGACAGCCTTTTGTTCTGCCCTTTTTGTTGTCTCTTTTTTCCATTTTATTTCCTGGCATAACTCTTGGTTTTGCTGAAATTCTACATGCTCATTGGTTCCTAGATGCAAGTGCTATACTTTGCATTGCACTAGGTCCAAGCCCACAGCCAAACTGGTGACCAAACACATCCTCCTTGTATCAAAGTCTCAGTCATAGACTGTAGCTCCAATATTGTCTGCAACCTCTATATTATCTATATATATCATTTTTTTGTCTCTCATTAGAATGTTGCATCAGTGCTTGTTGAGAAGGGATGTTGTATTTTGTTTGTTTGTTTGTTTTTAATGGTGCATACCAGCCAGAAATAGGCAACAGGAAACAGTGAATGTGTGGGAGATGTGTGAGGAAACAAGTTTTTATGAATAAGTTTTTTTTTTTCCTCAGTGGCTCTTGGTCAAGAGGATCTGTTCCAATTTCCTCAATCATATCCTTTATTTCCTGTCTGCCAGCCTGTCAGATCGACAATTTAGCATCCTCCCTGTTTCTGCTATGTGCGGATATTGACATAAAAGCAGAAGTCACAAGCTACGGTTTCCCACAACGGATCAGGTCTTTCTTGGTGAAAAAATTTCACATAATTCACCAATGTGGAAAATAAAAATTGATGGAATAAAAGAGGCCATTAATCATAATTCAAAACGAAAGTTCTTCAAAAACATTTAAAATGGCTTTGTGGGATTTCAAACAGCGATCAACGACAGCAGCACTGCGCTCAAAGGAAGATCTGAGCGCGCCAGTGATGCGGGTGGTGATGTCTCGGGAGAGAGGGGGGCTCTGCTGTCTGAAATAATACCATGTTTATGTATGAAGGTTCCCTTTCATTTCGGCGTGTCTCGCCGTGTTGTTGTTTTCTGCATATAAGAATGCCTGTGAATGCAAAAACAGCCGAGAGCCCATCAAATATTTCAGAGACCAGAATCACTAATTGTCAAAACTCTGGATTGTCCAGGGACTTAATCTCTATGCTAGCAACATGATTCCGTGGAGGAAAAGATGCACAGGATATATTCTGTCCATGGCAATGCACCTAACAATGGTAACTTTACCTGGAAGACCATTATGATTCGTTTATATGCTGCCATACAAT
The DNA here is from genome assembly GCA_019176425.1 of Megalops atlanticus. Classification (NCBI taxonomy): domain Eukaryota; kingdom Metazoa; phylum Chordata; class Actinopteri; order Elopiformes; family Megalopidae; genus Megalops; species Megalops atlanticus. Next base: position 13,176,953 of record CM032888.1, read on the forward strand.
TATATAGAGATTAATAAACTAGTGAAATGGAACAAGCTGCTGAAGCATTATTAGGAATGTTTTCTCAGTCAGAACAAGTGATTCCTACAATTCATACAATGTTCTTTTCCACAAAATATAAAACTGTAGTTGGTTTTTCATTGCACAAAATATTACCAGTGTTTTTTTTTATTTTACTCTCAAACCAATGACTAGCAATGCCTAGACCAACATTTTCTAAGGGCATGAAGGCTATCAGGGACTGGTGGCAAAGTGTGTTGAGTACACGGCAGTAACACTCTGTACAGTAGTTGAGAGATTCAGTGGTTGAAACAGGTAGGCAGGTACTTACAGATTGTGTGTGTGTGTGTGTGTGTGTGTGTGTGTGTGTGTGTGTGTGTGTGTGTGTGTGTCTGGGGGTGTTCAACTTAACTAGTGTTCAACACAACACAACTAGTGCTGAGTAGCAGGTGGGCTACAATCAGTGAACTACCAGCTGAGTACAACAGTGATGCCGAGAGAAGCACAGTCAAACGTGCAGCTCATCATGCCTTGTCATGGACGGAGTATGGCAGCCTTCAATCTAACCGAGTTCCACTCCTGTCAGCAAAAAACAAGAAGCTGCGGTTGCAGCAGGCTAAGGAACACAAACACTGGACAGTGGAGGATTGTAAAAACATTGTCTGCTCCGAAGAATTCCGGTTCTTGCATTTGCATGCCGACGGGATGGCTAGGACATGAAACTGAGTCCATGGATCCATCCTGCTGGGTATTAACAATGCAGGCTGGTGGTGGCAGTGCAATGGCATGAGGTGTGTTTTCATGGCACACATTGGGTTCCTTGATATGAGTACAGCAATGTTTGAGTCCCACAGGATATCTGAACTTTGTTGCCGATTAAGTGCATCCCTTCATAGCAGTAGTGTATCCACCTGCAAATGGGCTTTTTCAGCAGAGTAATGCTCCGTGCCACAATGCTAGGATTGTAAAGGAAGGGTGCTGGGAACATGACAGGGAATTTAGCTTCCTGCAGTGGCCTCCCCAGTCATCAGATCTCAGTCCAATGTCAGGTGAGATGGACAAGCCATTCAGAGTAGAGATCCACCCCACAGCCAATTTGCAACAGCTATGAGAAGCACTGGAGTTGACACAGGCCACCTTCCCTGTGCCACACATTCGACACCTTGTTGAGTCCATGCCCTGATGAATTCAGGCTATTCTGAGAACCATGGGGGACCAGCTTGCTGTTTGTTGTTTGCTGTTTTAATAGAATAATGAAGAGATAGCAGTTCATATTTCTGAGGCAGAAAAAGCAGATACTAACTTGAAAACTGGCTGGTTAACAGGCTGCTACTTGGTGTGATATAAATTAAGTGGGACATATAATTTAGTCAGGATACAAATATGATTAGACTGGTTGCCACTGGTTAACTAGATAGCTAGCTGTCTTTGGTGGGTAGAGTCCTGACTTGTTGGTAGCTGCCTTTTCATAGATCACTTGGTTCAGCGAAAAGTACTCCTGCCTAATGCAGTGTATTATTTTGAGCCAGTCACATGTGGATACCTTATTAGATCTCTTGAGTCACTGGCAGGTGAAAGCTACACTTGAATTCACAAGAGATCCTCTTTACATGAACAATAAAAGGAGAGTGCAGTTTAAACATATTCAATACCCTGAACCCAGAAGAAAGCACAGTGACCTCACTCATTCATTTAAAAACAAACCCGACTTGGCAGGTGTGTTATAGGTGGCACCTGACAAAAAAAATCAACTCCAAAGGTGTTTTCTGAGGCTAGCAGCACGCGATGAGTTGGTGAGACTCAATCGCATGAGAACAGCACATGTACTGTGCAGCCAAGGCTGGTCAGTGGAAATGCAGCTGAGATTCAAACTCTTTCAGTCAAACTAATTTGTTTTGCCACAGAAGCGCCCGCATGCATCACCACCTATTTGTACTTTCTGCCAAAGAGATCCTTGAAAGTGCCACGGGTTTCATGAAATTAAGCGACATCTTTCTCATTAGTCATACCCTGTTAGACCCAGGTGTTGGGCATGATAACTTTGATGAATGTGGCAAAGGTAAAGTGGGAGAATTCCATCTTATGCATTCCTCCTCTCACTCCATCCTACTCGTATATATCATTATGAGGCTCCCGCTGCAGTCTATGAATATGATTTCTGTAATGTTATGCAGACGGTAATATCTCTTGCTACTTTCAGACACATCCCACTTAGTTTGAAGATAAATATTTATATCTTGATCGGAAGGTAATGCTGTCATTCGTACATGCAGTCGTGGTTTTGTTTGCTAGACTTGTCCAGATATTCATCTCTTTTTTTTTCGTTTTTTCTGCTTTTTTTCCAAACCCTGTTGTTTAAAGGAGCAGAAAATTGCTGTTTTTGTTTTAATTACTGACACTAGATGGACAGTTGAGCAAATATAAAACCTTGGGAGAATTCCACAGGTAATTAAATCAGTGACCTGTTCCCTCTAGCTGCTCAAGTTGATATTTGTGAGGACAGTACGACAGATTATAATGAACAGAAGCAATATACTGTGCATTTCCTCACCACCAATGGGTATCTCACTGCATTTATCTGAAACTGTTTTCATTTGAGATCAGACAGGAATCAGATAATCTGCCAGGGACTTGAAAAGATATATTTGTCATCATCTTGTCTTTGTAATTATTCTTTTATTCTGAGAAAAATAATGTGCTGCTGTCACCACTCCTATATAAATCATAAACAGTGTGTCATCAGAGGTTGAGGCATGCGTGTGCTCGTGAGTTTTTGAGCATGAACTGATTTTTTTTTTTCATTCTTTTTCATTTTTTCTTTCTTCCTCATATACCTCATATACCAATGTCAGTGCCTGGTATCCAGGTTAGAGGAGCCTTTATTGATATTTGTGTTCTTCAAAGAAGCTTTGATCTTGCTGCAGTTCTTTGTATGCTGTAAATCACAATTCTTGCTCATGTCTTATTTCCTGACTATTAAATCCCTACAAAAAAACTAACATGACCAACAGCCTAGCCTATATATAATCAAAATATTGAAAATGGATTACATTTATACAGAGCTTTTCAAGGTTTTCAACTACTAACGTGTAGCACCCTTCTGGGAGATGTATGGCTTTTTGCACCAGAACACTCACCACACATTAGCTGAGGTGGAAAGGGAGAGAGTTATTTAACCAATTAAACACTATAATCGTAGAGCCATATACATTCTTTTACTCTTGTGTGCCAAGGAATATGATGTACATGCCTAGAAAGAGATTAAGTCAGATTATGCTACCTAAAAGAACATTGATGTTTGTAATGGATATTAATAAATATGGAAATTGAGAAAAAATGATGGTGTCATCCTTGGGCAGTACAGAAAAATATAATATAGGGGAAATATGTCATTAGCTTTGTCATATATAGCATTCCTCTTATATATAGCATTTGTAACACCAATGTAATGTAAAAACAATGTATTTCCACCCCATTTGCATCTTAAGAAATATACTTTTAACAAATACATGTGCTGATTTGTCACACTGGAGGTAAAACCTCTTTATATTGTATTAACTATATATTATGTATTATAATATTGTATTAACTCCTTGACATATTGGAGTCAATAAACAGGATTTGTATCATAGCCAGCTTTTTCCTAGAAATCAGGAATCTTTTTTTTATTCTTATTTTAATTGTGAAATCATAGCTAATCCTAACTACCTAGCTCAACCACCTAGATACAGTAGGTAGCAAGCTACAACAAGCAATTATGAACCTACAAGTTAGATAGCAATCATCACTGGCTACAAGGTGGTATAAGCTGATAGCCATCTTGAACAATTAGTGTCTAAATTTTAATGGAACAAAAAGTTGGCACAGTTGACAAACATATCTTGTGCAGTTGTGCTTGGTAATTTGATGTCAGAAAAAATGCCAGCAGCATTGACTTCACCATTTTTGTTCTGTTCTTTAGTGCCTTGTCCAAACTCTGAGTGTGTTGGGTGGCAGTCTAAAAATGTCAGCTATGGTCGTGACTATTCGGGGTTGGTGGGGGGGGGCGCTGGCAGTGGTATTTAGTACAGTACAGTAGCAATTTGTGCATTTGTGTTTATGCCACCTGAGCCTTGGCAGAAAGCCCAGTGCAGTGTTTACCACCTCTAAGAAATGTGGGAAAGGCATCTGCTGATAAACTCTAACATTTAGTTGAGAATGTTAAAACATTCAATGACAGCATTGGTTGTTTTTAAACTGGGGTTTAAGCATCTAAACTAAACACAACCAATCCCCAGACATTATGAAACTAATTGCATATAGAGATTTGCTGTCTTGTGTGGCTGCAAACATTGTTTAGTTCATTCTGAGTGTGTGTTTTTGTAGGTGTGTGTTTGTGAGACATTAATATACCATATATTCACGTTTATCAGTTTTATATAAAATTCCTACTGGACAGAATTAGAAACATAAATTTATGATTTGCAACTGGTTTTGCACTACAGGTTTCTAGCAGGATTAACACTATGGTGGAAAATGTCAATTAACTATGTAGTTGTTAATATATGCTGGATCTCAATAGAGGAGAATGCATTACATGTTGCAAGTATATGAGCATAAACCTGAAAATGCAAATTTCACCGTGGCTGTAGTTTTCAGCTGCCGCTGCTGAGGTCTGATGAAAGAGAAAACATCCACAAAATGTCAAAGAAACATTAAGGAAACGTTACGGAGAGACAGGCGCTCAGTTCTTCTTTCAAAGTCAAATGGTTTCCCCTGTTGCTGAGTGAAAAGGCCTTTGATCTGAACCAACTTGAAGCAACTGAATTCTCAGAAGAGGATTAATATTGCATGGGAGCAGCCATCGGAGATTTCATTTATGCTTTAGCAACAGCAGAGCATAGTCTGAAGCTCCTGGAACACATTGATGAGACACACGCGTGTATACAATGTCACAAACACACACACACACACACACACACACACACACACACACACACACATACACACACTCACAGACACTCGCTACACACACATGAACAAACGTACATTCATACAAATGCACACTCACGCAAGCGCAGACACACACATTCACTCGGTCTCTCTCTCATGCACCCAAATACACAGGCAAAAGCATACAGGAAGACAAGATCAAATAAGACAAGAAAACTTGTATATATTTGAATATATTATTTCTTCCTTCCTGTAATTGCGGTGAGCTTGTCGCTCAAGAGGTACCAAATCTGTTCTCTCGACATCATGCCACTGAGCTAGCATACAGCTGTCGGAAGAACTCTGCAGTGGAATACATAAGAGCTAACCCCCCCACACACCCGATCCAGCAGTGTCATTGTGCTTAGGAAATCAAATTCATAACCAGAAGGTTGTGGGGTTGAATCCTATGTAGGGTACTGCTGTTGTATGCTCCAAAAAGGTAGTTAACTTGAAATTCTTTTATAATTATCCAGCTGTATGAATGGAACATACATTAGTCGCCTCAGATAAAAATGAGTGCTAAATAGCAGAACAATAATGATAACTGAGCAGAGCTGGCGGTATGCAGATCTAGGTTCATCAGAGAATTTTCAATATAGGTTTAGTCATCAGACATAACATTAATAAACTTTATATGAATTTAATTTTTAAAAACATCTATGAGATTCAAGTGTGTTCTTTCTTTAACCATAGTTTTCAGCTGTCAGTTCTCACAGACAAGGGTTTGTTCTTATTGTCTCACTGCTGTAATTACACTGTGCCACTGTTGTCAGTGTGTTTAATTTCAAACAAATGCACAAAATGTAAATGTCCTACATGCATGTGAGATAATTATCTATATTTTATTCATGTTCTCTTCGCCAGAGGCACATGGCAGCGCATATGCCACAGATCTGTGATCCTGTGTGTGGTTTATTATCTCATGTTGTCTCCATGGCTCCTGTTTCATATACATATTTTCTTCTGTGTATTTTTACTCTTTATTTCACACTTCACACTATTTCATATTGATTTTGATTTTGTTTGTGAATTTTTTTCTTTATAAATTGAACTCTGTGAATGAAACAGAGAGGAAAAACTGTCCGTCTTTGACCTCTCTTAAATGCATCTGTAAATTACTGTGGCAGTATTTTAGACCTAGAATAGCAACTATAAAATGTGAGTGAAGTTAGTTGCAGATCTATTCTGTCTGTTAACTGAGCAGTGGCACAGACAGGAAGAAAAATTGAACTAGCTTGTAATCTCAGTTGTGACAATGCTCCTCAATAGCAGGATTTAGCTGCTCAGCTGTTCAGCTCATCATTACTGTGACTTCACATAAAATAGTAATTAGCAACAATCAGTAAAGCCCTAATAGTGAAGTTAAGTAATGATGGAAAACATTCTATTTCTTCTCCACTGAGCTGTACTGGTTTTTCTAGAATACTTAATATTCTCTACATTGTGATTTAACCCAGATCAGAGCTTATATTAAAGCTAATGATGAAAATATTCCCAAGTATCACAGTATACAGTACAATGCATGGGTACAGCTGATGATATTTTTTGTTCACTAGAAACAGTTGTTCTTCATCATGTGGACAACTTTTGCACATAGTTCTCCATTACTGCTGTATCTCCTAAATCTGCTGAGTACCATAGAATTTTAAACAGTCATTAACCTCTTTTCCACTCTTAAGAACTAGGACCAGGTGGAAACAGAATCACAAATCAAAAGCCACTTGCTTAAAATCTCACTGTGAGCTATAAAAAGAGATGCACGTGCATCCGCCACATGGGTCTGCCAGAGATCTCATTTTATCTCAGCTGAAATTATTCAATCATGGGATGATTAGGAGATCTCGGGACCTGCTCTTTAAAGCCATGAAAAGCAGTTATGTTTAAGATCAAAATTCCCACTTTCTTTTTAAATAAGATGCAAAAAGACTTACTGCCTTTCACTTTCAAAGAATATAATCCCAAGCAATACGATTTAATCATCCTGTGATATTTCTAAGAAATGTTTCCATTAAAATCAGACCAAAATAAAACAATCAACAAAATGAGTAGTTATGATCAATAACTAGATTGTTTGGCAATAAAAGCACAATTTCTGCTAAACATAACAGAATCTTGGAGGAGCACAAAATGGCTTGCAGTAGCCATGCCCAACCAGCTGATGAGATTTTGCATTGCAGTGTTTCTGCATACCAAATTCCATGCCAATTTGTTGAAGAAAGAAGTTTTGCTTTGGAAGCCTCAAAATAAAGTCACCAGTTTAGCTGGGATTAGGTAGTAGTACTGTTCCAAACCCAGTTTTATATGTGATTCTCCTCTGGCATGACAGGAAAAGACAGCGGGAAACCACCAGGACTAAGATCTTAATATTTGAACTGGTTCAAGTTCCAATGGCAGAAAAGCCCCTAATGATGTTGCTGGTATGTTTAAAAAACAGGCATCGTAAAACCAAAGAATGTTTAAAGTTGAAAGAGCACCATATTTAATTGATGTCAATTTTTTGCTTCCTTCAGGAGCCTTACAGCCATGTTCTGAGGCCCTAAAAGGCTAAAATAAGCCACTGATTACACAGCTGACGTTTCACGTCAGTCAGCTGGGCTCATTAAAGCGAGAGCGGCCTTTGAATATTTATTTTCTTGATTAACTATCATCAGCTGGATGTGTGCGTGTCATCTAGGTCTCCCGATTGAGATTACAAAATTATACTGATCTAATAAGGAGAGTGACTCCATGACCCATGTGTCTTGTTCTATAAGAAATATTTTTCAAGACAGAGCGACGGCGCAGTCTAACAGGAGCTGTCAAAGGAGCCCATCTGGGATTACCTCGCTCTACCTTTTGAAGTTCATTGTTCTTTTGATGTTTATAGTCGTGTTGCCGAGACTGTCCCTGCTACCTAAACCTCCTTCACTCTCTTTGCGAGCGGCGTCTGTATTTCTAGGTCATTATAATGTTGTCAAATATTTTGCCCCTTTTCGTCTTAATTGAGACATTTTTCCTTCCTGTGCTCAGTGGTGAGAAGAATGGTTCCTCCCAGGAGAGTAACATTTTCTTGACTGCTCGCGTGTCTTCATCAGCTCATGCCTTCGCTTGTTTTATAATCCCTCACAGTCACAGTCACCTTTGTTTTGTTCATCTGATCGAGACCTAATTTAAACTGGACAGGGAGATGACAGTTAACCTCTTGCAGGATTTTGTTTTGCTATGTCATGATATGTTTTTTTCTTTCTTTTTTGTTCTTTCCTTTCTTTTTCCGACAACATGCAAACCCAAGAAACCAAGCTCGTTGCTGCTCACACACAACTCGGATTGCCCTTGACAGCTCTGACCCTTGAAGTATTACAACAGGAAAACAAACTTGCAGAATCTCATGCCTTCTAGGCATGGAGCCACTCCACAAAGCATTGAATTAATCATGTCCCCCGAGGGCCATGCCGTCGGCAGGGTTAACTCATCGCCGTGAGCATGGTTAACTCGTTGGTATTTTTCTACCTGCAAGCGATGCACGCACGGCAAATGGCGGCATTTACCAGAGTCCTCACTCGACCGGAGCCTATCGGAGCTTTTCATCTCGTAAAGCCATGACCGCATTACATTATTTATTTGCTCAAGGATAGCCAGAGGGGACTGAAAAACGGGGAAATATTGTCTTTCCCCGCGTCTTTGAGCCGACACTGGGGACCACTCAGGCATGCAGGAAAAATGAAGCATCTTGGGATTCGGTCAGGACTTGGGAGAACAGATTTGTAAATTGTCATGTCGGCATTGCTTTGTTTTATGTAGCTTTGTGGCTGATATTGCCACGGGCTTGTAACAGCTAAGTGAAATATGAGGCACAAAAGATAAGTATTTTGTTACTGTTAATTTTTATCTGTTTTGGCCAGTAGCAGAGCATGACAATGGAGTCGTGGACATGACTGTAGGTTTGTCACGAATGGGTCTGTGGTTTAACCCCTGGGTCACAGAATATGGCATGAGAGACCCAGTGTGTTAAGTCTGTCCATACTCAGCAGGCAAATCTTACTGACAGATGGGCCCATTAATGTGACCATTCAAACCTCTTACAAACAAGATCTTAAAGCAGTGAGTCCTAATCCTGGTGCGGACCCACTACTGCTTCACTCCAGCTGTGCTCAAGTAATCTGTGAAGTCTGATTTGGCAGTTAATTGAAACTGATCTGAGCAAAATATATTGAATAAATGTCTGTGCATTTTATTTTAATAAAACAACGCATTCCAACCATATATTATTTTACCAAAATATTTTTAAGCAGATTGGTGTTACTAAATATAAAAGTTCAGATCAGCATTCATTTAATCAAACTAATTGATCAAGAGGTGTGTGAACAAATATTAGTACACCATGAATGCTGAGGACAAGGTCTGGGCAACACTAGCCTATATCAAGTATAGTGTTCATAAGACAATCATAATGTGTGCATAACACATTTAGGAGCATGGTATTACCACTTTATAAACAGTTAAAATACATGTTGCACTTTATGACAGCTGATACACCCAAGCTGAGTGATACCTGAGTTGCACAGGTTGTCACATCATATGTTTTGATTTTTTTAGTCCTTTTAAACATAGTAGAATTCTTGGAATTGTCTATTAAATACCTACCATTTTCAGGGAAAACTAGAATAGCAACTAAAAAGCTTTTCTTGCTTATGAGGTATCTTCACCAAAACAGCCAGACGTAGCTTGCTGGAACTGTTTGGCTAACAGAGCATTTGTTGTATTTTCCTATTCGTTTCACAGATATCCTCATCTGACTTGATCTGAATCACAGGATACAGCAACCATAACCTCTCTTAAGGTAAATACCCTCTTTAATATTAATACAACACTGAAAGTATGATATCTCTGAAACTTCAAATGGCAACATATGCTATTTCAGCTGTGTTGATATGGTACGGAAACTTATGTTTATAATTGTGTGTACAAGTATGGGATTTTCCATAGTGGCCACTCACAGCTGCTGTGGGATCTAGAGGGATAACATGCCTCATATCACTCTATACCAGCTGTCGTGAAGCTCTGCAGTTGTTTATCAACACTTTATAAGCTTGCAATGTGATGCTCATGGAGATGTTTTAAGGCTTTTTCCCTTTATGCAGCCCTGTGTTGGAATCGCAAATTGGATATGTTATGTTCATCTCGCTGTGAAAACCGCTGCTCTCCTGCAGAGTGCTGGGGGCGTAGCTAATGCAATCCTCTGACACACTCACACAACCCCCTTGACTATTCTTCTCACTGCAGGTTGCCCAGTGCATTACAGTAAGACAACCACTTGTTGAAGGATGGGCACAGCTTCATTTATGTCATCCCAACAACCTACAGACACCTGACAAGCCACAGGATGCCTAAGAGCAGAGCGCAAACCCTGGCCAAGCCATCTACCCCTGTCCCATGTGGAATGAACTGGCTTTGGTCCTCATGCAGTCACAAAGCCAATTTGTTCTGCCTCTGTGGGCCCACAGTCATCGTCGGCTAATGGCACGGATCAGACTCAGGCAATGAGCTCAGCTTGATCTCATACCAAACACCTTAACCACTGAGCTACTTGGGAACCTCATGGAGTTTTATGGCTGATTTGTGGCAGATTTATGATGTTACACTATACTACTATGTACAATAGATTTAACTATATATTTGTTTATAATTACAACATAAACTTTATCGTCTATGTATACACAGACCCCATTTTTATTTAGACTGGTGGCCAACAGCTTGTAGTCATCATTAAGATTTATTCTGGAGTTGTTAACAACTATGTGTGGAATATGTGTTCTGATTGGGTAAGATTGCCCCGTGTTGCCTTTTTTGGGTCACTGTACGCTACTGGTTGTACCGCATTCGCTTATTTGCTATTTGTATTCTGCACTCTATGTTCTAATGCTGTGTAAGTCAACCTGGATAAGAGCATCTGCCAAATAGATACGTAATAGTAGTAATCGCCAACTGGAGCGCGGCACGCTGGAAACAAGTTTAGAAATGGCCCTGTATCTATGTCAAATTCCTATTCGTGAGTCAGAACTTCTGCAACGCTCTCATATCGGCTTTCGTGGATACGTCTCATGAAATTATGTAAATGACATAATCTGCTGTTTTGGGATGCTGTTGCCCCCCTCAAAGCGCCAAGCCTAACAGAATGAATTTTATGTGCGGTTGGGCCTCAATTACAGGAGTGTATCAGACGTTTGGCACACGGAGGCGGCAGTGTGGTGGGATGTTTACGGAGCCGCGCCTGTAACCCGAAGGCCGGGAGATTGATTTCCAGGTAGGGCGCCGTCGTTGTACCCCTTGGGCAAAGTACATAACCTGGGTTGCTTCAGTAAATATCCAGCTGTGTAACTGGATGATACAGTGTGTAACATGTAAGCCGAGTCAGCCAGGCTAAGGATGTCTGCTGTAATGATCATTTCTAGAGGGCCACCAGGTAGAATGCACATATCAGCCACCCCTAACATTCTGTGTAACACTTTGGTACTGGGCCCAGTTAACTGCCTATTTTAAATGAAAGGACCTTTACACCATCAAATAGATTGCCTGTTTTTATATAATATACATATAAAATGTTACGGCCGTAAAATCCAATTATTTCATCTTTGTCCGAAACAGATGTCATCCAGATGCCGCCATAAGTTTTTCTCAGTGTGTTCACAGACAGACACACAGTCTGGTAATGACATAACCTTCACTACACCTTCCAGTAGCATAATAAGAGTAATCATGAAGGCAATAATAATAAGAATGGTAATAACAATAATAACAGTGACGTGATCTTTTCTTTTTTCAAGAGGACTGCTGTTTTTACCATATGTGTAAATTGTATTTTAATTTGATTTTAATACTCACACAGCGATTTTATTTTCTTTTTAAATACTCTCCAACACCTGTTCTCCCCATGAAGCTGGTGCCGATGCGACAGGAGCATAAGCACCTGCGGAAATGTATGCGGGCTTGAATAACCTGTTCTCATCTGTTAAATGGATCTGAATGTTCCTTCTGTGAGACATCATACAATTTCCAGTCTGATTTGCCAGTCCTCTCCCCTCTGGCCTGGTCTTCAACTCAATCATTGTAGCTGTATCTAGTCGGACTCAGAAGACAGTATACAGAATAACAATATTCCCAATGGCATCCAAATGGCTTATTAGCATTTGGTAACATAAGGCTTGCAATTTAATGCCTAATGCCTTTTTGATTGTAATGGTTTCTTTTTTTCTGCTGCTTTTTTCTGTTTGTTTGGAGGGTAATGTGAATATTGATGGTTTATGTACACTGATAGATCTCTGTGTTTATTAATCATATTAGCTGTGCGGGTTACAAATGCAAAAAGACACATTTGAATGGATGAAAATAACCAGAGGGCGAAAAGCAAAACTGTAATTAATGACAATTTAAAAAGAAGAGGATTGCACAACCTTTTGCTAGAAAATTTCACACCATTTTAAAATGGCTATCAAGGTCATTATTGAAGGGTTCGTTTTGTGATATCAAAAAGCTTTAAAGGTTTAAACCCCTTCAGTCATTCTTTGATGTTAATTTTTATTTATTTTTTTTTTCCAGTTGCTTCAGCCTTCAATAGTGACCTATTAATCATAAATGGGTTCCCCGATCTTGAATGCAATGATGTGTGAAATTATAACACTTTTAGTGTTTCTAAATTCTTTAAATTCTTTATTAGAGAAGCCATTACCATAACATTCTAACATACGCTGTCCATTAACATGTTAACGCTTAACCAATTAGCACAGCAGCTGAATTAAACATTTAAATTGCGCGCGTTCATAAAAACCAGCCACCATACACGAGTCAGTGAGTTTAGACGTGATTGAAATGTCACGGCACGAGGACACGTTTGTCCTTGAGGGACCTCATCGATCCGGCCGGCCACAGACCGGGGGATCGTTTACCAGTCGTTTGGAACGTGAGAATTCCGAGGTCGGCCTGCTATCCTCGGCGGTTCCAGAACCCCCCCCAGTGCCATTTGTCGCGCTGGTGGAATATCATATGCTCTCTCTCCCAGATAATTCACTTTTTTGCACCACAAATTTATTATCATCAAGTTCTCATTAAGTGTGCCTCCATCCTCGATCATATCCCCTCCAATTTGTTGTCATCCAGGGAATTAAACGCATTTAATCTGCCTGTCGGTTGGCGATGAAGACCCCAGCTGCCTGCTCACCAAAGTGCTGCCAGCCTTCATTTGGACTAATTGCCCTGCGAGATGTGACAATTACACCACTAATGACCTCACAGCGGCCTCATACAGAGATATAGAGCCATCAGCTTCTCAGGTGTGGCAGACAGCCGTTCTCCCAGGAGAGTAACCCAAGCAGCAAGGTGTCACCCACCAGCATTTCATTATCTAAGACTCAATTTTCTCATTTAGTTTGTTTGTCTCTGGTCCAAGGGATTTTTCTTTGCTCGTGGAAGAAATTGTTTGAAATGTTCTTTATGCACCTCTTTCATCTTGTCTTCTCATTGTCAATTTTGCGCCAGGTTAGAGACCTTTTGTTCGAGTTTATGTGTGCATTTTTTTGTTTTTTTATGAATCTCCACTGCAGTTGTCAGCTTTACCATTTTCCTCTGACTGCTATTCTCTCACTGCTGTCTGCTACAGCTCCACTAGGAGCAGTCATGCATTTGTGAGAAATAATGTAACACTACCGCCTTCAGTGCACATACAGTTAAACTAATGAGTGCACACGTTGTTTACTGAAAGACATGTTTCTTTTCCCACATTAAATATTTGGTGGAGACCGATGTGCACATATGGCTTTAATGAATATTCCTCAGCCCTACACCACAGTTTGATCGTGTGTTCACTGTGAGTCCTTTCTTTTTGGCAACTATGCCATTTACATTAACTTTCTTTTCCTGGGAGTCTTTATAAATGAAAGGAAGCAGTCAATGTTTAAAGCACACTGCCAATCCTCCCCTCTTTCCCCACCTCGCCTAACGAGCTCATCGTTTCATCAAGCTTTGAGCTTTTGCATTTGTTTTGCTGTTTGCTGGTTGCGCGATGTGTTAACGTGTGTGCAAAGGAAAGTCATTCTAAGGACAAACCTGTCAGCGTACGAAGGATCAAAGCAATTTGCAGAGAGCACACAAATCCAACACAAGAGCACAGCAAGTTACCTAGCAACCCCAGACCAGGTGTTTGGGTGGAAAGGAAAAAAATAGGAAGAATGAGAGGGGGAAAAAACAGTGTGGCTCTGAGACCCATAAGTTTACATTCCCCCCCCCATGCAAACAAGATTTAAGAAATTGTCATACCCTGCAGTGGACAGTCAGTGAGCATAAAGATAAATGGAACCTGGAGCTTGCCAGGGACATTAAGCATATCAGAGTTCTTGTACAGCACAAATTAAAGCAATCCTTCTTGCAGAGTGCCAATTTTCCGGCTCCGATGGGCCCACCCGCTCCTGACAACAGCAGTCTTCGGGTATGACAAGTTTGTCATCCATGTCCGGAGTGCGACGCCTCGAGTAGGTTGTTTCCGCTGTGTGATTCTGTCTGCGAGACGCCGGGTAATTATGGTTGATGCTCTATGAGGCAGCGCTGGACGGCCGGATGAGAGTGGTGCCATCAAGCTCGTATGCATCACTGACAGTCCTCCAGTCATGATTAGAGCAGAGCAGTCCTGTTTGTGACAGCTAAGTCCCCCCAAACCCTCAAACTGACCAAAGCTCAGGGACATACAGTGGCCTGTGTTAGGCCCCTGTTCACCCTTAGCCCGGATTTGCCCTTGTTTGTATGTATGCAGTGCTGAGGGGAATGGGAAAGTCCAAAAATGCAAACATGTCGTTAAAGTGCAGACAAGCGCACCATAAAGGAGTGTGAATATCGTGGATCCCAGATTTCAAAGACAACGAGAAAAGGCAGAAGCAGAATGGACTAACTTGCCTTTAAAGATGGACAAAGGGAGGCAGAGTGCTGTGTCCACAACCTGGAGGGAGGTTGTCTTCTGTTAGCCCACCACAAGATGGATGTGACACTCCAGCAGGTCTGCAGGCTTCCAGTTTGGAAACCGAGTGTAAACTGAACATTCTGTTGGCCTCACCTGACCCCATCTCCCTCCAGCACAGCCCAAGCCACACCCCCTTCCGACCCTCTGCCATTCCCCACCATCAAACAGCGATGCGGCGATGTCACGTTATCGGAAAATGTCCATCAAGTAAGGGCTTTAGATAAAGTGGAAAGGAGAAGCAGAGCGTTCCGTGTTTGAGCCTGGTCAAAAATGTCACTAAAATCAATCTACATCAGACTCCCAAAGAATAAGAGAATAAAAGTGATACAACGCCTTTATCTCTCCACCCAGCTCAGGCTGGAGCTTAACGGCGCTGCTCCTTTTTCACATGGTTAAAATTACAATTACATAATTCATTTGCTTGGCAGACGACCTTATCCCTGTGACTTAAACAGCTTACAGAATCATACATTTATACAGCAGCATATTTACTAATGCAATTCAGGTTGAGTACCTTGCTGAAGGGCAAAACAGCAGTTCCTTCCCTGTGGGATTTAAGCTGGCAAGCTTTTGGTTACCAGTCCAGACCAGTCAGTACCCTACACTGCTGTCCCAGCAGTGTCTGAACAACAAACTACACTGCACTGTACCACACAAACACACACACACACGCACACACGCACACACATACTCTAATCTCCATGCTCAACATTAGGGAAATTTCTACTTAAAGAGACCAACAGTATTTTTGTCCTTCCTCCAGCTGTGCCTCAGTGAAAGAGGGCTTCCCACAGTGGCAGGTCATGGGGTGGGCAAGGTCAGTTGCCTCAGTTCAGCATCACCCAGGGGCAGCCCCACCAGGGGCCAATCCCTCCATTTAGGGAAAGCGGGTAAATGATGCTCTGGCTGGAAAGAGCTCTCACAAGGTTAGATTTGTAATGCAAATGTCATTTGTCCCACAGAGCGTTTTCGCACCCACGGGCCTGTCTTCCGCACAGCCTGTCACACGGTGTTCTCTGACTCTCTGCCAGTCGGTCTCCGCTGAATTGAATTGCGCATACTGCAGACGCAGTAGATTGCTGTGCAGACACCAAAGGTGTGAGTTTCTGATGGTGCTCACCGTGGTCCCAGAGCCTCTCTCTCTCTCTGTGCGGCTGAATGGCACCTTTGCTGACGAGCGTGATGAAGACGGAGCGGGCGGTATACAGCCACCCCGACGCTGGAAGGACCGCTGCTGTTGAAGCCTTACACATCCTCCTTTCTTCAGTCTCGTCTTCTGTGTTCCCAACTGAAAGCTTGTCAAACCAAGCTCTTTTGGGATGTCCTTTTGAGTTACATACGTACGGTGTCTACTGTCTTTCTGTCTGCCCGTAATAAAATGGGTACTGTTTGGCTGAGTCTGAGGAAACAAAGTTTGTCTTCCCTGTGAAATGTTTGCTAGTTTGATAGCTGTTGTTTGTTTTAGCATGGTTTATTCAAGCAACATTCAAGTGAATATGTATAAACCAGCATGATAGGAAAAGCTGCTCTATTTTGTGCAAAGCCTTCACTACAGAGTGGATCGCATTCAGAGTTATGTGCATAAAAGTTACTCAGTTTGCAATACCTGACAGAAAAAAATAGCATTAGCAAGTATTCTGTGCTGTCTTTTCTAGCTGCTTTGGCATTTGCTGTCAAAGACTGTGCAGTCACAAGTCACACAGACAGAAACACCCCTATTCATGACATTATTGTCATTAAAGTGACTCATAAAAGGACATGGAACAGCATCATCATGGCAATACTTTTAACGTCTGTCATCTGCCTATGTCTGATCTGAAGCACATGGAGAGTGCAGTGGTATAAGAGGACAAGCATCAGGCACAAGTGTTGCTGATTGTAGATCTCCAAGATGATGAGTTATGTGAAATAATGCTCTGTGAAAAATGATTGATCACACATGCTGTACGCTCTCGAGATAAAAGCAGGAATTAGTGCTGCACTAGAGCGCAGAACAATGGTTATTTATGGAGCACCTGTGACTCCTGATACAAGAATGTCTAATCCCTTGACTCCCCTTCAGTCTGTCATTGTGAGCAGGGCATTGTCAGTTACTGGTGTTATGTTGCAGTTGTGGTCGACCGTTTTATTTATTTTCTCAGTTTCATTTGATGTATCATTAAGATCACAACTGGTCTCCCTTCCATTTGTGGAGAGATGAGGAGTTAAATTACAAACATAATTGTAACAGATAATGACAAAACATATATAGTTCACACCAATCTTAAAATGTGCATGGGTCAGTCGCAAGCAAAGAGCCAAATAAGACTGATAGATACTGATAATTGAATGAACCAAAGAAGAAGGCCCCAATCTCCCACTTTTTGCAATTGCATGGCATTGTGTATTTATGGCAGACCTTACTTACTGCCAGTCTGGTTCTATGTATAGATATATAGGCTCCCAAAGGAGCAGGTCTTAATGAGTTGATGGGTTAATGTTGAACATAAGGTGATTGACACCAAAATACATTTAAATTATTTGAAAATAAATGACATTATGTGTAATGAGTTGCTCATTGATTAATTATACACACAGTCGAAGGTCCCAAATATGTTTCCATACTGATTTTAATTTCATCAGATTTAATCAGAAATGGCAATCATTTTATAAGTCATTTTTTATAATGTCACAGACTGCACAGAACCTGTATGCTGTGTTTACAACTGTATTTGACCAGGAATAAAACTCAAAGTGCTTAAATTAAATACAAAAAGACTTGTCTCAAACATTTGCTAGTACTTTGTTTAGTTGCTTTTCTATTCATTTGCATTTCACAAGTATTCACTGTTATATATGTATGTGTCTCTCCACTCTGAAAGACAACTTGAGTTGAGTAATGAGAAAGACATCAAAGAAATTCAGTCTAGACAAAAACACAATCACAGGTTCATAGAAAAGGATAAGATCCCAGCACATCAGGTGGGTAAGACCCCTACACATAAACCAGAAAGACACTTCCCTTCAGAGCAGAGTGAATTACAGTCCCAACAGTTGACTCTATCACTCCTGTAACCCCCCACAGAGGTAATAGTGCTCTGAAAGGAAACCATAAAGTAGAAGTCTAAGTGTGTGTGTGTGTGTGTGTGTGTGTGTGTGTGTGTGTGTGTGTGTGTGTGTGTGTGTGTGTGTGTGTGTGTGTGCACGCATGTGTGCGGGTGTGTGTGTGTGTGTATGCGCGCATGTGTGTGGGTGTGTGTGTGTATGTGTGTGTGTGCGTGCATCTGTGAGCCAGGTATGATCATTTCCTGGAAAGGGAAAACAGAGTGGTGATAAAAAGCCTGAGGACTCCTTCGTCAACCCTGCAGAATAATTACAATGCCAGAAATAATTTGAACGCCAGGCGCTGAAGCAGGTAGAAAAGTGTGAAAATCTGTGCAATCTTTATCCCTGCCTTCCAATCAGGAAACCCCCTGTAATGAGCTTTCCCTCATACAACTCTCGCCCTCACTGCTCCTGTGCCTCCCCATTCTGGATTCAGTGTCACACCATGGCCATGTCCTCAGCACATTGAGAGTGCCATGGAGTAAGAGCACAAGTGATAATCGGGTGTGTGTGATGATTGAGTGAAGCACTGAGAGAAAGCACTAAGAAGCCGCAGCACTGAGTGGAGAGAGTGAAGCACAGAGTAAAGAGCTGAGAGAATTTCAATGTGATGACTATTATCCAAGAGACATCTTTTAGCATCTGCTGTCGATGTCACAGGGCTGGCTTCAAAATGACCCCTTTTTTTCAGTTTTGTGCATCCACATCAAAATAAAAAATGTCAGGTGTTAGCAGATAAATGGCATAGTATAGGTTTATTGACACACAGAATGATAAAAACAGTAAATATTAAAAAAGGGTGTAACACCTAACCGGATATCTGGGAAAGCACCCGGCCTGCAGGGTGCACCACCCTCCTCTCAGATAGAGGTGTCCCTGGCAGAGCAAATAACAGCAGAATGGATACCAGGCCCTCCTAGCTCTGCAGCCGAATCGCGCAATGTCAATTGCCGCGCATGCATTATTCAACAGCCAGTTAGCTACAGACAGAGCTACTTGGTTTGGCCCGCTTCCAGCCGTCTAATTAGCTTTGTTGTGCTCTTGAAAAACAAAGCACTCGGTGGGCCCACTGAGGCAGGACCAGGCTCCATCAGAGAACACGTTGTGTTCAGAAGCAGACAGCTCTCAGAAGAGCCAGGGGAGAGCGCGGGCCCGGGCCCCCGAGCACAAATCACATCACATTATTATTTCTCAGTCCTTGCATTTTTTACATCCTTTTGAAGCTCGGTAAGAGATACGTTGATGATCTGACTGGGAGTTTCGCGCGTTGAAGATGTGCTAGCACATACGCCGTCCCTGTTTTTTTTCTCATGGTTTTTATTTGCGTCTACGTTGATCACGTCGTTCGACCTCCGCTTCGCCCCTCAGGATAATAATTGAGTATCTGGGTTTATGCTAATCGATGGGAGGAATGTGATCTTGCACGGTGTAAACTCATATTCAAAAAGAAGGGGAGGATACAATCCCCCGCCTCTGGAGCGTTCCCTTTCCGCGGATGTGACCCCCATGGGCACGGGATGCTATGCTAATTAGTCCTGATCCAGATGTTGTGTGCGAAGGAACTAAGAGTCTGCACATCTGTCTGATGGAACCAATCAAAAATGTCCCCTTCTCCCTCCTACCCTCTAACTCACTGCACAAATTAGTCCACCCTCTCCCTTTACTCCGGGAAAGTCCTATGATTTTCATTGCTTCTTTGCTTTATGCTTTCTTTCTTTCACTCTTTTTTTGGGGGTTTTTTTGGAAAACACTCAGCAGGCAACTGCTTAATCTAAATCTAGGATATTATTCTTTATTTACATGACCGATACCCCTTAATCAAGGCAATAATTACAACATACAGCTTATACAGTATGTTACTAACAGTTTATCTGTACTTACGAGATTCAGGTGAAGACTACAACAGTAGTGTCCCATCCAGGATTAAAACCCATTGCTAACTGTTGCTGCTCCAGTAGGGAGCACTCTGCGAACAGATAAATTCTTAAAGAGATAAATTCTTCTGAAGGAGAGTTCCTGGCAGGGACACTGTGTTTTATGTGTATCCTGATGCTTAACCTGTTGGAAATGTAGATACCATTATTTAGAGATGCATAAAGCTGAAAAATGCCTCCTTTCTCATACTCACATCATTAACCCTTGTAATGTGTTAGAAAGCTCCCCACGTCTTTTGTGTTAGCGGGTCAAATTTGACCCATGACTTAACTCAGCCCAAAATACTCAAAGAACAATGATTATCATCCAGTATTGTTTTTCACCTCATAGCTAACTTGTTATGCATTGATATCCATGTAAACACTGTTTTAAATGTCATTTTTTTGGCCCCGTGGACCTTTCATCTTACAATATACCACTCGTTTTCATTTTAAAAATGTGTTTAAATTCACTCATTATTTTTAACTTAACTGATGAATTAAAAAACACGGTACTGATGTGCCATGGTATTATTGTTCAAATTTAACACATGGCTAAGGTGGTCTTAAGCAGATTTACATTTACATTACATTTATTCATTTAGCAGACACTTTTATCCAAAGCGACGTACAAAAGTGCATATAGTGGGCAAGCAGGCACAAGGGCAAATGGTGGATGGTGGATGGAAAATGATTGTTTGTCACAAATATGTATGACTATGACAACAACTGCAGCATGACTTTTAAGACAATTAGTCATATGCGGTAATGATACATTAAATGGATAAAAAATATATATATAAACAGAAAGAAATGTAATGTTAATAATGAACATGTTGTTATGTACTTTCAAGATAATCCTTTAGTGAATGTGAAGCATGAGACATAGAGAGTCACCTCCTCACCCGGGCACTGTGTACCCACACTATGCAGGAAGCACTGTGATCAGTGTAACATGTACAGTCAACTGGATGAAACACTCTTTAAAGCTGAGCTGAAAAGTTATTTTTTGTTTTGAAAGAAGCATTCCACCTAATATTTGCAGTAAGGCCAGAGAATTACTTTATATACAATGCTCACTTCTAATGTGACGGACAGCATACCGTAGGTACTACAAGGATTTATCCGATTACTTTAGGCAATTTTCATCTTTTGCAAATACATGTTAAACTGAAGTTCAGAGTCATTTATGTCCAGATACCACAGTAAAGCAAAAATGTACTTTGCAAAAAGTAACTATTTTCAGGTGCCATAGACAGCCAGCAAGACTCTGTATGTCCAGCTACCTGATCATCCTCCTCTACAGCTGATTGGCTAGGAATCCCTTCCATTCTTAATGTTCCTTCTTCTGCCTGGCTGTCAAAGAAAATGAGTTCTCAGTTAATCCACCTGATTTGGATGTTTGTATTCAAACCCTCCTATAGTTTCATTTAGTATTATGCTCAAATGGCCAGAACTACATTTCCATACTGTAAAAATGACGGTTGAAATAGATGCAATCCATAATGTATAAGGCAATCATATCAGATCATTTCCGTTTCACGAGATGGTGTGTCTCATCAGAGGTGACACAGGTCAGTCCTCAATGATTTTAGAAATGTGTGTCCTTAAATAAATTTGAAATGAATGCATTTTCAAGAGGACAACAGTCTCTTTTATGTAGAAATAGACCCTTGAATTTACTGCTTTGGAATTATTCATGATCAGACATATTTCTTTTATTTTTACAGTCACCTCACTGAAAGTGAATTAAACATATTCTTGAGATATATAGCAGTGGCATCACAGATCTAAAAGCAACAGAGCGGAAATGTGAACTTTTCCCAAACCCTGAATCATTGAAGATAATTCATGTTAAGCAACAATGTAACCAAAAAACTGTTATGTAATCCAAACACACTGTGATGATGATTGGCATATACTCCTGTGAGGCATTTTATTGCCCACCATTTACATACTATTTTGGGTTGTATGAAAATAGCAAATTTACCAGAATTAGAACTTTGGAGCTTATCTTGATCCCCTGGAAATTTTCACAAAAATTTCTTTACAAAAATCAGCTAAGGCTGTGTCCCAAATTGCACACTAAAATATTGCATACTAATTTGCTATGCAGTATGTACTTTGTACTAAATCTTTTAGCACACATCAATAAGTACACAGTATGCATCAAGTGTGAATGCACTTCTCACTTAGAATTCTGAATCAACAAATTCTGACATTAGCTACAGTAGAGGTTAGCTAGCCAGGCACAGTGTTTTGCTCACATGATAAATACTACAAGTGACATGTTAAGTTACGTGACAGTATGTTAAATGATTAATGCTAACGTAATGCTGATAACAAATGTGATATTTGTTAAATACAAAAGGTTGCTCACTCTCTGTCTGCTTGTAGACTGCCTATGCACAACCATTCAAACTGTCTGCCATTTTTCTCCCATTTGTGAAGCCTGCAATAACCTGTGCAACACTATCCATATTTCAGGTGTGAATGTACTAGATGGCCAAATAGACTTGATAAATGCCCAACATAGTATGCTACTGTGCAATCTGGGACAGAGCCTGTCTCTCTTTCTCTCTTTCTCTCTCTCTCTTGGTTTCTAATGTAAATCCATCTTTGTGTGATTTAGTTTTCCCTTTTTTCTAATATTACGGACAGGCAAACTGACCTACCTTCTCCTACTGGCTGCTTTCAACACTGTCCTTCCTCTCAATGTTCTATACTCCTTAAATCTTTGCTTCTTTCTTGCTTTTACTCTTGCAAGTTGAAATCCTTCAATTCTACATAAACTGGGGGATATGTGTTGCATTACAATTTGACTTCAAAAACTTTTACTGAAACATGAATGGCTTACCATAACTGTATGTGGCCAGCAGGGTAGCTTGTTAAACTGCAAAGCCAAGGCGGGCTATTTCACTCGTCTTGCTATTTTCAATGTATCAGTCATATTAGGTAACCTAGCAATAGCAATCCAGTTATGCTGAACTTAACTTTACTTGCTATTTTCTGACCATGTATAAAATTTGATAATCAACACAAACTACTGCAGAAATAGCCTTGAAGGACCTTTCTTGTTCAATGCTCAATTGTAACTGTATTGGTAGCTTTAAAACCACAATAATGTTGGGCAGGACATAAAAGTTATTTTTGTGCATGTATTTTTTTTCTTGATAATGTAATATTATGCTTCACACTGGATATAAATCCACAGAACCTTCAAACATTCTACTAATATAAATCAAATATTTATGTTGTGTGTTCCCAGTTGCATCAGTGTTGTGTTCTAAAAACAATTATTTTGATCTTTTTTGCAATGAAACCAAAATGACAGTCGAAGGGCAATAAAACATGGAAGTATATGGATGATGCAACACAATGGAACATGATTTTAGAGTAGGTTATAAAATGCTGACAGCATTCTTCAGCATGTATACCCAAAGCCATTTCAAGATCAAGCCATTAATGGAATATTGAACAGATATTAAAGGCTTTTTTTTAGAGAGAGAAATTCCCTCCATGTTGTTGCAGCAGAGGCATGCTGTGCAAATGATCACATCTACCAACACACTCCCCAGGGGAGAAGGAAAGGGTCCAGGGAATAATTTCATATGAGTTCATTTTACACATGATATATAAGAGAGTGGCCCACTTTTCCAGTCACTCATATTTAAGCTACTCCCAAGGACTCACTTAGCCCCTGAAGGCATGGTCTTTTGTTGGACTTTTGTTGGACAGGAAGTGTTTTGTTGCATTCACCTCAAGATGTTTTGTATGGAACACACGTGTATGTGAAACCAACCACTCTCTTGGAGCTATTTTGACAGTACCATTAATATGCATGATGCTTCTGGTCTGAAGGAAGCATTTTTTGACAAATGGTATATAATTGCATTCTTTTCATTTGGAAATCAATGCCCTGTATCTTATCTCATCTCAAACAAAAGTTAATTTAGTCCTTTTTGATCTCATCAAAGGTTGGAATAGTTTTGGAATTTCTGAGATGGTAACAAGAAAATTCTTGTTTCTTCTGTTTGTTTCAAAATACTGTAAGAGGAAGGCTCTCAGTAAACATACTGATGAACATTAAATTTAGAATATAAGGGTCGGATATAAGAATTGTTGTAAACTTGATTAAATTTGTTGACAATGGTTAATTAACAGTTGATATAGGATTTATTGATTTAGTAGAAGATACAAGTAAATTAGGTATCATACCAGTCAAAGGTTTGGACACACCTACTCATAGAAGGGTTTCTTTATTTATTTTTTACTATTTTCCACATTTTAGAATAATAGTAAAGACATCAAAACTATGAAATAACACAACTGGAATTGTGTAGTGACCAAACAGGTGTTAAATACGGAAGCCGAGAACAGCCGTGCTTGCAATTATTTTTTTAATGCCATTATCTTGAGATCACGAGTTAATTATCTCGTTATCTCAAAATAATGAAGCTTGTTTTCTCGAGATAACGAAATAATTAACTCGTGAACTTGAGATAACAAAGCTCGTTTTCTCGTGACAGCGGGTTAATTTATCCCATTATCTTGAGATAATAAAGCTCGTTTTCTTGTGATAACGAGTTAACGAAATAATTATCTCGAGATAACAAAGCTCGTTTTCTCGGGATAACAAGATAATTTATCACAAGTAAACAACTTTTGTTTTCTCAAGATCACGGGATAATTATGGAGAACTTGAAAATGAGTGTCTGTTTCATTTGATCAGCGTTTCCCAAACCCCTCCTGGAGGACCCCTTGTCCTGCATGTTTTAGATCTCTCCCTGCTCCAACACAGCTTTCACATTATCAGTTTATTATTAGGCAGCTTCAGAAGCTCATAACAAGTTGATCATTTGAATCAGCTGTGTTGGAGCACGGAGAGATCTAAAACATGCGGGACAAGGGGTCCTCCAGGAGAGGTTTGGGAAACGCATTTGATCACACCTGATTTCAAGATCACTGTCATGACTGTCGGGGAGGATCTGAATATTATCTCTAACAGAAAGACACAATGCAATTTCTGCCTGTGTTAGACCTCGACTGAAGTACAGTCTGATGCGTTGATCACTAATGGGTACTCCTGACATTTTCAACTTCTACACTCCTGATGTCTGATAAACATTATAAGTAATAAGAGAAAATGAGCTTTTGTTTTCTCGTGATAACAAAATAATTAACTCGTTATCTCAAGAAAACGAGCTTTGTTATCTCGAGATAACGAAATAATTAACTCGTTATCATGAGAAAACAAGCTTTGTTATCTTGAGATAAGATAAATTAACCCGTTATCACGAGAAAACAAGCTTTGTCATCTCAAGATCACAAGTTAATTATCTCGTTATCTCGAGAAAACAAGCTTTGTTATCTCAAGATAACGAAATAATTAACTCGTGATCTCAAGATAACAGCATAAAAAAAATTGCAAGCAAGGTCATTCTTGGCTTCCACAGTTAAACTAATCATCTTATATTTTAGATTCTTCAAAGCAGCCAAAATATTCTTTAAGATTAAATTTTTATTTTGAAAGAAATTCATACATAGACATCAACTTTACTCATATATGCTCCATTTATACTTGTCTAAGAAGCAAATTTCAAGCATTTCTTTAAGACAATGTCTTAAGATAATGTCTTTATGATAATGAGAAACATGCAATCAATCAGGTGTGTTAAAACGTTTTTACTGGTACTGTATATTAAGTTCTAGACTATGGAAATTCATCCTACTGTCTTCCAGGAGCCAAAATTCAGACTTACTTTACAAATGAAGAACTCCTCTGTGCATGCTTATTTATGACAAGCTCCTCCAACTATGCACAGACCAGAATGAAAATGAACCACAGCCTACCTCACAGGCACAAATTGCACTGGCAGCAATGGAGATAATTAGTTGTTTTTGATGCTGTTATTGAATATAATAATACCATCAGAAATAGCTGTATTTATACAATACATTAATAAAATAATGAATTCAGGTTTGGATCCCTAATTAACACATCTGACAAGAGGGGGGTTTCAAGTGAAGAACTTGCTAGCCTGAGTCGGGGCCCAAACCCTTGTCTCCCATTTCACAGCTCAGTAACATTGCCATATTGCTAAAACAGCATGTCTCCAAGGGAAGATTGAATGTACCACCACCAAAAAAAAACAGCCTGAAAAGAAGCACTATCACGCCACTTAGATTCCCATGATGCATCCCAACCAGCGGCCCTTAATTTGTAAGATAGCTACCTACAAATTTTCTGCTCCTGGCATTTTGTAGGATGGCCACACAATTGGTCATGAGATCAGGCTGTCTCATGATAGGTGCCTGCTCTGAAGTGTTATGGAATTGCTCGCATCCAGCTGCATATCTGTGACATACACATGAAGAGGGAACATTTTGTCTTTGCTTCTCTCAATGAGAACTGCTTGCTATCCACCCACCCTGCACAAGCTGACTTCATACAAAAGAACTGCCATGTTCTCTGGCTCTCAGTCTATTTTTCAAAATAATTCAGCAATTTGGATGTTTCTTTTTTTAATTATTTATACAAGAAGGCAACGGCAAAAAAAAAAAAATGTTTTCTGCACGTCTTGCATTTTGAAGAGTGGTTCTGTCACTGTGTCCTCCCCCACCCCTCTGCATCGGAGCCGGTGTGCGTCTCTGATATATTGATCGTCCGCAAGGACCCGTTATCTCCCCACAACAGGGTTTGGTGTCCCAGTGCAACTGTTGCGGGGCTGCGGGTTGTCGTATAACAAGCTACGCGCTGACAGCTCTCTCCCCGCGATAATGCAAAATGCTACAGTATCACAGGCGTGATTAAACAGGTGGGAAACGTAAACCACTGCTATTTTTAATCTGCACGGCACGATAATAATGTTTTGACCTTGAGGGGCGGGGCCGGGGGCGGGGGGGGAAAGTGGGGTCGTCTTCTGAAATGGGGGAGGGGGGTTATGGACAACCTTGCGTCACTGACCCCTTAAATCAACAGTAGGCTTGATGTGGCGTTCTGTCTGCTGTGGAAAGGGGAGGGGGAGGGGGGGTCAGCAGGCCAGACGGTCCTCACCTTTGCTTCAGGTTTTGGTTTTTGAAGCAAGGAGCTGTTTTAAGGACTCACTTCAGGTTTTTTTGGTCCTGGAGAGCACTGTGGTTTTCCAGGTTCCAGTGCTGCTTTTAGTCCAGGAGAGATGAGCATTGCTTTTTTAAATATTATTTTTGTATCTATTGGTGAAAGAAAGCCCTTTTCTGCAAACAAAGAGAGACAAACAAGCAGGGCCTTGCCCAGACAGTGAGTGCCTGCTGAGTCTCCTGGACCTTCACCACAGAAAAGCCACATGTCCTGCCCCTTCAGCCTGCACTACCCATCCTGTCATCAGCACGGACGCTCCACCCAGCGCCCCCACTGCGTTCTACAGCGTCTCCCCAGTTGCCTACAGCACGGGCACTTTGTCTTCAACTTTTCTCTCTGCCACCTTGTCGCCAACTTTTTTTTTCTTCTAGGTTTTGCTGAGGGTTTTTCTGTTGTTGTCGTTGTTGTTGTTTTTCAACCTGAATATGATTTTCTGTTTCTGTTTTTCATTTTTTTTTTTGGGGTGGGGGGTGGCATTTCAGAGAGGCAACAGTGCCATCTGTTGGAGCCACATGTTTAGAGGGAAAAACCTTGTCGTCTACCGGGATAAGGACACACTTTGTTTTCCATGATGTCTGCCTCCCTTGACATATATGGATCCTGTTGGCCTGGCAGAAGAATACAGAGCACTAGAGAATAAATATTACAAACGTTTCAGCAATGCATATACTGAATATTGCATGTGGGCTACGTGACTTCTATGTATCAGTTTATCAATACTCTTTGACCTACAAATCTGAATTAATCTAAAATACATTTGTCCAAATTAGAACCTCTGACCCAACCACACATACACACACACACACACAGCATTGGCTGTTTTATTCTTTACACAGTGTTTATAAGTCTCTCCCTCAATTTTCTGCACACCTGAGAAGTGAGTGGTTTGGAACTGAGTTCTCGGTCAGATTCTCTCAAATGTATTGATCAGCTCAGGGATGGGCAGACTCAGTCTGTCAACCAGCTTTGTGAGTGTCTGTCACTCTCTACACTGTTCTCTGCAATATTACAGACTGCTGGCTAGATAAAATGTGACACTCTTTCACTGCAGCGCATATACTGCACTGCAACACTCTATAATTGTAATCCATATACTGCTGTGCAGTACTCTGAAACTGTTACCCATACGCTGCACTGCAACAGTCTGGAACTGTAACTCATATACTGCATTGTAACACCTTAGAACTGTAACCCAAATACTGCATTGCAACACTGTCACTGCAACCCACATACTGCTCTGCAACACTCTGGAATTGTAATCCATACACTGCACTGCCGTCAGGCCTTTGTCCTTGGTTTCAGTTTGTACATGCTTGTGCATGTAATTTGTGTTTTTTTTTTTTTCTTTCTGTTGGCTTATTGGTCCTTCAATACTCAACTCAACACAGAAACTTTTTTATTGTTATTACATAGCGGGGTGTAACATATCACAAACAAAATGACATTCAACATTTGTGTATGGAATATATTGTATTATATAAGGGGATGTGTGACAGATAGAGGGAGGGTATATACAGCATGGATGGGGATTAGGTAGTTTTTAGTCTTTAGCTGAAAAAAAAAAAAAAAGGGAAAAGGTAAGTAGTATAATGATTTTTTTGGTGAGCAGGTAAAAGAAGGGTTAATAGAACTGTAGGAGGTATAAAATTGTGCATGGCAGATTAGTTATTATTTAAGGGCAAAAGAATGGAACAATGGTAGCATCTGTTCTGTGCTGTGTGCAATGAAGGGTCAATATTTCTTAGTTGGCATTGGTGTGGTTGAGTATGGAGGTGAGCTCCTTTACAGTGGTGTGTTCTGGCATATGGTTGACTAGATGTGGTTGGGGCAGGTGGTGTTCCTGTCTCCAATATCTGTCAATAACTGTGGTTATGGAGATAAGTATGAATTTGGAGGAAGAAGGAGGCATGCTTGGAACTATTGACAGGTGTCCCAGATGACAGAGTGAGGAAGTGAGGGGGTGGTGATAGAATGGCATGAGATATGGTTCAGTTTATTGACAATGTTTATTTCCAGGATGGGGGGCATTGAAAAACCTAAAGAAGACATATTTGTCTATGGAATAACCTGTACTATACATAATTCAGAGTCTGAGAGTCCCATGAGGCAAAGTTCATATTTGATGATGTGTACTCTTTCTAGTGTTTTGTAATTAATGAAATGCAGATTTGAACTGCAGCACATTGAATATATATTGTTTAGAGAGTGGTTATGTTAAGTTATGTTGTATAGAGGTGGTAAGACTTTAGAAGGAAAGCAGGGTTGTCTTCATACAAAGATATAAATCTTCATATTTTTAATAAGGGATGCTTTGTACTTTTGAGATTTAGCAGTTCTTTGATATGTAGTGAGGGTTCTTGGTTGAATTCATCAATGTTAATTTTCTGTCTTATGGCAGAAGATATGTCTTGATTGCAAATTAGAGTTGGTGGGGGATACTGAAACGGACTGGGGGGGTTTAATTTATTAATGAAATGCTTATTTTCGTATAGGTGATACAGATAACTCACTTTCAATTGTGAAATCTGGATTGTACCAGATTTGGGTGTGTTACAGGGAGATAATTTGTTCCCAGATGTTCTTCATTTTTAGCTAGGCTCTGATAGTTGTTGACATTGTTGCATAATTAAGACAGGGGCATTTGTGGATATTGCTGCTTAGAGATGGCAAATCATTCACACAGGGTTCTGTGCGGATATGTGGCTCAGTGTCATGCCAAGAAGAGAGGTGTCTATCGATTTGGTTATGTATTGTAATTGTGTTGCAAGATGGTCATTTGTGAAATTTGGTGCTGATAGTCCATCTAGTGTTTTGTGTTTCTCTGATGTCCATATCTGAAATCCAGTCAGCAGCTGGTGGAACAGGAGTCACTGAGAAAAGGTAGGTTATTTTGGGGAGTATTTCTATTTCACAGAGGCAATGCAGCCTAGCAGTGACAGAGGGAGTTTATTCCAATCTATTCAAGTCATCTGTAACCTTTATTAGGAGTGGTGAGAAATTCAGTCTGAAAAGGTTGTCTGATTTGGGGGATATTTGTTTTCGTAAATATTTAAAGTCGGATTTGGAACCATTTAAACAGGGAGTTCTGAGTTCTGTCATGCCCCTCCTTTGTCTCCCAGAGGCAAAGTCTCAAACTTTGACCAGTTGACTAAGTATCCTGACAGAGGGCATCAGTGATTGATAAGACTTGTAATGGCTGGAAGAGATGTGGTAGATTTTTGTACAAATAGCAAAATGCCATCTGCATAGTGACTGATTTTATGTTGTGTTGTGCCTGTGGGAACACTGGAGTTGAGGTGGTTTTGATGGATGGCAGTTGCAGGAAGTTCTATAAATATAGCAAACAATAAAGGGGCAATGGACATCCTTGTCTGGTGCCTCTGAGGATTCTAAATGGATGATATTGAGATGAATGGTGACAGCTGAGGAAAATGGGAATTCATAAAGAAGTTTAAATCAGTTACTGAAATTATTGACGAAGACCCACTTCTCTATTGCTTGAATGTCCAGCTAACTTTTCAAGTCTGTAAAAATGTTCATTAGATGATTTACTTTTGTCATTTAGTTCATGCACATGGTGCTTCCAGAATTGTATTTTATATACCTTATAAGGGATTTTTCTTGATTTTTCCTCAGTTGGTTTAGAGTGAATTTGTCCAATTTTATTTCTAGGTTCCAGAAAAGATACTTTACCTTGAATGTTTCCGCTATTACAGATTATGCAAGTCAACAGATACAATATTGTCTATATTCAGTATTAGGACATCTGCAAAGGAAGCATGTGATGTAAATGGAGCTATATCCAAATTATGAACAACGGTTAAAAAAACATGCGTTGCATTCCTTTTACATGATAGGGTTGTGTGGCATTGGCTTTTTTGTGAACATCACAGGGAAGGATTGGGGGTAATGGCGCCATGCCAGATGCACTTTGATGTGTTTACAGGAAAAAGGCCCATGATCCAAGTGGTAGGAAACATCAAGGTAAGACTGGATGTGTAATATTAGCTGAGGAGCAAAGGCTGGTTCTTGAACTCCTCACCCCCAAATGCATCTGTTTGACAAACAAGACTGCCCCTTTCTTTGACCACGGCGCAAACACCAAACTGCACTCTAACAGCATCCACCTGACTCTGGGCCTTGTGCCGACCTTGAAAAGACTTGGAAGAGAACCGCCGCTTTCAGCGGCGCCCTAATGAAGTTTCTGCAGCGCCGGTTTAAGGTGTATTTTACTTTATAACGGGGTTAGGATAAGCACTCATGTGGAATGCAGCGCTTGAATTCCCGTAATTTATTTATTTGCTTCATTATGATCCTTGCCAAGGCAGAAGGGCGTCGGGATGTTTACCGCCACCCTCCCAAATTATTAGAACCCTCCTTTCCTGCTGCGTCTTCAGTTTTTGCACGTAGAGCCATAACAATCTCAGGTTCCCAAACTGTGAATTAAACAGTACGCCAGGCCAAAGGAGAGTGGAAAAAAAAAAGTCTGGGTAATGTCAGGAGCTCCCCAAGGAGGCCAAACAAGGTGAAACTGTCTGCATGATACATTCACTTATATACTTTTTCCAGAAAAAGTCATGTAATTTTCTTTATATACCATATACAGTACACTCTGTACACAAGCAGGCCCACTATCAGTGCCAATCCAGAAAACAAATGTAAGTTTGTCCTAAATAACAGCTTCCTCTAAGCAAACAACACAATAAATGAAACTCTTCAGTTGTTAAGGTACCCTTGGATTGGCATCACATTTTTTATCTTTTTATCTTTGTAAAACGAGTGACTTCCCTTCTTTCCTGGACAGAGGTTTCTCTTTTCTCTATGAAGATTTATAGAGAGCAAACTGTGCTTGCTCATTCAGGTGATGCATTGTTTTGTGAATGATTGAATGGTTGTATGCAGGACATCAGTGCTTTCCCTTGTGGTTTTAAAGCCTTACTGGAGCCAGAGAGAATATTATTGTTTATACAGTCGGCAACTGAAATGATCTACACTGTCGCATTATACTTCATGTCCATTTGACATTGAGAATTCATTCTCATGCTGTACAATGGCAATTCCTTGATGTACAAATACAATGGAAAATGTCCATGGTGGAGATAAAGGCTCCTGTAGTATATCACATTTCAAATAATCCACTAATAGTTTGGTTTAGCATTGAAGCAGTATAAGACACCAACATCTCATAATCATAATTCACAAAAATTAAGATATAAAGTAGCCATTAATTAATATGCTTAGAATATTTCCCAGCACCTATCTACACAAGCCATTCCCTCTTTCTAGTTTGTATGCTAAGAGGTTCATGTTGTCTGACAAAGAGCAGAAAACAGTCAATGTGTCAATATTTCAAAATTGCTCTCAGCGGCAGATGTGTAGCAATGTGAATTTCCCCTTCAAGAATGTTTCTGTCACTTCTGTTCTTCACTTGTCACTTCCACTTTCACAAATGACACTGTGCACGGAATATGGCTCCCAAAGTTTGTGATCTTGAATCTTGTTTGCACTGAAAGGTATGACTGAGGCGGAAACAGCTCTGAAGAGGTGGCTGATCATCGTCCCCAAATAAATTAGATGTGACTATATAATTCAGACAGGCTCGAAGCCTTCACCTCCAGGTTTGATGACTGCACATCGTCAGAACTACAGCTGCGTAGCTGCTAACCAAATGTATTTCACAGCTGCATACAGATTAACATGGAAATAAAAATGGTTTAAGCCAATGTTGGTCTGGCGCTGTTTTTAAAAAGGAAAAAATCTGCTTTTTGTGTCATCCTCAACTATCTTTCACCAGAAATCTTCACAGGAAGTATATAAACTTTGTTCTCCAGTCAGTGATTTTGAATAATGATCAGTATTTGCAAGAGCTTCAGTTTGTCCTTTTTTCTTTTAAAATGTGTAACAACCAATAATCATACTCCATTTTGAGGCTATGTGCATCAACAACTCCATGATATAAAATGTTGTTATAATCTGGAAATACTGATGCAAGCATTTGATAGAATGAGGTTTACCTCCAATGCAATCCACATACTCCTGTCTTTAACTATTTTATGGCACCACAGAGAATAAGAAGCTGGTTTTCTTCCACTCATGCTACAATATTGGAAAAAACGAAAGATAAGTTTCATTTCTCCAATGCCCAATAAGTGTCACTTCATTGCTATCAAAATAACAAAGGAATACAATTTACACTTCCCAATCAATTACATTTTATCTCTTAGAGTGCCTTTTCACAATACAAATTGTCACTGGGCACTGAACATGTAGCGTAGTGCATTTTGCTGTTGGAGATGGTAAATCATTCACACAGTTGAATGTTGAATCCCTTCATTGTGTGTATGAAGGTTTCTGGTTTTACATCTTCTGTCTTGTAAAATGTACATATAGTTTGCCTCTGCCGCTGTAGATTGCAGTGTGATGTGTGTTTATTGCTCCCTTGCCTATTGAACAGTCTATAAACTGATGAGATCATTAGCTTCTAATATGATTGTTTAATTGCCTTATTGTCAAACTGACTCATGTGACTGTCAGTGAGATCTGTCCCAGGTGTCTCCTCTTTCAAGTTCAATTTATGGCATCTCTATGTCTGCAAAGACTTCCCCTGACAGAGGCTTACTGCAAAAACATAGGATCTCTCAGACTGTTGTCTTCCGTTAAAAACAATTACATTTTTAAATAAAGAACCCTACACATAGATTGTTAACCTCTGAGCACTTCCCTCTTTCCTGTCCTGAAATAAACTTTGTGAAGCCTTTAGTTTGGAGGTATGACAGGAGACTGTTCCCTCTAGCTTACAGCAGATAATCAGACTACTGAAATCAGCTGTGACACCAGCACACAGAACAAAGTCTGGAAAACTTTCTATCTAGTTCACATATGGCCTCCATTACCAAACAATTGTGCTAGACTGATTGTGTTTTCCAGTGCCTGTCACTTCAGCCAACCTGTGGAGAACAAATTAATTCATTCATTATAAAAATAATAAACCCTTAGGGAAAAAAATGATCTTTGAATTAAAAATGTTAAAGGCAAACTCCAAGCTCTTTTTTTCCTGTTTGATTATGTTATGTTTTTTCTCTGCAGGCAACCCAGGGTAATTTGAATAGCTTCCATTCTGAGTGATATACAGTACATTTGTACAGCTTGATATTTTATTCAGGCAATTCATGTGAACAATCAGGGTCAATAGAAGGATCTGAACCAGCATCTCTCTATTTGTAACTGCAGTTGACTGTCCTCTATATTACACTGTGGCTGGTATTTGCACACATACCTTGGATTAACATTCACAGATAAAAATGAATGTGAGAGATACAAAATTATGAATATGACAATTCCATCTGTTATTATCTACAAGGACAGTGAGTTTCTTCAATCAACGCTTGTGTATGATATTTTCAAAGAAATACAATTCCATGTTTTATTAAGCTTTGACTCATCCCCCCGTTCCTTTCCTTTTCTTTTGTAGTGTCATGTCTGAGGTGTTGTTCCATTCATGCTTCCATTCATGGTGCATGTATTTTGCCAACAAAAAAGAAATGAAAATTACTTATGGCAAATTAAGCAGGGTATTTAATTTAAAAATGTTTGTCTTAATATCTTTGATATTTGTTCAGGGCTAAAAGATTCATTTTTCAGTGACAATCCTTCCTGCAGCACAGGAATAATGGTCCTTTTTAATAACCATGAACGTACATGAATGTATGCACACTTAGTAACCTCAGTTAGGAAATGGAAGACAAAAATGCTAATGCCAGCATAGACGCAGAAACACAAGGGTTAAATTCCAATTACTCATCTTGATATTGCAGTAACATTCCCTACATAATGCATATGTCATAATTATCTGTGCATCAGCCGCGTGTTTCATGAGGAAAAAGTTGGTTTAATCACTGGTTTTATCAGGAGACTGTTGGTTCACCTTCCCACTTCACATCTTATCTTCATCAAACACTAGAGCTTCACTGAGACGTTTCCAACTGCAAATTTAATTGTTTAACCCCACTGCCTCCCCAGAGTCACACAGTACAATGTCTGTTTAATTTGAAAATCAAATACTGCTTTTGAGAATTGAGTGTTGCTAAAGCTCCCTCTCAGACATAATGGCCCCCAACCATTCCGCTGTTTAAACCACATTTATGCAGCCAGAATTATGGTGAAGCCAGTGCTGGCTGTACAGATGCCTGCATCAAATTGAACATCTCCAACATTCCAACAGATCCTTTCTGAAGCACCATTGTGTCCTTTCTAAAGCACTGTGCAGCAGGAAGTGCCTCATCCTTTACAATGATCTTAGAAATGTTATTCATAAAACCCCAAACAGGGAAACAGTGATATTATGTTTTAGTGACTAAATTATTTGAACCAATAATTTTGTTTTCTTTCTAAAATCTTTTTTTGGTTCATGTGAGTGATTGGCAGTGCATGGAAGGTCAGCCCGTTGTGGGGTTTCTGAAGCTTCAGTCCTCCATAACTACCTATGGTATTATTTAAGGACTTGTTTACTTCAGTGACATTGAATTGTGGGTTGGCCCTGGCAGACACAACTTCATCTAAAGAAATCTATTGTATTTTGAAATTCTGTTGTATTTCCTAACATTATCTTGAGGCACATGCCTACTTCTTTGAAACATAATGAAACCATGCCCTGGCCAGAGTAGTAGACTAGATAGCCAAGTAAGTGAAACCATCCAACCTTACAATCTATAAAATATATACAAATATATCCTTTTAACTACTGGGCTGCATCTATGGATGTCTTTTTGGAAAGGGAAATCCAACAGCATGTATGTAAGAGAGGGAGAGGAGTGCTCAGACTTTAGACTTCAGCACCAGTGATTAGACATGCTGTTTTTCAGGGC
Source organism: Megalops atlanticus (assembly GCA_019176425.1). Lineage (NCBI taxonomy): Eukaryota > Metazoa > Chordata > Actinopteri > Elopiformes > Megalopidae > Megalops > Megalops atlanticus. Next base: position 13,212,890 of record CM032888.1, read on the forward strand.
AGGGAACAGCAAGTTGTCAAAGTTTTCAACTGAATGTTTATTGTGTGCTCACGCTGGCTTCGTAATGCCCTGATCTGACGTTAGGCACTTTCTCTTTTAAAGATGAAGATTTGATGAAGCCTCACTTGGAAGCGCAGCATTTTAAATTAAATCTCTTTTTTTTCTAAATGAGTGTGGTACACCACTTTCCTCCCTTATCATTTATGCATTGGGTGCAAATGTTTTTCCCCTGTTACTGTGCAGAAGTCTCTACTGCTCTGGGACAAATCGGATGCTTTGGAATTCCACAGCCATCAGTCTTTGCGTGTTTGCATTCGACTCCATCCTTGCCAGCTCAACAGCGTTCAGCCTGCCATTCGACAGGGCAGAAATCGTCCTCTGCCAAAGTGTTTACGTTACCAAACATCCCAGATGGAAGGATCAGTGTTTGATGACAGCCCATTAATGGATATTTACCTTCAGCAAGGAGAAGCCATGTAGCCATGTGTCTCCACCTACTGTAACAGCCCTGAACAGCACAAAGACAGCTTCAAAAATAAATTCATCTTAAAAAAATGATTCACATTCATCTTTAAAGCATATCAAGTGGATAATAGCAATAATTGTTCTAATTTAAAACTGTTAAAACAGTTAATTCAAAACTGTTTGAATCCTTTGGAACAACAGATTGAGGATGGAACTGGATGAATTACAGGGGGTTTGAAGTCCACCATCCACAAAGGGCATCAGCCTGCTGAGCTCATCTCCACCCACAAAAAGTTCATTAAACATTAGCCTACTGAATTAATCTGATTTGAGGAATCCAGAGGCTGCCATTTCTCTAGTGACTGCGTGAGCCAGTCAGTGGCCATGGGCCTTATTCATGATAAGCTCTGAGCCAATCAATGGCCATGGGCCTTATCCACGATAAGCTCTGAACCAATCAGCGGCCATGGGGCTTATCCGTGATAAGTGGTGTGTGAAAATGGAAACTGATTAAAATTTGTGGGAAAGGGTTTCACTTGACCTCACCACTTACCCTTCACAATGCAGCACATGGCATTCATTTACTGTGCCTAAGCTTTCAATGGCTTGCTCATCTTTGTCCTAAATTCCAGCGAATTCACATTCATGCACAGGCATCAATGCATGTGGACAGATGTCAATCAGTTGATCAGTGTGTTCAACAGAGTTTTGTGTTTTCTGTTAGGATTCCTTTTCCAAGCACCTTCATTTCATCCCTTTCTAAATTAATCTAGAGCATTCTTCATTCAATACAGAACATTCTTATTTGACTATTAATGTGATAAGATTTGAGAAAAAAGTTAATCTATATTGACCTGCAACCAACATCATTCATTTGCATGCAGGCATTACCAAGGGTTAATGGAGGCTATGTTCAAAACAATGTTTGCTTGTCTATTTCTCTATTAATTTTTGAAATTAAATAAGAGTAAGCAGAGGGTCAATAAAGTTATAATTAGTTGTTTAAAATCCATTAAAATGGCTCTTAAAATATGATTAAAAGAATATTGTGTCTTGTATATATTAAAAATAAATATGACAGCGTGTATGCAAAAAACTGAGAGATACACAAGCATCCGTTACTATCATAATGTAATATAATATATTAATGCCACAATAACGAGTGCACAACAAACAATAAGTCAGATGTCTCATAAAACCAGAATCCTTTTATCTCTATCAATTGCACTCAGTCTATTGACATTAAATATTGATATGACTGTTTTTGTTATTTTTATTAATTTAGTAGTAGGAGTACTCTCAACGGACCTCGTGCTGACACAGCTGCGGTGCCTTGAACAGTATGGGACTCGGTTCAAGTTCCAGTGTTAATAGATAGATGGATGTATGACATTGGATTGTGTGGCTGCTGACTGGATATGACACAGTAAAAGAGCAGCTGGGGATATATTGTGGGCATTAAAGCTGCCACGCCAAAGCCGTCCAGCGATTCTTAAAAGTGGGAGATGACAGCAGACCTGGATGTATGTGTGGGCCCATCTGTAATTAAAGTCAGGGTTGTGTATGGACCGTCCTGCGCATTGTTAAAGTCAAGGTGGCTGTACAAGGTGGTATACAGTCCCCTGTGTGATTAATGTCAAGGTCACTTTGAGGTCGCCTTGATTTAGCTCCCATTAACTTTCGTGCCTCATGCAAGGTTGCAGTTGCTGTCTGCTAAGAACAATCTTGTGGGTCCCAGTTGGTGATAATCTCCCTGTGGCTTTAATGTATCCGAGATCTGTTTACCAAGTAGGGGAACCTTGCAAAGTCATTTTGTAATTTGCCTTTTTTTTTCTTTTTTTTTTTGTTTGTTCATCCCCTAACACGGTAATAGAAATGGAATTGGCTTTTTGATCAATGACACCAGTGGTTACCTTGATATATTTAATAAGCTCTGCAACCTTGAGCCATCGTTGTGTCTGCATCCAGGATGCCAGTCCAGGTAAGCACTCCTCCAATCCTGCCTCCACATTCTCGAAAACACAATTTAAAGGTTTACACTGTGGTGTATTGGTATTACATCATTTATTTGATTATGCCCTTTTCAGGGCCAAATGATACAGCTTTTGCATATTGGACATTTTTTACAAGTGGATTTTCACAGAAGCAGCTCGGAGTATGTTGCTCATGAATGTAATGGCAGAGCCCTACAAGGAATTACAACCCACAACAAGACCAATTCCACACTTTGACCTACATTCAATTTGTTCATACAAATGTATGCATTTTTCAATGTTTCATTCATTCTTATTTATATGTGTGGATAAGAACAATAGAACCCACACTGTGGCAAAGTGCCACAGCAATGTATAATCACTTACTGAGCCATGATTATTCTGTCTCGCTCTCTAATTATTATTATTATTATTATTATTATTACATAAGCTGTACTTTTACCTCTTATTAACACTATAAGCAAAGAGTTGAGGCCACATTCAGTGTTTTTAGTGAAATGTGGTTGACTCTCAGTATTTGTGCCCATAACTTGATACAGCAGTGGCTTACAGTGAGACAGAGGAGACATGGGTCGCCCAGACACGGAGCTGCAGTGATGATTCTTTTCCTTCCCCATGGTCTGCTTGGAAGCATTAATGGCTGAATAGATAGGAACAGACATGGATGAGGTTTGTAACCAGCCTTGCGGGGTCGCTGAGAGGGAGTCAGGGCTCGCAACATCTGCATCTGCGCCTCGGACAAAACACTCAGCTCGCTGCCGAGCACGACGCCTAATTCTGTCCAAGTTTGAAGGTTTTTATTGCATTATCTAACTTTACGAGTGTTCGTTTTTCGCTGTTAGGAGGTCAAAGCCGAAGGCCAGGCAGGCGGCTTTCACAAACAAGCACAGCCTCTCCAGTATGGAGCTGGAGCAGGCACTGTTCAGTTATGATGCATTTCACTCGGGCTTGCACTGAAGAAGAGCCATTGATCCCTACTTATGGTTGAGGTTAAATGCGCTTAATCTTTTCAGCGTTGTCTTTTCATTAGCTATGCTTTGATCTAATTAACACAGCTGCCGCACACAGCGAGTTGCAGTAAGCTACATATGTTTCGAGTCACACATACCGCAGGGGTCTCAGAGAGGAATACCATAAATGACAACTGAAAACAAATTAATTCCACACCAAAACAGAGGTGTTAGGAAACTTAGAGATTTCCAGAAACCTTCTCCCCCAGAAATCTCACAGGAGATGATGAAGGTGCAATACATGATAGCTTTGCATTTAACAACTGTGAACAAGGCTTCCAGGCTTAGACACTACCTGTAGACTAACAGAGACGCAGAGAGAGAGGGCGACAGAGAAATGACAGGAGATCAGTTCAGGAGAAGTAAAGGCAGGATGAAAGGATAGCAAGAGACACAGGATGAGCAACAGGATTTTGCAAGAGTTTTATCGTTGGGAAGGTGTTTAAGCATAACGTATGGCTTGTTACTCTGCATTGCACCATCTTTGCCATTTACTAATGATCTCCCATTGGAACATTTTAAGGCAGAATCCTTCTCACAGCAGTTCTTTGTCACTTTTATTTTGCTGCAGCAAAACCCATAATTCACTCAGATTCCTTTTGGCTTCATTTTCTTTCCCGAATGAAAACAGTCGTGTGGCTTGACTTCCTCGTCATCTGAAAGCAGGAAAAAAAAAGACTCTGATCCTAACAAGGAGAGCACCATTAAGTACACTTGGCACAGAAAAGAACCTCAAAGGCCTTCTTGGCACCAAAGAAGGTACAAACTGGGGAGGATACAGGTCCAGACTCATTGGCCTTCAGGGTTCTTAATCACAGTATATTAAATATAACCATTATTGATGCTTTTATCCTGGGTAGCTTTTGCCAGATTAATTAGGCTTTCCAATAATACTTCTACATCAGGGTTTATACTACTATTAGCATGATGAAAGCTTTTTTCAGACAAAGAAAGCAGTCCATTTTTTTTGTTTTGGGTTTTTTTTTGTTTTGTTTTGGTTTAACATGACTGATCCTAGATTATACAATTCCTGCATATCTCAAGTCTCAGCAAGTTATGAGCCTGAGTTGAACTCTAGCATAGCAGTTGCAGGACATTCTCATTGGAGTCTATTTTAGTGAGTGCACCAAATGTGAGGTCAAAACACATGGATTCCTCTGTGGTTTGAAGGCATATTTTCATGTAGCTTTTGACAAGCCTAGTTTTGTGTTCCTGTATGTCTGGTGGAATGCCCTGGAAATCAAAGGAAAAACTCATTGAAATAGCACAGTAATATGCCTGTTGTTTTGATGTCCTCCCATAAAATGGGGGAAAAAAACCAAAGCAGGAAGCCTCTTCAATGGTGTGCTTTGAGATTTTCATTTATTATTTTCAGCAGTTAACCTTTATTTCTGCTCTGTTTATCTCTTTATGTTTACTGCAATTGAAAACGATTAGTGGACTTTGCCGTCGGAGAATCGAGAGGCAGTTTGGGGGTGGACCGAGGTGAACTCTCCCTGCCCTCTACATTAACTGCCTTGCATTTAAACTTTGAATCTGATTGGCTGTAAGGTACAGTGGCAGAACTAACCCAGCTCCCGCTTGCAAACTGATATTTCACTGTAGAGGACCTGGCAGGGCATGTGTGAGAAGCCATTACCACAAAATAACTTTCAGCTTGACTGCGGTGGTGCTCCTTGTCTTCTGCAAATAACAAAAAAAAGTTTCTTTGTAGTGCAAATTATGCCCTCGCACACAAATTCACTTTTGACTTATCACAGAGGTGCAGGCTGTTCCCCGACTTTTGCTCACCACCAATTTTTGCAAGCCTGAGTTGTAAACTCTATTCCGACCACACAAGAAGGTGCCTAATCTACCAGTGGCAAATTAACAAAGTGGCAAAGTCATTTCTGTTTGTTTATTTATTTATTTGCGAATTCACAATTAAAGCCTGTGTCCATGCGTGACCTATTTAGGTTTCTTTATCTCTCTCTCAGGTATGCTGTTCATCCTGCTGGAAAATGTAGGGGGGAGAAACGCTTCTACAGATTAAAAATAAGTCTCTTTTTATTTATTTATTTACTTCAGGATTGCGGGGGTCTTCTGCTCTTTTGTGTGGCGATTCAGCACGTAGCACAAAACCAAAGACTTCCTGTGATGGATTCTTTGCCATTCATTTCCGGGCAAAAGGATTTTTTTTTTTTTAACCACCATCCATCTTTGTCAGTTACTCTTGAGTTAGTGTTGCCATCTAGTGGCGCCTCTATCTTTTCTCCCTCCATTAAAATATAAAAAATAATCCAGTGGGAGGGGGATGAAAGTCTGTGATAAGGATGTGTCACATTTTTGCGTTTCGCACTCACATCTTCTCAATGTCTCTCTACAAGAAACTGAACTCCTGGAAGAGGCTGGCTTGTTGATGAATCTCAGTCGGCCAGTAGCTTTTTTGATAAATGTATTTAAATTGCTCCTTTGCTTTGTTTTTTTCCCCACTTCTTCAACACTTACTTGTCTGCATTGCTGCGAGTGAAACATCTATTGTGGGTTTTCATACCCAAACAAAAGTGGAGCAACCCATGACAAATGCCTTCTGCTGGCATTCTGCAGGCTCGCAGTCTCTCCACGCGCCGGAAGAGACAGGGCCTCCAGAATTAACGCCCAAGCTAGCAGATGTATAATATTTCCATAACTCAGTAGGCTGAACTGATGACGGGGCTGTGAATCTCAAACACGCAGCCCATTTCCCTCCCTCTCGCAGTCGCCCGGGAATCGGAGTGTCCTGACATAAATATCACAAGCGCGTGTTGGAAGGTCTGCTCTAATGAAGGAAGGAAGGGGCTGTGATTCATGAAGGCTTGCCGCAGCCTCTCTACAAGCAGAACTGGCTGGTGTGTTACTCGGCCTAATATCTGAGCGAGAGTCAAGTGTGTGTGTGTGTGTGTGTGTGTGTGTGTGTGGCAAGGAGGAGGGAGTCATATGTGTGAAATATGTGGAACACATTGTCCTGTGGAGTCACTCTGTATTTAATGATGTGTTTTTTCGTAAAGAGGAAAGAGGATAACAAATCTCTACACCACACCCACTCACCCAACTCTTGTTGCATCAGCTGTTACTGTAGCCAACCTCCTAGCCTCTATCTGACTCAAACTCTTCTCCTCCTACCTGCAGGTCTCCATCCCATGCTGCATATGTAAGGGTCCTCTTCCTGGCCTTCATGGCCATTCTTCCTCCTGGAAATCAGTTCAACAAGTACCCATCCTTAGACCACCCCAGAAAGTGCACAGTCGGGGACCTTGCAGCATCATCCTTCAGCTACAATGGTCTGTTTCCTGAGGGACCATACTACAAGTTAAGACAGAGATTCCAGCAGACTGGGCCCACATACATATAATTCTGTCATTTCTCATTAATCTCCTTAAACTTATTTCTGTCCTTTGGGAACCTCTTTTCTTGCTGAAATAAACTTTTACAAGTGGGCTGCTGGGAATACAACACAAGTGATATTCATCTTGTGCTCTTAAAGGGGTAGATCAGGAATGCAAAATGTGCCCCCTTAAATGTCTAAATAAAACATCTTTAGTCATTTTAGTGTGATATCAGCTAAAAGATCTCACAAATCATTCAAACAGCTTCACACATACACATTTGTTCACTCAATCTCTCACAACAAACACAATGACAGACACACATGCACACACACCATCTTACGAATATCAACACACACTCACACAGACACTGTACATACACTGTACACACGTGCACATAGTCAGAGCATCATACACACTCACATGCATTCACACACTCACACTCACTGTTTTGCCTTCTCACACATTCAGACATACAGAACCAGATAAACACACACACACACACACACACACACACACACACACACACACACACACACAACTCCACGTACTGTATATTCACCCCTTTCACCCATATTCTCTCTGTCTCTCTGTCTCTATCTCTGTCTCTGTCTCTCTCTCTGTCTCTCTCTTTCTCTCTCTCTCTCTCTCTCTCTTTCACTCTCTCTCAGTCTTTTTCTCACACTCTTTTCCTCATGAGCACACACACAAAGATTACAATGCCCTGCACTGGTCAATAGGATTTTTCCCCTGTTGTTATATCTCTCTGATCAATATCAGTCTGGAGAGGATCTATCTCTCATTCACTTCAGTGTGGATTTCAGGGATTGTGATTGATGAGCACTGGACTGCTTAATTCTAAAACTGTGGTTTCAGTAATTATTACCCACAATCCCCTAAAGAAAGGGAATTTGAGAAAGAAGAAGAGGATGAAAAGAAGACTGTCCTCTCTTGACTCTCTCTCTCTTCCATTGGCTAGAGCATGTAAATAAAACACAGAGTTCTGCTTCTGGGCTTTCTCATTGAGAATACAGAGGATATGTGGCTGTGCATCTGACAGGTATACAGGATGATTGTAACGCACTGTGTTTTTCTGTCAATGCTGACAGGTCAGCATGAAGGAGCCCAGTTTCAGGAAGGCTCTGCAGTTTCTATATATTCTATATTCTCTCTCTCTCTGGGGTGTGTGTGTGTGTGTGTGTGTATGCATATGTATTGTTTCAAATTTGCCAGATTCTTAATGAAGCAGAGCACATAACTACTTATCAACAGCTCAGGAGTGAATTATTGATAAAAAAAAGTTTTTTCCCCTATTAGCTGAAATCAGTAGCTTGATTGGATCTTTTTTTAGTTTGTTACATTGGCATAACTGCATGAATCTTACTGGCACACTCTTCAACAGTTATAATTGGTGGAGTATTGATGCAATCTACACAGTAATATAATAAGGGCACACATTGCCTCTCCCTCATTATCACACAGTATGCTTCTAGTAAGCAAAAGGATGCATTGCACATAAATGATACCCCCAACATCTATCCCTGAATAAAAAAAAACTATGAAATGTAAACAATAAATATCAATTTTATCAATCAGATCAAAAAGCAGACTGTAGATTTAAACTGATGGATTGTGACCCAAGATGTGTATGACCTACTCATCCTGCAAATCACTGTGGATTTACTGCTAGTGAAGCAATAGTTATCACTGTATTCTACCTTTGCTATGTTGACTGTGCAGTAGTTAAGGTGGGCAGATACTTTCATATATACAATGGGGTGATTATACATGGAGTTGTGTGTGTAGCAAAGGGAGAGAGCAGTCACCCCAGCCAGCCTCGAACCCGGGTCTACAGGGTACCAAACCTGCAGCTTGACAGCAACGCCAAAGAGCCAGGCTCGTTGATATGGCAGTCAGAGAGCATACTCAACCGTAGTGACAGCACTCTGTCACAGTGCATCTGCCTGTCAATCTAGTTTGCTAGCTCAAACAGTTTGGTAGCTAGCTAGCTCCTAGCAGTAGCACTGCAAATTTATTTATGTAGCTCATATTATTATCTGTAAAATCATAGTTAAATGTTAGTTAGCTAACTTTATTTGACCAGGTAGCTAGCTTTAAGCTATACCAGTCAATTAAACGGCTGGCTGGCTCGCTATTGATCATGGCGGGCATCAGTTTGTAGCCATCTTAGAACAATTTTTAATGATCACAGTACAGTACATAGTAATTGCAGCCTATGTGTCCTTGATTTATCCATGATATTTTATGATATCTTAGCCTGTTACCATGCACTATCCAGTCCTTATCTTCCCTGGCTGCTACTTGGAGAAAATCATTAAATAAAAAGACTAAAATTTTACCCAGAAGATGTTCACACTGACCTCTTATCTCTGCGATAATTGGCTTTTTTGCTGGGGCCTTATCAGGGTGTGAGTATTATTATGGAAGAATCAAATGAAAAGAAATGTTAGATCTGCCTTTTCAAGCTGTTCAATTGGATTAGCGGAAATCAGCAACACATTGCGTTGGTTGTGGAAATGGGATGGGGAAAAAACACAGGGCTGACGGCTGAAGGCTAATGTATGTAACTACAATGGCAACTCTCTTTGACAGAAAAGTCCTCTGCATTTTGGGGATAAAATGAATACAGCTAAAATATTAATGTTATTCAGCTGTGTTATTAATGCATCTGCTGTCCCACAAAAAAACTACACAATACTGTGAATGTCAGTTAGAATGTCAGTGTCAAAGGGTTAAACCCTGGCAATGTCAATCAGAGAAACAATTGTCAAAAAAATACTTCAGTTTATTGATCAGACTAATTAGAAAAATATTCGCTGCCGCCCTACTCTTGCTCCCCGCAACCGAACTGAAGAAGCGCTCTCAGTGGCGACCGGGTGGCAGCTGTAATCACAGCTACAGAAAGTGTGCGAGGTGAAGAGGCACGGTGTACGCCGGCCAATTACATGGCGGGATGAGCAGATGCGGAGGTACGAGCAGCGAAGGCAGAGCCCAGCCTAGCGGAGCCCGCCGAGTGTCTGTTTGGACATCTGGGGCCCCTTCGCCGAGGCCTCCGCTCGTGCTCCCCCCCCTTGAGCCCACATCACTGGACCGCGAACGACGAGCCGGTCCGCATCCCCTCCACTTGCGCACGGAAGGATTTCGCTTTGGCAGGCAACATCTCTCTCTCCTATCACCCCGGAATTGGCACTCTGGCAGAATTTGAGGGCTGCCAAGCCACGCTCAGAGGCCAAGCTGACTAATTTCACTTTGTTTGTTCGCTCGTTCGTTTGTTTGTTTGCTCCTGTTGGATTACTTGACATCAATCAATCAGTCGCTTCTCTAAGCCATAAGGGCCTCAGCAGCACAGCTGCCGTCCATGAACTATTGATGCGGGATGTATAATTCAGACCCCCGCAGGGACCCCGCCCGGTCCCTGCAGCAGCCCCATCACCGTGTGTCCCGAAAAACAAAGTGCCATGGGACGCGCGCGGGTCGTTCACCTCCCGCCACTCAACTTGGTCACGCGTCCCAGCATGCAAAGGAGAACCTTCAAAAGTTGCAAGTCGCTCGGGGAGGACTGTCCGTCCCCGGTCACCTTTCCTGTAGGGACAGGTATCTTTCTCTCGCCTCTTTAGTCGCATGCATTAGGAGGGGACAGAGAAGCCCCGCCACTTCGGCTCGCTAAACGCCGACACCCTGTTCCCTGATGGTTTGTCTGCTGTCAGGAGAGTGAACAAAGTGACATTTCTACAGGGGAGCGCGCTGCCTGTGTTCTTGTTTTCCCTGTGATGCGTCATACAGCAGGTTCACACAGATGTTTCAGGCTTCTGCAGGCAGGGGATTTTCAACTCGGCTGACGTCTGTCACCGTATCAGAAAAATTGTTTGAATAATCTCAGGTCAGATAAAAATGTTTCCATGACACATTGATGTAATACTCTGCACATATCCTTTCACTACGTTCTAACGAAAAATCCACACCCTGCCATAATTAAATGTAATAGAAAAATGCATTCGTTTTCAGCTTCCATTATTATATATTTATTGCATTTGGATGTATTTATTGCAGAGACGGAGAGTCTATGATCATGTTTAAGAATTGAGACTTATCCACTAAAGGGGGACACAAAGGAGCAATACAATTAAGCCTTTAACTGTGGTATTTTTGCATAAAATACTGTGGGGTGAGATGACTACTCTGCTCTAAACCTCTGCTCAGTAATAGAAATGAATTAATGCGATGTAGCTGTAGGAAACTTTACAAGCCATCCTCATATTACGCTTCTGCTAAATATCTGAAAAGATTCAAATGATTAATTTCTATATTTTTATTACTTTTAAAGAATTAATGTGCCTTCCATTTTCTTCTGGCCACAAGTTTCGCTTTTTTTCAGCATAAAGCATGTTGGATTTGCTGACTTGCAGTTTTGGGAACTTAGAGCTTAAAAATTGGTACCGTGCTTCTCATAATTTTCATTAAAGAGGACTTGTGTGGGAGGCATACATTATGCGGGAATGGGATGATTAAGTTATGATAATAGTGTAATAATATTATGGATTATTGAGGTGAGGGGACTCATTCCTATACAGCTGTTTACAGACATTCTTTCTTATTGTGATGGATTTGTTCCTCCTCTCTCTTGTTTCTTTTTCAAAGACTGCTGTAAAGGCCATACTTTTCTGGGCCCTACAGTCAATTATTATATAAATAGTTGTTTTGCTTGTTTTCACTTTTTCTGCAACTGCTTTTTAATAAAGCACCCAATCACATTCAAATGGCCTTGGATTACTCCAGGTCATATTTTTCATTTCAGGATACTGTTCGATTTTCTGCTAACCTCTCTGCCTTGTTTGCAACAGGCTAAATGGACCAAGAAGAGAACAATGGCAGTTGTGGACACATAATTACTAAGTATTTGCTTGACAGATGTCCTTATCCAAGGCACCTTACATAACTTAGGCTTTAGACATTATCCAATTCTGGCTGGATATTTAATGGGTTCATTCAGATAAAATGGCTTGCTTAAAGGTACAGCTGCAGAGTTCTAACTGAAATTTTCACCTGAAACCTTCTGTCAACTATATTAAACTACTCATTATGTTGTATAACATTTTATAATTATTCATTGACGACCATCAAGGGAACGTGTTGCCAAGGTTATACCCCCGGTCAAACATAGTTTAAAGTGTGGATTGTTATGTGGGTCACGCCTATGTGGTCATTCTGAAATCCTTTCAATGTTAATGATCAGTATCACCATCACTGCTAATGCATTTCAGAATGGGAGGGGTGTGAAATCAGTTTCACTGTGGCAGTAGCTTAGTGTGTGGATTAGTGCCAGAGCCATGCCCCCTTACCACAATACCACATCAAAATTGTAGCACTGAGCACAAACAAACAACAACAACCTCAAAATAAGGAGGGAAAACCTGGGAGTGCAGACAGATTTAAGAACTGGTGCAGGACTGACACACGCATTTTGATGATGAGAAAATCATTGTTCATGGATGTAAAATCAGTTCTTGGATTCAATTTTAGTGAAACAACACAACCAACACATCCTAAAAAAACATTACCTCCTCTACATTTAAGTCTCAATCTGGAAGATGCGTCTGGAAAGCAGTGTGAATAAACTCATGGGGAAGTCTAAAAATGGAGGAGAGAGGAAATAAAGAAAAAAAAAAAAAAAAGAACAGTCTTTGTCTCCACCAAGTGGTGCAGTAGGACAATATACCCTTCTATTTACACACGTATTTTCAATCACTTCATGTCTGTAAGATTTTACTGTCTGTTTGAAGATGGCTGGCAGCATGTTCAGACCCACTCAGCATGGGATCTCTCCCGACCTGTATTTTAATAAGTCGTGCACAGTTTAATTAGATATGCCTTGGAGGAGCAGAGACAGCTGTACAGTATACGTTTGTATCGCAGGAAATGCTTACAACCAAAAGCACTCATGGAAACAGCTATAAATTTAAGGGGGAGCTGTGACAAGGTGTCAAGATTTTACAACTCAGATTAATGGAAATAAAATACTGCCAACCACAGTACGCTCGACTGACTCTCTACATGGATCTGAAGTAAAAAAGGAAAAGGGCTGTAAAGATGCAGTGATACTAAGCGGTGGGGTCTCGTCAGTACTGTGCAGAGATTTCAGAAGCGTCAAATCATGGTGTGAAAACAGACCTCCTCTTCGTGCATGGCGAGCTCATAGCAACTGTGCCTCTGGCATCATTGGGACCAATCAGAGGCTGAGGCTAGTGTCTGGGGTGTGAAAATTTAAGCCCTGATTCAATATATCCATAATGCACTTTGCCCTTATGTTTGAGTGACAAATTTAAGACAAGTTCAAGCAAGCATGTATTAGATCTGTCAGTTTCATTTGCTCACACATCTTTTTGTCACTTATTTAAGTGAAAGTCAAACTTTTTGTGGATAAAAAAATACTTGCACAAATTTTCTACATAAAGTAAATGTCATTTAATTATTTTTGTTATTATAACACATCATCCAAATGAAACAGTGAAATGTATCCTTGCAATAGTTAATGTGGTTGTAAGTGTTAAGTACCCCAAAGTCCTGGTTTCTACTGACCTGTCTAAGCTGTCAGTATGCCATTGTAATGCAACCCAATGTGACAATCCACCTCACCTGACCAGGTCCTAAGTACTGTTTAAGTACTGCTGACCCCAGAACAGTTTTTGAGTTAAACCTTAGTATACTTGTCAGCATTGAGTGTGCAAATAAACAAGTGAGATTGCTTGCTTGACAGATTTGTATGTATGTTCACTACTTTATGACAGAGAAAGAAACCATAGAGACCATAATGAAAAGATTATAGCAAATTGAAAAATGCTGATGCAGTGCACATCACAGGATATAAAAGTTTATTTTCTAGTGTGAACTATTGATAACAAAACAAGTGAATGAGACTGGGGTACAAAGCTTGGAGTCAGCGTTATCAAAAACTGGCAATACACACACCTAATGGTCAGTCCAGGTGTGCCAATGGCAGTCAGTCAGTTTCCCTACAATCTTTGGTAAACACTCTTACAGCCAGCTGATGGTGATTCCTTGTGCTGTATCGGGGACGGCAGCCACAAATGTCACCGACTGTCAGGGGTATGTATCCTTACAGTCAACCAGGCTAAGACTGCTGTAAAGTTCCTGTGCATTGCATGTGGTTTAACTGGATTACAGCTGGAGCTGGTCAGAGGAAACACATCCCCTGATTGCCACACCACTAGGCAGCCTTTTTTTCATTTCTGCTAACTGAAGCACGGGGGGTTGGGTTTAGGTAGTACTTGGATAGGCAACATCCTGGGGAAGTCAAACACTAGAACTGGTGATGTTGGGTCATTCGGGAGCAGCCCTCCCAATGGACTAAGTACAACATCAGTGACAAAGTGCAGCATGTGCTACAGGAGATGCCAGCTTCCATATGATACACTAAACTGGGGGCTTGACTCACTGTGATCATAAAAGACGCCATGGCACTTCACACAGAGTAGGTTATTCCTTAGATTATACCTGTGGGTACTCTTATAACAGATCCCCACTGCGGCTGCAGAGGCATTTTACACTTAGAAATAGAGCCAATATAATCACTCTACCTACAAGCACACGCAAGAGCTGAGCTGCCATGATGGATAGGGTACAATCTTAGTCCAATTTCAGGTGTAATTTTTGATCTATGATAAAAGCTGGCTGTGGTTATAGCACATTAGGTGGCCATTTCTTTGTACATCAGGAAAGACTAGACTATGTGGGGCTTTTCAGGGCAGTCTGTATTCACTGCTGAGCGGAGAAAGAAATGAATAAGAGATTTTTTAATCTGCACATTTTACTCCATACTCTTTCCGTGAGGAATTCATAAAGTGTCAACAGTGCCCTCTATTGGCAAAGTGAACATGCTTCTCAAGGACTGAGCTGGCAATGAAAATGGCATGGCGGCAATTTTCTAAATGGATGCGAATGCTCTGTGTGTGAATTCTGAATGAATATTCAGAATAAGCTGTTTACATCTGTCACTCGTATCTTCAGTTTACAAACAGATTTAGCGCAAAGCAGAATGGAGGTGGCCAATCACCACTTAGAACTGACTTATGTTTAAAACACGTCATGTGGTGTTGTAAATCCTTAATCTCTTTTTTATTAACAAGTGCTGCATGGTTTTTGATTCCTTTCATGCCAAACAGGGGGTAAAGAAATGTACTCATCCACAACATAATAAAAACATTTTAACTGGTGGACTGCTTATCACAGGGGTGTCTGCTAAGTACATAATGTTTCATTTTACTGAGACATTTTGGTCAACCTTTTTTTGTTCAGGAATAGAGCATTTCACACCCAGATTTGCATATGAGATTGCCAAAAGATGCTTTCAGGGATGTGCCAAATACTGTACAAAAGCTTTGTCTCTTTCTCTCTTTGCTGAAGTCTCCAGCGAAACTTCAGTAATGAGAATAAAAACAAACGCGAAGCAGCTGCCTTTCATTGTTAACCAGCTGAGAAAGAGCTCAGAGGAGCGGTTGCTTTTCATGTGCGTTTTGCTCCTGGTTTGTCTGCCTCCACCCACGCCCCCAGGTATCTGTTTTTTATTTAAATCCTTCAACTCACTTGGCATTTTTGGCCCAGTTCTATTTTAGTGTTTCATCCCTGAGCTGTTTTTAATTTTAGCTTCTCTGTTGTACATTTCGTGGCCATACACACACACACACACACACACACATACACACGTGTCTGTCTGTCTGTCTGTCTGTCTGTCTGTGGAGAGGAATTGCATTCTCTTACTGTCAATATCAATCCATACACTCCTGCCAGATCAGTCTGTTCTGCAACCATCTTTTCTGTACTCTGGGCCCCCTTGATGTGGAATGAGCTCCCCACCCCAGTTAGAACTGCTGCATCGCTGGTTATCTTTCACAGCAAAGTGAAAACTCATCTGTTCAAACTGCATTCTGGTTAAACTAAAGCATTCATGCTATATACTCAAACACATTTGCTATATTCTAAAACTGTTCTTGTATGTACTATGCACTTAACAGAGTATGACATGTTGTGTGTTGACTCCCACTCTCAGATTGTGACATTGGTTTAGTATCTGCTCTTAGCTTAAGCTTCTTGTATGTATGCTTATAAGTCGATCTGGTTAAGAACAGCTGCTAATTGGCCACATGTAATGTAAATGTGTGTAGGTGTTTGTAGTATGTACTGTTTAGCATAGAGCATGCCCTTTGTTTATGTAAATGTTATTTAAATACTGTTTTTTTATTACTGGGGTGAAGGGTGCCTAGAAAGTGAATGAGTATTATATCATTTTATTCAAACTATGTTTGATGTTATTGTCTTTGATATTTTAATTTCTATGCTATGTATTATTTTATTTATCATTTTATTTGTCATGCATCAGACATACATAAAATATACCATGTTCTACTTACAACAATAATCCAGGATGATTTATTTCTTAGAAATGTATGGAAAGCAGTGTTTCAAATGAAAGGATATAAATGTTATGGCTAAAGAAAAAAAAAACTTCCTCTTGTCCATTGTCCAATGTCCTTATCTAAGTCAAAAAAAAACATATTTTCGGTGTTCAGCGTTTTTAAATCCTTTATGAAATTGGTCGACAATGATACGACTCATCTTAATTATTTCTATCATTGGCTCTGTGGTGCTGTTTGTATGATGGGAATGCCCAGTTTCTCCACGGCATTCTGTCACTAGTCTTAAACTAAAGTAGAACTCAAGAATGTCGGCAGGCACTTAAAATATTTTATGTGCCAGGTACTTTGGTGATTAGGACGCGATAGGATACATTGTATTTAAATTTAGATTTTTTTTTTCATTAGGCCCTAATTATAGCCATTTGCACTCAGCTGAGTACCCTATAGAATATTGTGAGTTATACAAGACCCAGAAAACGTGACAGAATTCAACTTTCATCGTCAGAAGAACTGGCTCTTTTCTGTATTGGTATTTAATTGGTATTTAATCATTTTATTTCAAATTCAACTCTATTTTCCACAATGCTGTGCAAAATGGTGGGCGTGATTGTACGTCATTCTCCGTGACGTAATGGTATAGTAAATGGCAAGATACCATAATTGTTGCAGTGTTGTCTTTGGAGTGCCTTTGTGTCAGCCAGTGTGTTAATATTTGCCTGCTAGCTAGCGGTTGTTTTACTTTTATTTCGTTTTAATCTGCTATTTATGTCTTTAGCTACATAGGTTGCAAGCTATATGTGTTCGGATATCAACTGAAAAGTATAGTCAGTTAGCTAGCTAGCTAGCCAGCGTGTTAGCTTCCAGTCAGTAACAGTTAGCAGTAAAGAGGTAGCTCGCTACCTAGCCACACAGTTATTAAAACAGCTAGCTAAGATAGCTAGCTAGTGGTGTTCATATGCTGTGTTCTTGATGAATATGGTGCTATCTAGAGAGAAGAGACGAAGAAGAACCTTGTCAGATTATCGCATCCGAAACGACATTTTGTGATCCGCTGACCTGCCGAAGACCGAAGTGGAAGAACAGTGAAACGTTACCCGCTAACAGTGGCTAGCTAGCTAGCATTTCCTGCTATTTGGCGCATTCACTCTCTGAGGCTGGCTGACCGGCTAGCTAGCTAATATTAACATCAGCAGGCAGTGTTCCCTGCAGCACAAAAGTCGATTCTATTGATCTGCACAACATGAAAATCAAGGATGCTAAAAAACGTTGTAAGTTCCATTCATTATTATAATATCTGACATTTCTGTTGCACAATGATGAAGGCTGTTTAGGTAGGCAACCTAGCCGCTGTGGAGTCCGCACGGACATTTTAGTGGGCTCATCAGTTTTCGTTACGAATGGTGATGATGATGGCGGTAGCTAGTTTAGCGAAATAACGAAAATATGTGTTTTTGAGCATACTGCTTGTCATCGTCCGAGTCTTCATGGTCGCCATGGACTCTTTTACTCAGTGTCGTGAAAAATTCAGGGATTTGTCATACGTTAACTTGGCTGTCCTACCTGGTTGTCGGCTCGGTTGTTAGTTAGGTGATGCAGACGGCTAACGTTACCTGTAGTTACTGCCGCTAGCTATCTTATACATAATGATAACGATTGCTACGTAAGTGGCTATCTTGTTACAGGCCTATAGTGGGAAAAAATGTTGTCTTCTTCGTATAAATAGATGTCGGTACCTTGCCATAGGTTGCTAGAGTTTTTGTTGTTGCTACCTCGAGACTTGGTTGGCTGCATCAAGTTAGTTTCTGCATGAACAAATCCTGATTTGTTATTACTAATGTGTCTATAATTTTTTTCTGTTCGTCTTCACTTGCATGGACCGGTGTTCTGCAGTGATGTCACATTTAAATATAGTAAAGAAACATTACTTCATAGCTTCATTGTTGCCGCGTGAAGGAACGACTTATTCATTGTTCACTACAACTTTAAAGAAACTGTAGCAATAACGAAGATCAAATATCCTAAGCAATAATGACGTTGCACCACAACACTCTTTCCTCTAATCTCTTCCTCCAACCTGAATCACTGTCCACATCTATTAGTGACAGCTTTATGCAGGGATAGTATCTTTCAACCTGAGCTCCCCCCGTGTCTGCAGCCTTCCCTTGGTTCGGGATGGATATCGGCGGGACCCTGGTCAAGCTGGTGTACTTCGAGCCGGTGGACGTCACGGCGGAGGAGGAGCAGGAGGAGGTCGAGTGCCTCAAGAGCATCCGCAAGTACCTGACCTCCAACGTGGCCTATGGCTCGACGGGCATCCGCGACATCCACCTGGAGCTGAAGGACCTGACCCTGCTGGGCCGCCGCGGCAACCTGCACTTTATCCGCTTCCCCACGCACGACATGGCCACCTTCATCCAGATGGGCCACGACAAGAACTTCTCCACCCTGCACACCGTGCTCTGCGCCACCGGGGCCGGGGCGTACAAGTTCGAGGAGGACTTCCGCACGGTGAGACCAGGGCGCTCTGGTAGGGCATGGTGTGGGGAGGCTCTGCCTGCATGAGAAGTGTTGCTAATGATATCGTACTTGGCTGCAACCTGTGCAAGCCACAGAAATCACAATGTCCTTTATTGACTGACTGAGTAAGCATCCCCTCCCTCCCCCACTAGACACTGTCTACCAAGAGGCAACAGGAAGGCCCTGAAGTAGTCTCAGCCCCTGAACAGTGCCGGCTAAGTTGTTCTGCTGGTTCACAAGAACTAGTTTGGAGCAGTTGCTGAGCAGATCTGTGTCGTATGGACACATCAGATTAATTGCTGATGTCTAATCTTATCTAGTAGTACAAAAGTCAAAGGATCTGCACAATGTCTCCGGAATGATGCAGGTGCACAAGATTTTTGAGATGCTCTCTTGTATGTTTTAAAAGAGCCTAACCTGAGATGCCTTTGAGTGTTAGCTTATGTTGTGTGATTGCAGAGTGTACCTGTGAAACAGTCCTCTTGTACCCCTTTCTGTTGCCAATCTCTAGACTGTGCGTGAGGGGACAGAAAAGAATAAAAACAACCATGTTTCCTCTTCCTCTTGGTAAAGATCGGAAACTTGCAGCTGCACAAACTGGACGAGCTGGACTGCCTGGTGAAAGGGCTGCTGTACATGAACTCTCCCAGTTTCAACGGCCAGGCAGAGTGCTACTATTTTGAGAACGCACTGGACCCGGAGCAGTGCTGCAAGACGCGTTATGACCTCCAGGACCCGTACCCTCTGCTGGTGGTCAACATCGGCTCGGGGGTCAGCATCCTGGCCGTCTACTCCAAGGACCACTACAAGCGCGTGGCGGGGACCAGGTACTCCACAGACTTCAGGCTGTCTGCTCTGACCTCACCGGGGTGTGAATGCATTTCAGATCCGCAAACTGAGGCGGAGATGATATTGCAGTACATTGTTTTGTGTAGCAGACACATTTATCCAGGGCGACTGGCAAAGCTTACATTTGAACACATTTGCAATTGATGTGGCCGGGATATTTCTGAAGCAGCTCAGGTTCAGTTCCTTGCTCAAGGGTATAACAGCAGTGCCCCGCCCAGGGTCAAAACCTGCAAACCCACTAGTTATGCAAGTCCAAGTCCACAGTACAATACATGGAACTGGGTTTGTCCTAGTTTTTCCATGAAAGCGAAGTTGTTGTGTTTTCATTCCATCTCCCTGAAGTCAGTGTTTGGAAGTGAGTTTAAGCCACCTGATATTTTGGGTGTGACAACCACTCAGAGACAGTTCAGCTCTAAAGCACGCAGAGCTGTAACCCTTGAGGGGGGGGGTTCCGGTAAAAATGTTAAGTGCCGGATGATACACACAGCTGGGAGTGAGAAGACTTTGTCTTCATTTTAGTTGCCAGACCGGTTTTACTGATGTAATGCGTGCTGGCACAGGGCTGAGGTTTTTGTACAAGTTGTTCTCCTGAGCTCCCATGACCTCCTGTGTCACTTGACCCTAACTCACGCTGGTTTCAGCCTCGGGGGCGGGACCTTCCTCGGCCTGTGCAGCCTGCTGACCGGCTGCGACAGCTTCGACGAGGCGCTGGAGCTGGCCTCCAAGGGGGACAGCGCCCACGCAGACAAGCTGGTGCAGGACATCTACGGAGGGGACTACGACCGCTTCGACCTTCCTGGGTGGGCAGTGGCATCCAGGTGGGTGAAGCGGCGGCAGAGTGAAGTGTCACAAAGGCCAAAATGGGTGACCCACTGATTTTCACCCACTATAGTCTTGGTCTGTGGAGTGCAGTGTCTTTTGGTCGATTCATAAGTCAGTGATTTACAGCATTTTGTCTTTGGAGAGTGATTGGGGAGGCTGGGGGATTGGTCCAGTTGGACCAATGATGCATGAATTCACATAAACAAATGTGGCTTTCAAAAATGCATTTGATTTCTATTTTTCCTCTACTGGTTTATGAAATTTATTCAAACATCTATTGCAAAGCACAGTGCAGTGTACTATCAAGAAAAAGAAAAAAAAATCACAGTCCAAGTTTAACGTTGCCTTGAGTGTGTTAATGTTTGATAAAACGTCTTTCGCCCGGCTGTACCGCCGGCCTGCTGCGGGTGAGAATAAACGGCTCTGCTATCCTGCTGAATTCCTCTACAGCTTTGGGAACATGATCCACAAGGAGAAGAGAGAAGCGGTGAGCAGGGAGGACCTGGCACGGGCCACGCTGGTCACCGTCACAAACAACATCGGCTGGATCGCCAAGATGAGCGCTGTAAACGAGGTGCCTTTCCTCATTCTCTAGAAGAAGTGCTTCCACTCGCAAACACAATAAAGGCACTGTTGCACAATAGATAGATAACATATGTTACACAAAAGTTAAACATTAACATGTTTGAACTGTTGACAGTTTTTTTTTTTATGTAATATTTGGAATATGGGCTAGAGGATACAAACATGTGATCTCAATGGAGTTTAGTAATCTCAGTGACTGGTAAATTGGGAGCTATCCATGTTTTTCCTTGGCATCTTTGTTAAAATGGTTAACTGAGGATTTTGTTCTTTAATATAAGATTTATTGTGAACAGATAAATTCATTTTGGAATCTCACAAAATGGCATCCAGCCGTTACGTGCTTGTAACAGAGAGCAGGGTGTTCCATCATCCGTCATAAAACAGTGCCTTCCCCACCATGTATACACGTGCACATGATTTCATAAGTGTGCTACACCTCTGTCCAGCAGAATACAGCTCGTAGACATTAACCTTTGTCAGCATTTCTACTGTTACTCTTCAAATTACTCTAAATAAGTGAAATATAAATAAGATAAGATTATATCATAAGGCGTCCAAGTCTAGTTTGTGGTTTGTTTGTTTTTTGGTGTTAATAAGATTACATTATATTACATTCATTTAGCAGGCAGCACCAAAGAACATAAGTGTATCTATTCAAGTTGAATGAGCAGCAGTGTCAGACCAGGCTAACAACTCTCCCAGACCAGTGAGTGTGAGCTTAACACATAAAATGGTATCTGCCTTGTTTTTTTGCAACACGTGGAGCTAGATCTGCTTGTTAGCTGGTCAAGTTATTGTTTCCAAGGAACTGAAAATTGTAACCACAGTATCCAACTTTACAAAAATACCCAGCACATTCTTTGATAAATGTACAGACTTAGGCGTAGACAGTAGCTAACAGGCTGTTTGTTTAGTGCTAACGACAACTGAGAGCAGAGAAGAAGCTGTTGCATAGAAGCAGCATTTGATGGAAACAATAGAATACGCAGGTAAAGGCGCTGGTGTTCAGGGAGGCGCACACCATGGAACACAGGTTCCAGGTCCCAGACTATCTAGACTTTGTGGCCAGTAGAAGTGATTCTTTCACTGCTGCATTTTTTTTCATAAGTATATCTTTGTGGTCTGAAGTTTGTATATGCTGTGTTCTTTAGCAAGTTAATGTTTAATTGGTTAAAGGATCAATTGTCCTGTGCAGTACTATAATGATGATCAGTAACACTACAGGAAACACTGATTACCTGCTGTATGAAATGACTCTTCCTCTCGCTTCTTAGGGACAGAGAGAGAGAGATGTACTTTCTTTTGGTTTACTGTCTCTTATCTGAAAGAGGAAGGGTTGATCTCATATTTCCTGGAAAGCTTTGGCAGTATGGGATAAGTCTTGTCACACTACAGGTGACAAAGCCAGTTTAAATCCATTGATCCTTGAAAGACAGAGAGGTACACTGTGCTGAGTGTTCTCTGCACTGATCAGGAAGTAATCACTAGGAAATAAGTATGACAATGATTCACAGGGTGCTCACCACAAGAAATCAACCTAAACTTAGTCATGGTGACACTAATGAAATACCCACCCCATTCTGAGACATAATCGAAAGAATGGGGAAAACCGTGATTGAGGAAGACAGAGAAGGAAAGATTGAGAGGTCAAGAGGGATCACATTACTGCAGTTATTATTGTGTGTGGTCAGAAATGGTGTAAACAGGTTGTGTCAGCAAGGGGGGGGGGGGGGTCCTTCCAATGGGGGTGGGAATTGCCATGTGTCTGTGGGGGCGGCTCATTGAACAGATCTTCCTGCTGTCGGCCTCTTTACAGTGCTGCCTTGTGGCCTGTCAATCAAGCAGCATTGTACAGGGCTATGACAGCGTGAAGAAATGGCTACATCATCAGCCAGATATGCAGAGCCTAGGGCCCTAAAGTCAAGTTCCACAACTCTGTCGCAAAAGTGACCAAGTGACCTCGCCTTCTATGTCTAAATGACACTGGGAAATTACATTACATTATATTGTTATCATTTTGCAGACACTCTTATCCAGACCGACTTGTATGCAGTAGGTTACAATTTCTTCCATTTATACAGCTGGATATATACTGAGGTAATTGTATGTTAAGTACCTAGTCCAAGGGTACAACAGTTGTGCCCTAGCAAAGAATCAAACCAGCAACCTTTTGGTTTTGAGCCCTGCTACTTACCACTACGCCACACCGCTGAAACATGTTTTCCCATTAATCCTACCACACTGTAAATGACCACATTGTTATTGACCTCACCACAACGTAGCATGCTGTAACTGCTGACAGTAGAACAGGTTACTCTGGTATTGACTGCAGTGTAAATGAGCGCATTCTAACAGACAATCCTGTAACCAAATACGTTGTAACCTGGGCTTCTCTCCTGTCTCCCTCCTCCAGAACATTAACCGGGTGGTGTTTGTGGGGAATTTCCTGCGTGTGAACACACTGTCCATGAAGCTGCTGGCCTATGCTCTGGAGTACTGGTCACACGGCCAAATGAAGGCACTTTTCCTTGAGCATGAGGTAATGCCCTTATGTGTCCTGTCAAACCCAGCACTCATAAGCAAATGAGTTCACTTCAAACTCCGCGGCTTGTTTTATAACAAACATAAAAGGAATGTGAACTGTTCTCAAATGTTCCTTAATGTAATTAATTTGCTTAGCAGACCCCTAATCCGAGTCAATGAAGACTGCTTACAGTTTTTACATTATCATGTGCATGTCTGCATATTTACAGAAGAAGTTGTTTGGCTTGAGTATCTTCCTCAGGAGTATTTCATCAGAGATTTTGTCCTGTGGCCTTCTGGTTATGAGTCTATTGTACCACACTGATTTTTATTGGTAAATACCAGCAGAACGTGGGATTGGATTTTCGCTTCCCTCAAATTCCCCTCAAAGTGTGGTTTGTTAGTGAGTTCAAACCTATGTGGTCACTTCTTGATCCGTTAATTGTGAGGGATTAGTGGTATCATCATTGCTAATGCCTCTCAATGGGAGGAGTGTGAAATCAGTTACACTGTGGCTATTGTTTAGGTAGAGCTTTTATCCAGAGTACTGTCCGTGTCAATTAGGGTGATACTTGATGAGTTCCCAATTAGTGAAAAGAAAAGCCAGCCCAGCATTTCTCTCACTCTCTCTCTCGTTCTCTTTCTTGCTCTCTGACTCACTCTCTCTCACTCATGCTCTTCCTTCTCTTTCACTCCCATTTTGCCCCTAAAGTGGCCTGAAACATGGAGTTTCACAAAGTTTCATCCAAATCCATCCAAAATGGTTTCAGCTATCCAGTGCTATGACAGGCAATCAGACAGATAGAATACATGAATATATGACCTTCACTCCTGCATCAAGTGGTGGGGGAGTGGGAAGAAGCAGAAGCAGCAAGATTTATTTCACAGACAGTTGTCAGTCTTTAGACTAGTAACTGAAGACGTATTTGTTTACAAGAGAGACAGCTCTGCTGCCTTTTTGTTTTCGATTGTTAAAAAGATACTCCAAAGAGGGAATGACTGGAGAAATAGAAGAGAAGAGACAAGGAATAGAAATAGCGACAAGGAGAATAGGCTTTTTCAGAGGTTTCTGTCCGCAAATATGGTTTTGGTTTGAACAAACGGTATTGTTAATGACATAATACTGAACACTTAACAAAGGCGCAGTGCTAAGGTGCTCAACGGAGTGCACTACACAAAGGCAAGACAAGCTCTGGCAGGCACGCAGCACGAAATGGCAGTGAAGAAAAAAAAAACATAGCAAATGGAAGTGGGAAAAGTGCCATAAGGGACACGCCCCTCTAATCCCAAAGCCCTTGTCTTCCTGCAGGGTTATTTCGGCGCAGTGGGCGCCCTTCTCGAGCTGCTGAACTACACCTAGCACCGCTTCCTGCCCCAGCGGGACGCCGTCAGCGGAGCGCGGCACGCGGCCAGAGGACTGCAGGGCACAAAGCGCTCGCACGGTCAGCGAACGGTTTCCGAAGGACACGGGTTCTCCACTGGAAAGGTTGTCTGCTTACCCGGTTTAGAGAAAAGAATCCCTGGGGTTAGGGGTTTTTTTTTTTGGGTTTTGTTTTGTTTTTGATTTGTCTTTATTTATAACGACATCCGCATCTTGAGTACCATTCCTGTCACACGTTCCTGTCTGCAGAGAGCCGCTCGTTGTGAGTAGCGTCTGTTCAGGCAGGGCCCACAGGGAAATGAAGGGTTTGGTCCAAGCCCCACCAAAATGAATGATTCTGAGTATGTGTAAAAGAATTCAAGCATTTCAATAGGCTGAAATCAGTATGTGTGGTGTGAGTGTGTATTGCCTACCAGAACATAATGTCTTAATTACTGAGAGAAATGTGCTGTGTACTGTATTCAACAGCTCTGTACCCCATAGACATTACAGTCTCACTGTTTAAGGCACAGAAAGAAAGTGCCACAGATGCATTGCATCTCACTTTGCTGAAAGGAATTATGTATTACACCTGTATTTTTGGATATGTAGAACTTAAGCAACTTATCCCCCGTCGCCACAACACATTACTTCCAGTTGTCAGAAACAATCCTTGTAAAAAAGAGCAATGGAAGGGTTTTTATGTTGTGTTCAAAGGTACCATGGCCCTGCATGTTATCAGCATCAGAAAGAGGTAAATGTTAATATAAAAGTCTAATATAGGAAAGACTGAAGATGCAGGGGTGCTACGAGCCACTCATTAGAATGAGAGAAATAACACTGCTGCTGTTTGTGAAGTATTTAAATTACGGGATAGCAGTTAGTTAGCATGACTCTTCACGTTTACTCGACCACTTCTGTAAGTGTGACTGAGCGTTCTGCCTTTTTTAACAATCCTTTTATTTTGTAAATATATATATTTTTCATGTTAAGAAAAAAAACAAAACAGAGCATTAAATTTGTGTATTTTCCTGAGAACAAAGTATATTAAATTATACTAGTCATACAACTATGACATGAATCTGAAAGTGACATGTGGTCTCAGTAATGCACAGAAATTCATAATGCCATATCGGTAGTGCACCATTCTCATATGGGTCCAGCTGAAGGTTTAACAGCTGGAGATCATGGCAGGCATACTTTTATTTTTACTAGTACATCCTTCATTCTCAGACAAAGATCTGTGTATATGTGCACATACGCATTTGCAAGTCACTCCCCACACAGTCATTAACAAGGTATTATTAATCATTAACTGATGTCAAGTATTGCAGTACAGTGGCATCTGTAAGGAAATACTGTAGAACATGACAAAATTGAACATTAGTGGGCTTTAACCTGACTTTTCAAATTCTCTTCTTTGTAGACATAGAGTTTCCGTTGTGAAGTGCTTTTGCATTTTAATCTTACATTTTGTTTATTCCGGTTATCAGTGATTTTTCTGTAGGTGTCCCTGTCTAATGGTGGAAGTAGTTATTAATGACAGCTTCTTCCTGATGGTGAAGAAAGGTCGTTTACTTGATATACTGAATTATTATTCTTAACTTGATAATTTACCTTTAAATGCAGTTTACATGGAGCCAGCATAATGTAGATCAGCTAACACCCTATTTGAAGGGTCTGACCATCAAAACTGATACTGGAATATGATAATATAGCACTTCACAAATTGGTTGTGCCTTAACCCCGCACCACCCTCCACGCACACACACCCCCCATGCAGGCAGCTTCAGTTATCCAGTATTGTCAGCCATAGGTCGACATACAAGTGATTATGATAATGCCTACCTCACGTAAACTCATTCCAGTCCGGATTGAACACAAGGGCATGCAACGCTTGTAAGGATGCGCACTGTTTCTGAGTACCACTAGAGGGCAGTGTGCTAGCATTCACTGAGAGCAACTGAGAATCCATTTTGCTCTCAGACAGCTCTCAGGTGGAGAGTGTGGTTTTTACTCTGAAAGTGTTTGACCTTGACCATTAACGTAGAGATTATTTTTATTTTATTTCCTTTTTTGTGTATGCTGTTATCAAAGGGGATTTATATGGCTTTTGTTGAAACAATGTTGAAACATTTCTGACTGTTGTGTGGAGGGTTCAGGTGTCTCACACACACAAACACACAATGTTCCATTTGTGCATTATTCCGCTGGTTGCCTCCTGTCCATCTGTGTTGTCCATCTTGGCATTACTGACCATACATTATCTGTTATAGTGTGCCATTGTCATGTTCTACTGTGATTTGCTGTGTCGTCTGCATACACTTTATTTTCTATACCTCAGTAGGTATTTGTACCAAAGTATCTGGGGGAAAAAATAAACAATTTTCTGTAGAGAATATTAATATATGCTTTAAGGAGAAACAGTTTTAACTTGAATAGTTTAACTTGAATATTTTTTTTTCCTATTCTGATAATTCCTTGGTGCTGAAAACAGAAAAGATTCCATGGGTGAGGATTTGAATATGCAAAAACACTATACATTTTACACATGGTAGGATGCATTCTGCATCCTAAAGTGTACTTAAAATTTATTTAACTAATTAAACTGAGGAATCAGTAATTGACTTGTGATAATCATTAAATGATGATTTTAAAGACCTCAAACTAGTTTATGAAACATTTGAGAAAAAATGTCCGCCTTCTGTGTTTTTTCTGATATTATAGCATACTATAATATTGTACTGTAACTCTCTACCTCTGTCACTCTCTCTTATCTCTCTATAACCCCTTTAATTGACACCAAACATGCCGGCAAAATGCCAGCTAGTTGTCTTTCTCACAAGTAACTAATGTTGTATAAATGCTGAAAAATTGCAAGTGTCGTTCCAGTCATATTGCATGAGGCGAAGGCACCTTTTACTTCTGTTTGCATGGTGTCTACATTTCTGTATGGATAATGTTCTTATTTTCAGAACCTTAAAACTTCATTTATGTTCCCACATCATTGCTTTTAGACTTGGTAACACATGTGAATGTTTGTGGTATTTAAAGTGTCTCTGCCAGCTCCCCTGATAAATAATTTATTATGCTATCTTGACACTTTTCCTGTGGCGTGCTTCAGAGACAGTTTGAACACTGTAGTTGGCTAGATTCAGCTAGTTAGCTGCATGAGAAGGCTAAGCCAGTATAATATTTTCTGTGTATTGTAATTTAGCTTAATTACAACAGCAACAGTTAATATTATGAGTGCAGGAAAGGTGAAGATCACTTGTGGTGTGGATACAGAGGAGCAGGAGGCTTTATGCAGCAGCAATCAGACACCGCTAAGAAGCAGCTAAATAGAATATCTGTGCCAGGGGTGTTTTTATCTACACAAGGACATACTGGGGGCATATTAGGAAAGCTGTTTTAAGCTCTGTGATTGGCAAAGCTATCTGACATTTGTAATTCATTGTTTTACACACCAGTGCCCATGTGATAAAATGGCCATAGCTGACCAGCTTCATTCACACTGCATCATTGCTAGCTCAGGCAGCAGCAGACCACCTTGGATGGTGTATGACAGACAGCTCCAGTAGGCTGGCTAGGTGCCAGCTAGTTTTTAGGTTGTATCACCCCTTTAAAGTGAAGGTGTCTCTGATTGTGCAGGAAGCTAGCAAAAAGGCGGCTTCTGCTGTGATGTGAATGCCCCCCACCTCTGTCTCACTCTCCCTCTTACCCTCCCTGTCTCTGGTCCATTTAGGTCACTCTTCCTCTCTCTGTGACCCTCCCTTCCTCTTCCTCTTTCTTTCCCTCTCCTCATAGGACTTCTCTGTACCCACTTGTCTCTGCCACACCGGCAGCAAAATGAGCTCCCTGGGTAGAAGCTGGGACTCTCCGTCTGACAGGCGGATCTGTGGGGACTGGTGACGTTATGCGGGGGGGGAGTGTACCGTCCATGCAGTGTGCGGTCAGTCTGTGGCTCAGCCACGCATGACGAGTCCGAATTATTCACGCTCACCGTGGCACAGAGGCCCTCGAGTGCCTGTCGTCTGAGCCGCAGTACACGGCTGAACCCTCCGCGGGTGCACTCGTTTACTCTTGACCTCTGAATATGTCCGAGGCAGTCATTTGTATGCCCGTAAGGAACAAGTTAAACCAGTGGTGAAAGAGAAGAGTCACTTCCATTTGTTTTTTTTTTTGGAATGGAATTATGGATCACTATAAGATTTTTGTTAATATATTTCTTTTTTAAATTATTTAACTTTAACTATGAAAATTATTTTGCTCATACATTCCTGATAAGCCTTACACAACTGCAGTCTGATTTTGTATTTGGCAGTACTGGTTTGTGTCCTTGAATGTTAAGTCTTTAGTTTGTGAAGCAAAATGTCCTCATTCTTATGTAATGTGTGTTTATTTCTCATGATATGATTTAATTACCCTTCTTAACTATGTTTTTGTGATTTTAACAGTTTTTCCAGTTTTCCTGTCATTTTGAGTCACATTTTTACTGTCATTTTTCATAATAAATACCAACACTGCTGTGAATTACATTGAAGTGTAACACTGATGTCATGATTACTGTACTGCAGTTACTCTGTAGACTTGATGTTTTCTCTGTCAAACCTATCTTAATGTCTGAGTATTGAGGAGTTCGAATTATTACATGAGTGACTGGCTACTGATGCAAATGAATGATCTCCACTCCAAGAGCCTGTTCTTAATTCAACTCTGCTGTTGAGCTTGTTGGATGTGTTTACAGCTGAATAATTTAAAATTCCTCACCAACATGGAGAAAAAAATGTGCCTGTTTCAGAGTATTTTACCTCACTGGACCACCTCTAGGTAGGAATGTAAGGGATGGCACTAGTCAAACTTAAGTTTTTGCTAACTTTGTGTCTAGGAAGTTGTTCCGAGCTGCTGCCTGGCCTTATGCAGTAAATATGTGTGCTGCATGGATTGTAACCATTGTACTCTGAAGAGCTGAATTGAGGAGCAGCCATAAATGAAAGATTTTTCATTGATTAACCAGAACCTGTGAAACAACCAACTTTCCCTGCATCAAACATTCCCGGTTCTTGGCGCACAGTATGTTGTCAGCCTAGGTCGTGCTTCCACTTCTGGGGTAATTTGTTAACGTAGTTTTACATCTCGAAGCAGAAGTATGGTCTTCGTAGACACTGACATATATACAGACTGGACAGGCTCAACATTAAGAAAGGGTAAATTCCAATATGTCATCACTGGCCCAAAAAAACATTTTAGCACATTAGGTTTAGTAATAACACTAAGCTAAGCTATTGCTGCACAGTTATCAGTATTGATAATGTTTCACACACTGTTCTAATTGTCATGATAATAAGCAATTTACTTGACTTTTTGATTTCTTCAAATAAGATAATAATCCATCAGAACTAGTTGCCTTATATTTTGTTCATTTATGTGCACTTGTATTTCTTTGGGTATACTGATATAAGGGCCATGATCTCTGATGTAAGTAGTTGTCCCTGGAGTTGAGAGAGAAGCTTACCAATTTAGCAATGTCATTCCCTTGGCTGGCTAGCTAGTAGGGGTTGGCCCTTCATGAGCAGGGATTCCTCTTGCTAGCATTAGCCAGCTAACCTGGTTGGTGCATGCGAGGAAGCAGGGACGTGGTGCATCTGGCAGTTCAGGAACGTTTCGTTGTTACACCAGCCTTCCACACTGACTTCCTGATAAGAAGCAGGTCAGGTGACAGAACGTTCACAGGGAGGGTGGTAGAGAGTTGCATGTTGCAGAGTAGAATGAGAGCAAACACAGCCAGTAGTTCTGTATCTGCTACGACAGCTGCTTTCTTGTGTCTCTCCAACATGGGAGTGGGCTCTCTGTGGTCAAACCTTGGCTTCGATAGGTCTGAACTGCTTCAATCAAACTGCAATAAAAAAAAAAATACACAAAAGCATCGATGTGTCTGTCTCCTATTGTGATTAGCTGTATAATCAGAGCATAGCATAAAAAGGTCAGGAGCTGTTTTTAGAATCAATTGAGTGATGTCACACAAATAGCATCACAGAAGTATTCAACAAAAAGCATCTGGTTGTGACATAGAATGATTTGCAGAAAAAACAGTAGCCTAGAGAAAATGCTTGGTTGGATGCACAAAGCATTTATTAAAAATCCTTGCAATGGCAATCACTTTGGTTTTGCTTAATTTGTCTAGCTAAATGCTTTTCCCTGAGGATATTCTTCAAATTCTCACTGGCTTTTTACAAAATTTTTGCAAATTCCAAGTTTATTGTCCATTAAATAGCATATAAAGTGGAATTTTGTCTGTGTGTTGTACTGGATAATTGCATATTCAGTTTTATTGCACAATATACACTATGGTCCCAAATCAATCCTCCTGACTTTACATACCAGTTATGTGTACACCCTGGTTAAGAACATGATTTCACAAGCACTTACAAAATATACAATTACCAGACACTGAGTGTGCCTGTCATGTGTTATTGTAGCAGTATTACTGTAGAGGGCACCTATGACTTAAATCTGACAAACTGAAGACCCTCATAACTGCATGGCGTTCAGTTCAGAATACCCAGGTCATATAAGGAAATGCAGTTTATTTTTTTAGATGGGCCTATGTCCAATGGGGCTGTCAGTGTGGCTAATGAAGCGCCCTAATACAAACACGATTTGTTTCATCTCTCCTGAAGACAGGAGGTAATCAACACCATTTAAATAATTAACTCTTTCAAAAACAACAAGAATTCCCATTTGGGAATATTTTGCTTTAAACCCTGACTTTTTTAGTGCTGGTGCTATTTACAACCTCCATATCTAATGGCAAAGGCGAAGTGTGGGAGCTGTCCTCCAAAGGCATTGGTGTGTATTGCAAATGGGGGAGGGATTAGGGTGGGGGTTGGAACTCAGAATATATCACAGTGACATCACAATACCACTGGCCCCCCTTCCTCAGCTCTGTTCCTGTCTTATTCAAGCTGAGTCAGTCACAATGAATGCAGTCACTACAGTATACAACAGATCAAAGGTGATCTGCTGCTTCCTGGCAGTGGCATTGGAGAATGCCTCATCCTTCAATGCACCTGTCAATCAGATGTGCACATGTGCAAGACAGAGAATGGAAGACTGCTTCAGCACATATTAGAGAAAACAATAAAAAAAGAGGCAAAGGCCAATCTGGGTACACCAACAATGTCCAACAGGAATTTGGTCATTTTCACTCTCTACTCATTATACTCACTACTCAGAGTAGCAGGTCAGCAACATCTTGCACCTCTTATATGATTCTTGCATTTATTTTTAAACATCACCAAAAAATAGTCCCTGGTCAGTTTTATGGATGCCACTGTGGTGTGATGAGTGCCTTTCATTTGAACAAGAGTCATTTCCATATTTTAATCTTATATTCTCTGTTTTGTTCTCAGTGTTACTGGCACTTTAATGGAAGGCTCTCCCCCTTTCCTGTCCTGTTGGATAGCCCTCAGAAGCTTAAATTCATGCACAAGCTGTCACTGTTTACAAGATCACCCTCACTCCTACCAGAAAAGCCAAACGTATTAAGTGGGAGACTATTGATCTCCAGCCTCTGTGACAGCATTAGAGTAATCACCCAGCAGGCCAGCCCACTTAGGTCTGTCGGTACATATTGTCTGAATGTCTACATTTTCTTTGGGTTATAAGCGCAAGCAAACACATAAGAACAGCTCTTCTGTACCCACAATCCCTTTTGTAGCCCTGCAACACAACCAGCTTCCTCCACTCAGCTACCTCTGGTCACCTGGACACACCGCCCATTTGATTCCTTGCTACCTTCACCTGCCTTCAGTCCATTCTGGCTCCATAGCAGTGGTGGAATGAATTGCAGAGTGTCTTTTTATCATGAAACACAAACTGAAAACCAATTTCTTGAGGCAACTCAAGACCATTAGTCCTATTCCGACACAAACAATGCAATCTTACTGAAGCACTTTATTCTGAATAACTAGTACGTCTTGTCTTGCAACGTTAATATAATATAATATAATATAATATAATATAATATAATATATATTCTGCCAAATGAACTCATGAAAATGTAAGCTGTATGTAGGATATGGCGAATGTGGGCCATTTGCTTTTCTATGGTGAAATTTAGGCGGTGGTCATAAACATAGCCCTTTACACCTTGAATCAGTGGTTATAAAGTAAAGCTCTTGTTTGGTTTTGCTGTTGATGTTGTTGTTGCTTTTCTTCTTGTTTCATGTCCAACATTGTGAGTTCCACATTTTCCCAAAGTAACAATGAGGCATTGTATAACAGAATGAAAAAGGTAACACATGCATGTGACACAAAACTGAAGAGAAAGAACATCTGGGTTATGTTGAAGATGTGCTTTCATCTGATCAGCATTGAAATCTCAGGTGTGGTTTCTGTATAGGCTCTGAATAAGGCCAATTATGAATCAACCCTTGCTCTCAAATGTCAGCAGTGACAGAAAATGTTACTCAGGCAATTTGCAACATTGCTTTATCAAAATATGGACCATTCTGTGCATAAATACACAACCAAATTATGTTTGTTCCAGAGAACTATCTGTACATCATTAGAGCCCCCCACCCACTCAAGGAACCAAAGGTTCTCACCATTAGGATAGTTTTGTGACTTGCATTGCAATACATGGGTTGAAATGCAAAATTTTATTGTCATTATATTTGAGAATTTAGTGATGTTTCCCTCACCCAGTAAACACTGTACTGCTTTTTCATCATTTCAACAAATAAGTTGCAGTTGATATCATAAGAAACCTTGTTGAATTAGAGGGTGCCAATTACTAACAATGGCTTTTTTCCAACCAAACTGAGGATATGGAAATATTGATTTTTTCACCAATTTTGCATGAAATCAATTTTGGCGACAAAATCAAATCTTTCAATATTTTAACATCACGTGCTCTGCCAACCCTCTTACAAACGATCTGTGACTTTTCGAGTGTGTATTTCACAAAGGTCAATTTGCTGTATCTTTTTCCGAGGCAGTGAGAGAAATATTGGCCCGGATAATAGCTAACGCATGATGCATCTTTGAAGCTCTTCTCCACGGGATTCCCATTGCAAACCCCTGGGAGGATCAATAGTCCAATCAGCGGCTGTTCGTGTCCAGCTGCTATCTCTCCTCTCCCAGTAAGACGTTGTAAACGAGAACAAGGAAACTGTGAGCATCAGCCCGCCTCTGCCCTCTTTGTCTTCTTCTCTACTTTTCTACATTCAGCTGCATTGAAATATCGGTTATTACCTCTGGGAATGCAGTGTTTTTGTTTTTAAAGGACAGTGCAACTTTTGTATTTCCATAGGAAATCACAATGCAAACTAATATATACCAATATTACGCTGAATGTTGCAACTAAGATATCTTTAAAATAGAGTATGTGAAAATAGATGTATGTAAAACAGAATCTATGAATCCAGACAATTGATTGAGCATTTGTTTTTAATCCAAAGCCTGCTGCCGGGAAGGATGTTGTAAAGCTTTTTTGGCCTAAAGGGGGATGACTGTAATTCATTCATACTGTTCGACAACTATTTGCATTGAACGACAATTCCCGGTGTTATTTCTTGTTCCTTTACATAAAAACAAGCACAGCATGATTCATAATTACAAATCCAACAATAAAATGGCATGTAAATCGGAGTGACAGACAATATCTAAAAATAGCACAGCAAAGTGTAGTTTGAGCAGCTTATGTGCCGGGGTAACATTTTATAGACTGTCGATGATTATGAGGCGCAACACTGCTGGTGCAGAATTAGGCTACTAGGTGGAGCAGTCAAACGGAAAATATAGCGCTAGACAACACAATGTTTCAAGCAGAATGTACCCAGCAGAGATGCGTTTGCGAAATTATGATAGGATATATTCGCAGCAAGAGAACAATAGTGTGATCATAATACCAGAGCACAGCACATTAATACTGTATCATGATCTTAGCCCCGTCGCTCAGAAGGATAACGTGGAAACTACATAAAGTCTGAGGTTGATGCGGGGAAGTTATAAACCTGTTTGGTCAGGCTAAAGAAATTAGATGACTACCCTTTTTTTGTTTTATTTGGTTTGGTAGGCCCTATTATTTATTAATTTTATAAATTGCTGGACTGCAGACATCCGTCCGGGGGATGTTAGCCATTAGTCCATGTTATTTTTAATTATGTATTTATTTATTTCCTTGTTTAGTTCGGGTCGAACACAAAGCAGGACTGTTGCGTCACTTGGCACTTAAGGGCGTTAAGTGAGGTTAAGGGTGGCATATTACTGCTAAGAACAAATCTTATTAGCCTTGTTCTACTTACTACACTACCTGCGGCAGCTGAGACACGGCCACGCCACTCGGTGCAGTTAAGTCAGTGGCCCCAAGTGCTGCACAACGTGGGGGGAGGGACTATTGGTTTTTATGGCCTATGTGAATGCACAGCCTGGGTCTCCTCTCGAATTGCTCACTGTATGAACATTAAGTTTGCCGTTGCGTGAATGTGAAGAACGCAGACGCGCGTTGCCGGTGAACCCCGCCTCCCCAATTCGAAAACCTATCATAATGTCGCTATGAAGCCTGCATGCTCTGCCTGTAATGTATGAACGTGTAGGGGGATTCCTAGTTGCAGGGGCTTCCGTCCAACCAGTACACAATAATTATTATAAAGATTTTTTTATATCTTTCTTTGCTGACACATTGTATAGATTTGCTGTATGCCTTGGCGTCGGAATGTCGCCAATGGATATAATGAAATAGGTCTCCATGGTTTACCTCTAGTCAATACACATGTTCACCGTTTTAATAAGAAAATACAGCCACGTTTCCAATTTTCTAATCGCCTAATGTAACGTATTAACATTGCATAACAGCATAAGCCTTCAGTGGCATTATTCCCTCGTAACAATGGCACATAATATGGATATATAGCTACAGATGTTGTAATAATGTGTAAAATACGACGGACAGTGACGCTCCTGTGCAACGTAACTGCTCACTCGTTCCAAGGGTGGGGAGTTGGGGATGTCCAACCGGGATGATTGACAGCGGAATACCATGTAGGGGGCTGGGAGTCTTATACCACGCTGAACACAAATGTTGCCTTTTCGCGTTTCGTAAACCGTGTACTAACCCCGGACACTGCAAAGGGGTGGAGGTTGTATAAAGCGTGCTGCGTCTATGTGTTAATTACAGGATATAGCCTACCAGCCAGCGCTGATATAAAAAAATCCGCAGACTCGCTGGGTATAGGGGTGTGTGTCTATAGGAGGAAAACTCGTTGCAATATTAAACAGACATAACGACGTAGGTCCTTATACGAGCTGACATCTTTGGATAGATCAATGGCAGAGTCTGCCTAACTCTCAGCCGCACCGCGAGAAAGTCTGCTTCCATTGGTTGAGAACAGACAGAGGAAGTCCCACCGAGTGATCATATTCTGATTTTACCCCCTTCAACGATATTTGAATCTGCTGGAGTGCAACTGAACGACAAGGGAACAGTTCTCAGTTTTTGAAAGGTAAATTTTTTATATTTTTCATTCACTTTGCTATAACGATATAATTGCAGACAATGCTCTTTTGCAAATGAGATATGAAGCCGTATAAATTGCATGTCGACAGGCAAATATATAGATGTACTAGTTAATCGTAAACATACTGAGGATGTCTGTGATTGACATAGATATTGTTTGGCTGTATAACCAACGAAACTGAAAAATATTGCTATCAGACGACGCCTTTTTCCTCACGCAGGGGGTCCTGTATTATAATATTTGTACATCTGTTGCAATGTTTCATTCAGTACAGTTAAAAACTATACTCATTTATTTGTATTGATTCATTTAGTAGGCATTTTGAGTCTCGCTTACCCGGACTGTTCATCATAATAGCAATAATTCTGATGAAAGAAACGAATATTTATTTATTTGTTTTTATTTATTTATTTTGTAAATGGCAAATATGACAGTAGGCATGGGAAAGCAAGGGAATTAAATAATTTTGTGAAAGTCACCCGGTAGGAAAATTATATCTATAGTTTCTTGTCAATTTATTTGTTTTGGCATGCAAAATCTTAAAACACAATGCACAATTTGTGTTCCATCTCTTATTGTTGGCTGACAGTGGCGAAAATTTACCTACTGTCTACCATTAAAGGAAAAAAAAAGTAAATCAACAATCAAACCGTGTAGAGGCGTCAAGCAGATATGATTTCGGTCGAACACATAGGTGCTGATTAAAGAAGTATCACAGGGTAGTTCGTGACAGCAACGTTACTCGTTACTGTAATATTACAATTCAGGAGCGCGTGCACAAGTAACCCTTGCAGCGCCGCTTGCTGTAATAGACAGTTGCTTACTACAAATCTGTAATTTATTTCGTAATATTATTGATTTTGTGTGTGTGTGTGTGTGTGTGTGTGTGTGTGTGTGTGTGTGTGTGTGTGTGTGTGTGTGTGTGTGTGTGTGTGTGTGTGTGTGTGTGTGTGTGTGTGTGTGTGTGTGTGTGTGTGTGTGAATTAAGTGGCGTACTTGTGAGCGCAACAGCGTTTCTCCCAATGCAGAAATAGCAAGCAAGATACTAAAGTGATTGCTCGTCTACATGCACCTTTGAGCCGTTTGCACATTTCAACAGCAGGTGCTGTTTCAAATAAACGTGCGGTTTTATCTGATCATATTTCTCAAAGGCTGCACATAACTCACGATCGGTACATTGTGTCATCGACTCCCCGCTCTCTCCTCAGCACAAGAGCCAAGATGGATGTTTTTATGAAGGGGTTGTCTAAAGCCAAAGAAGGGATGGCAGCAGCCGCGGAAAAGACCAAGGAAGGGGTAGCAGTCGCGGCAGAGAAGACCAAGGAAGGGGTCATGTATGTGGGTAAGGTGAAAATTAATTATAATGCTTATTTAAAATTATTTGTCTAGGCACGAAGACGTCGTGGATGGTTCATGATCTGCTTAGGAGAGCAACCAATTACATGGTCCCTGATGTCATCGCGTAGTGGAAAAAAACACTGGCTGCCTCTTACATCTTCCGAAGAAGGGACGCGATAGGCTGTGAGAGGCTGATAATCGTATTATTACTTTAGATTGGTTGGAATGGGGGTGGAGTGTTTTTTTTTTACTTGTATTCCCACCGAAACGGGCCCTCCGTTCACGATTTCAATTAATACTACGAAACTATGACGTTACTGCGAAGAGCCCCCTTCAGGATTATAACAGCATCTCCCCTACTGACACCCGTATGAGGCGTGGACTCACGAGTTGTGGTTTTCAGCCGCAAATGTCTCTCGGTTGTACAGAGTACAAATGTCTTAAGCGATTTACACAGAATACGGCGACTTGTACAAATTTCACGAAGCCTCCCGAGAAATATTGCGGTTTTAAATAAGGCCACTAGCCTTTAACTAATTCTGATATGGCCGTATCTAGGAAGGTGACCTTGGTTTTATTTCAGTAGTAAAACAGGAAAATAAAACGCACTCCAAGTGTGTAAATCACACTGGTGGCTCTCCCTGAGGTCCCTGTGTCCGCGTTCTATCTGTGATAAGAGTCACAGTTTTTCACAAAATTACGTCTGCTGTATTGTGGATGCATCGAACGGACTTTGACATTCTTAGACTGTAACAAAGATTCTGTACGATTAGAAGATGCTGCATTCTATGTGCCTTTAATCGACTGTT
This sequence comes from Megalops atlanticus, assembly GCA_019176425.1. Taxonomy (NCBI): domain Eukaryota; kingdom Metazoa; phylum Chordata; class Actinopteri; order Elopiformes; family Megalopidae; genus Megalops; species Megalops atlanticus. The sequence goes on from CM032888.1 coordinate 13,251,480, forward strand.
CAAGTAATCATTTCCTTCCTTTAGCCAAACCGGGAGAACGAGTATGTGCATTTACCTCATTGATAAATGGTCTCTGAGTGTAGTGTTCACTACTACATTCAGTAGCACATCTGTTTTATGGAAAGCTATTTTCAGCTTTTATTGTATAATTTTTTTTAGAATGAATTTGTGTGGGCTGCCATTGTTTCACCACAATAATGTCTTGGTTTAAAACAGTGCAGCTCAAATAGGGGAATTCCCTGTGTTTATCATATCTTCTTCAATAATGGCATGTGAATGCATGTGAAATACATCACGAAATACATCATGATGCCAGCTGAATCTTGGAGGCACTGTTTGGTTAGATTGTTTAATATTTACGTACTTTCACCATTGATTTTCATCAGGCTGCACTGACTACTTTTGTTGTTCGTTTTCTAGTACAAGAAAGTTCATGGTCTGCATTTGTCACCAGTCACGGGGTGGGTAGGGACTGCTTTATTTGATTTGCATCTGTTCTCTGTTTTAAAACAATATCCCCATGAAGAACTCCTTGAAAATGCTGTTTCAGGGAGATATGCCTTACTTCCTTTGCCTGGGTTTTGAAGTTGACCCACTTGGCATGTCTTCAGGATATGCATGCATTATAATCTCTATCCAGAGGTGCGACAGGAGAGCAATTTGCTCATAGCTCCATCTCAGAGTCATGGTGCACTCTGAGTGAGTGCTTAGATACTGTCTGCCCATTGTGGGAGTGCATAGGCTCTGTCTGGCCTGGGTGCTTGACAGAGCTGGGAGAAAACCTCACTGCAAGCTGGATGTAACATCAGAGGGAATGTGTACTGGTTTCTGTATACAAGAAAATGAATGGAGTTAGCAGTGATTGAATGTTACAGTATCCAGACTTTACTGTTGTTCAGGCAGCAACAGAAAACAAATTGGCTGTAAAAATGAACTTCGATTGCAATATTGCAGTATTTATATCAATTATTTGAGCATTGGTGATTCAGAGGGTTTATGTACATGTGAGGTCAGACGAATACAGTTTAGTAGTGAAAAGCTGTTTGCTATTTTGAATTAAATTCTTAATATTAAACTATAGTGTAAAAATTAGACACCTTCCTGAAAATACACCTGCCCAGAAGATGAATTGGGGCTTGGTGTATCAGAAAATAATCCTACCTCTAAAACATCTTAAAAAGATGTGTAGAGTTACAAAACACCTATATACAGAAACATGGTTACACCACAAACAGTATCAGATATGGCTTTGGAAAAAAGGTAGTTTTACATATATACATTTACATACATGAATTGCTCATTTAATCCGTGATATCCATCAGAACTGTCTCAGTATGCTAAAGTGGAGATGGGACATCTCGCGTAAAGCCAGCTTGAATCGCTCTCTCCCCCAGTCGCTTGAGGCTGGCTAATGCTTCTCCTCGCGTGTGCCGTGCAAAGTGCTCCACACCCCTCCCCCCCTCACCGGGCTTCATCCAATCGCACTCAGGAGCTTCAAACCATATGTCAGCGAGGGCCTGCTGTCTCCCAGTCTGCCCAGTGAAACACAGCTCCCCCAGTTGCAGATTAACGGCAGGGATGGGGGTAGGGGTTGAACTAGGAGGAGCCCACCCTACACATTCTGATGAGGGGAGGGGACTTGGTTATAAGCAAAGGAGTGTACATTACGCTCTCTCACCAATAGCGTGTAAACCGCCACCCTGCAGCACATCTGCATCACTGCGTTCGGGAAAGCCATTTTTTTTTCCTTCACGTTTTATTACCCACGTCATTTGCATTCACGGGATGCCGCACAAAGATCATCGCTCCTCCTCCACCCACTCACAGAGCAGGTTTAGATATGGATTCTGCCTCCAAGCTCTCAGACCAGTAGCTGCCTTTTATACAAGAACGATTGTGGATAGGATCTTGGATGTGCAAGCTGATCCTGCGTCAGCTGTTTGGTGGCAAAAACGTACCCGTAGCCCCAGGACGGGTTAGCGCGCTCACAGGTCCCAGTGCAGGCCTGACATAATGTTGCTGCCATCGCTGAGAGTCTGAGCAGCTGACATTTGCAGGCACGGTCACACCAGGCAGTGCTGCAAATCCTTAAGAGAGAAAAACTGTGTAGTGTTGTAATAATAATAACAATAAATGGAACTGATTGTACTCATTCTGCAGGCTGAACCAGCACTGAGCTGGTTTTGGTCCCTCTGTATTCAATACGCTGCACCCTGGGAAGCTGATCTTTGATGCCCTCTGTTTGGAGGCGAGGCCTTGGAGGGGAGGGGGAAGGAGAGTGTGGGGAAGAAGGAGTTTGTAGGGGCCATGGAAGAGATGAGGGAAGTCATCAGAGCTTATCTGGGTGGTACTCTTGTGTCTTGAAAGAGATACATTTTTAATTTCCCAGGTCTTCAGTCTGTAGAAGAAGAGGCAAAATTGTTTTTTTTTTTTTGTTTGTTTGCTGTGCAAAAATACTCCTGAAGACACAGTAAGCCAGCAGACACTGCCAGTGGTGGAGCTGAATAACAGCTCTGCAGGAGAAAAGCCTGTGTTTTGGCGAAAATGCTGTTAGGAAGGGAGGAAAAGAGTGCATGAAGTCATTTAGCTGAAAGGAATCAAAAAGACATACTTTGTGATGTCACAACAGAACATATGTTCTACTTTTCATAATTCTCATCAGGAATATACTCTTTTTACATTACAGTGGGTGAAAGTGCAGCACAAACTCATGTTTGCAAAAGGTTTTAATGTTTCCAGTTGTTGGCAGGCTTCAGCTTTGATTTGATCTAGCTCCTAGAATGAAGGTTGCAGGGTATAAAGCCTGAACATCACTCGCCCTTTGTAAATAACCTGTCTGCCCGCTTGGATCAGTTTGTAGATAGAAATGTGCCACCCACAGTAAGGCTGGTAATTTGCAGAAGTAGAGAGCAGGATTAAGCCTTCGATATCACAGGGGCAAGTGGCTTTGACACGGATCAGGTGTGTTTGCTCATTTACAGTCCATGTTCCTTCACCGCTGTTGTTGTAGGTCACCGTAACTGTGTCATGTACATCGTTGTCAGGGGCACGGGCTTTTGGCTACTGTCATTAGAAATGTGAAAGGGCTCTTAGGCCCTGTCCCGGACCATACACTTCAGCCCTTAAGCACAAAAGCTGTGCATATTAACCTGAACCTCCAGTAGTGTTTGTGGTACCCTGTATTTTAGGGGGAAACTGTGAGGGGGCAGGTTTCCTTTGCTCCCTGCACTTCTTAGCCAGGTTTTCATCCGTGCGTTCAGTTCAGCTTGATGATTTTTGGTTCCGTGTGTGTTAGGGAGGTGTGTGTTAAAGGTGTGCCTCGTTAGGGCAGTGTTACTCCTCCTAGGTATTTCCAGCCACTACTCAGAAAGACATTTGATAACTGTCACCTCACCTTTTGCCTGGGGGTGGTTCTGAGAAGCTCCTGTCCATGGTTCCTGGTTTCTGTTGTCTAGCAACAGAATGGTTTGGAATGGGGGATGCATTGGTGATGTGGAACTGTGTGGTTCTATTTCCACCAACAGAAAATACAGTGGAAAAACAGATGAAACCAAGTTTGCTAGTTGCTCCTTACTTGTAGTTAGGTGCGTATCTTAATCAGTATGGTTATTACATCTGCCACTCCAAGGAGGAGTGAAGTGTATGTGACTGCCACTGTTTTTTTTTTTTTTTTTTGAACAGTTTAACTCAGAAAGGCCATAGGTGAATTTAGATCAAACCTGATTAAATGATTGATAAGTTATAAATGATTCAATGATTTAACACCAGTTACAGGTAATGGAGATATGCACACTAACAAGTGCAATTGTTGCTAAAGTGAAACTTAAACTTAAAATGTGGCATTATCTTCCTGAAATATTTTCCTTAAGCATGCTGTCCGCTTTTCGAGCCCTTAAAAGCAAGGCACATGACAAGAACACTAAGGTTGTGATCATTATGTGGTGGCAGTGCAGCATAGTGGTAAAGAACAGGGCTGGTAACAGAAAGGTTGCTGTTTGATTTCCCACTGGGACACTGCTGCTGTACTTAACCCAGAATTTCCTCAGTAAATAACCAGCTGTATAATTGCCAGACAGGTAAAAATTGTAACCTATGGAAGTGTTTCTAGATAGGTCTGTCTGCTAAATGCCAGTAATGTAATGTGGACATTTGTCTGTCCATAAAGAGCTCAGATAAGAATGGTGCTGTTCTAATGAGAACTGCAGGAGGCAGTTAGCAATTCTTGATATGACAAATACTATTTTGAGTAGTAGGACAAAGCCCCTGTGGTTTTTAGTTGGGCAGAAATCTAATACCACTGATTACATTACTGCAGGAGCTTTGCCCCACTACTCTAAATACTATTCCTCACCCTGTATTCCCACTGTGTCTTTATAAAGTAGATAATATAGCACAAAAGAAAGGACACAACCAAATCGGCTGTTAAGGGTTTCAGGGGTGAATATAGCATGTTCTTCATGGCATAGTTCTAAGCCCTCTTGTAGTTGAGTCTGATCTCACAGTCTGCATCCATTTTATTGCTCAGCTTCTCTGTGGAAGCTGTATCTGATTGGCTGACTGATTGGATGACATACTGACAGATTGTATGATGGACTCAGCAGCTGGATGAGTGACTGTCTGATTGGCTTACTGATGCAAGGACCAATCAAGTGAGTGTTGACTGAATGATTAATGTACTGGCTGACAGGGTTACAGTTTGATTAGCTTGCTGGCTGACGGATTGACTGATTATCTGGCTGAGAAACTGATTGGAAGATTGACTGGCTGTAGCTGAGGTGACAGCAGAGAAGCGGTTTGGTTGAAAACAGTGTGTTACTGTTACCACTCACAGGTGTGTTTCAGGCTTCATCTGAACGTGTGAGTTGTGAGTTGGAGGCAGTCAGGCACAGCATCAATTTGCAGTTTCAGTTTCTCTCAGCAACAGAATGGAAGAGTTTAAAACCAACTGAAGTAAGAACTAATGAAATAGGGATTCACAGATCACCGTCAGTGCTTATGCGAAGTCTAAAACAAAAAAAAGCAGACGCGGGTTATGAATATGACACACACTCATATTGCTTGCATCCATTTTCTGTCTGTGGCAGGTAGTGAAATATTTGTCTACTGTTCCCCCTCTGCTATGACAGGACCTGCACTTTATCTTCATTGTCTGGTGGGTTGGAGTTTGAGGCCTTTCAATTGTGATTTTGAAGCACTGTGCATCTCAGATGGGCTGGATTTGGTGCAGCACGATTGAAGTTGCTCTCGATCTTTATTTCTCATTTCTCAGTCTCCTCACAGTCTTCCCAAAGAGAGACTGTGTCAATAACCATGTCTGTGATAGGCTATGCCGCTCAGAGGCTGTGTCAGTGAGAAAGTACCAGGGAGAGGCTGTGTGTGTGAGAGCCTGTGAAAGGGAGCCTTCACCTCTCCCTATAAACTAAATGTTAAGTGTGTTCACATTTGTCAGGGAACCAGCCTATTGGCTCATAAGCCACACCTGAATAATTGAAGGCTGATTAAATACAGGTGTGGCTAGAGAGCAGGAGGGAGGCTAATTTTGTCCTTGCTGTTGGTTTTTGCAGGCTGGTTTCTTCATCTTTTTTCTTTGGTTTGAAAATGAATTGTAACCTTTGTTCTTTTGTGCTCATTTATGGGAGAAGTGGCAGCCAGCTTCTCCACAGAGCCTGTCCCATATTAATTTTCACTTAACTAGGTATGATAACTGAGACCTAAGTTCTCCTCTGCCTTGAAGACATGTGAAAGTAAGATGGGTAGAGAATGCAAGGGGCTGCACGGCCAGTTAACTGTATGGGGCTGGTAGCTGGCCAGATTACATCTATTACATTAGTCATTTAGCAGACACTCTTATCCAGAGTGACTTGCATAGGTTACAATTTTATGTTACAGATTTATAGAGCTGGATATTTACTGAGGCAATTCTGGGTTAAGTACCTTGCCCAGCGGTACAGCAACACTGCCCCAGTGGGTAATCGAACCTGTAACCTTTCAAGTACAAGCCTGGCTCCTTACCACTATGCCACACTGTAGGGCCATTTGACCAGGACACTGGTAGTCTCGTCCTTACTCGTTGTGTAATTACTACAGTGAATCAGGACCTCAAGTCCTCATCCAAGAAATGTTCCTCTGTCACTGCACTGGGGCATTAGATTTAATTGGCCCAGAAGGAAGCGTGCTTGTTACCGTCTCTGAGTAGCTACGTGTCAGGAGAGACTGTGTCAGTAGTGAATGATACGGTTCATTCTCATGGTTTTCCACGGCAGTGGAACCTCACTGTGTACTCAATGTGGACCAAAGGTAATAAAGTCCTTGTTTTGATGAGCCCAAACATATTTGTATTTTAAGATTTTTTTCTTAATGTGTATAAATACCCTACTATTTTCCCTCAATCCATGAATTCAGATGAAGCCCCATTGAACTATCACTTTTTTTTTAGTGGGACAGGTTAGTGATTTTCATTATTTATTGAAGAGAAAGGCTACAGTTGACACTACAATTTAGCTGCACTTAGGTTTATGAGCAGATGGTGAAAGGGTCAAATCTCCGGTTAGATCCACAGCTGTAACCTTAAGTACTTGGCTTAAAATTTGTAATTGGATTTAAGTAAAATCTGGGTTATAATTCAGCGTTGATAAGGGCTCTGTCAGCCAAGTAAATAATGTAGTGTAACATACCTTTTACATTTATCTGCCAAATGCCCAATATTTCACTGGAAATATTTTGCCATAATTTCATAGCCTAGAGAACCATGGAAGTATTATTTGCAAAGTTTTTGTGTGAAATGTGAAAAATGACTCAGAGAGGAATAAAACCTTATGGAGATGAATGGATTGGGCTGAGTCTCGTTAGGGGTTCTTATAAAGATGTCTCCCCGCCAGTCACGAATACAGGTGTCAGCTTTAATATGACTGTGTATGAGGCAGGTGTCTTCACAGAAGCAATAGAAAGTAATACCTCAGACTCTTAAATGAGGAGGGAGATGGCCAGTGCTGGAAAACTTTGCAGGGCAGGAAATTGTCTTTTGTTTTCCGTGACGCTTTTATGAAATGTCCCTGAGAGCAAGGGGCATCTCCTTCTCCCTGTCTCAGGCGTCTGATTTGCATGCGAGACGGAGAAGTTGCAGCTCTGTAAGTCACCTTGTTAATGAAACGTCACATCAGCTATGGAGGACAGGGTTCAACATACACCTTGTGGTGAGCTGAGGTGTCTTTACACATTGCCTGTACACTTTGTGCTACTGTACACACTGTGGGATGGGCCTGTGTCAAAGGCCTCTTGTTGGATACATTGCTGGGAGGGACAGGGGTGGTATTGGAGGCCTTCTATTAGACACATCTCAGAGAGGGACAATGTTGAAGGCATCTTTTTGGATGCATTGAATGGAAGGGCGATGCTGGAGGCCTCTTATTGGACACATTGCAGGTACAGACAGAAGGTGAGATCCGTGGGTCAGATGGCCATGTCAGCCCATCCGTCAGACCACCTAACTGCCCCCCCACCACCACCACCACCACCAAGGCCAAAGGATAAGGACATGTCCAGGAGTGGGATTAGGACAGAGGGTTCCAATAATATGAGTGGTGATTAGATTGTTGAGGGCTTACAGAGGGTTTACAGGTCATAAGACACTGAAGCCCCCATTTTGTTTATACCTTGTGTTTGCCCTGCCCCTACATGCTTGCTGTTCAGCAACATCCTGCTTCTGAAACTTAATCCCCTTGAAAATAGTTTCATGCCTGTGTTTCCTCAGTCCATTAAGGCATATAGCAGTGTTATATGCACAGCATGCTGCATCCTATATCACTCCATAAAAGGATGTAATGGAAAGATGTGAATTTGGTATGTAGTGCAATGCTGCAATGGCTCAAGTGCTTGTGATAACACAGAATAGAAACCATCTATATAATAAAAAAATAATAAAATTACGTAGCGGTTGGTACATTTTATGGTTTCATGCAGCTTTGTGTCCTTTAAACTAAATCAAATGTATGTTATATATTTCATGAATTTATGCTTAGATTATCGTATTTGCTCACTGTATTAGAGCACAAAACAGGAAAAAACAGGATATGAGCAAGAAGCAATATCACACTCTCTTGAGAAGCAAACATTCTGATGGGAGAGGAAATACAGAGGAGTAATTTGGAGGCGTACAATATTCCAGAAGACCACAATGAGAAGTGACAAGCTTTTATTCCCTCTCTTGTGCCACCAAAGAAGAAATACAATAAGATGCTCTGCTGTCAGCAATGGGAAATGCAGTAATTGCATAAATAAAACATGAGATGTATAAATAGGCAATGCTGTTTCTTTATACTGAACCTGAGTCTCACTCTGCCTCCTTGAGACGTATGCAAAGCAATGTAGCAAATGTGTCTATTCCTCAGAAAACCTGTGACAATACTATTCATTTGTTGTCTTATTAATTTTTATTCATTGCTGCTTATACACAGGAGCAGTTATTAAAATGGCAGCCAAGTTATGAGTTGGCAGCATAGTGCCATAATTATACCTCACTAAGAGCTAAGTCCTTTTTGAAGGTTCCTTGTAGAAATAACTAGGTTTTACCAACACTTTCTTTTGTACCATATAACTGTATCATATCCAGCCAACAGCTGTATCTGTTTGTTGTTAGTAAGGGAATAACAAACTCCAGATACTTTTAAGTGGAAAATAGATCAGGATGTACTGTACACATATAATGTTACAGGATGTACTGTACACATATAATTTAAGCCAACAGGATATGATGTAAAACACATGAGGTCTGTATATTTACTGTGTATGAAAGTTGGCAACTTAGCTAATAAATACTAGCCAAAAGTATATTGCCCATGTAGCTATTTAATCCTACCACACTGCACATGGCCCAGATCATTTGTTATAACTTGATGTCAGTCATTTTAATGGCAGAGCTGTTTCTGTGAGTGTTTAATGATTTACAGAGAATATAAGTGACTAGCTGTGCTGTTGAAATAACATAAATAAAAGTGATAACTTCGGAAACAAAAATTCACAGGTCAACATCTGGGCTTTACAAAAGGGAACCATGGTAAGAAAAGCAAATGAACAGGTATCACACAAGCAGCATATGCTGGCCATCCATTTGAGTTAATGTTTGGGTTTTCTGAGATTTTTATTCACAGTCTGACTGACTGACTTGAAATGAGTGAGCAGCTCCCCTGCGATAGCGGCGGTACTTTTCTTTTATCACTAGATAGCGAAAACGCATCAGGATGGAGATCCACAAAAGTAGTCACAGTCTATACAGTGCTTAGAATTATGCTCTTATTAGGAATAAATGATGGTTCGGTAAGTGTGTCGTTTAGAGGAATGAATCCGGGCAACTGTCCAGATGCATACTGAGAATAAAAAATGGCTTGCCTTTAATTGAGCTCGTATTAATCAAAGCCACACCATGGCAACTCGCAGGCTGATTTACCATCTGGTAGATGGTGTCTCTGATGATATCCATGGTAAATCAAGGTGTAATCCCGAGATGGGAAGAGGAACGATTTCAATCGATCAGTCACATCAATTTGATATAGAGCCCTTAATGAAGGAGATGTCAGGGAGGGCCTCACGGAGTGTTTCGCAAAGTGAATTTCTAAGTTATGGCAGGGGTGAATTGAAAGGAAGAGCAATGGTGCTTTGGCAAAAGTGAGGAAATCGCCTTGAGTTATAGCAGTAGGGGCTGGGAGATATGATCAAACTGTGCTTAATCGATTAAACTATGTGTCCCTTAAAAGGAACACATTACACGTATATGTAATGGGACATTTTTGTTTAGGATTTGCTCCTGAAAGAATGAAAAGTCATGAAAGCTCCTCATACATTAGTGAGGGAAATAAAATGTTTCGCCCCAGGCCCCTAAAGGCAACAACCTTAGATAAACTTTGAGAGCTGATCCACTTTGCTTTCTTCCTCCATAAAAATACAAGATGGAACTCATAGGTGGGGTATTCAGAGGAGCTGTATACCTGGAGGTGAATATAGATGCACTCCTGCCATCACTCTGAACTCCAACTGAGGCTCGTAAACTGGAAATATGGTTGGTAAAAGCTTTAGCCTGTTTTTGATTGTTATGTGTGATTGATATGTTTTGTACATTTTTAATTAGGATCACTCATCAGCTGATTGCCTCGACTTAATTGTATCTAATGTGGTAGCATAGCTTATATGTACCTCACATTGAATAATTTCAAGTGAAAACAAAGAGATGGGGGTACTTTTATTATCAGAAAGAGATCTGCCTCACTGTACTCCAGACACAAATTAGGGCCAGCAAATCCGGAGGTACGCTGATATATGCGTGTTTGGTTCAGGGCCACCACCACAGGTCGTAAATCATCAGGTTTTCCTGATCTCAGAAGAGCAGGAGGCAAGCTAAATTGGATCAATTGAGACAGCAATTAGCTGAATCCGGTGATTTAGTTACTGGCTGAAGCCAAGGCATATAAACAACTAAGGTGCACAACCCACAAGTAAGGTAAACAGTAATAATGTATCTGTTAAATGAAATCACAAGCAACTATATGGTGCGAGAGAGAGTTAGAGAAAGCTCTTATGGCTGAATCTTGAATCGTGTACTGTATACTGTATAACCGTAGTTGTTGTAGGTTTGTTGGTCTTGGTGGAGAAATGCAAACTCATATGACAATGAATAAATACAAATCTAGACATAAATTTGAGTTTTTTGTCAAATCACTGTATTCACATGTGAGGAACACAGTTGATTGAACCTATAATAAGGTTGCAGCAGCAGTTAGGACCATATCAGAGAGTCACTCCTTAATCACAGGGAGCAAAATTCTAAAATTGTTTGCAGGTATTTATAATGTTAAAACAGCATTACCTTGATGAGCTCTTAATTGAACAGAATTTTAAGGTGTTAAATCATGTGGTGTACATTTAATAATATTTAAAATATTTAAGTATGAACGATATTTAATAATACAATATTTAAATGTATTATTTAATAATAGTTCAATTAAGATGATGCAATGTGATTTCCTAACACTTCCGTCATACCCTTGAGCATGGTACTTCTCCTGCATTGCTTTGGTAAATATCCAGCAGCATAACTGCACAATGAGTCAGATAAAATCCATGTTGGTTAACCTGGATAAGGTGTCTGCCCAGGAAACATGTATAGTTAAAATGAAAGGGTAGTAAGGTGGCAAAGTGATCCTTCATAAGTAGAGGAGTGAGAAAGAATGACTTTTGTGGGGATTTTTGGCAGTGCCAAAAGAACTTTGATATAGGGACAGAGAGTGCTGAAGGATTGAGGTGGTCTCTTGGGAGTGGGGGGGTGCTTATTAATAGCTGTAAAACTGTCAGAACTCTCCTCAAGGTCTTCCCTGTGAAGTTGGTGTCCATTACATAGGACAAACCCGTTTGTTTTTCTCCAAGGTTTTTTCTTTGCCTTATGCACATTTGTCATGTGTTGATGTATTCACATATAACCTGAATCCTCCTGGTTTGTGCAGTAGTACCACTGGACTCTGGTGAAAAAGATTAGGACCCTGTATTGTTTTGCACACAAATGCAAGTATCAGTCAAATGCCCTCTCACAAGGAAAAATTTGGACTCCAAACAACCTGAGAAAATGCCCCCAAACATTTCTGCTGCATTGATGGTGCTGTTGTTCCGTCATGAAACTCCTCATTATTGGATATCATTATCATTATAGAGTAATCCATCTCTCTCTCTCTCTTTCTCTCTCCAGGTTCAGTGACCAAAGATAGTGTCGCAACTGGTAAGTTCAATTTCCAAGATACATTTAAATATCTCTGTTCACAGTAGATCTCTGTAGACAAGACAATACTGTTTTCATCAAGAGAGTAGCCCACACTCTTGCCAATACCACACTTTCAACACAGAAGAAACTGAAGGTTCCTTCATCTATAAAACTGTGTAATAAGCACAATTAATGGCTAATAGCTGATAAATTAGTGAATCTGCAACATCCTTCCTGTGTTTTCTAAATCTAATGTAGCTCTCATTTTCTGCCTAAAGGATACAGAACAGACATCTAGACAGGTGCTATTTCTTACCCTGTGCAGCTGAAATATCTATTATTAGCAGTTTAGATGACAGATGTGTCTGAGTGATTGTGTGTATATTTTCTATTTTTACACACTACCCTGGCTCTTCAGCGATCTTGACAGCTAAGAGTCACGTGGCCAGTCGGGTCAATTTGATTTGCCTTCACCTTAACAGTGATCAATGATATTTAAATTAGATTCCCTGATAAGTAGTTGGTCTGTTCTATTTTAATTGTTTTTTTTTTTCTAAAGAAGCAAGCATGCATGTTCCAATTTCACATTCAGTTGATAAATAGCTGCTGAAATAATTGAATTAAGGCTCATGACTTTAAAGATACCAGGTTTTGCTTTCTCGATCAGTCATCAATGTCAGTTTATTCTATGCTGTTTTCCGTGTCCAGACTCACAGGAAGGATTTCTGTAGTTTTGCCATCAGTGCAAAGAATGAACTTACCATTACACTGCAACCTAAATTAAGAATGATTTGTCACATTTCTGTAAAATTGTCATTGTATTTGCTGCATATGCAATAGGTTTGTATCTTCAGTGAAAAATGGTACAGTTACTGACTTACTGTTCATTCCAGTGTATGCAATTTCTCTCTTTCATGAACAGCAGTATATGAAAATTGTAAGATTTGTGCTAGCCTGAAGTGAGAGTATGTTCATGATGTCATGCTGTGTAGATGCTTCACAGACGTACAGGTCTTTACAATATATGGATTGACTGATCTAATGGGCACAGCAGAATGAGAGGCGCCATGCAGGTGAATTGACTATCAGTGAATTTGTTTGATATCTGCAAAACTATGATGGACAAAAACATCTGTTGTATGTTTGCTCCCAAAGTGGCTGAGAAGACGAAGGAGCAAGCCTCGCAGCTAGGGGGCGCTGTCATATCTGGTGCTGGAAACATCGCCGCTGCCACGGGCTTGGTGAAAAAAGAGGACTTCCCTGCTGACATGAAGGTACTGCACATGTGGAGCTGACCATTTTACACTCCCCAACACAGGGACCAGAAAACAGTATGCAGTATTCTTACAAATGCAAAGTCTTTCCTTTGGAATGCATACCCCAAAGTCCAGAACCAAAGAAGGAAAGTGGGTTAAACCTAGTGACATACATGTGGCTAACAGTGATGGGTGGCTGTCAGTCACCATGAGCTGATCGAAGTGATCATGTGCCGAGAAGTGACTGTCAGTACCTTTTTGACCTTTGTTACACTTTGTAATGTCTAATCAATGTTTTCAGTAGGGATATTATGTATTATTTTACGTAACTCCAAGCTTATTTACAACTGAGTGGTCCATGTATTTTTATACAGTGTTATTTTATGTAGATTTTTCATGCTCCCAAATACTTACTGAAGCAGTTCAGATGAAGATACCTTGCTTAAAGGTGCAACAGTTGCAGTACATCTGGGAATGAAATCAGCAACCGTCAGGTTTAAAACCCATCTCATTAACCACCATGCAACGCTGCTGCCTGTGCATGTAAATTAAGGAAACTGTTCTCAACAGGTCACAACTACTTCTGCTTCAAACAACCTTCTGCACCCAGCTAATAATGATGGTGAATACCAGTTTTCAGGACTTGAGATGGACAGAACTGACACTTTAAAATAAAGGCAACAGATCATCAGCGAAAAAGGGCAGCAGTGCTGTATGGTGGTTAGGGAGCTGAATTTGTAACCAGTATGTTGCAGGTACGAATCTTGGAATAGGCACTGTCTTTGTACCCTTGAGCAAGGTTGTTAACATGAATTACTTCAGCTGATATCCAGCTGTATAAATGGATAATATGTAATTAAGTCGTAAAACGTAAGCCTACTCAGCAGTTAAGGGTGTCTGCTAAACAAATTAAAAAATAATGATAATAAGGGTCGGTCTCAGGAGTCCTTGCAAACGTTGTCCTCACCTGGAACTCCAGGTTGGCCATCATTTCAAGGTGACAGGTGACAGGGCCGGCAGGTCTCCAGAGGGATATCAGATACCACTGCGTCACCTGTCCTTTCCCGTCTCTCCTGCGTCCTTCCTCAGTGTTAGTCAGCGCAGAGCTCGGACTTACATCGATCAGAGAATATGTGGGCTTTTGCCCGGGGGATGTGGGATTGGCTTTCATTGTTAGCATCTCCATGGAAAGGGTTTAGTTGAATGCACCAATTAATCAAAATGGATTAAGGAGTCATATTTTTGGTTGGTTGGTACAGTTTGTTGTGTTTCTGTGTTTTTTTCTGAAGGCTATTCAAGGTCTTTGATGTCCTTATTTTCTGTGAAATACTATAAAGTAGGTAATGTTCCACATTTTCCTGCACTTATAAAGAAGTAATATAGTGTACAGAAGTATATAGTAATATAACTCTGGTGACACATTGATGATGCTGTACGCTGATCAAACAGAAAGCCAGTAAGGAAACACAAATTCTTCATTGCAAAATACCTGGTTTTATTATAATTTAAAACCATTACAGCTGCTTGTGGATGCAATTTTGAATACATTAGATGCATGTACAGATGAACATTTTATAGTGAGAAGATATTAAGGTTTATTTGCTTTTCTTAAGTCTGCTATTGATTTTTCATTAGTCTACCAGAGAGGTTGCAGTAAAACACATTAGCATTTCATAAGCTGGATGCAAGCAGCACCTTAGAAGAGGAGTGAAACATTTTTATTATCACCAACAAATGTGGTACTGACAAAAATATTCTTTATGTTAATATGTTTCTTCTCCTTCACATATCATTTCTTCCTTTTTGCTGTAACTGTAGCATGACAACATCGATTGAAAAGTTTATGTCCTTGTACTCTTGCTGTACAGGGGGTCCCAGAGATTGGCGAAAACAGAGGCAGATATGTCTTAAATTGTCAACCAAAATGGAGAAAAAGGGCTCTCAGGAAAACCAGTTGCTGAACTTGCTTAGATTCTTCTGTCCACTTCAAACACACTTATCAGTGTCCTTTGGGTTCTCTCTGGATCGACTGGTTTGTGTACGGGAGATCGTATTAAATGTGCCCCTATTTGTTGAGGTCCCTCGTTCCAAAAAGGTGCTGATGAGCGTAAGTAGGTCTGCCTGTTTTCGCAGGGTTGAGGATTACGGGTCCGTTCCAAGGTGCCCTCATTGACTCTATTAGCGGAGTTTAAAAATAAATGTGCGCTGGCCCGGTGCACAGCTTTACTCCTGGACCTGAGAACTGCAGGTGACCAGGCGCTGCTGTTTTTAATCTGCAAGGCAAAGTTTTGTAGCTCGCCAAGCTACAGTTGTGCACTTTCTGCATCTTTAGAAACAAATCTAGAATGGGATCCAGCTGGTTCTGTTACATGATTGTCATCTATACAGATCCATCACATGTTGCAAGGCAAGCAATAAATGCATCCCTAGAAAAGCCTTGATGACCCTCAGCAAGGACTAAACTGCAGCGTTTATTAAAACAAGAAGCATCAGCATGAAAGCAACATAAGTCTTACTTTTTAAATGCATTGCATACTCCACAGCTCAGAACCAAAGGAGGAATATGGGTCAAAGCTGTCAGCGTATCCTGCACGCAAATAATGGTTTCAACCCAGATTCCTCATTTGGTTCCAGGCCCATTGAGAGCACATAGCTGCATATAAGTGAAGTATGTTGTGATGCGCTGACATTTATTTTTAATTTTTAATTGCCTTGACCATAACATAAAGCAGTCACAGCAGAAATCCCCACAAAAGTCATTCTTTCTCACTCACAGCAGCCAAATGACTGTATCAATTCAGAGCTAACGGCCCTACAGAACCGTTTAGCCATTCCAATCTTCCAACCGCTGAAAAAGGGTTACTGGGCAGTGATATCCAGCAATGTGTCCCAGCTAGCCTTCCATTTCCCCTCCCGCATAGAGCTGGAGAAGGGGTCTGTCTCTGGGTAATGTTAATGCTTTAAGGTCATGCTTTTTTCCAGGTTACCAGGGTTTGTTCACAGAGTGCATGGCAGATATTAAAAACAAATTTAAAGTATAAAATAAAACATATCAGTTTTATGTGGGGGGGGGGCTACATGGGAACAAGCCCCGTGTGCTCTTTAAGCACACTGTAAGATTCCTGTGATCTGTGGATTAGGGGGGTCTCTGTGCCATCGGTACTGTCAGAGTGAGAGCTGTATGTGCGTGTGTCTCCCCTTCCCACAGCCAGAGGAGCTGGGACAGGAGGCAGTGGAGGAGCCGCTGGAAGAACCCCTGCTGGAGCCGGAGGGGGAGACATACGAGGAGGCCCCCCAGGTAAGAGCACACACACACACACACACACACACACACACACACACACACACACACACACACACGCACAGAGACAGTCCCTGCAGGTGTTACCCGCACCGCCACAGAAACACCAAGCAATGCTCGCCCATTCCATCTTACTTTGTGTCTGTGGGTCGCAGAGGTTATGGTTATTAGAAGAATAACCAAATGTCCCTTCAATGAAATAGAGCTGTATGTTGTTGGAAAATCTACCCCACATTTAAATCATCTGACATTCCGTGGGCCGTTTGTGTCCAGATTGGCTTCCTTTGTAAGAAGCTTAATTACGGCTAATTTGAAACATGAGGCTCATACCCTGTTGATGTGCTGATAATGTTCAGACAGTCTGGTGACACTTTTTTAATTGTCAAAGACAATCTGTTCTTTCTCTCACTGTCACATTTGGATATTACATTCATAGCAGATTTAAGTTTATCAGTATGAATATCCATATTCATGTGGGTAAAGACATTTCTGGTGTTGCCTGTAGTACATGATGCATTTTACATACATGGCCAATGTACCCCTGCATCAGAGCAGTAGTGGTACTTCTTCGTAGAATAAATTATTCCAGGTGCTGTTGGGCAGGGCTTTGTAGCTGAAGGTCATATCAGCCCCATTTTCACTGACCCACCTTTGCTGTTTTAATGTGTGCCAATATGGCAGTTTGCATTTCAGCTGATGCTGTCTCGCATACTGTTAGTGTGCTTATGACCCCTAAAGCATCTGTTTTAGGGATCACCTGTGCACAATTATATTGAGTTTGTGTGTGAATTAATGAGAGGTTCCCTGCCAAATGTGTGCTTCTGCTAGCTAGCTTCTGACAGAGGAAAGAAACCTTCTGCTTTTGACATCCCTGTTTTGAGGAGACTACAGCAATAAGGGTGCTGTGAATGATACTGATTATAAGGACCAGAAGCATAGTGTGGGATGTAAATGTTATTTATTTTGTTGCATACCGATGATATGTGAACAAGACTGTTCTATGGTATGTTATTTAGGGTACATACAACTACTTCCACTGGGCTCCTCTGGGCTCAAGGTAAACTTACTGTCTGGGATTAGCCAAAGTTCATTTGCTGTGGATACTGACATACATACAGCTAGCATGTCTGCTAAACAGAGGGGCCAGTTTCACTAGGTAGTCAGCATTGTCTTACACACCTCTACTTCTCCCACGTAACTTTCTCTCTTCTGCACAATCGTTTGATTACTGTGTCGCTGTTTGGAAGTTTCTACCCTACTGGGATCCAAGAATCCATCAGCAGCCTTACAGACCTAGCCCTGGACTCATCTGAAAATCATTTGCCCTGTGCGATTCTGGCACAGATACATGATGTGACTAGGTGCCTCTCTCAGAAATGAATTGTCTCAGACAAACCTTGATCTAGCACAGGTGTTAAGTGGCAGCAGCTCAGTGGAAGGGTGGCTAAAGTGCCCAAGTTGTGTTCGAAAGATAGAGTCCCTGAATCAATCCATCCTCCTTCGGATCAAACAGAAATACAGAAAATCCTGGTAGACATGTCTTTACCCAGTTGTCTGCACTGGGGCCACTCCTCCTGTCAACGGCACTGGGGATATTTTGAATAGAGTGTGAAAAACACAGCCCCTGTGCAATAGCTGATAGTAGATACGTTACCAATGCACTTTTTGTAATGCATTATTATACACCGAAATGAGTGGCAGTGGTTTTATTGAGTGGAGATGCAGTGGCTTAGCTGTGCTATAAAGATTGTGATTTTTTTTCATCATAAAACCATGCAGTAATGTACTTAATAAAATTGCAGATGATAACCTGATAGAGAAAATCAGTACCTCTATGGATAAAATTGCCACCTGATCTGTCCCTGCTGAAAATCAGGCAAAGAAAAACAGAGAGGATGAGCTGGAAAATGCAGAGATCCCCTTCCTCTCTCCCTCCCTCCTGTCCTCTCCATCCCCCAGGCACTCTCACTCTGTCTCCCCTTCCCCCCCATCTCTCCACGCACCAGTGGGCTGTCACTAACTGCGTGGGTGTGGCAGTGATGCAAGGGTTTGTGGTGCATTGTGGGTAGTGCCATTGCTGCTGTAAATAGGGATTCTCACTGCGGGCTCGCTGGCGCTACAAGTCATCGTCACATGACCCTCTTCGGCACACGGGGAAAAAACATAAAAGGGGCTCCCTATCGAAGTGCTTATCCCTCCATTCCCCATAGTGGTGACCCGTATATGTGGATGAAAAATAAATGAGGGGGTTTAGCAGAGGGCAGTGAATGGCTCTTAACCTTGCACCAGCAGAGAATGCTCTAGGCTCCTCACAGATCACATTCTGAGGCAGATGCTGCCCTCTTATGGCAAGATGAAGGTATTACCTACAGTAATGTGATGTTTGCATGGTTTTGGACTTACTCCACACATGTGAAGGAAACCAAGCAGCATGGACTTGAAAATGAACAAGAACCATATAGGAAGTAATTCCAAAAAAGGATTTTCAGACTGTTCAGCTAACTGAAACTTTCCCTGTCTGTGCTGATTTTCTTCTGTTTTTTTTTTTTTTTTTTTTTTTTTTTAGCAGGAGGAGTACCAGGACTATGAACCGGAGGCATAAAATCAACTATCGCAAGTTTTCATTTGACCAGCAGCACAATAAAGATTCTAGGATAACAAATAAGGACAAACGCTGAAACCCACACAGAAACCGCTCTTGCAAAAAAAGAAAAAAGAAATCTAAAATTTTCTCACGGATATGTTCTTCCTGAAAGAGTAAAAAAGAAGCAAATCTTTTAATAATAATATATTGTAAATGTCATGTTTCTTCTGTATTGTGTTTGTTGTAGTTGTTTATTGAATGCCTGCTCAGCCGGATCTCGTTTCTTTGTTTCCCTCCCAAAGACAGGAGACCCGAGCTGTTTGTGTTTGTGTATCCGTATGTATGGTGTAGGTGTTTCTCATTGTCCAATAAGAATGAGAGGACAGAAGACCCTCTGGGAACGTATACAAGAACAATAATCCTATATAGCTGTGTACAATGCCTGTGTGTTGGATTTCTCTTTTCAGTTACTAATGAATCAGGTGTTTATTGGATGTTTCACATGTTGGGTTTTTATACATGGTATCTTTACAGTTGCTCGTGAAATCATTCCTGTGAAAAAAATCAATTAGATATGGGCAAAAAATATATATGTATATATGTGCGTGAATGTGTGTGCGTGTGTGTGTGTTATTATAAATAAAAAAGTAAAAGTCAGTGTAAATGTGTCAAAGTAATTCTGAGTGTCAGTACAATACGTGCTCCGAAGAATGCAGGAATCAACAGTGTCTGTATGTCGAGCAAGAGTAATGATTCTTCTGTAAATAATAAAAAAGGAAAAAAAGTTGCGTTTTACACTTGTTCCACGTGTTTTTGTTGTTTTTTGCCCAGTTATTTTCCATTCCCAAGAAACTTTTAGGGAGCATTCTTTGGTCCTGTTGTGCCTCCTGATCAAGACTAGTTTAAAAAAGTGTGGATCCTGTGCTAACCTTCTTGATGGTCACAAATAGTCAGTGCCGTCTTTACCAAATGGCTGACAGTGGCATTTAGGTGAGAGAGAGCCTAAGGGTGCTATTAAAGCTAAAAGGGGATAGACGACTGGATTTGTAACTGAAACGTTGACTTAAATCAACATGGTTCTTTGGTTCCAGTGTGGCACCCTTGAATAAGGTATAAAACTTGAATTGCTTCCATGCTTACAGCTGTATAAATGTGGTCTATCTTGAAGTTTTAGCTGTGGTTATTTCCCCAGGTAAGGGGGTCTGTTTAGGAAATATAAATAAGTGATGTGGTGTGTGATGGGGCAATCTTTCACACTGAAGGCGGGCAAGGACAGCAATCTTATCCGAAAGGAAGGCTCAGGCGGTGTTGTCCTTTTGTGTGGTAGGTGGGACTTTGGGTCGTCATGTTCTGTTCAAATAGACAGCTTCAGTAGCAGCCACAAGCACATTTGAGCTGGATAATCTGAGGATTAGCCGAAGCTAAATATCTCAATGTGCAATCAGACAAAGAGCTGACATTTTTCCAAGAGAAACTGTTAACCTGTTTTGTTTTTCTTTTATTTTGTTGTTATCATACCGGTAAAGTATCCAGACAGTCTACCTCAAAAAATGTGACACCCTTCCATTTGGCCGTGATTAGTGAAATGTGTCTGGATCACTTAAGTGCAGCCATAAATTCAAGCAATATGAGCTTCAGTGTGTCTGATTGGTGATGAGAGAGTGAGTAAAGCCTCATGGGTCCCAGAATGGATGGAGCTGTCAAGTGTTACCCATGACTGGCCGAACTGAGCCAATCAGTGTTTGCTGTGAAGAACAGTCTTTTGACTGTTAACAGTCAGTGATTGGCATGGCATGGTATCGCCATCCATTGCTGGGCATATGAAGCCTCACCTACCCATTACTTTGACTAGCACACTGTGTTACATGTTGCTGGGCTGTAAAAATGTAGCTACAGCTTCTGTACTTGAACAGACACTTGGATGCCACCCAAGCAGCCATTAAGCAGCCCATCTGACTCTCAAAACTCTCAGAAACGATCACTCTATAGGATCTCTGCATGCATCTGAATGCTGACAAGCTCACATTGTGTAATCCTGAGCACAATTGATGCCGAAATAATCTTTTCAGAGGATTTCGTCTTTGTCTCTAAAAATGTCACGTTTCATCTTGTGTGGCAAGTCTTACTTTAGAGAGCACAGAAACAGCAGTTACAGCACAGACTCGGCTGTTTAATTACATAGCTTTTATTGGTTAAGTAGCTATTTATCTGCAGCTTTATACTGGGACATAGCACCTAGAACTATATAATAAGAGTTTAAAGACCTGGAATTTGTCTTTTTTAGTCCAGTTGTCCCAGTTTGGATATGACTCTGTTGTCTGGAGTAAGCCCCATGAACGCATAAACATCATGTGAAGAACATGAGTTTTCTAGTCTAAGCTGCTGATGTTTTCATTTTAAGGATTTCTTGCCTGTATATGAAATGCCTTCCCAAATCAATTTGCTATTGTTCTAATCAGTTAGCACTACAAGGCTGCAAGTTGGTATGTCTTAAGCATATCTTTTATGCTGAAGCACAGAGAGGGAAATGGCCCAGGGTAAAGAACAAACACTTTATATGTTCAGGTAAAACTTAATCTACACGCCTTCAAATTCAAGGAGAAATGTGGAATTACAATAATGTGCTACGGTCTGTGAAATAGTTTGTTAAATTATTTTCCACTTCAGTTCTATTCAGTTCTTATAGGGATGGAAATATGTAATTATCAACACAATCTTGACACTGCCTCCTATCTGCTACTCTTTTAATTATTCTGTCAACGTGCTGATTAGATCATCCACTTGTCTATGATCAACTCAAAGGGCAACTGTTATTTAAAATTATCTGAAGTGATTCATTCAAGCATGAAGCCCTCAACGCTTCTTTTTCTGGATTTCAGAATACACATTTCTCTGTGACCACCTACCAGTTATAATGGTGGATTATTGTTTACTTACATAAAACAAAACTAAGATGCAGGAAGCATATAAAATATCCTATCATTCATTCAAATTGTAGTTATGCAGTCAAATAAAAGACAACACATGATTAAGAGATATCCAACTAAATAACAAATACTAATACAAAAACATGCATGTAGTGCAAGAGCTGAAATTATGTTTTTTTTTCCTTCAGATTTATTGTGTAGGAGAAAAGGCAATACTCTTCAAGAATTTTTTTCTATAATTATATTGTTCAAACAAAAATATGTAAGACAAAAAACACTGACATGTCTCCTTTTTTCACCTCACGTTAGTGCAATTAGCTGCAGCAAATGAGCGTTAGGTCTACAGAATGTGCAGGTAGGGGTGTTAGGTGCAGCTGATTTCTTGCCAGAACACTGTAATTGTTACCATTCTAAGCATTGAAGTAGCTGACTAGATTCAGGGTTGAGTTGGGATGTGTGGGTGATGCGTGAAAAGAGCAAATTTGCAAACATTCACGATTGTATTTAAAAAAAAAACACTACCTGAATCATTTTAATTTCACCTCAACTGACTTTGGGGTCATGACACTTGCAGCAGGATTCCTGAAGACAAAGGACAGCAGTATCCAATCCTGAAAAACAGTGCAGATCATCCAATCACAGATATTGCAGGACAACTCCCCATTCCACAAACCTGCAGAAATCAGAATGACAGACAGACAACCCCAGGAGCAGCAATGAGTCTGTCTACCATGCGCTATACCACATTTTCCTTTTATTTATTAAGGTTGGCTGGACATTCGAAAGTGGAAGAGATGCTTTAAACTCACAGAAAAAAGAGCTGTGCAGAGGGAGAGGGCTAGGGAAGCCATTTGTCTGTGCACATAAAAAAGGGGCAGGGTTAAAGATGCTGTTTCAGAAAAGCACCAGCGCTGAGGTGAGGTCACAGATCATACAGCTATCATGCTACATTGCTGCAGAGCATGAAAGTGGCATCACAAGCCTGTCACTGAGGGAAGATGATGTCGCTTGTCATTGACTTTCTCCCCTCAGTGCTTTTAATTTGTAGTGTTTTGTGGTGTATGAAATTAACTGTTTTGTAGGGTTCTGTGTGTTCAAATTTTACCAACCTTGAAAAACGCAAGCTTTTTTCAGCCATTTTCAGTTCAGTCAGTGTTTGTGGACTTGAGAATGTGAGTGTCAGAACTCAGGCAGGGACAGGAAGACAGGAAGACTGATTTTAACCCATCTACTTGTGCCCGTTTTACCTATTTTAATCTGTCTTTCAAATACATTCATTTTCTACATAACGTCTCAGGTTTTTAAAGAAAACCATTTTGTGTGAAACATCAGCCAACTTCACACATTGCATGTGTTCACTGGGAAGCAATGGGGTCAATGTCCAAGGTCAGGAGTAAATGAGTAGCCAGTAGGCAGCACACCTATTGTCATTATGACATCAGAGTTGCAGAGGTGGTTTCAGGTTACATTTGAGGCTCTCTAGGGGTGTGTTGTCATGTGCATATAGAATCTCTCCCAGACATATGACCATCCAAACTGAATTCTGGACAGGCAGTGCTCTCCCTAATCTGTGCACATGGGACTGATTGTAGCATTTTTTTTTTCCTTTTTTTCTTTGGGCAGAGGCTTTTATTAGCGAGACCTGGTTATTAACAGAGCACTACACAGATCTAAGATATGACATAAATAAGCTATGATAATGCATTGTTCATTTACAGACTTGGTATTACCACTGAGTTCAAACAGAATGTTCTACTGATGTGTCCACAATATTACAGTATGCGTTTGCCAGCCCCTGACCTCCTCTTTCATTAGCACTGGAGGTAGTATCATCCTGACATGTGACATCCGATAATACCC
This sequence comes from Megalops atlanticus, assembly GCA_019176425.1. NCBI lineage: Eukaryota > Metazoa > Chordata > Actinopteri > Elopiformes > Megalopidae > Megalops > Megalops atlanticus. Next base: position 13,275,148 of record CM032888.1, read on the forward strand.
CCCAGACTCCCCATCATTCTTACCCTCCACAGCTGCAAAGGACCCCCCCTCCAGTTCATCCCACCAACACCAATCACACAGAGCTCAAACAGATGGACACCAGCCCCCCAAGCCCCCATCCAATGGTGCAGTCCACTGTCAACCTCGGTGTGGTTTACAAATCATTGCAAGTGCCAGATACTACGGACTTGAATCAAAAGGAAGAAAATTATTGCTACTGTGTTGACTCAAGAATTCAATTTGTGTTGCATCATTTCGCCTACTGATTCTATCTCCCCAGTGAATGTTTTCCCATTCTCATGTATTGCATCAGTTTGCATTCTTTTTGGTACAAGCCATATTTTTCCTGCTTTCATCATTATTGTTGCTAAACATGCATAATGTGTTAGATAAAGATGCTTTGATACAAAGCTTGATAGCTTTGATACTAAAAGAGCAGACGATGTAGTACACAGTATTTCTGCCTGTCATTTGTGTTAATGAAATGTTGAAATCACCGATCTCCAGGCATTTGTGTACATGCTGCTGTAATGATCTGAATTGGGTGGCTTTAAGAGACGTCACTCTGTGCTGGATGGAAATGAAGATATTCTCCTTCTGGGGTCATGTCCCACAGCACCTGTTGCCATCGTGATGGGTTTGAAGAGATCACCAATAGTCAGCATATAACTGTGTGAGGGGATAGAATAACTACATGGATCTCCACCTCTCTGATGAATGGTTTGGTTAATATTGCCTGCTCTCAGGAGATGTGAGCACGGCTGAGCAACGCCCACACACCCACCCCTGCTGGCAAAATGGAGCAGCCGTCACAAAGATCGCCTGCAAAGCTTGGGAAATGAGAGGCCTTTCAAGCAGCCTCAAGCACTACTGAGTCTGTGTTTGTGCATGCTTCAAGTGTTTGTGTGCATGTGCATGTACGTACATTTGTACAGTGTGTGTGTGTATGATCAAGAGACTGGGGTCACAACCGCACAAGGATGGAAGCTAAGACAGTAGCTTTCACTCATTCTCACTCATTCTTCTGGAACTCCTCTGCCAAGCCTGTCCTGTTTTCTTCCTGAGGAACCTGTCATGGGATTGGGTGCCCTCACCTGAGCTACAAATAGGCAAAGAAAAGCACAGTACCTTACAGTGATTTGTCTGTGAGTTTCTAAAGTACTCATGGGAAGAAGAAGTAGTTTGGCTATAATGTGGTGCTGCCCGAAGGTAAATAGTTACTGTTGCTATGGTTGCTGAGTTTCCTCTTTATGTTGTAAATAGCAAATGTTCTTCTTCTTTCATCAACTCCTAAATGTGTCACATTCTAGAAAATGAAACCACTGAGAGCTTGCTTTGCATGTAGTAGTGCAATTTTCAGTGTCCACGTATCTGCAGTAATACTCGCCTCACAAACTACTTGGAGATTTTTTAAAATTGAGAACAATGGTCTGCTTTGTCTTTTATTTATGTGACGTGCACATACAATGATAGGGCTACCACATTCATTATTACACTCAAAGGTATCTTCTACAAATGTATGCACCTCATTTTAATGAAAATATTAAGAAACTGTGCAAACTGATTACGCTATATGGTACCTTATCTCTCAGAGCACAGTCAGAGACACAGAAAGCACAGTCAGACATAGCACAGCACAATACATCCCAGCTCAATCTACTAGCACATTAGACAAACTTAAGTACAATTTCTCTGTTCATGTCTCGCCTTTTGGAAGGATGGCTAATTACTGGAATTAGACTTGCCCTTTTGCACCTGTTGTTACACAGTTCTGTATCTGTAAGGAAACCCACCTGATGAGGTCTCTCCCAGCACTATTTCCTCAGAGCTAAAGAAGATTCACGTCAGCCACTTCATTGTTCCTTTTATATTCTCGGGAACAGGTCTACAAATGAACTTGATCTCAAAGCCAATACAAAGCAGGCTTTGCAGGAGGTAATTATCCCTTTGCAGGAAAGCTATGAAGTCTCAGCACCATTAACATATGAATGTTTTTCCTCTCTCATATGAACTATATTAACGAGCACTTTTCATCCCCCACTACTCAAGGGACCATAGCTCTATTAATACCAACATTAATTTTGCAATTACAGTGGAATTTCATCATGTTAAGATTGTAAGGTATGATGTTTTTTATCCCCTTTGCCTGCTTTCCTACAAATTTGTACAGAACAAGGTCATTTTCTGTATGGTACAATTATTGATAATGAACTAAACCCTATTTATGTTTGATCAAGTGATATAGTAATAAAGTTCACTGTACCTGCCCACAGGTGAAGTAGGTTACCTTATAATCACTGCGGAGGGTGGGAAACATGCCCATTTCTTAGGAATGAGACAATGTTTCAGCACAAGCCTTTCAGGTACAAGTATTTTAGTTTGGATGTTTGCAAGTCAGAAAGAATAAAATTTAGACAGCACATGAGTGTAAGTGTGTGCAGTCTACGACCGTAGACAGACACATCCTTTGAGAGCAAAGCTCCTTGAGTGAAGATGATGGGTTAGCACACCTGCGCATCACTTACGTGCCCCGGCAGTGAGATACAACTCCACCTTGGCCACCTTGCCGCTGATGACAAACGTCCTCGGGTTTGCTCATCATCTCCTTCCATAAACACATCACTCATTTATGACTCCAATCTGGAATGTGTTCCCGTGGGCGGCAGAGTTTACTCTCTTTATCTCTGGCACTGTGAGGATGTGATGATGCAACGATGCAGGCAGTAGCTTATCTTATCTGTCCACTTCTGGAGCACTGGAGACATTTTTCAACACTCCCTAAATGGGAGAAAATAGGAAAGAGAATTCTTTCCCAAATAGCAAAGAGAATAAGTGCAGATGTGCTGAATTCACTACTGAATACACTAAAATATTGCTCATATATTGTTAATGACACATAATGTCAGATCTTTTTTTTTCATGGATTCATTCACCTAGAGGTTGATGTTTTGACTCATAATACAATGCAGAATTTTACTGAGGTAATATTACTACCACCCCCTCCTTTTTCGCCTTTGTTTTTAGGCTCCAAAATATGACCGATGATGGGGTGAAAATCAACCAACACCAATCTGTGTGAAATCATTCTGGGAAAAAACATGGCAAGCTACACACTTTTTATACTCTGTTATTATCTCATCTGTTTACTCACCAGGCTCTCACAAGACGATGTCACCCTTTTTCGCACAGCCGGTTGCTAGGGAACAGGATTCTGAGGGAGACGGGGATTGGTGGAGGCCTTGCAGTCGATGGTGAGAATAGAGCTGACAGAACACACAGCTCAGAATGTCACACAGATTTGTCATAGACATAATAAAAAAGTTTCTTGTTCAGGTTCTTTTTTATGGCCAAAGTCGCAGTCCATCTCCTCATAAGAAATGCTGTAAAACACAACAGATTAAACAGCAAAACCCATGGATTTAAAATCTGTAAATAGATGTCTATTTGCAATAGTGATCACTGTTAAGCACTTGTTTTTGCTTGATTTTGTCCACTCATTTTTGCTTCTGTAGCCAGATTTTAAGCAATGAATCTTTTTTGTGATTCCATGAGATTCCAGTTTTTCATGACAAAAGTTCCAAAGAGTAGTCATCCTATAATAGTCACCATTTAGCATTCTGGGTGCAGGCCAGTTGCCATGACAGGACTCAAATGCAATTTAGCATTGAACTGCAGAGGTGAGAAGGGCTAAGAAAGTAGGTAGAGTCAGTCCGTGCTGTGCTTGCCACACTATTGTTATGTCCCAAATAGTATAAGCTCACATTGGAAACTCCAACAGCAAAATAAAGGAGACATTTTGATCTTTATGGGTACCATCATAATGTTCTATCTTCTTTTGTCATCTTTTAGAATCACACACATTTTATAGTCTTCTCATAACAGTAATTGCATTGAAATCCATGAACATGATCTGTGTACACTTATATTATCTGTGTACAATCTATATACACTTACAACCTGGGCTTCAGCTCCTTCCATTTGCTGAGACTGTGCTGAGGCTGTATTGTTATTATGCACATGTATGTGCATGTTGATTGCACAACATTGTTTTCTTAATTTCAGTGTGGGATGGACTCATGACATAGTATAAGGATTGAAAAAAAGTATCTTCTGAGATCAGTTACTGACAGAATTGAATTTCCAAATGAGTAAAATAGCACTGTCTGGATTGGAAATTATCTGTACTCTTTACAGTAGGTAAGTAGCCATATTTACATTTGCATCCCTCAATAAAACAGTCACTGAAGATGACCCAGTTTCCTGATGACTGCATTGCAATGATTCCAGCACCCTCTGCTTTCCTCCTCTCCAATCTATAGTGCTTTGACGGTCCCATTATTCACAGTGTTAGGGCTGTCTTCAATGAGTTGATTGCCCAAAAAGGAGGAAGTTAAGTTTTACCACAAAGGAATAACTCTGTTCTGACCTGCACATTTGCATATTGGGATCTGTAGTACAATACTGACACTACGTCATATCCCTTGGGTACAGAGCATATCCTTTTTAACCAATGTGACACTAAATATCTCACACCTCACTTCAGGCCTCGTGGACAGGCTCGCAGTCAAATGATACTGTGTGATAAATTTGTTCCATGTCAGCGGTATTACATGCTGGCTATTCCCTCCATGTCTCTATGTTTTCATATTTCTCTCTTATACTTTCAACTCCCCAAATAGCTAAAAGGAATTACACTTCTCTTTCACACCATATAGACACTTCTCCAATTTTGACCACTTTTTTCTCTGTAAAAAAACTGCTCTTTATTTTGTATTCACATAAACAAATGTATCACATGGTGCTGACAGTGAAAGGCCTTACAGTGCTTTGCATATCTAAGTTATGTAGTAGGAGCACTGTCCAGTACCAAATTACAGGAGCCAGCTTAACGAAGACTCTGAACCACCTCAGCAAGGCATTACATGAGTCGTGCATTTATGGCATGGCATTGATTTCACATATGCCAGATGATGAGGATTAAGCTGTCTGTTGCTTTCCAATGCAAATTATAAAGTGATATGTAACCTCTGCCCAAGTCTCTGGCCTAATTCTCTATAAATCCCTATAACTACTAATTCACTTAGATTAGGGCTGAAAGACTTTATAGACATGATGATGAAGGTATGACTCCAAACCAGAAATGTCAAACTGTTAGTTACGCTTTGAAAGTTTTTAGTTGTGCTCCACCTGTGCTCCAACTGTGCTCAAAATGATGTTTTATGCCATTATTAATAAACATTTCTGATGTTTATTAATAATGCTGTTGCTGTTAAATTCATTTATATAAAGTTTTTTTTTGTTTTTTTTTTTTTTTAACCTGATTTGCTCTATCCATGGTTGTCTGACTGTGTTAAATATGACTGCCCTTTTTTACAGTTCAGACAGAAATGCAAAAAAAAAAAAAAAAAAAAAACACTTATACACTAATGCATGTAAATTGATCACCGTCATTTATCATAGATTAAAGAGCTGGAGAGGCTGTTGTTCTTCAGTTACCACACATTGCCAGGTTTGAAGCCAGTTTCCAGGGAGACGGAAAACCAGAGCCTTTCATTTCTCTCACCCACAGCAATATCCAAGGATTTTTCAGAAAGATCCTTCTGGTTACTAACCTTACCTCAAAACACTGCTGCTGTTCGCACAGAAGAAACAAGGAGGGACACACTCCCCGATGATAAACTACCCTGGGTAACGGCAGGCGACAGTAGTAAAGATTTCCACAAATGGATTGACTTCTCTGTCCCTTGTGCCATTTGTTGAGGTATGTGCTGTTGATCTCTTTTAATATTTCCAGTATGTTCTCCTGTAAAATCAACATGCTTACCTAGTAACTTTGGTTAAACATTTTGTGCATGCTTTTGAAATGAGAGCAGTTTGGCTTGGGTGATTTCAAATAAACAGTGGAAATCAAGATGTTATGATCATTCGTGGGGAAAGGGGGAGCATATGGTTTAAGGTTTCCATGGTGTTAACCTCTGTAAGCATTTTTTACAACCTATCTAATCTGCTTATGGCTTTTGATGGAGGGTGTATTGGATGCATTTGTAAACTGGAGCCATACATTTAATTGAGAGAGAGGCAAGCATCACCAGGGAGGTCTTTTGAGAGGTATTTTTCTTAACTGATTCATTATTTATCAAATTTTATTAGATGTATTGGTGTCGTTTTACATTGTTGTATCACATGAAATAACTTCAGGGTAATAATTTAGGACGTATGTTTGGCAATGAGTTTTATTGAGACTAAATTTGATACTTTTGAATGCTCTCTACTTTGTTTGTGTATTTTTTTTACCAGGCTATTACAGGATGCATAGTATATCTTTTGTTCATTAACTGCCAATTAGTCTACTGATTAGGAATCTCATCATCCTTTTCAACCAATCTTGATTTTGGCATTAGATTTGTGCCTTGATTTTCTGTTTTGTTGCATAACATGGCATTGTTACTACTGCTGGCGGATGTCAGCGTCTTGCTCTATCTCTGCACATTGCAGTGCTTGCTCTTTTCAGTCTCATTTGATGTCACTTTGGTATGATTTGATCAGTAGCTGCGATTATACAATTTGTCAGTTATGTCAGCAGTACATGAAGGTAAATATTATCTTGCTAGGAAGTGCTACAAGAAAAGTGTCAGTGCTTTCCTGTGAATGTGTCTTGCAGGTAAATGTCTTTGTACGTCTAAAAAGAACCCCCTCTGCCAAGGCTGCTGTGGCGTGTGAATGGGAAGCCTAAAAGATCTAACAGGCGGTCTCAAGGAAACGCTTGCAGGTGGGGTAAAGATGGAGGGCCCCACTGTGACCGAAAGTGGTCCAAACCTCAACCCCCACTGTCTTGAAGGAGAAATGAGGCGTGAGGTCAACTCCAGTGGTGAATTTTCTCACACGGATGTAGGTGAGAAGCAGAAAACCGATGTCCCTCAGTCACTGGGAGCTAACGATTCACTAGGAGGACACGGTGACGATGGGGGAAAGGCCCCTCAGAATGGAAAATGGTCTGGGGACAATACAGATGCAGTCCCAGGCCATTTTATCACAGAAGAGAGTGCAGAAAAGCTGGACTCCAGCTTAACAACAGTGCCAGTCAACAACCGCACATCAAGTGAGTTGTTAGATGAGTCCTTGAACAAAGCTGGGGGTGATCAAGCTCAAGGAGAGGAGCCAGGGCATGGCACACATGAGGAAGCAATGAAGAGTGTGGAATCAAGCTATCAGGAACCAACGATATTGGTGACTAATCATGACTCCAGTCACTTGACTGAAACAGAATGTGCCAGAGAGACAGCATCAACGTTTCATCCCACTAAGCCTGAGACAGACACACCACGTGTGGAGGGTCATGACTTGGGCCACGAGCAAGATGCAGAAATTCACCAGGAAGCTGCAGAACCCAGTGACACACAAACACCACATGACTTGAACATGAAAGAAACTCCTGGTTCAGCTACCCACAAAGAACCGGCTGAGACAAACGCTGAAGTAAAGGAGACTTCTGAACAAAAACATTTTGAACAACCAGCAGAATCCTGCCATGTTTTCAGTTTTAAAGGACAGTCTCGCAGTGCATCTCTGGAGGAGCCATCAAAGGAGACTGCTGGTCTCCTGTCCCCTGTCCTCTCGCCTGCTCCCCCGATCAGCGGACATCAGCACATCCAGACTCAGGTCAGTCTGGAGGCCCCAATGTGCCATTCAGCTGCCACCAGCCCCATGACGCCTCCGGAGGGCTGCGGCACCTTCTTTTTCCCATACTCCTTTAGGAAGGCAGGGCTCGACGGCGCGGACACCAGCTTGATGGTCAACAAGGATGGGCAAATGAGCGATCTGGTGAGTTTTAGATCAATCGCCACATCGCCCATTGGCCCACTCACGCCCACTGTCCCAGAGTCCCCCTGCCCTGAGATCAAAATTACGGATGTCAAGGGAGTCACAGAGCCCCAGAGGGTCAACTTAGTAATGACAAGCAACAACCAGCAGGGGGCAGTGCAGGATGTTCACAGGGATGAGAGGGGCGTGACCCAGGAGCTTAGCAAGGATGCAGAAACCGCTCCACAGTCTGCAACCATTAACAAAAAGGGTAAAAGAGAAAAGTCCTTAAATGAGTCTTCAGGAAAGTCCTCAAACATGGCTGGCCCTGGTCATGCCTCAGGTGAGGATAATGTAAATGGTACACAGGATACTCAGGTCAACCAGAGTGTGAACACAGCAGAGTTGTCCCAAGAACACAGAAGATTCAACAGGGGACAGTCTGACCAAATGAAAACCAGACAGGTGACTGTGGAGATTCTTGCCTGCAGTGATGGAGCTCCACATCTGAAAAGTCAGTCCCGTGGTGCATCTTTGGAGGAGCCATCAAAGGAGACTGCAAGTCTGCTGTCCCCTGTCCTCTCACCTGCTCCCCCGATCAGCGGACATCAGCACATCCAGACTCAGGTCAGCCTGGAGGCTCCAATGTGCCATTCGGCTGCCACCAGTCCCATGACTCCTCCTGAGAGCTGTGGCACCTTCTTTTTCCCATACTCCTTTAAGAAGGCCGGGCTAGACAGCGCAGAGACTGGTCTGGCGAGCTTTAGATCAATCGCAACATCGCCCATGATCCCCCTCACCCCTAAAGTCCCAGAGTCCCCCTGTCCTGAGATAAAAGTTACGGAGGATAAGGGTGTCACTGAGGTCCCAGAGGTTAAAAAGCCCACAGCGCTAACAGAGGTCCCAGAAGTTAAAAAGCCCACAGCGCTAACAGAGGTCCCAGAAGTTAAAAAGCCCACAGCACTAACAGAGGTCCCAGAAGGTAAGAAGCCCACAGCACTAACAGAGGTCCCAGAAGTTAAAAAGCCCACAGCGCTAACAGAGGTCCCAGAGGTTAAAAAGCCCACAGCGCTAACAGAGGTCCCAGAAGGTAAGAAGCCCACAGCGCTAACAGAGGTCCCAGAAGTTAAAAAGCCCACAGCGCTAACAGAGGTCCCAGAGGTTAAAAAGCCCACAATGCTAACAGAGGTCCCAGAAGTTAAAAAGCCCACAGAACAAAAAGAGGTCCCAGAGATACCGGAGGTAAAGGGGGACGCAGTGATCACAGATGCTGAGGGGGTCACTAGAATAACAGCAGAGGATGGCCAGCAGGAGGCGGTACAAGGTGTACGCTGGGACGAGAAAGGTATGACGTGGGAGGTGTATGGGGCCGCTGTGGAGGTTGAGGTTCTGGGCACAGCCATCCAGAAGCACCTCGAGAAGCAGAGCGAGGACCACGGCAAGGAAGCGCCGCCCCTTTCCCCGCCCGTTTCCCCGCCTCCCGACCCCACCCCTGCCGCAGCCGTCGCGTCAGATCCCCCGCCCTCCCCGCCTCCGCCGCCGCCCTCTCCTCCTCCCCCTTCGCCCCCTCCTCCTACCGCCTCAGCTCCCAGTAGGAGCGGCTCAGTCAAAGGGCAGGACGCGACCGGGGAAGAGCAGGAGGGGAAGAAGAAGAAGAGGCGCCGGCGGAACCCCTTCCGCGCCGTGCTGAGGAGTATGCGCCGGCCCCGCTGCTGCTCCCGAGCTCACACCATCGAGTGACGGCGGACCCGCGCCTCTCCCCTCAGCCTCCACCACGCTAACACCACCAACCGAGGGCAGACAGACACTCTTTCCTCACTGATGCCGTCGAGTGATACTGGAACAACAACAGTGCTCCCATGTTAAGTCGAATGAATGAAGCCTGACTATATCACTAACAATGATCGGGATGACTGTATTGAGAATTTGTGAATAGACTGCATTTATGTAATGCCTGTCTTGGATCTCAAAGCGCTTTACTATCAAGAGGAGGTAATGCATCTCAACTGCTAATGATGTGTAGGACCCACCAGGGGTGATGCATGGGAGCCATTTTGTGTCAGAGGGTCTCACCACACATCACCTAATGTGGAGAGGGATGGATTTTTTTTAACCAATTAAAATGATTTCATACCCAGACTGAGAGATCCATAATGGGAAATTGGTCAAGGGACAGGGGAATCCCCTGCATACCATCAACAGACAACAGATTAATATCTCCTCTCTCATCCTTTCCCATACTAGCATCATCAAGTAACAGAAGACTGACACCTTTTTTCCATGCTGACATCGAGTGGTGGCAGACCACTGCTTCTCCTGTGTTAACATTATCGAATGATGCCACGTTAATACTATCAGGTTCTTTCTTAACAGCTGGACTCTGTTGGAACACAGACATGGTTGTGTACAGCACATAGCCACAGATTACTGTAGTCTTCATGACAGAACAGGATAAGTAATGGTACCTGTTTTCAAAACACAGTATCATTTTGATATGACATTGACGACTGTGACTGGGGCTTTTTGTTTTAGCATTTAAGGTAAGGCGCATTTGGGGGCAAGGGGCCATGTAGGTATGAAAACTTAAAGCCACATCTTCAGCGAGTCTTGGCTGTTGAATTTCCTTCATGATAAAGGCTGTAGGCATTTCGTCATATTTTGGTGTTTCATATATTGTAAGTTCTATATATTTTCTCTTTACTATTTGCTGATTTGGAAAATATACTTGTTCATGTGCTTTATATGAGGTTCAATGTTTATTCAAGACCTCACAAATTCGAAATACTTTGTGTCAATAGAGATGATGTCTTTGTTTTCCAAATGCTTGCATTAAGTCTCAGCATTACTTTTGGTTTGTGTAAAGAGATTCTTATTTAATGATCTATGCCTCTAGTTTTTGTTTAACAAATGGTGACGCATTCTTTGCCACGCTGTTTCATTCATTTGAAGGTGTATCCAGTTCCGCCTTTAGTTGTTATTGCTTTTTGTCTCTGGATTTTTTCAATGGTATTTTGGATATTGTTTTGAAGTGTAAATTTTGCCCTGTCAGTTTGTGCCCAATAAACAGTCACGGAACCTCATTTGTTCGAGTGTGTCACATCCTACTGACTCGCAAAAGTGGAGAATAACAGATCTGTGCCTCTGGTTAAGAGATTCTCCAGCAAGGTATCCTCCTACATCCATTGTGAGAAAAACAAAAATCTAATATCCGTGCCATTTTATTACTAATGCTTTGTGACTCAGAGAGGACCAATCACCAATTCCTTTTCCATCCTTTTCCCATCTCCTCTGTCTCATTTTCAATGGTAATGTTTTTTATACTTTCATTAACTGTTGTTCTTACTTATTTTTGTTGCCAGTAAATAATTACAGGTGTCCTCTGCCCACTTCTTAAAGCACTTCTCTCCTTTTCCCATTTGGCAATACATTAAATTACATTACATTACATTCATTTAGCAGACGCTCTTATCCAGAGCGACTTCCAGCACAATAGAACATAAGTGTATCCATTCAGGTTGAAAAAAAAGTGGCAGTGGGGGGACTCAAACCCTAGTTTCCAAGAACACTGTGGCTTTAATCCAGCATCTTAGACCACTCAGCCACACTAGCTATAATTGCAGATGGTGTCTAAGGCTTGTCTATCTCAGCATTCCCATTCATAAGTTCAATTACTCAGAATCACTCATGCATAAATTGACTGTTTGATGTTCACTAAGTTTGTGACATAAATATGGCCAAATTTACAATTACATTAAATATTTTAGGAAACTTTATCAGCTGGAGGTGAAGGAATCTGTCTGTTCTATTAAGGTTTGGATAGAGGCTGCATTTTGCTTGAAAATATTAATTGGGGTTAGCTCCAGCCAGGACATTCTTACGGAAGCTCCAGTGCTGCTATGTGCCGAACACAATGTATGTGCTGGACAAAAGGTGAAAGGTTTACAGATTTATATTTTTATTTGATCTTGAACTGAATGCAATTCAATACACAGTTATTGAATAAAACAACATATTATTTCTCGATGTCAGAGCAGCAACAATACTGTTCATGAAAATCATATGTAGCAAAAATGTAGCATTTATAATATCCACCAAAATGCATTTATAGTGTTAAAGTAAAATATTTTATTTGACAATTACCATATATGCAAGCTCATTACCTATTATTACCTGTACACAAAGTGCAATGTTTAAAAAAAAGAACAGAAAGAAACAAAATGAATAAAAAGATTACACTCAGATTGCACCATGCATCAGGAGTCAACACAATACCACAGAGCCAATTCTACTGGCATGCTTGTTTCCATAGTTATACTACACTGCTGGTAATATATCATGTATTATAACATCTATGGCTCCAGGACCTTTTTCTTCCAGCGGGTCTCAGTGTTCTGCTCTTTTCACTGCCTTTTTCCAGTCAGAATTCCTGACCTTCTCTTTATTGCCGGGGATACGTGCCAAAGCAGTGACATATGCCCGTACCACTCTGTTGGTCATACTGAACAGTTCAGCTTGGGGAGGGGAGCAACAAAGCCAGAGTCACTGAAAGACTGAGTCCTATCGACAGAGAACAGATCATTCTATTCTTTCCCTTAAAACCCTCATGGGAAATGGGAGAAAAATGTTTCCAGTGCTAAACAATAAATTATACTAAAACAAAAATGATAGTAAAATTGCACAGCAAACCGCAAAAACGCTAAAGAACACTACAAGAAGCCTAATTTGTAAAGCACGTAAATATATTTATGCAATGATTTAAAATATTTAAATGAAATTATTAACCTGTATATTCTGAAATCAGCATTCTGTTTTTGTTAATCTTTTTTTAAAATTCACTATTGAGGTTTGCACGTTCATGCAGGAGAGCCTCTCAACGCATCCCTGTCACTAAGATAATTTCAGCTGCTGGTGACATGACAATTACCTCTGTAGATGATCAAGGCAGTACAAGTAGAACCTATCAAATTAAAGCCCATTACTAGGTTCCATAACATACATTTTTTTCACTACTGTTTCATCTTATGGCTATCTTTCAGAAATAAATATTTGACATACATAGATACATTTTCACAAAACTCACACTTGGTTACTGAGGCTATTGTTCATTCTAGGACAGCAGCCAGTCCTCACCTGCTCATCACACGTTATCAGATTGGTGCATTACAGATGGAACACGGAACAAATATGCATATTTTTCTGTACTCCTCTACCTCTGCACATTGTGTTCTCACAGCTTTGCTGTGCTGTTATGGAAGGCTTGTTAGCTGGGAGGAGGGCTGAAGTGTTTTTCATCCTTGCGGAGGGATAAACGCGGTTAGAGACAAGATTCGATCGTGAAGCCTTTTTTCTTTCTGAAAGCCTGATTCTGTTCATCGATGCTGAGCGTGTGTTATTTATTTTCTTTAAGGGAAGTGGGGGGCTGGGTCAATCTCCTCAGGATGGAGGTCAAAGGTCAGTGGTGTCAAGGGTGGGGTTGTCGAAGCTGTGTGGGGTGTCATCCCCGCGTGCGGCCAGGGCTGCGTGGAGCGGCTCGATGTAAGCGTTCTCGTCGGCGTCCTCATCCTCCTCCTGAATCACCTGGCAGGGCATAACCACACAGATGAAATACGTGCACAAAAGCACAGACACACACACACACACGCACGCACACACACACACAGCACACAAGAAGAAAATCAGATGTCCATCCAACACAGAATCAGACTTACTGATTACTCTTGTATGCCACCTTTGTGGATCAAGGTTCACGTTTCCAAAGGGTCTCACAATAGTTCTGCAACAGACACTTAGGTTGTATGGCAGTTTTGTTGTGTTAGACCGACTCATTTTGAGTGTTGAGAGTTTTTCCCACCGTGAAATCTTCATTTGAGTGATTTGATTCTTCAATGACAAAGGCACAGAAAACAGAAGGATCTGGTCTGGTGTGTTAGACACTGTGAGATGCACATACAGCAGGGAAGAGGAGGACAGCAGGAGAATGGGCTGGATTAGTTTGAGATGGAAACTTTGAAGGTGATTTACCATCATAGGCATTGTGTCTTTCTCAGTCTCGTTCATATCAATGTTGTAGTCCAAGGAGTTTAAGCTAAAAACAGAAACCGGGAGGCATCAGAATCACACAAAACAATAGTATTCACCTCAATGTACCGAAAGCAAAAGGATTTCTTATTAGCAGAAAATTAGCAGAAAATACATTTTGTTGCATGGAAGCAACATCAAAGGAAATGTTGGATTTAATGAAGGTGTACAAATATATGTAAACAGATACATGTATTTGTGGGATTCTGACAGGTCGGCTGCTAGTACATGTGGAGAAGGGGATACTGGGTAAAAAAACAAACAGAGTGTTCTACATTATTGCACAGCTATTGTTAAATTAAAAACTTTAGTCTAGATATTTATCTAACTGAAATAAAGAACAATATGGTCTCTTCTACACTGTAACAAGCTCCCAAGTCCTGATCCTAGAGGATCATAATCCTTCGGTTTTTCCAGCTATCTCCACAAATCACAAACACTGTTGAAACTGGTTAGACTGTGATTAAATAGGTTAGACCATAGTTTTGATTTGTAAATTCAGGTGCAATAAAAAAGACTGTGAAGACAGCCCTCTCGGACCAGGACTTGATTAAAACATTTTGACAGACATTTTTCCATTTACATGCTTAACGTACCACTTCCCCAGTAAAATGTACATCAGAATTGTTTTCTACAAGCAATACAAATGAGCAGTACATAATGTAATAGAAATATATGGAGGGGCTGAACAGAACACAGGCTGCAAGCAACATCTTGGTTCTTGCTAGGATCAATTCTCAAGATAAATGCACAAGACTAAATTATTGGTAACAAACAAAATAATAAACTGAGTATTTTGTGTTGGGGAGGTAGAAGTATGACACACTGGTAAAATAACTGGAATTGTAACCAGAACTTTGATGGTTCAAATCATTAATGTAGCAATGTTGTACCCGTGGCTAAGATGGAATAGATAAATAAATGGATAACAGTGCTTTAAATTTCAGGTCAGGATAATGGTGTCTCCTAAGCGTATAAAAAATATAGTATATGGTTATTGCATTTTGCCAAAGCTTTTTTTCACAAGACATCTCTATCTTACCTCGCTCTGTCTGTACTGGAGTCCTCCTCATCAAAGCCCAGGTCTGTCGTATCGATGTTCAAATTCAGCACAGGATTAGCCCTGACGGGGACAACACATCTCTAGATTGAACTGGCTCTGAACACAACTCTGATGACCCCACTTAAGACCTGAGCGCATGTTAAAAAAATCAATCCAAAAGCAAGAAACAGACAAAACTTGCATAGTGAGGGACATGAAATAAGAAACCACAGAGCATTATTTTTGAGTACAGTACTTAAACACTTAAGAATTTTACACACTATGTTAAGATGTCCTTGGAAGACTGCTGATTTTATGCAGGGCAGTACAGGGTAGAGCTGGATGTGTGAATGTGTGTCTGAATACATATTTAGGGTAATCCCATGCTCCCCTCCCTCTGGGCGCACACTCACTGCATAGTGTATTTATTGGTGCCTGGCACCACGGGGCCGGTCTTGCTGTTCTCTGTTGCCACCATCGCCGCGGAGTTCATGGCCTTGGCTGCCTTCAGCTTCCTCTTGTAGCTGAAATGACAGATGCCCGCCACAGTTGGCGATTAAAAACTGAATCTTAACCAGGCGCCACGCTACGGGAAACATGCTGCTTGAGTATCACAACAGTAGAAGTATCAAATGTGCATGTAAGTGTGTAGCACAGCATACATTATGTTTTCAATTGTCCAATTACATATGTTTCATATGTAATAAGTGTTGCCATAATGTGGCAAATATACCGTCTGGTGTGCTTCTTCTCGCTTCAGCAGTAATAAGTGCCTTGAAGAATAAATCTCCTGACAATTTAGACTTGATGTTAAAAGGTTAAAATCCACACTTGAAACATGTCATACCAAATCAATCAATCTATCAAGTGTGTCTGTATAGGCCTTTTAACAGAGGAATTGTCAGAGTGCTTTCCAGACTGAGAACTGTAATAAATGAGTTTAAAAAAAAAAAACATGGCAAAGATGTGGAGAAGAAACAATACAAAGGAAAAATCCAGGACATCCAGAGGAAAATTTCCACTCCGCCCTCATATGATTACCAAAGCCAGGTTTTGAGGGGTAGTCTAAGTGGTAGATGGAGGTGGTAAACTGATGTGAGCAGAAATTGGAATGTCAAAGATTTAAGCAATTGATATTTTATCATCAGTGAACAGTTAACACTGGCAAAAACACAATCAGTCATGATTGTCTATAAAATAACACAAGTCTATAAAATAACTCCAGACAGGGATAAGAGATTCACCTGAGGGACAGACTCCTTTCTCATATTTCTCTGGTTGGGTTGCACATGAATTGACACATGAGTGAATATTACAGGTTATACGGTAATTACGTTTGTGACCGTAAGTATCATGCGTAGCTCTAGTCCTGTTGCCTAACGACAAGCTTAGAGCAAGGAAGCACATAATGGCACTGATCCACAACCTGTTTTCTATTTGTACACAACAGTGTTAAAGTGCAATCTGCACCAGCATTCGATTTTTGCTGTGTGCCAGGAATACAACCTTAAACAGTGAAAAAAATCACATCAGCACTGTACATAAAACATGTACATTAACAGTTATTCATTTGGTAGGCACTCTTATCCACAACGATTTCCAAGAAGTGAATTCAATAGGGTTAGGCAATTACCATAGTTGCACAGATTCTGAACCATTAGTGCCATCCTTGAAATGTAATGCCATGGTGGGAGACATTGCCACAAATGGAGTAAGTGCTGTCATAGGGCATACAATCTTAAACTATGACTGTCAATTTTCAACCACCAGAGAAGTGCCACTTTAAAAACTTCAAACACGAGCAAGCTATTTATCTTTGCTTAAATTAGGATCCCGCTTTATAGCTACTTTTATTATTGTGTTAGGAGGGGATGGGGGTCAGAGTTCAGTGAACCCAGGTGTAGTCTGAATAGGTGGGGCTTGAGTCAACACTGGAAAATGGACAGTGATCCCACTGTCTCTGAAAGTTGTGGGGAGCTGATTCTACCACTTGGAGGCAAGGGTGTAGAAGTGAATTTTTTTTTTTCCATTTCATAGATTACCACTGTGGAGTTAGCTATTTTATTTGAAATCTTTTTGAACATCAATGGCCATGTCATATTGTAAAGTGCAAACAGCACTGTATTTTTGGAACAAATACATATGTACACAAACCTTTTGTTAACCTGCTGCAGGGCACAACTGTAGTGCCCCATCTGGGAGGTGTTGCATTATTTAAACATATTGACATGGTAGCTGTGTGCGTGTGTGTGTGTGTGTATGTGTGTGTGTCTGCAGGCATGGGGGTTTGTGTGCACAATGTTTTTACTTGCTTGTTCCTTACATTTGTATAATATATATTACTTAAATCAAGTAACTCCCCCTAAATGATCTAGGTTGCAGGTTCAAAGAGGCATTAAGATGAAGCATCAATTAAAACATAATAATTAAATGATCCCTATGCAGTCACCACTATTTTTGACAAAGCATTCTGGGCACCATCACACAGAACTGACAAATTCTGGCGTTTTCAATGGCTGCAGGTGTTCAGCCGAAACTGCTGTTGCTGTTATGCCAATTTAACACACAGAGCTAGTCCTTGCTTAAGGGATGTGGACATAATGTATATTTTAGTTTTACTAAAGCGTGTAATTTACCCTGCTTAAGGGAGTCTACTAAGTAATTCAATTAAAGAACGCAGATTAAAGATACAGCCTCACTCATTTTACAGCATGCTATTCAGCCAGCTGCTGTACATGTTATATAAGACATGCTAATAAATCCGCTTCTGCGCTGCGTCACCTTCCAGCCAGTCTGTTTACTGAGCACACCTGTACTCCTTTAGTACAGTTTTATCTCCAGTCATGAAGGTGTGAAATCTCATGAGAGAGACGACCGAGCATGGTTCCCACACAAATTCACAGTTTTTCCTTCTCTTTCCCAGGACTGATCTAACATTTTTCTGGGACCAATTCCTATCACCGAGGTGTAAAAATGAAAAGTCCAGATATTCTGCAGTAAATATTATGTCACTCGTTTGCTTAGATGCCCTTATACAGGGTGACATACAAGGCCTGCATTTTAACATGATATCCATAAATATACACGGATGTTTTCTGGAGCAGTTCAGGTTATGCAACTCCTTCAAGCATACAGCAGCACCTGGGAGTCAGACTTGCCCTTTGGTTTATAAGCCCAGCCACGCTTCTGTATTACAGAATAGGAAACAAAAACTAGTGCAGCTGCTGTAGCCTGGCATGGGCACAAGTTAAAGTTTAGCCTGTTAAACAAAACACACAAACAACGAAAGAGCTCAAATAACCCCCCCGTCCCGTCCAATACATTTTTCACCTCTCATTGTACGTAAAAATCAGATTGATTTCATAAACTGTCAAGCAAACAGTGATTGTCAAAGTGAAAAAAAAAATGATGTTACTTCAGCTTAAGTCTACTGCCTGCGGTGAGGATGTTTTATATCCTTTGGAGTAGCTTGTAGGTTGTGTGAGCAGCAGCATACAACAATGCCAAACAGTAACTTTTTTGGGTAGAAAATGACCTGTACCTCTGGTAACCCCCTGGTTTTCACACATCAGATTTTATTCCAATGCAACTGACCCACAGGAGACTGTTTCTCTGCATATTAGAGAGGTACATACATGGCCGAGTTGTGTTTTTCATGAAATTTCAAGCAGACAATTCACCAGGTCCTTTCTGTTCTATTCCCCAACCCCTTCTGACATACACTCCCCCGCTTACACCACACACTCTTTTGAGAGCTCTCACTCTCACCCCACAAGTAGCCAATCTCCCTGAGCAAAGGGAAAAAAGGCACTTTCTCTTCTTGTTTGTGCAAAAGGCCTCATTTTCTGTCATGCTGTGTTTTTGGGGTTTATCAGGACATAACATTGCTTCAGCTAAAACAGCATGCGAGCATTACCCTCTACGCACATTGCTAATGCCCCACTCATCACCTCATAACAAGAAAGCGGGTGTTTACTTATTAACGAAACCTCATAGGGAATAACAGCCTACAACACAAAGAAAGAAAGGGCTGTCGTAAGCAAATGTCATTAACAGGATAAACAGAAGCAAGAAGGCCAAGGCCTTGATGTGCGCGGCTAATCACCAGAGACTCTTTGACTGGCAACAGGAAACAAACAAACACAAGCAGGGCTTGTGGGGAAAGGGCTAAAGAGCACTTCCTGTTAGAAAAACACACTCACATGCTTACAAATGCAAATTAGCAGCTTTTTTCCACACCCAATGGCTTTAACCTCAAGCACCAATTAAAAAAATGTAAATGATCCCATGGAAACAGCACTATTTTTGGCAAAGCATTGTGGGCACTATCACATATTATTTCCAAATTCCAGGATTTTCAATGGCCCCGGGTGTTCAGCCGAAACTGTAGTTCTGTTAAGCCAATTTAACACACAGAGCTACTCTTTTCACCACTCCAATTTAAAGTTGTTTAAGGTACATGGACATTAAGTGTACTTTAGTTTCACCATTTGTAATTGTTTTTCATACTTGTAATGAGAACAGCATGTAAAGTAAGAACCTCCATTTTATGGAGGTATCAATTTTGCCTTCATACCCTCCCCCACCATCAATCCCCCTCACTGCAAGACAGCCCTGCTTCCACAACACCAGCTCTCTTCTCCATAGTTTTCAGAGCTGCTTGTTACCATAGTGATGCTGAAGGCTTAGTTCCACATGCAGCAAGAAATGGCATGCTTGTGTCACATCTCGCACTGAAATGTTAAATACCAACTTCTATATTTATTTTTTAAAAGGCAGGTAGGGGAATATTAATTATGCTGTGTGGCATTTCATGAGAGAGACAGGCAGTTAGTACACAAGAGAAAAAATACATATGAATATTTAAGGCTGATATCTCACCATCCGTATTTCATTCTTAGAACACAGTCTGTTCTATTTTGTATGAAACGTAGAATTAATTTAAAATAAAATAAGCAGTTACCGCTGAAGCTCTGAGCAGAAGAAAATGTTCCTTTCCTGTGAATTATGTGAGGATTTATGTATATAACTGAGTCATATGTCAGCTCATCTTTTCACTTCTAATTAAGCTGTGCACAGTCACTGCACGAAGCTACTCGCACACGAGCCGTGCTCTCATAAGAGAGTCCCCATTAACACCAGGGGCCGCCCACAGGTGGGAATACATTTCCCTCATTACTTACTTCCTCTGGGTACAGACCAGGGACGTTATCATGACGACCAGAACGATGAGGAGACCCGCCACCAGGCCGAGCAAAATGAAGCGCATGGGGTCGATTTTCGTCACAGTCGGCACCCCCGACTCCTGCAATGGAAAGGAGAGTGAGGAGGAGCCGTTAGCGACGGCGCCATGGAAACCTGGACAACTACCACAGCTGGTGCCACTAACCCCAGTGACAGACTGGTTACTACAGCACTACTGTAAACCTGAACTACATCTCAAGAACTAGGAAGACGATGGATAAATGCGCTATGGTCATAAAATAAACCTAAATTCTTTTTGTAAGACAGATAATTTGAATTTGATAGTATAACTAATAAAGCCTCTTAGTATTAGCCCAATCTGACTGAATTCAGATTATTATTGTTATCGTTATTACATTTATTAGCAATGTATAACAAATAATGAGATCTTCGTCATCTCTGATGAATGACTTTAAAATCATCGTGTTGATACAAAATAGCCCATTCATTTGTTCTGACAGAATCTAAAGGCTCTGAACGGAAGACATCACATTTGCTGGCAGTTTGTTGTTTGTTACTGTGAAACGAACAGCAGGAGTTTCCTGTGCACACTCACAATGACTGTGAGGCCATACTGTCTGAGTATGTTGGCGTGATATAGGTCCTCCTGCAGGATTTTCTCAACGTTGGCTGAGTTGATCGCGCTTCCGTTGGGGTACACAAAGTAGGCCTCCAGAAGCGTATATTCTTTGGCCCTGGAAAATCAATCATTCATTCCAAGCATGGATTAAGGCCAGTCTGGGTGCTCAGTGAAGGCAGATTTCACTGTTTTATTTACATTATATTATTGGCAGATATTTTTATTATACATGTGATATTTTTATTATATTACATTTTACCCATTTATACAGCTAGATATTTACTGAGGCAGTTCTGAGTTAAGCACCTTGCCCAAGGGTACAACAGCAATGCCCCAGCGGGGAATCAAACCAGCAAGCTTTTGGTTACGAGTCCTGCTCCTTACCGCTAGGCTACACCGCCACACACCAGTCACCAAAACAGACCCAAATTCTCACCTTTGCTGCCCAGATTCAGCCACCACCTCCAGAATGTGCACTGTGGCTTTGGTCGCAGATGTAAGAGCCCTGCAGTTAGAGAGATTTCAAGCCATTAGCAGAGTGACAGCAACTATTTTCTGAAAGCTCAACTGACGACAAGGATCAAACGTTTGACACAGAGGATCATCTGGTTTTCTTTTCAGACATTGTTTAAGACAAATCAATGAATGCTCTGCTCAATGTGTTCAGACACAGCCGATCAACACAATGACACAAATACTGTATACTGTATAAACAGATGAGACATTGAGATGTTGTTTTATTTTTCTCCAGTAGAGGGCACTATATATGCACTGAAATGCCACTATTGAGCTAGACGGCTCAGGTCCGAACACCCTAGGTCAGTGTTTCTCAACCCTACTCCTGGCGGCACCCTGTTAGATAGAAGATATGCAGGAGAGGGTGCCGCCAGGAGTAGGGTTGAGAAACACTGCCCTAGGTCCATCTAAGCACTCAGTTAATAAGGTGTGATTAAGATGTTAGTTATATGCTGATCTTTATCTCTCATTCAATCTGGGATACATTGTTTGTTAAAGATGTGCCATTGATGTGTCTGTGCAAATAATATAAGTTGTTCATTCTAAATATTTCAATATCTACCCATTGGATAAATGCAAGGCTGCTGTTACAAGTAATCTTAGTGTAATTAACTGTTAATTGACTGTTTTGGACCAATTTGGCAGTGAATCACTCTTAAGCAATAAATATGAATTCATGATGTGTATTAATAATTAGTTTATGAGGCTAATATTAATACAGAACTTCAGGAATGTCTTTATTTGTATTGTTCCATGAACCAATCAAGTGTTTTGTCTTTTGACTCCTTCTTAGACAAAGAAAACAGGTAAGTGGTAATTTTTAGGTTGTGAAAGCTCCACCCATTGTGGGTTGCATGTAGTCTCCCATCACTATACACCTGTCGACTAAGAAGGACCACCATGTGTGAAGATGAAAGGCACAGACACGTTTGTTCACATGCAGGTAACAGACAGATGTATTCATGTTCAGGTGATGATGACAGGTACAGGTGTGTTCACATGTAGGCAACAGACATGCAGGTAACCGACTTGGTCTCACCCTCTGATTATGTTCAGGTTCTTCTGGACTTCTGCCACTGGGGACTCGAAGCGAAGGCCAACGCGGTACGATTTGTCGATAGTATAAAGCTAGCAAAATAATAGGGAAAAACAAGATGCACAGACAACATGTTAACTGAATAATAAAATAAATGGCTTTCAAGTTAATGAGTGAACAACTACTGTTGATGAAATAGGTTTTGTTATATTGTGTGTACTTCAATGCAAAAAAATAAAAGCTACATTACAGGCCAGGCCATACAAATATTCATGGTTTTAAAGCTAAAATGTTACTGTGTTTTTCATCTTTTGTGGCGATGTAACTAAGAACATATTGAGGGACATATTTCCAAAAAACACAATTTTCCTCTGATGTTCTTGTTGTAGAAATTCAGTAAAGAGAAAATAACATGAACAATAATGTCCTAGTTTAAGATTATTATCTGAGTATCAATGTGAATAGCGAATTATGAACCCGAATTAATCTCCAATTCTGTCAAAACATGAAGATATGGAAATTGTTTTTTATAACAATGGTCATAGCTTGACGAAAAAATTGATTTAAAAACAAAGGAGGACATACTTCAAGCTTAGTGGTTGTTTTGAGCTGTCCGCCATCTTCTGCCTGAACTGTGAGAAGGTATTTTCCTTTCAAGTTACTATCCAGTTTTCCAATGGTTCTAAAAAGAGGTGATACATATTTTTCATTTCTTGCAAGTGTTTAATACGGATGAATTTCATACTGACATTAGGCATAAATGAATCCATCTTCTCTGAGACTATTACCTGATTGTTCCAACGTATTTATCTTGCTCTGCAGTTGTGGCAACAGTAAAGAGTTCCCCCATGGACACTGTGTTATTATTGGTATCAATAAGATCCACTGCAAGTACTGAAAATTTGATTTCTTTATTAATCCCAGAATCCCGATCAGTTGCCTTTAAAAGAGAAAAAGAGACCGTACACAGGACAAACAGTAAATAAACATTCAGATACTCTAAGAGTTATCAGGTCATGTATCTTATGAACACTTGGGCAAACATAAAGCAGGATTAGCAGTGCATTAAACTACTGTACTAAAATACTTTGCATCGCTCCACACAAAACTGTTCCCTTCTGATGACATTTGGTACATGCAAGACTGCAAGGCTCTCTCTGTTTGTGGTGGTTTGCAGTCATTTTTTCTGGTATTACCAAGGACCACATGCCTCTGATACTTATGCATCTGAATTTCTGTTTAGGATAGATTCAGTCTATCACTGACTGCGGCGCATTAACTTTTCTTTGATGTTTGTTCACAACCTCATACAATCTCTTGCCTCTCTTCTCTTCTGAAATCTCACCTTACATCGCAAAATCTTTTATAGGTACAGATTTAAACTCTTTCTCTCAACTGAGCACTGGAAAGGGAATTCACACACTTCCAGCAATATGACTACCTGACATACACAAATCTGGAGGGTAGGATCTAAATTACATTCTTTTATCAGTTTAAGTGATTTCCCATAGCTTTGCAGAATGTTACATGGTTCCCTCAACATTTGCATCTGGCCACCTAAATTATTATCTGAAATGCCCATGATAAGACACGCAAATGAATTACTCCTACACTACAAGTGATTCCAACACTACTTCTACAAAAATAAACAAATACATTTTACTGTATAGATTCATCTGTTCTTGCGTGACGTGCAACATGACCTGCCTTCAACACAATCTGAGCAACTTCCATTTAACGTGTTATAAAGTATTTGTAAGGATTCCTACACAGTGAGGAAGCGCTGCTGATCACATACTCAACTCCAGTTTAAACACATAGAAAACCAAAGTGTTTTGGATGCTTGCTTGCTTGCAAGGTAACAGAAATAAAGTTGTTATGAAATTATTTGCAATGGCCTGTAAGATATACAGACATAAAAGACAACGGCTGGGAGACGTGGGATGCACAAAAAACGCAATCTTTACTTACGGTGACAGTTGCAACAGATGAGCCTGACTCAGTGCTTTCGGTGACAACAACTGAAGGGAAAGAAAAGTCCAATCGCTCAGTGAATAAACTTTAAAATATATAGAAATGATGTATAAACATATAAAGCTATTCTGTATATTTTCAATGGCCCTTTTGGGTTGCTCTGAAGAACACGCAATAATTTACTGTAGTCATTCTAGTCTAATCAAAATTGCTTTTACATTGTCCATTGCTGAATGGAACACATTTTCCAGACAGAATAAATTGATCCCGGAGCCAAATGGGGGAGCACTGGAAAATGATTCCCTAGCGCCATACGGAGAGATTATACAAATATACTTACATCTTGTCATTAGGCCATTTTTTAGCTTCCCTCGAATAAAAAAATCTATTGATGTCTACATGTTGACGGGTTATGCAAATTTCAGCAGGTGGGGCACATTAAGGACAAATCCAGCAGAGAGTGGAGAAGAAAGCCTAGTGTGGCTGGTGAGGTGATAATAAGACGTGAGGATTCTAACAGTCGTGTGACGATCAGATGGCAACCCTCTGCAGACTATTTGGGTTGCACTGGATAACAGTTCTACGTTTCCCACGCGTAGATGCGCACTCGATATTAAAATGTTATATGGCTCTTAGTATTTAATACTATAATTCTCAACTATTTTTCCCGTTCCAAACACTGTATTAAACTGCTGTTCTCCATGTATAACTAATGACTCCCTGGACAGAGATGTGTATTCATTCCCACTTTTTTGCAGGAAAATTAATAACATAAGTTATTAATTTTAAGCAGTCATAAGCAGTCATCCTTTTTATTCAGACATCATGTTTTAACAGGAGGCTCTTAGGCTCCAATTTGTAGTTTTCTTAATTTTTTTGTTAATTAAAGAGAATTTCAATAGTGAGCCAAGAAATTGACATGTAATCCTACTGCATTCAAACACTGAAATATTAAGTTTCATCTCCTTTCTCGGGTTTTCTTTCTTCAAAGAATTACCCTTAGGTTCATGAAAAGGAGCAGCCCCTCCCTGCGCAAAATGAGTGTGCATTTCCTTTCTGGACTTTACACTTCTAAATCTTTATGACTGCATCATTGAGGATCATGTACGGGAAGCCTTTCAATTTTTTCAGTGCAATTCACATGATAAGTTTACTGAAACACCGTCTAAATCTTAGCCAGAAGCAGCTATGAGGAAGAGATAAACCCATTTACCAAAGAGTGCCTCAGCGACGATGAATTGAGGAAAATTGTCATTGATGTCATCAATATGGATTGTCACCTTGCCTGGGAATAACAATCAGTAATAGTTAATTATTACAATTGCTATAACCTACTAGTAATAATAATTCTTCTGGAATGGGGAGAAAGAAAAATGTTCCCCATTTAAACCACAATGGAATAATCCTCTAATGATACGCTAAAATGAAAAGTGATGGGTATTTTGGAAAACTGATGACAGGTGATTCACCAACACAGGGAAGAGGTGCCTCCATCAACTCTTAAAAGTCAGCAAAAAGACCTCTTCTCTTCCATCGTGAGAGTAACTCAACGCGATGAAAGCACTCACCCGGGAGACTGTTGTTCATCCCTTTCTCTGTGAAAATGTCCACCACCTGGGCCTCCAGCATGACCTGGTCGCACTTCTCGTAGTCGATGACAAACTTGTCGTTGACGGTCACCGCCCCCGTGGGCTGCAGCTCGAACCAGTCCTCCTTGCAGGGCTCCACGGTCCCATTGCAGCGACACTCCAAGGCAAGGAGCTCGTAGATCAGGGAGTGGTTGGTGTCCACGTCTGTGCCCACGATGGTCCCCACCTCCACCGGGCCAGAGGTGGAGTTCTCCTTCACCCGGAAGGAGACGCCGGTCGGGAACACGGGCCGCTCATCGTTGACGTCAACTACCGTCACCTGCACCTTGGCCGTGTCCTTCCTCTGGCCCAGGTCGGTGGCCTCCACTGTCAGGATGTAGGGGGTGCTCCGGTGCTCATAGTCCAGCTCGATGTCCAGGTCCACGGAGATGTTTCCCATGTATCCTTTGCCCTCCCCTTCGAAAATGGGGTTGATGAAGAAGTTTCCGGAGCTTCCATCAGTGATGCGGAAAGAGATGCGGTTGTTGTTCACCGTCTGGTCTTCGTCGTATGCAAAAACGGAGCCCACGACTGCACCTGCCACGCAAAAGCATCAAGGTTAGAAGGCAACACTGCCAGCCTTCATTCACTAATTTACTATTCTCTCTGACTCTAGAACTAGTCTCTATTGCAGTCCAGCTGTATGAATGCAGGAGCTAATAACTTACCTGATCCTTTCGATCTAAAAATCCTTTTGATCTAAAACATTCCAAACCTGTTACTCCCAGAATGAAAAAAACGATGCCTTTGACAAATGAGCTCACACAGGGCACCCTTGAAGCAGTGCCCAAAGAAAATGTTCCACTTCAGTTAAAACAATACAGTCAAATGCAGCTTACCTTTCTCACTTTCCTTGACAGAGAATTTATAATCATGATTTCTAAATCTGGGTGTATTATCATTGATATCCTGAGAAGACATGGAAAGGGACAGGGTTAGCATTATTTTTAACTTTACTGAGTGTGACAGTGTTTCTGTTGGTAAGTGGTATTCTTTGCAAGAATGAACATGTGTATTAAAAGTGTGTAATTTCCCAGGGAAGTACTTCAACAAGTTGCAGGAGTACTTGGGATCAAGGCAAATAACTTGAAAACTGAAGAGGCACATTTCATGAGGACTTATTGACATAAGGAGTAAGACAGAAGGCTACAAAGTTCTGTTCATTTGCACAAACGTTGCTCTAATTATTCTATACTACACACTGAATCCTGTAAGACAGAGCTTTGTCCTGTGTGTCATATGGTTATGCAGCATTTTATTGTGTAAAATTCTGAAAAAAACACAGGCTGAATTTCAGTAACCATATTTCAGTACACATTTTACAGATGATGGTGTTATTCAGAATTTCCATAAAGTTTGATTCTGTGCTACAGGGACTTTTAATACTAATTTCTGGCACATTCACTTTTTTTTATTTTAAATATTCTCCCATCCAGAATTTACCTCTTACCTCCACATTGACAATGACCATAACCCACGAGGTCAGGCTTGGGTCCCCCATGTCAGAAGCCGTCACATTTAACTCAATGACCCCGTTGGCGGAGGGGTCGATGCTCTCCCGATCCAACTCTCCGTTGTTCCGTAGCATGCCTGTGGTCGCGTCGATGGTGAAATTGCCGCTGAACTCACTGTTAACAATCCCATATCTGATCTGGCTGTTGACGGTGTTTTCTTCGTCATCGTCAAAAGCCTGCAGGAGGGACACACTTGGAGATCAATGACCCAGTAGCCACTGCGAGGTGACCATGCTCAGCTGCAGTCCAGCTGCGGCCATCAAAACGTGACACATCTGACCCACTTGACTACCACTGAACTCATGGAACTCAACGGACCATCATTCAAATGTATAAGGTGATCACCAAAAGGCTCATTTACATAATCAGTGACATTACTCTAAGTCATGATTAGGTTAATAATAATAATTTAGGTGGCAATGTGTTGATCCTTTGGCAGGACCCTGCTGTAGACAATATATGGAAAAAAAAAGGAAATTGAACATGAATTTTCCTGGACATTGGCATCTGCCAAGCAAATAAATGTAATGTAATTAAAGTTAAAAAAAACACTCAACCTGTATTGGAATTTCCATCTTTCCCTTAGGTCCCTCCAGCAAAAGGGCAAAGTATGAGTCTCTGGCCATTTCTGGGGCCTTGTCATTGATGTCCAGAAGAGTGATGTCCAAGTTTGTGGTCCCAATGTGGTCAGCGCTGTCTATGGCCTGCAGGGTGGCCGAATAGGAATCACGGACTTCCCTGTCCAGGTTGTCATTGTTCACCATGACACTGCCGTTCTTTGGATCGACAGTGAAGTATCTCAGTCTGAAAAACAGGCCATGAAGATTATGGACTTTCAGGTAGCCATGGAAGAGTAAAGTGTCCTGACCCAAATAAGGGGAGAGGAAACTGCAGTCTGTCAATCACTGTATAAATCAGTTTTTATAGTCCTTAAAAATACTTTATAGTAGAGAGAGGAACAACAGCCAAAGAAACATTATATCAAAGCTCAAGTCATATAAGGACGGTTCTACATGAATGAATAATATATGAAAACAAAATGAAATCAAAGCCTTCGGGGAGAAGGCTACATACATGCTCTCTGGGACCAGCCTGTAGGTGATGTTTCCAACATCCTCTGTATCTGGATCTGTAGCCTGGAATTCAAATCACAGGAGAAAAAAAGTTTTCATCTGTGTGTTTATGTGTATGTGTGTGTGAGAGAGAGAGGGAGAGAGAGAGAGAGAGTTCAGCTTTCTTCCTGCCACTGAAAGAGAGCAGGTGTGTTGTCATTAAACTATGACCCTTTTGAGCCCAGTCGTTGTCACCTGATTATGTTGAGGTAGACCTACCGTGATGGTGCTCAGCACAGTTCCCACAGAACTGTGCTCCTTCACTTTTAATTCATAGCTGTCTTTCTCGAAAACAGGGGTGATGTCATTAATGTCCTTGATCTCAATGCTGACGGTCGCTGTGGAACAGCAGTCCGTAGGCTTGGAGGAGTCTGTGGCAACCACCTGCAGTGAAAAAAAAGAGAATACACCACCTGTATGAACTTGTCCGTCCATCTCAAGTACACTCTGCTACTAATTCAAGAAAACATACTGCCAAAAATGGTCCTGTGCATACTAATGTTGTGAAACATATCTGCTTTGGAATAACTAAGTTCTGTGACTACACACCATTAACACCACTTCCATTACTAGATACTACTTCTACTACTAGACACTGCTACCATGACTACATATATTTACATATGATTACATATTTATGATGGGGAAAGACAAAAAAAAATTAAACTCTTTGTGCTGTTCATTTAATATCTTTGTATGTAATCGATCTTAAGTGTGCTTTCCTGTCTTGTTCACACAGAGCCCTTTTTCATATAAGGATAATTCTGGCATTGGATAGAATCCCAGTCCTCTTAGTCATTTTGGTTTGCCTTCTGCAAGTTGAAGCATCACATTACATGGCCATACCTGCACACTCATGATCTTGTGCTCCTCATAGTCAACAACATTGGGTTTACTGATGAGAATCTGCACCAAGCTGGTTGAAACAAAAGAGGCTGGCGAAACCGAAAATGCATCTTTATGTGGCCCCTCCAGATGCATGTTAATTCTGGCATTTGCTCCCTGCATGAAGAACAGAAAACAATTAATAGGCCCTCCCCTTGTACCCCCCACCCCATTACAGACATCAGGCCTGAATATGAACAACTGTATGCTGGAAGTACTCATTTTGATAATTCATGACAATCAACTCCTCACAAGCCGTAGCAAAATATCTGAAAAGAGGCTACAGCTGGTACAACAAGTAGAGGTTACAGAAAGAGTTTACACATTCTCAACTTGAAAAATCTTTTCTTACAATTGAATATATTGTGGTAAAGCAAATGTAAAAAACTGAGAGTGTGGCAAATGTAACGAAGATAAGACAACACTGACCGCATCCAGATCTCGCACGGCAATGTTCAGACCGGCCACAGCCGTGCCCACAGAGGAATGCTCGTCAACGCTGCCCCTGTAGCTGCTCATCTCTGGGTTGAAGTCACATGGCAGAGCTTCACACATATAAAACATGGGCTTGTGATCGTTGACGTCCTCGATGGTGATTCGCACATCCGCTGCGGTGCTGGCATGGACCCCATTAACGTTTAAGTTGCTCTCGGTGGCCTGGAATACAGACATTTTTTAAATTTTATTTTTCACTAAATGAAGTCCTCAGAACTAGCCTGCAAATGTGTCCAAGAAACAAACACCAGACATGCACATAAAATTTTGTTTGTCATCTAGAGCTTTTAATAGAAAAAGATTTGGGGCTTCCAGAAGTTAACAAGCCAGGATATATGTCCAACACTTACCATCACCTGGAGTATAACCTCACTGTCGCTTTCCAATAAATTTTCACGATCAATGTCACTGTTGACTGATATGACGCCGGTATTTTCATTCATGACAAACAAGCCAGGTGCATTTGAATCTGGGGAAAAAAAACAACAACCAAAAAATTTGATGTTCGTAATGGTGCCAGGCACCAAACTGCATTAATCTGTTACCTTCACCACCTTTGTGCCACAAGTAGGCCTAGTGCTCAGCTCACAAGTTAAAGTAAAAATAAACTCACTCACTTGTAATACTGTATCGGATTACATCATTGACTCCTGTATCAGGATCAATAGCTTGCACTTGAAACACAGAGAGACTCTAAAAGAAAAAGCATTGCAATTACTGCAAAAATTTATGTGAAAAAAAAATTCACAGTAAGAGTAATTGTCTATGTTTCTGTAACACTAACGAAACGTAAAAACACACAATGCCCATTCATTCGGCAGCTCCATAACTTCTCTCAGTGAATAGAATTTAGGAAGTCAATCGTAAATGTATGATAAACATGAGCTATATCTGTTTTTACTGAGCTTGTCACCCAGTTTTTCTGTAACAAATCTTCAGATTTGACATTCATACCTCTGATTACCTTTAGATGTTGCCACTGATTGATAAAACTCACCCTGTCTGAGTGTTCCTTCACAGTGGTCATATAAGGCAGCCTTAAAAATTGCGGATCAAGATCAGGGACATCAGAAACAGTAATGAAGGCCACAGCAAAGCTGACCTGAACGTGGTTATCATTAGCACCAAGTGGGCCCCCACCATCCTTTAAAGAGAAGGAAAGCAGGTTTACTCTTCTCTTACTCCTCCCAGCTTTCCCAGAACTCCTACACTAAAACACGTCTTATCTGTTTCATTACAATATTTCAACTGCCAAACAAGTGAATGGCAGGTTTGTTTGCTTTGTAACATTGTAGTTATATGTAATAAGCAGCATCTTTTATAAATTACAGTGAGAGAATTTGGGAAGAAAAAGAATTCATTGAGCTCTCAGTGCTTTCATGTGAGCATAGCACAGACAGCCAGGAATGTATCTTACTGTAAACTAATTTTATTCATGAAATAAAATTCATTGTTCAATTTAAAATACTTATACCACTTCAAATTCTTCACTGACATTTAAGGACAAACCACTCTGGACTTAAACTGACTCATCCCCTAAATCTCTCAGAACTGGGATGTCTATTTTCATGGGTTTAATTAAGGCCATATTTTATAGAATCAGGTGTTTAAGAACTCAGGTAGAACTACTGTGTAAAACCCTGGACTGTCTCATGACTGCAGTGTAGCATAGTGAGGAAGTAACTGAACTTGAGCAAGGAGCTCATCCTGAACTCTTACAGTAAATGCATCCAGCTGTGAACTATTTAAACTATAAAGCATCTGAAAAGCATATAGGAAATAATAAGAGAAGAGAATAATAATATGAGGTCATTACTAATTTTGAAATCTAACCATGTTTTCCACTTACAGATGCTTTGATCCTCAGTCGATAGAAGGTGCTTTTACTTGTATAGTTCAAGCCTCCCATCAGCATAACTGTACCATTAGTTGGAGAAATTGAAAAAAGATTCATTCCCTCCTCTGGTACAGCCTGGGGAAAAATATTTCATAAGTAATATGAACACGGCTAAACTTTGCCATTTAAACACAAGCATTAATGATAACAAAGGCAAGGACAAGTAGACTGCAGCCTCCTTACCTCAACTATTGAGTAGCTCACAATCCCAGCCAGATTGAAGTCAGGATCAATGGCTGTTGCTTGAAAAATAACTGTGTTTATGGAAGTATTCTACAGAAAGAAAACCCAGGTAAACGGTCCGTAAATACTGACATGTTTGCTTACAAGGTAATTATCTGACCAATGCGTAATCCTCATCTTTTTCAAGCTCACCCAGACACTCCCCCTGTCCACCACCACCACCCCCACCCCCTCACCTAAATCCTGATGCTAAATAGTTATTGGTAATGAAATACATGAGGAGTTTCTTTGGGAAAAAATCATTGGTTGGATGTATCCTGCCTGGTAATGCCATCTTTTCAGCATGTGCTTGGTACCCCCAGCCAAACAAATTTCACAAATTCTTCATGGGAAACTTAACATTCAGTTAAATATTTCTGTAAAATTAAAATAGTTGTACAGAGGCCAACCATTAATACCCCTTTAAGTGGATATTTAATTAACAGTGCAAGTTTTCATTGTTGTTGACAGCTTTACTGACATGATTAAGTGTTTGGTGGATTGTGGAGTCTCAGCAGCAGAGTGGGCAATGGCCCTGTGCCAAGTCCTCAAAAGAGAATAAGTTCTCATGTAGGTAGAACAAACCACCAGTAAAATTGCTGATGGTTCCCAACATAATCATCCACATTTACATTTACACAGGATTAATTCAGTCAAAGCTACCATTTTACCAGCTTGGAAAGCAGTGCTCAACATTGTGGCATGAGTGAACAATTTTAACTGTGCCTCTTTTTTAATTAATGACATTTATACATAGATAGAGATGAACTTCACTTACCTCTTTGACATCCACATTGTATGGTGCATCAGTAAATATGGGAGGATTATCATTGGCATCATCCACAATTACAGGAATGTTCCTTGTTACCTGGTCAGACATAATGACATATCATATGAAGAAAAAATGTAACTGCATGCTCTAATAGACACACAAAACAGATATTATAGTCAATTTCTTCAACATGTCATTGACTTACATCAGCCCCGTTACTGGAAACACCAATGGTTAGAGAAAGCAAAGGCAATGTCTGGAGAAAAATATGATAGGTTTGTTAATCTGCATG
This sequence comes from Megalops atlanticus, assembly GCA_019176425.1. Classification (NCBI taxonomy): domain Eukaryota; kingdom Metazoa; phylum Chordata; class Actinopteri; order Elopiformes; family Megalopidae; genus Megalops; species Megalops atlanticus. The sequence goes on from CM032888.1 coordinate 13,308,235, forward strand.
TTTCATAAACTTCCAATGTTACCATAATAATTGGCACCTGGCATCATAATATTTAATATTTCCCTTATTGAACAAATTTCAGAAATGAAATTCACTTGGAAACTGGTATCAGCCCTTTTTTTGCTCATATCATTTACCGCTTCAAATTTATTTCAATATATATGACAAAGCACCATGCAGTAAAATTAATTTTCAGCGTAAAACCATTTACATTTTAAATGTGATCAAACTTTATTTACAAAAGAAATATGTGTATGAATGTGTATATGTAATAAAAAAGTTGATTAAAATATCTGAAATAAACTGCTCAATGAAGGCATAAACATCACTGTATAATATTTAATGGTATAATATAGAGGCAAGAACAGACAGACTTACTTCTCTGTCCAAGGGAGTCCTGATTGTTACTTCTCCTGTGTCCGCATTTACAGTGAAGTAAAATGCATATTCTCCAGCAATTCTGTATCTTATTGGAGCACCGGTCGACTCAGTTGCCATAATGCTGAAAGCATAAGAGCCTGATGGGGAAAGAAAGATACATTTTTTCCAAAGAAATGTTCCCTTCATATTTACTCATGTAACATGACAGTTAATGTTTATTTCTAATTTTTGTTCTCATTCCAATACTTCAATGGGCAGATGAATTTTGAAAAGCACCAAAACTTATCATTAACATGACACTTAAATTCATTTCAATTCACAAGGTCTACTGAGCATGTTGATAAACAATAAACATGCAAATTGCTGAAAATCTTTTTCAAAGTAATATAACAAAATCATTCAATCTTACAGTTTTGTAGAATTATTACAAAGGTAATGAATAAACTGAGTAATAATAAACATCAAAACTAGATCCATACCTACTGTTGTGTCCTCACGTATGTTGACAATTGTTGTTTGTATTTCTAGTCTGCTTTCACCATAAGCTTCAATAAATAAAACAGACACCAGAATATACGATAAGCTGCTGAACAGGAGGACAACAAAGGCAATAAAACTACATTTTAAGATAAACACTTCATCAGTTTGTCAAGAATTGAAGCAAAAACTCAGTGGCTGATAGTTTCCTAATTCGTTATTAAGAGAAATGGCAAGGGCTAATAGTTCTTGTGAAATCCATATTTGAATATCATTATCATGTTTTCAGAATCATTATTGGGAAGCATGTGTGCTGTAAGTAATATCCACTGAAAAGGACAATGGGTGGCATTTTCTTGGATTCATCATGAATATTAGAATGACTTTGAATGAAATTAGAATGAGTTTGAATGACCTCTGGGAGAACCAGATTATGCAGGACCACTCCCTCAGTAATACTAACCAACAAGGAAGGACATTAGGATTAGCAGCTGAACCCACTCCATCCCTGCAGTTCTTGCAAAAAGGAAAGCAGAAAAACTGAAAAACAAAGCAGAATTGTTACAGTTGATCTTATATCTTCCTACATGTGGGAGGACTTTATATAATATCCATTTAGTACTGTAAAGCTAAACAAAAACAACTGGCATTATAAAAGCAGATACTTGAACAATCCTATACTACAATATATCAATTTGTATATCCTGTAGCTTCGTCCTTTAGTATAGCACAGCGTTGCATACACCTTGAATCAACAGCTAAGTACTTGCCTGACAACTTCATACTTCTCTTGTGCCAATGGAATATGAATAGCTAGCTAGCTGCAATCTGGAAAATTAGCTGTTTTTGCTAATCTTGCTAATCTTCTTTGACAGACGTAACTGCTAGTAGGCTGTGAGGAAAATAATGAGGTAGCCAGCCAAATAAATGTTAGGTAGCTTGCTGTTTAATAACGTTCACTCAAATAGCTAGCTTTCTTACCCCTAAAGAACAGTGACACTATCCCTCAGTGGTACAAGAAACTTGTTTTGTCTGATGTATCTCATGGATTAAAAGCATACAATTTTTACGGCAAGCTGAACTTGTTGGTCGTACTGTAGGTGTATGTATAAAATGTGTACTGTATGTTTTAAATAATGGAATCTGACACAAAATTACTAAAAAAGACTGGAATATACACAGACTCTGGTCCTTTACTTAAGGTAAATATAAGGTGGCCTGTGCTATGCAACATTTATGTGGTACATAAGCATAACCTATCCTGACAGACAGCCATTGATATGCCTGATATCACATGCACTCTCATGACGTTTCTGCATTTTGTGAAAGTGCCAGCATCAACTGAGATGGCACAACAGGTCATGAGTAATGAGGCCCAAGTATCACTGTCAATCTGGTGGCAGGTCTAAGGTCCAAGATCTTTACATGAAAGCAACAAAGAGCAACAGAAAATGTGAGCAACACAAATGTGAATTCAGCTGTAAATGTAAAACCTCTATAACTTGACCATCTACCCCCACCCCTCCACAAAACAACAAAACAACTACAACAAAAGAAACATATATGCGTAATGTTAATGTTCTAAAATAACAGCATATTATATTATATAATTATTTCATATTAAAATAAAGAGATTCACTGTGACACTGTAAAACTACAACCCCGAAGAAAGCTTATGTGCCCACAGCTTGCAAGTTCAATAGGTTTTGAACATTTCACTAAGAGTGACTTCACAAGATAAGCCATTTTTTTGACCACATAACTGCGTCACACAGCTGTAACACACATTAATTTTTGTCTTGTCTTATCTTTTACATGCGTACTGTTAAAGATTTCTTGACAAGGCAAGTATTTCAATAAAATGAAAATAGCAGCAAAATGCAATCTATCTCTGAATTAAATTGTAGGAACATTCTTATGAGATATTATTTGTGAAATGAAATGGAAGTGTCCTGTCAGTCATTTTTGATGACATGATAATTACTAGCATTGGCATTACATGGTATTTACTGTAGTTTTATTTTAAGCTGTAGCTGTCTCTCCCCAGAGAAATAAGTTTTACTGCTGAGCCTTCAAGTCTTGATTTGTGCTTATCACCTGCTACTCAGTTTAATGAAAAGAACAAAGACATAATCTAGTTTTGCCAAACATGAATCAATAGATCGCAAAACTTAAAAATTATAACAAAATTAAAATTAAGACCTTATTTACTACTTTTATGTTACAGCACCAGTAGCAATGTATCGGTTAATTTTAATATACACAGATCTGAAGATTAAAAATATAAGTACAATTATTTTCAAGGAGTAAACTCCAAATATCTGTACAAAAATTACATATCAAAACTTAGATTTTAAACTTACTTAAAAAAAAAAGTGGATTGTGTTTATTCATACATTAATATTAAATCACACTATTATTACTTAAAAAGAAATGGATGACATGTCATACCTATTTTACAAATTTCACATGCTGAATTAACTGGTAACAACAAGAAAAAAAATCACAAAATGTATCAACTTACACAGACAAGAAGCTCTTTGGGTGCAGTTACGACAGGTGAGTTTCTCTCAGTGATAGGAGAGCGAGGGATGCTGGCGACCTTTGCCTTTCACTGCAGTAATTAACAGCCTCGTCGATTAGAGCGTCCAGGCAGTAAACGTGAATCATTAACACAGTGAAAAACACAGAGACCAAAGTGGCGACTCCCTTCAGCCCTTTTCACTGTAGAGTCATGATAAATCAGCTTAGGCCTTGGCACCTGATCCATTTCTAAAACGGTGAGGCGTACAGAGAGGGCTGAGAGATTTGCTGTTCCCTGATTGGGTGTCAGTGCCAGGCTTAGCACTGCCTGTTCTCAGCATTCAACGGAGACCACTTTGTGCTGTCCAGTTGTAAGAACACAGGATGCTTGCCACAATGAATTACATCAAAGACAACTTTGCAAGAAATAAATTACCGAAGGCATTTTTCTAAAGGGCATTACCTACTTCTGCTATATGATCTCTGCTTTATGGTACCCGTGAAACCAAAACACCGACAGATCACACTGATACTGCGTGCATAACACTTGTCACTCCTGCACTTATTAATCCATTCACCCATTCAACACTGGCCTCATAGCCCCCTTTCCCTGTCTGCCAGTTGGCCCAGTGTCCCTCAAACAGTTGGAGAGGTAAAGATTCATCCCTATAAAGGTGAGAGAATGTGCACAGTGCTGCCCTGGCAGTGTATCTGTTCTTTATTGGACCAAAATAAGGGTCCGCTGCTGCTCTCATGTCTCCACAAAGAAATGGCTATCTGGCTTACGGCTGCCTTTGAGGATGTTACATAAGTGCATGGAGTTACTCCCTTGGATTCAATGTGTAAGAGGCTCCTGGATTTTGGCCCAAAATCCTGTGAGCGCACCCCCACCACCACTGACAAGCTTTTCCAATTAACCACTAATGCGCTATGATGAGAAAGTAAGGTTTTGTGAACAACAGCATGGGTGGATCTGTTGTCTTTCAACAGGTCAATCATTTTAATCCATTATAATGGTTTGCTATGGAGAGCAATATCATACAAGCCATAGATTGACACCCACATGGCAGCTCCACCCACAATGGAGTTGTTACCACTAGTACAGCAGACAATTATAGCCTTGTGTCTGAAAATTGTGTGCCCTTTAGGCTAGGAATAAACTGTTCCATTTTGGAAAGATTTTGGAAGGATTCAGTCATCATCAAACATTCTTCAAGATTGTAGTGAAATCAAGCTTTCAATTGCTTGAATTGTAGCTTTTCAAGGTAGCTTGTTAGACTACTGTCCCCTCCATACAAACCACTGTCAAGTCCATACATTTTACTATTTTGGTTCTCAGTGTAAAATAATGCTTTATCCTTCATTCTTTATAATATATGGGTGCAGTCAGTTCAATTTAAGCATGTGTTGGAATAAAATGGTATTAAGAATTTATGAGCAGGTCTTTGGTTTCAGAACTATGTCGGCAATAATTTAATTGAGGGCCAACATACATCTATACTCAATGTTCAGTCAGTTCCTAAATCATGAAAAAATTGAAAACATCAGCCAAATTTGATTTGTATTCACAAATCTGAGGTTTCCTTTGTGGAAACAAATCTGGAAAACACAATTTGCCAGAAATAATTAATTGCTTTTATAATCTTATTCCCAAAGATTGGGTTTTATGGCACTCTACATTTATAGCCAAACAGATTCTTCTCTCTCCTGAACAGCTGCCCTAAAATAGGGATGCAGCCTTTTTAATTACATTCAAAGCTACAATTAAGTAATAAAAATACCTGCTGCAGTCTAAAGTTCAGTATTCATCATCTCATAGTTATGGTTTGTCACAGTGCAAATAAAGTGGACAATCTAAACATGTTGTTAGCAACACAGTCCATTTTAATACTGGAAACAAGGTAGATGAATATAGTATACTGAAACTAAAAAGACAAACTATCTTACACTAGACTTTTGGCTGTATATTATCAAAGAGACAAAGTGCAGCATACAGCTGCACTTTGAATATCAGGTTTGAATGAGTTTCCTGTTCACCTCATTTCATTTATCTTACTGTTATTGCTTGTTCATGTAAAGCTTTTGTGTCAGAAGATAAAATTATGTAATCCCCCTAGAAGATACTTTTATGGAAACATCCACATGCATAAATGTATACTAGCAAACTGAAATAAAAATAATTTTAAAAAAACCATTGTTGACAAGAATACAGGTCAGATGAGGGAATTATTCACACATTATCTTTTGTACTCCAAATATGTTCAAAACATTTATTATTTCACATACTACTATATTCATATGATAGAGTCCCGTTTGCAATAAATAAAAGAGCAACCATGAAGCGACTGCATGAGAACTATACAGATTATCTAAAATCAAAAATGATTGGATAAAACTGGGAATTTTCTATTTTTAACTTGCATTTTTATTGCTGTCACAACTACTGTTAAATTTTCCAAGATTTAGAGACATCTTAGTCCAATTTAGATGGTTGTAGTAAAATTGTTGTATGGGAGGGAAAGGTCGGCTTTCAATTGAAAATCTAAGTTTAAATGAAGAAGTAACTTTGCCAGAGTCTTCAGAAACCTACACATAAATGAGGGAAAAAAAATGTCCGAGTTGTTGCAAAAATTGACAGAGTTACCATGTTTAGCTGTGCTCATTTTACCAGTGTCACATGCTGAAAATACTGATTGGCAACCCCTCTCTACTTGTGTGTTGTTTTTGAGTTCTGTATAAGGTTGCCAGCAAACTAAAACAATCTCATTGATTAAGGCAGTATGCCAGCATATTGTTATCATTTAGTCTCCTTTTTAATGAAAATTTTGAGTATAAATCACATTTTCACGTGGCTGTAGATTCATTACGTCTTCACATGGCCTAATAAACACAAGGTTGAAGCATCCTCCATCTGTAATAATTGCACCCACCACTTTTTAAAGGCACATACTCTTTGAAAGCAGAATACTGCATATTCCTTATTCATTCTATATCAAGAGGAAATGTTCCCCCATGTTCAGTTTGGTTATTGTGGTGATACACATCACCACTAGTGTTATGAGGGTCTAAAGGTTTTTTATTATGGCAGTACATTCTGATATGATGTGGGTGTGTATCAGAGGGTGATTGCATCAGTACTGATTTCACCCTCTGTGAACAGTAATGGAACAGGACATTGTAGGGTGTATACTGCTGGCACTAACACGCAAGCAAGATACCCACAACACCTTTATGACACAGGTAAAGATGTACATCCATGCCCAAAGCACTGGATATTATGTTTCATCTGCATTAAATTATATATTATGACTTTAACAACAACATTTCTGCATCTGTGCTGTTCAAGCAATATTTAAAAAACTTACATAGCAATAGTTCATTAGCCTTACGCATTAACAAACACGAATCAACAACCTCAAAAGACTACAACTACCTCAATGATCTTATACTGAGTGGCACAACACAGTCTGTGTTACTGAAAATGTGTGACTTATGTAAGTGAAATAATGGCTCGATAACTTATACTTTATGAAGTAAATACTAAAAGATCACATTTAACCCCTTTCACTCAACATCTTCTTATAGTATAGACAGTTTTAATTAGACTTGTCTCTGTTTATGAGTACTTTTATGTAACCACTGCCTGCCCTGTCCTTTACTGACAGCGTTTTCTTCCCACTTTTCTCTAGCAGTCTCTGCTGAAGGTCCCCCATACAGATAACTCTTCTTTAGCCTTGCAGATTCCACCCCTTGATGAAACACTGGCCACCTTACAAGGCGCAGTATATAGTATATACAAATTTGTTGTGATAGTAGTCTTCTATCTATCCCATGTACACTTGCTGCCATAAGCCCATATGCTGAAATGTGTTGTAGTGCAGCTTGCTGAGTGTATGCAAACACACCCCATTGCATGTTCTGAGATCTTCATGTTGAAGTGCCTTATTACCTACTGTAAGCTGGCTCTACAGTTTATTGTGTAAAATCTCACCATAATATGAGGGCTTCTTTTTTAAGATGTGAAATTATGTCATCCTCATAACATTTTACCTGTGGACTTTCAGAGAACAAACACACGGAACATTTTAGCAAATGCATGGACTTTGTTGCCTTTGATGACCTTAGAAGCTACTGTTCCATTAAATCATTACGTTGATTTCATAAATGTTTGTTAAACACCTGGCATGTAATAAAGCTTAGGTCGTAGCAACTTATCACTGTTGTTAATGACATCACACACTTAGACTGAAGTGTTTAAAGAAATGTGCTTGTGCTGCCCTCTGTGGAAATTGTTGTGCATTGCAAAGAGCAGGATTAAAGACAGAAAAAAAAATAGTTGACTTAATCGAAAAAAAGGGTTTTTAAGAGATGGTATGGTGTAATTTACCTTGTGTGATTGTGAACATTTATGTAAATGCATGTACAGGGTAGCGTGTCTAGTTGCACACATCATCTTACCAAAAACCAATCAATTCTGTCAGCATAGCTCAAAACTGGTTAATTGTTTTGTCTGTGTGAAGGATGTAAAGCTGGCCATTGGCTTCACCAATAGTCTGTCATTAAATATGTTTGTGTGGCTGATAGTTGAGCATGTGATTTTGTGTGAGGCTGTGACAATGTACTAGTATTTATTTATTTGTTTTCTATGTAATAGAAATCCAAAACTGCAGTGGGGAAGCAAAATTGGTAGAGTGACACAGGGGTATGCCTATGCACATTTCAGAAATGCAGTTTTGAATGCACTTCTAAAGTGATCAGGAATACAACATGTAACAGACCTCTGAGACAATTTTAGGCCAATGTATCACTGGATTGTAGTTTACATCTATTTTTAAAATCTTCATCCTGGTTGATTTAAAAAGATCCTTTTTTTCCCAAAACCATAATCAAATGCATACAATGTATTCAATGAGAGTAAAACATAATATCCCTTTGACAAGTTAATATAACGATCATCTTTATATACATTAAAATGCTCAGAGGATAGAAGGGTTTGGTTGTTCTGATTAGACCTACAAATAATAAAGCTAAGGACACCAAGAGGCTGCTCCTGTGTTTCTAGTAAATTAAACCTTTCTAATACGTGGTCTGTTAAGTCCACGTATTAGAAAGGTTTGCTATTTCTGATGAGTGAAAATTCTCATTTAATACATCATATGTACACAAATTAACTGACTAGACACGTAATTGTGTTTATCACTTAGTTTTGTACTGTGTCGATCAATTAGGCTACACATGTTGACATTTATGGAGTGTCATATGACAAGTGGAGGCTTTCCAGACACCTGGTCATCTTTCAGATGAGACATTACAAGGCCCTGACTTACTGTGGCCATTGAGGATCTCATGGGACTTGTTGCAAATAAGGTAGGTATGTTCAGTGTTGTCCTAGGCCATCTAAAACCTACAGCTGATGGTTCTAATGCAAAAATGACAGTGTGCATTACCCAGTTGGGGGAGATGTATTGGTAGAGGTTCATGTGAGTTTCTCCTCACAAGGGCACTGAGATCCTTCAAAGGGACCCTGTATGAATGAAATTCCTCATTCTGTCCTTACAGACTATCCTGAAGCAATCAACGTCTCGACTTTTCCCTACCCTCCAAGAATATTTCCCGTTCCAGTTTATGAGTGATCACTCTTCGCACACGGTTCATCCATGATTCGTCCAGTCGTAGGCTATCACATGGCGCGTATATGCCAATCCGAGGACACTGCGCGTTGGGTGTGAAAATAAAATCAACATAAAGCTCACGGCAATCTTCAACCTTGCGATTTTTCAGAACTAAATAATACGCTAAAATAATAGTAATAATATGCTAATTTTCAAAATGTATAGCTGTTTTGAGTGTGCTTGAGTAGACATTTCACAACTCGTTTAACGAGAAAATTAAAACCAGAACCAACTAATCTGAGGTTTCTGGTATAAATATAATAGTTCTGGTTTTGCAAAACTTGAATACGTAATTGAGTCTACTTCATGATTCTACAGATTTGTGTAGAGCTAATAATAATATAAGATGAGGCAAAATTGGTTATTTTGTTGACAAATAAGAATGTACGGACAACTGTGAGGGTTGCGTCGCCAGCCAATAAAATCAGAAAGGAATGACCTCAGTACAGCTCTAGAAAGCGGCTGGCTAAATCTCATGTTTCTGCTGCAGCGATCGAACAGTAAATAAATACGGTTGCTAGCTATCGAATGGAGTTGGCTACAGGGTAAAACCCAGCACTGATAGCAGCAAATTAGCTTTCTCCAACGATGAAGAGTGGAGATACCTTTCTAGCTCTTCAGCTGCTTTTAATGACACTATATTTACCTGACCCAGCTAACTAATGGGTATGCTCTTGACAACAGAGCATGACATTGGGATCTCAGTGACTTTAATACAATCATTACGGTAACCTTGTCACAACAGTGTGCGCTCTCTCAAATCCTAATAGAGGGGGGTGAAATTTCAGTTCGGGAGCACAGGAGAACACAGCAGGTTGCGCACCCAGTCCTCATCGACGGTCAGATGTACACTTCTCCGATTATTCCGGCGTGTTTTGGTATAAGTGCTCAATGACGTATCGTTTTCAATTGTTAGGAAAAACTGGCTCTAACGCGTGCACCTTTTGCCACAAGAGTGGTGAAACCCACGGAATGTTCCATTTGCAGGAACGGCTGAAGATAATACCGATGCACTGAAAATGTGAACGAGATGTGGAGGAATACGCTGGGAGAGATGAATGAATAAAATGCTTGCAAATTAACAATCAGGTAACCGAATTTTGTTTATATTTTCTGGCCGCGACGGCTTTTGCCAGTTTTCTTCCGGGGTTATCAACGCCCGTCTGCAAGGTAGTTAGCAGGCTGGCTAGCTGGCTGGCCATCAGATTTTGTGTGGCTTGCATTGCCTCTGTCTTTCCCCCTAGCCTTGAGCCCCTCCTTGTTTTGTAGCTATGTTGCAATGTTTACATTTGGTTTAGCAAGGTAGTATAGGAACCGGACACTCTTCCTCTGAATGTGTAGGGATTCTTCGTTGAATTTTCTCCTGCCGAACAGAGAGGAGAGCAAGTGCTCTTAAAAGATGCATTTGTCTTCTCTGTGGCAATAGATTCCGGTCTGCAACATTGCAGTGTTTTCCCCTGCATTAAAGCAAGTGGACAGGCCTATGATGTTCAGGTGCAGAAGCATTTGGCTGTCTTGATAGCTAGCTTGCTAACGGTAGCTGCAGCTAACGTTACATTAAACAACTGGGGTTGACATCATCAAAAGGGAAGTTATCCGTGCATTCTTAAGACAGTAGTAAGATGACGAAATTATTTAGAGTTAGGCACACAGCAAGTTAACTGGCTTGCTAATGATAACTGGATATTTCGTATTAGTCTAGCTAGCAAAGTAGTAGTTACTGCGCTGTTCAATGTAGGGATAACTAGTTAGGTATATGTTAAAGGAATACAAAACAAACCTAGCTTGTTACTCAGTATTTTTATGACAAGAAGGCGTTTAATTGTAATTAGTTTATATTTTAGGTAACGGTAGATAATTGCTTGATTTGCATGCTAGCTAGTAGCCAGCTCAGAACAGTTTGTTAGCTCGCTATACTGCAATGAAAGAAATGTAGCTAACGTTACATGTCCGTCTCATTTAGGTAGTTATCCAGTTAACTAATTCTAACAAGCATGGCTGCATAGCCTTTTCCTGTAAACTCGGATGAGGAATTACGTTAAACAAGCTAGTCTAGATGTCTTAGCGTGCAGAGTTGGTTTGCAAGGTTGGACTGCAACTATTTTTTTATTATTATTTTATTCCAAGGCCTTTCAGGCTGACGTTACCTAGCTAGCTAGCCTACCTAGTTAGTGTTATCCCATACACATGATGCCTTTAACTATGGTCGACAATTGTTGGGAATGCATGTGATTGATATTGTTTGTTCGAACATGAAATTGTTTTTGTTGGGGGCGGGGGAGTACACAGCCTGCTACAGGTAAATTTCATTTATTGTGGTTAGCTAACGTATTTAGCAAACTTTATGTAGGTGCTGTTAATTTTGACTACAAAATGACTGGTTTAGTGAAATGGATGTTATTCATTGAGTTCGACATGCATTCTGTAAAGGATCCCGGTGGGATCAGAAATTATACAGTTTTGTCACATTATTTTTACAAGCAAAATTATGGTACGTTGCATTTGGTTGATTGTCTTAAAATAACGTTAGATGGGTAGATAATGATTATTTTTCTCCTTGATCGCCCATAAAACGCTTTAGGTTGTTTGATATTTAGTTTTTCAGCTAACATGGAATCAGCTGTTTTTGGATCAGCTGTTTTGGCGTTACAATTTTCTTCATAGATACATTAATTACAAATGCGCATGAGACTGAATATTATAATGGCAAACAAAAGCAAGAGTTATATCAAAGTCGTTCAGCATATGTGATTTATATGAGTAGGAATACAGAAAAGGCCTTTGTCTGTTGTCATAGTGTGCCCAGGAATTAACTTTTCACATTGTTGTGTAACGTCCGTTTTTGTTAATGGGTAAATTTAACCGAAGGGGCAGGGGGTTATAATTTTTTAAATTATACTGGCATGTACTCATTTGTTGATCATCCCATAGGACCGTACAGATAAAATGTGTGACATTAGGGATATTTTTTTATTTGTTGTTAAATAGCAAAGGTGCCCTTGGATTCTCATTTTTGGGGAAATTATTTCATTAAATATTATTTTATAAGAATAACAATTTACCTCACACTAACCTCTTAATGGTGCGTTCCCCTTAAAGGCAACAAATTATTCACTTTAGCTCAGCAAGTTAAATATGCTTGTCTGTTCTGGCCCTCTTATGCAAAAATGGGTTTTAAGCATCTTTTTTAAATTAATTGAATTGTTCTGAAATGCACCAGAGCATTAGCACTATAAATAGAAAAAGGTTGTATTTGTATTTCTGTGGTAGCTTTAGAAAAAGGAAGCTTTTGTGCAGTGGTAAAGAGTACAGATACAGTGAGTAAAGTTTCTGTGAATAGGAGATGTGTGCCTTGTCTGAGAGACATTGTCAGAGTAGAAGAAAACCAGCAGAAACATTGAGAGTGACATTCGAAGCTGTGCTGGTTGAAGTGTAAATCCGAATCTGCCGTTACCTTGAAAAGTGAAGCCAAGGAGGCTGGTGCCTTTATGCAGTAGGCTTTGATTGTGAATGAAGACCAGGGGTGGTCAGGAATGGTGGTGATGGTGAAGATGACATCACACAGGCTTTCGTGCAAGAGGAATTGGGTGCAGTTGGACATATGACTAATTTTAGATTTCACGTAGTAAACCTTAAAACAGCGGTGCTCCTCATCCCTCAGTCGTCATAGTTAGCAGCTCCCTGAAAGTAATGACAATACCTTTTTTACCACTAGATGGTAAAAGGCCTTAATTCACCAGTAAGTGGCATCCCCTGAGAAGTGTTTGTTGAGTGGTGTTCTTGCAGACCAAGTCCTAAAGAAATGATTCTCTGAAGACTACCAACTCAAGGAGAACCCAGAGACAACTGCTTACAAAACAAAGATAGGTACACCTGCTTTATATCTCCCCTGCCATGTAGGACAATATCTGATATTAAGCAGGATTTTATTTTAACTCCGCTCCAATATTATCCAGTGGGGCCCACCATGTAAGAGGACAAGCATGTTCTTGTTTTACAGATGAAAAACTAATTAAATTTCAATTTATACATGTTTTAATGCCATGACTTGCACCTATTACTGTATTACATGGTAAAGTATTGTTTACATCCCCCAAGTTATTAATAATTATATAGTGTACTTGACCACAATATACTGCATAGAACTTTCAGATTCAAATTAAACACATATACAATGGTGTCATGCATTCATTGCAAATGTAGCTACTATGAAATTGACTACTACCCTCAAACAGTAGAAGGCCTGTTTTGCTCATATTATTTATAATGTGAAAAGGTAGAAGACACAAAGAATAAAGCTAACAAGCCATTCATTTTACTGCTGATTAAAATATTTAAAAAAAAAAAAAAATTACCAGGCAGCTGAAACAAATGGCTTGGCACACAAATGCACATCCAACACTAATAACCTTTCTTGGGAAGTAGAATGAAGGAAGTTGAAGCTTGAGTTAAATATGAACTACACCTGTTTCTGTTGAACTAGTCAAGCTTTTTCAGCAGAAACACAGACTCTCAAGACTCAACCAGATGACTGCAGTTTGGAAATATAACTGAGATGCACCCCACAGAACAGTAGAAACAAGGGTGTAATTTTGCATATGGACGGTAGGGACATGTCCCTACCAATATTTGAGCGAACTCGTTCGCATTATCTTTGGAGTGAAGACATATTACATCATTCCAATGTCCCCTCGGTTGTTGTGTCCCTACCAATGTTGAGACCAAAACTACGCCCTTGAGTAGAAACCTAAACATGTAATATAAGCAACAGCATATCACTAGCTTGTAGTAGGTTAGACAGCTGGTCCTACCTGAGACAACAAGAGAGAACCTTTACAAGGCTCCAAAAAAAAGTGAACCCTGGCTAAAATTTTAAATGGTGCATTGTTTATTATACATGCTCACCTATTCTATATAGGGCAGGAAAGCTATATTTGGCTACACTGAAGGTGACAATAAACAGAAAAAGAGTGTCCATTTAACAATGAAAGCAGTTGTGAGTGGCTGTGGGTTTTGAAAATTGAAAAATGAAGGTTGTGATGCTAAGAAAGTGATATTAACCAGGTTCACACTTGCTAATACTTTATGCACAATTCAGGGTGATATTTAATGTAATTGCAGCCTGCATGTACATTTCAGTAATGTTCATTTGCAGATAACAGAAATAGGCTGGACTAGCAATACTGATCACTCAGTAGTTCAAAACTGATGTAACATACTACGTAAATGATAAACTACGTAAATGATAAATATATACTGCCACGTGAATCTCACTTGGTTATAGGGAAGATAGAATTGATATTTTTTGACCAGCAGATCAACCATGACAGCTGCAGAGTTCTTCTGCATCAGGCACATTGTGAGACTGAAGCCTCACTCCAAACTTCTGAGCAGGTTCTGGCACATGTAAATTGCCCAGTATCCTAAGTTGTCATAGTAACGCCCTGTGGAGGGAGATCTGAAGCTTGCCAAAAAAGCTGTGTTCCCAGGTAGCTGTCAGAGATGTAAGCTGGCCTACTACAACAAAAGTTCCCCCTTCAATAGACAGTAATGTACTGGACAGCTATTAAATCAGTGAACTTTGCTCATAATCTCTATATCAGGTCAACCCTGTTAATGCCAGGCAGACCTACTCTGTGTATAGAGAAGAGAAGTACAAGGAAGCCCTTGGATGAGGGAGTTTGGTCCATAGCCTGGGATGGAGCACATTTGCTGTCATGAGTAGTGTTGTTTGAAAATCTTTACCACGGTTGTTTATAAACTACTGTTTTTTTTTTTTTCTTTTTTCATATGCACGATTTGGTCACAACTAGACCAAAATTGGCCCTGAAAGTGGCTCTGCTGTAAGGGGTCTGATTGGGATTTGCACCCCCCCAAGAAAATGGCAGGAAGATGTGGAGATGCCCAGTAATTACAGGGAATTTCCTCAAAGCCTCTAAACACCCCCTCTGATCCACGCTCTCCACCCCACACCCGTTTCCCCAAGGCACTACCACTACTCTGGCAAAAGTTTCGGGCGGACACTCGAGCTCCATCCACCTCTCTTTCCGAAGTCTTAAAAGGAAATGATGCCAGGCTCTAATTTGCTCTATATCTGCCACATAGATTTGCTATTAATAGGCCTCAGTGAATAGTTTTTGAGCAGCTCTCATTGGTCGAGCAAAGCGCATGCCTCTGTAAGTTAATGTTGCACCTGTACCAGAATGGAGGATACTCGGCGGAATGAAGTGAACTCAGGTGCTGTTATATCAACCATGAACGCACCCGAGTTTTCAGCAAATCAAGCAAATGCTTGCAGGCTGCTCATTTACATTTGTTTGTCAGTGATTTCATTTTTGTGTGTGGGAATTGCTGTATGGAGCGTGCAATGCTCCTGAAAGAAACACTTTTGACATTTGCAGGTTAGCTGAAAGGGTCAGTTTTTGGGAGAAGATGATGATGGGTCTTGTGTAAATGGATATTGTATGATTCTGTGTTTCTGACCAAAGACATTTACTTTATTCAGAAAAGATAAATGGAATGCTTAGTTAAAGAAAATGTTGTTTGTGTGTGTGTAGTCTTCGTGGGTGTGTGAACATCCTAATTTATTTCCCCTGCAGTAAAGCTAAACTTCAGCTCTAGTCTTGTTTTTTCTCAGTGAAATTACAGGAGTGTATGACATTTAATATGACAGTTAAGGCTGAAGAAAGTCACTCTTCACTTAATTGAGATATTTTTCCCATGGAACTCTAGCACTGAAATATCAGAATGCTGTTTACATGGAATGAAACCTATGCAAATACACTATCCCAGCATAAGGCTTACCTTAATTATTCCATTATTAAACTTAGAATATTGGTGTCCTTCTGAAGTATGTGAAATGGGTTGTTAGTTTTCAAGGACATGCCTGTTTCATGAAAAAAAAAGATCAAGAGCATTTGCATTGGTGACATTTTGGGCATACTTTGTGTCCTGATTAAATGGCCTTCTCAGGGAACATGGGACTGATCACAATGCGATGCTACTAATGCAAATGCTGTCTGTTGAATGTTTCTATATTGAGTGATGAGGCATGTAGTGACAAATTGATATGTCCATCATGCACAAAGCCAAACACATTTTAATTTACTTTGATAGAATTACAAGATTTTGTGTGCTCCTGTGTACCGAGTAACAACACCCCTCTGTGGTAGTGGACATTCCTTCAGGAAATAATGGCTTGAGAAGTTCCAGTTGCAAGTTGGAAATACAGTGCCTTTCTCTGTATACATCACTGCATGGACCCAACTTTTCATGCACCTCTTCTAACTGCTGCGCAGCCATGGTGATGCAGACCCAGACTTGATGAATGCTTTACTGCACAGACTGTGATGTCACAAACCTGACGCCCAGATGGGATCCAGGGCCAGAAGGCAGATAAGACATGTAGTTCAGCATTGTGGCCCAGGTGGTCTTCTGTAACGGAAGAACAGCTATATACACAAACAACAAAGATTCCCCTGCATCCTTTGGCACTTATTTAGCCTTGTTGCTTGGGACTGCATTTGTCAGTTTGTTAGTTATTAGTGTTAAAAGTTGAAATACAAGACTTAAGAGATTAAATGACATTAATCGTGGAAATTCTTGTAGTCCGAGGCATGTATATGCAATGTGGACATGTCATTTTTAATTAAAGGGATATTTTCTACTGTCTTGTTATTTTAAGGCCGTAGTCGACCATATTATTGCCTCATAATTTAGAGGACCAAATTCTCAAACTGCAGGAGTAGAAAACTATATACAAAAATGTATTTTAGGTGTACAATAACCAGATGACTCAAAACAGATTGGAGACATCTTATCTGATTGCTCATACATCAATAAGGAAAAATGTTCAAATCATGTGTGCAATAGAACAGATAAAATTCAACTGAAATTCACTTGTATAATCAAATGCAAATGAGTGCTGCCTCATAAGAGCAGGTATTTGATGAATGTACCTTGTTTCGTTTGACAAGCTGCAGCTTCTTTTTTTGCATTTTGATATTGCAATGCTGAAACATTATATAACCTTGCAAATAGGAAGGACTGTCTGTGCTAGTGAGCCGAGGCCCCGTTGTGCAAATGCTTGAAGGACTTGGGCAGTAGACAACATGACTAACGCTGTCCCCTCAGTGCAATTGTTCCTGCAGACAATGGCGCTATTGTGTGCAGACGAAGACAGACTGATGATCTCAAGGCTGCTTGGTTCAGAATGAAGAGGGACGGGGAGGCATCAGACCGGGGGCAGATACCCCACAAGGATGGGGTTGCACATGTGTTCCATGCCCAGGAAATTGAATTTAGCACAAAAGGCGGAGGGTGGGATATGACATCAGTCTTGCTGCCCTTCTGCCTCTGTTGTGGGCCTATTATGAATAGCTACAAAGCAAACATAAATAAATAATAAATTAATTAAATAAAATAAATAAATAATACAGGCTTTGGACACTTGCCTTGCATAATGATTGGATGATGTTGCATGGCTACTGCACATAAGCAGTTTGAACAGTTCTGACTCAAAATCCTTTGTTGCTTGGAATGATCAAAATAAACCAGGTCTGTAGATTCAGCGGCTTTGCTTTCCATCGCACAGAGAAGCGCTGTGATGTATTTCAGGTAAGAAACTTGAGCTGACGTCCAGAAGAACTGAGATGTGGATACTGTTCTCCCTGCATGTGGACATAAGGAAGTCTAGTCTGTTGAGCCACCTCATGCATTGTTTGGCTGTATAGGATCCAGTATGTACTTTCCCCTCTATGTCATGGAATAGTTTATAACTGGAGTTATAACAATTTACATCTCAAGTAGATAAGCAAAAAATGCTTTCTTACTTGATGCAGTGTGAGATGACTAAGACAAACACAACATTCTGATAATCCAGATATGCTTCTCCTTGTCATACTATTTTTAAACACTACTCAATGAAGTGTTTTGTCTAATACCTAAGTAGATGTGTTAGCTAGCTAGCTACTCATTGCTCAGGGCGCATTCTGAAATTTTTTCTCAACCAAGACAGTAAATATTGCAAGCTACATGAACATCTCCGTGCTTAATTTCTGCATTTATTCCTGTTTTGACAAGTTGCTAGGTAGATAGCTCAGTAACTCACATCTGTGATTTTTATCAGTAATACTAATGGTGAAAGGTGTAACCTGCTACAAAAGGTCAAGGTCAGCTGAACTGAAGTTTATTTGAACATGCTATGATTGCACTTTCATGCTTGAGATTATTTTGTGCATTGCTGTACAGTATGAAAGTAATCCAATTCTGGGGTAGCAAGTGAAGAATGTACTCTTTTTGCACTCTTTAACCTATTCTTGCCATCTTGAAAGATGTTGGCAGAGCCTGGCCATAGGCCAAATGCTTTTTCTTTCATACTCACACCTATCTGCTGGCTCTGAAAGTATTCTTCCATGTACAGTTTGCAAGTGTGAATGGGGTAATAGAGATCTCTGATTTTCTCATCTTAGTATCTCGTTGCATTGTACAATTTTGCAAACTAGGCAATGTATGGTTTTTCACATATGCAAGCTGGGTCCAATTGCTGATAAGTAATTGCTATGTTTGGATGGGGAACATTCTCTTGGTGATGTCATCATGTCCAACTTCCATCTTAGCTCAAATTAAGTTTAGTTTCCTTATATCAATTATGATTTTTTTTATTTGTACTCTTTGATATCAGTGAACCCTTTCTACCACAGCTTCATATTGTGTAAAACTTTCCATTGCTTTTCTGTGCTGCACTCAGTGACATTTTGTTTAGAGCACTGTACAAAAATATGTGGTTGATGATGTCTTAGCATTAGCAGGGTAGTGTGGGAATGCAGGAGGAGGATAACCTGCCTTGGCCCCCCTTTGTGGTAGAGGTTTCTGCATTAGTATTTAACACTAGATGGTGCTGTTCATGTATGTCTTTAGTTTATGTTTGTACATTTTTGGACATGTTTAAGTTTGTATTTTCTGGTGCTTTTTTCATTAGTGTTGTTGAGGGTTGATGTGATCTCTCAGAGGTTGAGGAACAGTGTTAAACAGATCAAGACATGAGACTCAGCATACAGTCCTCGGGTATCAACAGTGTCCCTCAAACTGGAGAATGCGGAGTCCTAACCATGGGCAGACACTTAAATGTCATGGTGTGGAATTCTGAAGAACATGAGGATCAGGAAGCCCACCATCGATAAGAATGTATCATGGCTCTCATGACAGACAGAACTGGTTGCATAAAAAGCACATATTAGAAGCATAACATGGAAACACAGAGTATAAAATCACAAACGAAAATGTTAGCTGCAGTAATGGATATCTGCCGAAATGCTCAAAGGAATTAAGGCTGGAAGCATTGTTCTCCTCCCAAACTAAGTAATACTAGGATGGCAGGTATGCCACCTCCCAGGTTACAGGTTGGCAGTGCATTCCCCATACCCATATGTATAAAATGCATTATTGACTATATGCCAGTTGATGTCAACAAAATCTGCATGTCTGATGATCCCAATGAAGGCCCTGTTCCAAGAAATGGAGGCAAATGTCAAAGAGAACATGAGATTTTTTTTTTCCCTTCAGCTCTTACTGGAGAAAATGCAATAAGGAAGAAAAGAATGTGGATTGATTATGAATACAACAAATACACAAATCATGGTTTAGTGAGAAGGGTATTAAATACAAAAAAAAATTAACAGAGCATAAGAATATCCATAAAATGGAGTTGCACCTGCATCTACAGCAACTCTTTTCTGATTATAATTGATGGTCCATTGTGGTGGATGATGTAAATTTAAAATGTGAGCAATAATAACTGCAAATACAACTTTTGAAATTTAGATGTACAGGAGTATATTGAAATTATATAGACAGTAAATAAAAAATACAATGCAAAAAGGATTAATCCAAACAATAAAATACTTATACATTGGACACACAAGAGAAATATAGAAACAACTCCTTGAGGGGAAAATAGAGATAAAGAGATGAGAGGCACAACGATCTCATTATATCCGAACGGACAAAAACCTGGATTTATTGTGGAGGTGCAGAAACTTCCCGTATGGCAAAATACTGGGAAAAATGAAGGTCTATTACACCTCACTGTTCTTCTCAACGACAGGAATTTCATCAAAGACGACTGTCGGAAAAAGCAAGATAACATTTAATTAATATGTAGTTTTGCCATTCCAAATTAAATTGTCCCAAACAGAATTAGAGGAGCCAGGAATCCACAGTTTTAGATGGTTGGCAGAACTTATTCAGATAATTAACTATCGCGGGCAATTGTCATTGGAACATGTATGGTCGAATGAGGGGGAGGCACCTAAGCCGAGGACGAGTGCATGGTTAAGCGTGAACGCGCACAGCAATACTTTTATTTCCTTGACTAGCTGCGGAGAACGGCTACACGCGCAACAAGACGGGCTCAGAATTAAATTGATGTTAGAATACTGCTCTCATAATTCCAAAAAACGGTTACAAAATTATTTTAAATGACGGATATGGCAACAATAATACTCTTTCCTTTGACGGACAATTTAGATTAATTTTATGGCGACAATCCTGGACTTTTGTTGCATTTGCTAAGAAGTAGCCGATAGCTAACATTAGCTTAGGGAAGTAGCTAGGCAGCGAGAATATCGATTGCTACTTTAGCTAGCTGGCTAGCTTAGCCTGTTAGCTCTCTAGCTACCAGTTTAACTAGCTTGCTAGCTGGCTGGCTAGTTAACAACCCCCTCAACTCCCCTGGCCAAGAAGATCGGTGCCTATCCATCCAACATTTTTTCCAGAAAGCAACGAGCGTGCACGTTTGCGTTTGACACTCATGGTGTCGCATCCGTTCAAGTGTCTTGTTAGCTAGCTTGCAGGCTAGACTTTGTAATTTGGAAAACCTAGCAAGCTAGCTATCAGCAGATTTCCAAGAGGGAACCCATATTATCTGTCTAACTAGCTCGCTGGATACATACGAAAATAGAGGATTTGTTGCATGCATCTTTCTCCTGGTTAAATCACTGTGGGTAAGTATGCAGCACGTCTTTACAAACTGTGCTAGCTGTGTTAACTGTTAGCCAGATCTAGCTAGCTGGCTTCCTTTCGCTCAAAATAAAATTAATTTTGAGCGATGTTGCTGTTGGCTTGATATTGACTACAGGCATAGCTAACGTCATCTTGGAATAATAGAGCCAGTTGGCTTGCTGGTGCGAAATATTTTTGTTCGGTGGGACTGCATTGCACGTGTAGCTTGCCAGCTAGCATCTATGCCTTTGTTGCAACTGCAAATGTCATGATAGGATGCCATCTCAATTTTTCGTTTCCACCGTGAATCAAAACATTGCCTGGGGTTTAAAATATCTAGCTAGAGAGATGCATGCTGAACAAGTGGAGCAGACCTCGTATGCACTTATTATGTAAAATACACGGGTTCCCAGAGCGAGCCATATTTTGAACGTTGATCTCTTTGTGCGGGTTGGTTCTTTTGTTATTGCTTTGTTTCTGTCTGAGAGCACATGGCCTGGCCAGCCTTCTCTGTCTGCTGTTAAAGCTGCAGTACCCGCTTTTCCCGACCTTACTCACCATGGCTGGCAATACCGCAGCAGCACTACAGTCATCACTCACTTTAGCGAAGATATGATAGTCTAATCTAGTCCCCGTGCTGTAGTTAACGTGTGCATAATATAGTTTTAGCAGTTAGATGTTTAAGTAACGTGTGGGAATTGCCTTGATGTAATGTGAGGCTATCTAGCGCGGCGCAACTTTAGGCTGTGTGGCTAGCAATTTAGCCATACGATTAATACTGAGTTCTAGACGGCAAACTGCTCGGTAGATACTATTCGTTATCATTGAACTGAATAGAACTCGCTGATATCAGTGTTCGTTCTTATAGTCATTCAGTTTGGGTTGCTTAGCGAACGAACTAGCCAGCCACCTTGTAGCTGTGTAAGTGTTAGTTTGGGTAGCTACCAGAATGCTTTTTGATAGCAGCCAGCTAGCTAACTACCTGATGATTAGATGAGTATGACAGTGGTCAGATTGGAGAATGAAGTAATTTTAATTTGAATTGAATTGAACTTTGGTAGTTGTCGCTGCCCTTCGCGGCTGCGTCATTTCAAACCAGTTACCGCCTTTTCGTAGCAGTAGCCGTAGCCGTAGACGTGTTTCTTTTCGCAGACAAGACGCATTCGCGACTGATTTGCCCAGGTCCCCCATGTGATGATTTTGAGCCAATCGAACGTGAGTGCGCACTGAAAAACAACTTGCTCCACTGCCCAGTTGTTTTTTTCTAATCATAACGTGTAATTCAAGTTTAATTCCAAAGACTTGTTGATTCACTACGTCCCAGGTATTTTCGTTTTGAATGACAATTAACCACATAACCTCAGTATTATCTCTAGCCAAACATCAAAGCGCAACTTTCCTGCCCCGTATTTATTTGGCGTTGATTTTTATTGTGAGGTATGTTGCAATATTATGGGCAAGTCATCATCATCACTGTGTAAGGAGCTGACACATGTTCCGATGCATTCAGTTGTGTCCTGTATGCTATGCACCGTTTTGCAGGCCAGTTTATGAGATGCGCTTTATACTCGTTCTCTGTAAGATACTCAGGATGAGAGCATCTGCAAAATGACGAAATCTTAATGTCAGTGCTGTTTTGAGATTAATAACTGAAGCTGTTGGATCAATTGACGCAATTCAGGTCAAGTGTCTTGTTTGAATACACCAGTTAGTGCTGCACAGGAGTCAAATCCATAACCTTGCATGCCAGGCTCCTCAAAAAATGATTTACCTGCCCAACAGTATTCTTTGACGTATTCAGACATTTAATATAAAACGGCTTTGCATGCTATTGTGGAGTTGGGGATTTAGAATTATTAAATATAATTGCATTATAACTGTAGTGTACTACTAACTGTACAGTAATCTTACTGAATTGATACCACTGCTGTTAGCATGTAGAGAAATTTAACTGCACTGTAAGGCGTAAACATTGTAAATGGGATAAAACACATACATGGGAAAATACTCATATAATGTGGTTAGCCTGATTCATCTCTATTTAAAAGTTAGTGTTTTTTTGATATAGTAGACTGTTGCCCTGGCAAATTAATCATCAAGTCAATGGCTGTGTAGCAATGTGAGATCTGAGCAACAAATTTATATTCCTTGTTTAGGACACTCGTCTAATAATATTCATTCTTTGTTATGACATTGGCTTAAATTATGATTCATCTTGCATTGCTGTGATTCTGCATTGTTGAGTATGTGTGATATACACGTTTAGCTCTGGAGATCTTTCATGGTTGTGTTCATTGTTGCAGTCAGATCATGTCATACATCTGGATTTTGGTGGCTACAAACTTGGCTTATGATATAGTTGGTTTCTGCATGTGTTTTTTTTAATGACCTCTCAGGTCTACTAAACCTCCTACTGTTGGCTACAGACAGGCAAATGTCTAATCTGCGACCTCTGTGTCCCTCCCTTACACAGGGTGAAGACAATCTGCGGTTTTGAGACACAAGTGCCTCCAGTGCCACCATTCTCCCGCTCCTGAGCGTGGCTCGTCCCCACGACGTTACCAATGCGACCATGGGAAATCGCAGTGAATAGGCGGCCACCAACAGCCCCCTTAAATCAGCGGAGGTTCCCAGGAGAACCCTGCAATACCCCAGTGCATCTCAGGAGAAGGTGGGTGACCCGGCCTGCAGGCCACGTCTACAGTCACAAAGACCTCTCTGGCTTACTTTGGTTGCCACCGTCTGCAGTTCAGAGACAAGTTTAAATGCTGAGATATGTGGCGTATCTCCGTATTTATCAGTTTCCTCTCAGGCATCCCCGAGCTGCACATTTCCTTGTTCCCAGCACATTTTCTGATGCAGAGGTTATTGAGCCAGCAACTGTAACCCCCCAGTGTGCCTCTGAATGGTTTTCACTGTTATTTCAGACATTTTTTTTTCTACTTTAATAAGAACTGTTGCATGCCTTCCATGAGTACATTCTTTTTCTTTAGGGAACAGATTTTATAAAAACGGCATCCCTAGCAGATGATGAACGTGGTTCTCCGTGTTCTCGCCCTACGCGAGTTTGAATGTGCGTGACTGTGTGTGCCCTGCCCGCAGTCCTCCAGGGAGAAGACAGTGGGGGAGGCGTGACAGACCTGCATTGCACAGCTCCCTGCACCAGGATGAGAACTTCCACCACCCTCTCTTCTCCCAACATCAGCAGCAGATTTCTTTAGATGAGTCCCGGTCGTACAGCCACACCAGCGTCCCGCCACGAATGCTCCACCCTGCCGCGCACCCACCTCAGCAGAATCCCATCATGGTGGATCTCCACGAGCAGGTCAGCGGCCCCCGGGGGCAGGGAGGGAACAGAGGGGTCTTTTCCAGCAGGTGCAGTAGATTGGACCAGTGAAGAGAAGGCTAAAAACCCACTCTGTGTGTCCTTTCAGTGATCCCTCCAAATTTGGTTTTATGAAAAGTACTTAAAAAAAAAAAAGGGCATGGTGCAAATGAGCCCGTTCAGTACATGAATGGCACATATCCTGACTATAATTCCTGATGATGAGGGTGATGAGTTGCTAGTAACAAATATGAGTGCCTTTTTAAAGGGGGAAAAGGTGTGTTCTTCCTTTCTGTTGCATTGTGGGGCCCAGGTATTAACTCATTGATGCTTTCATCAGGTCTTAGGAGATTGGGAGTTTAATTCGGCGTACTATGTAAATAAATTTCCCTTAACCGGAATATGATTGTGAAATTTTGAGCTTGAAGTGATGAAAAATGTCAGTAGATATTCAGATGGAAAAAAATGATGGAATAAGACAAACCTCGAAGTCCCTTTAAGCAAACCCAAGTTTGAATTGTCCTTAATGCATTCTCACGTGTGTCTCTGTCTTCCACAGATGCACCAGGGTCCAGTGCCCATATCTTACACAGTTACCACGGTGACAACCCATGGGTTCCCTCTTCACACCGGCCAGCCTATCCCTGGGTGCAACACTCAGCAGCTCCCAGCATGCTCGGTAATGTTGAGCGGACAGCACACTCTGCTCTGCTGCCTACCTCCTCCCGTGAGTTTGAAAAGGAAGAGCTGGTGTAACAACCAAAAGTTCCCAGGCTACCAAATGTTCTGGGGATACCCTGGCTCCTGGTTAATCATGTGTATGTCTGTGTCTATATAGACATCTCTGGTTTTGCGGTTAAGCATTGTAGAAGCTTGAGGAATTGAAACTAATTTGCTGTGTACACAAGAACATAAATATAGCAGCTGTACTTGAAGCCTTTTTTTTTTTTTTTAGATTTAAAAAAACACTTAAGCTGGCACACGCAATGCTTTATCCTAGTAGTAAGCATTAAGTGTGACAGCAAGTGACTTACGGTTTTGCCACAATAATATGAGTAATCTTGAAAGCTAACTTTTATTTACTGCTGTATTGAGTAGATTTCGCTCAGTGAAGCATTTGTGTAGCAGAGAGTGTTATTCCTGGTACCAGAAGTGTGATCTGTGTAGACGTACATGCAAGTAACCAGGGATGTTTGGTAGCCTTGGAACTTCTGGTCGTTATGCCAATATCAGTGAAGTGCATGTAGTACATCCCCACCCTCACCTCACAATGTACACTGACTATAGGATATTCATTTGCTTACTGTAGGAGTCATAGTTACAGCTGATCGGTACTTTGTGCACTGTACATGTAATTTATACACCATTAATGTACTGCAGAAGCCTTCTCTGTTACTGAGTTTAAATTCATGTGGCCAATAATGTAAGCCTTACAATGGCCACTACTGCATAAATGCCATACCTTGTGGTAGAATAACATTAATGTACAAGTAATCTAAGAGTAATTTCTACATTCAGGGTATGAAATAGAGCTTTATTCAGCACTAGTCTGCACAGCCCCATTGAGCATCCTGTTTTGTGTCATATTTTGTGTATTTCACCCATCAGTTGTACTTCGGGTTGATCAGTTTAAGATATTTGTGTTGCTGTTTTCAGAGATGTGGTTGATGTCAGTTTTTGTTTTTGTTTTTTTTCTGGACTAGCTTCTTCCGGCTACATTCATATCTCATCCACTAGTTCTTTAGAAAGCACCTACAGCCTATGAATGGGCTTGTCATCCATCAAAACCATTGCATTGTGAAATGGAGTTGTGATTTCAAATTGGTGTTTGTGTTATTGAAAGTATTTCTTTAAGGTTTAGTCAGGAATTGGGAAGCTCTTTTGTGTCAGAATACAGGGGATTGGCTCATGAGTGGCTCACACCCTAAAAGCACTTGTTCTATGCATAGGCTGAGCTGTATGGTACAGGTGTGTCATTTGCCAACAATGACCACAAGGAAAAAGGCTTCATTCTGCTATAGATAGGGGTTGGAAAGTCAGCCAGGGGCCCTTTGTCACTCTGCTCCAGGTGCCTTGTGACTCGCTTTGAGTTACCCAGACAGCATCAGGAGCACTGGAGCACTGTGGGACTTGTAGTATGGCAAATACCTATGGTAAGCATGAGTGGTGTAGGACTTAATGTCTTGGGGAAAGTGTCAAAACACATCTATGACAAATAAAAACATGGTGAAGTTTTTATTTGTTGTCTTGGTCCTGGTTCTCTCACCAAAGCAACTGTGTGGCTTGGCAGCGTTTCAGAAGAGATCAGAGCCTAGCGTTCCCTTCGATTGATGCTGAGGTCCTTTAATGGGGGTTTTTCTTGTTTTCTGTTTTTTTTTTTTTTTTTTTTTCATTTCCAGTTGATCCAAGCCTGTACGATGCAGCACTTGCCAGTGTCTTACCAAGCCTTCCCGCCTCTGATCTCCAGCGAGCATTTTATTCTGCACCCCCCTCCGCCCGTGCCCCCTCACCAGCCTCCTCACCTCGCTCCACTGAGCCAGTTCGTCCCACTGCAGCCCCAGCACCCCCGCATGGTGAGTATGCCTCACGGTGTAGCTGTGCCTCCGCAGCCCTTTCTAGGGTGGCCTGTGCATTCTGTTGAGAAGAGCAACCTCTAAGCTGCGCAGGTCCAGATGTGAAGTTGACTGTCTGTGCAATTAAGCAGTTTAGCAATTATGCAATAACCAGTTATGAATTGTGTACTGGCGTGGTTATGCAGTACTTTTTGCCTCTGAAAACACATTTTTAAGCATACAAAATGAGCAGAAGCCCAGCAAAATAATTACCGTGTGTCAAAGTCGATGTGTTCTTGCAACCTTTAAGGCAGACATTCAAAATGCCATAGATACCATGTTGACCCTAATATGAGGCAGTCCTGATTACAAGGCAGTCCCCCTTTTCAAAGAGAAGAGCCAAAAAAGTAATACCGCTTTAGTAGGGAAGTGGAGGGAAATAAACACTTTCTCTCTATCTCGCTGGAGCCCTGGTTTGTAATCCAGTAACAAGTTGAACAGTAATTCCCTGGGAATGGGCATCCTTGACCTGCCCCTACCCACAGCTCTCTTTTCTGCCCATGTCATCGCAGATTCTTTTTGGCAACTTTCAGCAGCACAACAGTTGTATGATGCTTATTCTTCTTTATTTACTATGATCTTAAATTCTTGATCCCTCGGACCCTGGCCCTGCTTTTCATCCACTTAATGATGTGATCCTTAGGCTTATGTGCTACTGCTATGGTAACTGTAGCAAATTAGGATTAGCAATTTTGACAAGTATGTGAATATAGGGTGAGCTGCATATGTAGAGCTTACACTTGTGGGGGAGAGCCCTGTTTTATATTCAAGCCGAAAATGGTATATTACCCCACACACAGCTTGTTCTACGTTTAGGAGTCCCTGTAATGGAGCTGTTCATTTGCAGCGGTAGAATATTTAATATGTACAGCGTGTGGATTGCAACCCTCTCCCACCCTCCATTTGCAGCCTCTACAGAGGGTGGAGAATGAAGTGGAAATGAGAGGGGACCAGCACCCTGTAGGGGGGTTCTCATATAGCCCCACTCATCACCCACCAGCAATGCCCCCATCTGTGCCCCTCCAGTACCTCCCTCAAGACCCCCTACACCAGGAGCTGCCCTTCGGAGTGGTGAGTGCCGCTTGTTTCTGGTGCTTTTGCAGGAGCAGGAGTGACACTCTTCAGGCTCAGGGAACTTGCGGGCATGAGCTCACCCCACACCGGATTTTGGACAGATTTCTCTCACATCTGCGCACACACACACACACACACACACACACACACACACACAGTCATAATCAATACACCATTGTGTCCCACCTGGCTTGAGTTGTGAGTGTCCTAATAAAATTTGGTAGTGTGTCACACGCTCATGAGGACCACTAACGCATGAATGTTCTTTTTTTTTTCCTTCATAAGAGGATCCGGCAAAACAAGTGTATTGGCAAATGTATGTCCAATAAGGATACCATGCACCCAATGTGTGTCCGCTTTTTTTTGGTCATTTGTCTGTGAGAAGTGCTCAGGTGCTCAGTGCCAGTGTCTCTCTCTCTCTGTCATTGTTTTGTAGCCATACCCCCACGTGTTGCCACGACGAGTCAGTGGACAGAGATACCGACTCCAGCAGCCTTTGCCCCCACCCCCACCCCCACCACCCTACTACCCAAGCTTCCTGCCCTACTTCCTGTAAGTAGCATGCTAAACAGAGCTCCAAAACTGTACTGCTCTCTATATTT
Source organism: Megalops atlanticus (assembly GCA_019176425.1). Taxonomy (NCBI): domain Eukaryota; kingdom Metazoa; phylum Chordata; class Actinopteri; order Elopiformes; family Megalopidae; genus Megalops; species Megalops atlanticus. The sequence goes on from CM032888.1 coordinate 13,336,901, forward strand.
TGTGTTAGTCCAAGTTATACTCAAACTGTCCAGTGCATTTTAGTCCAGCATTAATTTTACAGTCAGTCTATCCAGCTTGTTTGTCTGCGTATTTCAGTCAAATGATTCTGCACTCAGGCTGTCCCATTAGTTTGACAGTAGAGCACAGTGCAGTTTAATTCATTGCAGTGTCAATATATATTGGGGCCGACCTGTTTGTCTGTGTCTATGCAGCGTTTTTCAGTCCAGCGTTAATTTGACACTCGGTCTATCCAGTTTGTCTGTCTGCGCATTGTTTTTCAGTCAAATGATTGTGCACTCAGGCTGTCTCATTAGTTTGACAGTAGAGCGCAGTGCAGTTTAATTTAGTCCAGTGTTGATGTCTGTTGGGGCCCAGACTGTTTGTCTGCGCAGTGTATTCCAGTCGAATGTTGATTGCGCACTCAGGCTGTCCTGTTTGTCCATCTGCACAGCTCAATGCTTCCTGTGCCTCCGACTGCGGTGGGGCCAGCCATCAGTCTGGACCTAGATGTGGACGACGTAGAAATGGAGAACTATGAGGCAAGGGAACATGCACAGTTAGCTCTGTGTGTGTGTGTGTGTGTGTGTGTGTGTGTGTGTGTGTGTGTGTGTGTGTGTGTGAAAAGATTTGGTTAACACATACATGAACTTGTTAATGTTTTGTTATGTAGTCAAGTTTAATCATGAATATACATTACATTATTGTCATTTAGCAGATGCTCTTATCCAAAGCAACTTACATATGTTACAATTTTTATGTGTTATTCAGTTATTTATTTTACTCCATTTCAACTAGATATTTACTTAGCCAATTGTGGGTTAAGTACCCTGCCCTAGGGTACGGCAGCAGTGCCCCAGTGGGGAATCGAACTGTCATCCTTTTGGTTACAAGTCTTTTGGTTATTGTCTGCAATATGACACATACTAGTGATTGCCTGCTGACCTGGTGCAACTCTTTTTCCAGGCATTACTGAACCTTGCTGAAAGGCTGGGAGAGGCGAAGCCTCGCGGACTCACCAAAGCCGACATAGAGCAGCTTCCGTCCTACAGGTTCAACCCAGAGAACCACCAATCTGAACAAACTCTGTAAGAACCGTCTTGTTTTGTCTGTTCATCAGTCCAGCTATTCTTCATTCTGCGCTTATCATAAATACTTCATATGCCAAAGTTGTAAAATCCAAAGCTAAAAATTTGGTCATCTTGTCTCTGATTACTTCCAGGTGTGTTGTGTGCTTTAGTGATTTTGAGTCGAGGCAGCTACTTCGAGTATTACCCTGTAACCACGAGTTCCACGCTAAGTGTGTCGACAAATGGTTAAAGGTAAGGAGCCAGAGCCACTGACAGAGTGGTCCTGTATGGTAGTGCAACAGTGTCCATTTCAGAAAAGTTCAGAGGTTGGGGTCACTGGAGTTCAGGTGGCCATTCTGTCTGCAGTTGTTTTGTCGAGTGTCTGTTTTGTCGAGTGTCATTTTGAGTCATGTTCCTTGTAGTTGTGGAAGTTCAGAATGTAATTTTCAGGGCTTTCAGAAAAAGTAAGAGCTTTCAGTAATGGTACATATTGCTGCAGAAATACCATACCGAACACCCTTGGGTCGGTAATTCGGAATGGACATGGCATATTGCAAATAGAAGCTATTCAGTGCTTATTAGAGGCACCTGGGCTGAGGACAACACAGGGAATTTTTCTGTAGTTTGCAGATGGAAATCAAGTTGCAGGTAATTGTTTTGGCAGTTCTGCAGGTAGCAGTTAATTTTACAACAGCGGCATGTAGCTACTGTAGCTAATCTCTTCAAGATGTGTTGAGGGAGATGTTTGACAGAATTTTGGACAGCGGGTTTACTGCACAATGCACTGTCTGCGACAAGACAGGTTGATTGAGCTCACTGGCAATCATGATTCTTTTGTTTCAGACACTTTTTGTGGCACAATTAGTGAACTACTGTTACATTATGCAGCAGTGCTCATGATTGCTTTTTTCCCCATTATCTTAACACTTTCTGTTGTATTTAAAATTCTACATATATATGTAAAACAGGCTAGAAAGCAATTGGACCTAAAGTTCTGAGCAAAGCAGCAACATCATAGCCACTTACACACCTTGGCTGTTTGGAATGGGGAGATCCATGAGCACCCCTTCAAAAAATGTTTCTCTGCTTCCTTTTCCACAACAAAAGTCGCTTTCTTCACTAGTTCTCTGTGCAACTCTATGACAGTCCTTGTGTTGACATGCAGAAGCATCAGTGGTTTTTACGCAGATGTGAATGCAAAGAGATGCCTGTAAGCCTTCCATGTTTACATTATAACCATTTTTGGTGATGCACTGTAGGTCAGCATTTCCATCATTATCGTAACTCCCCTCAGGCCCTGGGTCTGGTGCTATACACGCATGTTGCTAAACAGGGAACCTTTTCTAAGTTTCTACTTACAATAAACTACGGCGGTACACCACAACACTATAGTGAGAAAGGAATGTTTGTGTATTGAGCAACATTACAGACTTTAATTTTTACATCACTGTTTTCTATCAAATTGAAACCTCCACAAACACCCCTGATTAAGGTTGACTGCCTACACAATAGAATCTATCCCAGACGGAGTAAATTAAACTGTAGCTGTGTACCCTTAGAGGTAAAATGTTATGATCACGTCGCTATGAACTATCATAATTAAAGGTTTTTGCTTAAATGTTACCCCTGGTGTGTTTTATCCACTGCCCTCTGCTGGCTATGAAGGAAATTGCATGGAGCAAAACTAGAAAGGTTATGGGCCTTTTGCAGAGTTGCTGGAATCCTGCAATCCAGGCCGGAGTCTTTGGCTGCATTTGTAAACCCTGTTAGCAGTGTGGATACACAGATTCAGTGGTTTTCCTGTTATCTGCTGAAACTTCTCATTCAGAGGGCACCCTGGCCCCTCCAGTCACAGTCCAGTATTCTGCAGGTTGCCCTTTATATTTCTTGAATGTACAAGAACACACAGCACAGTAATCAGAACTGAACAGGTCTAATGTTGGAGGGTGACGCTCAGAATTTCTGGTGTGATGATCATTCTGAACCCTGCCCCCAGGACAGAGGAACAACAGAAAGAAGAACAATAATAAATATAAATATTTGTATTTACGTAAACAGAAATACTCTAATATACCAAATTCAGATTAATGGAGCTTGTCACACAACAAGGATCGCTAATAAAATGTCCTTGCTAACAGCTGATGTTACCTTGATAGAAATAAGAATAGCCCTTGTTGGTATTATTTATGCATTGATAAAATGGCTAACTGGTAATGCTTTTAAAAAAAAAAAAAACTGAGTACCTATGAGTGCCTGAAAGGAATTGATTGACAAGTGTTGTGAACGAAAAAAAATTTGACTGATAGGAGAATTTATTGCAACGGATTATAATTATTGATTCCCATTTTTAACATCCTCCTCTCTTCGCCCTTTTGCAGACAAATCGCACCTGTCCGATCTGTCGGGCAGACGCGTCCGAGGTGCACAGGGACGTGGAGTGAGTCCAGGCTCCAGTTTGACCAATGGCAAAGCAGCGTGACAAATGGAGTCTGCTCCATGATGGGGTCATGGGACTCCTACCACCTACCCCGCGTTCCCTCGCAAAAACAAACAAACTCCCACCCCCTCCCTATCTCGAACAATACTCAATCTCGGATCGTGTATGGGGCCCTCTTCACCTCTGCTGTGCGTTGTGTGAGTTTGATGAAAGCTACTGCCTAGTATAGCCACATAGCCACCGAGTTCTGGAGTTGTGTAGTGTGTACTTCTCTCAGTTTTTTGCCCTTGTGTTACGGATACTCCAAAGATTTAACCTGTAATATCTGTTGTTGTGTTTTAACTTTAAGGGAAGCAAAATTAGGCATTTTTTTTCTTCTTATACTTTGATTATTTTCTAGTTGACGTTAGAATCATTCCAAGTACTGCACCAGTGATTGGAAGGGGCAGGGGGTGTAGGCCTGTGAGATTGTGCAATCGGCAGACCAACACTAGGATGAAAAAAAAAAGGTTAGTAGGAACCTGAAGCATTCCGCTGGCTTGGAAGAAAGGCTTGACCATCAGAGATGCATGTTTGTATAGGCGATGGGCAAAGTGACTTGTTAATAATGTATGTTACGCAATAATGTATTGATGATTTTAATATTACTTTCCCACTTTTTTTTTTTTTTTAACCTGCGAATGCTATTGTGAACGTCTGACTTGCTGTGGTTAAAGTTGCAGTATCTCTTTAAGGCCTGTGGTAAAAGAAAAAAAAAGACAAAGGATTGGGGCTGACTGACAGGCTTCGGGTTTGAACCTCCCGCTAGCTCTCCCTTGCAAAAAAAAAAACAAAAATAAAGTAGCGAAAGTTCTCCGTTTGTAAGGAGGAGGGATGTTGCAGTGGAGTTCCCATCGTTGCTCTGGTAGCGGGTGTTCATCCTGGCACGGCTGGCACAGACGGACACCGTCAGGACCCCAAGATGCACCCCGCAAGTGCCGCCCCGCCCCGGTGCCCACGCCTTCCATGACAGCCTCGTCCCTCTGCCAAACACCCCACCCCCTCGCCCTGCCCTCCCCGAACCCCGAGCCATTGCTGAGCATGGCTGCTGGATCCAAGGGGGGGGTGCCAGAGGGGGATCTGCATGGACTGTTGATTTAGATTAGCAATATTTAAATCAAGAATTGCCACCATTTAAACCGTTTAAAAAAAAAAAAAAAAAAAAAACAAGAAACCGTACAAACGAGGAATACTAGATTAAAACCAGGAGGAACCGGGTCTGAAGGATGGCTGAATGTCTTGCCGTTCTCTGCGCTTCAGCATCGGAGAAAGGGGAGAAGGTTGAAGTCGGCCCTTGGAGAAGTCGGACCACATTGCAGAGAGCAATACGCGCAGCGAGTGCCGGTTTTGAACCGAACACTTACCTCCGTTTGGGGAAGGCCAGGTTTTTCCTGGTTTGTGAGCCAAAAATTCAATTTACTCTTCAAGATTTCAGCTCTGCCTTCTCAAGACCTTGACAAGCACAAACATCACTAATCTTAAGAAGAAAAACCTCTGTCATTTCCACTTGTTTTAAGAGTGTAAGGTTTTTAAATTGTCATGGGTTTTATCTTAATGAGAGAACTGAAAGAGATGGTGAAAGTACTAACATGGTTATATATGTACATGTTATCTCTAAGCAACTTGGTCAGGTCTCAATCCTTGTGATAGGTTGTGTAAAAGATGCAGCATTTTCAGCGTAGCTATCGTGTGAACGGCTTAAATTATCGTCTTGTTTTTGAAGACAGAAGAATGTTTAAACGGCTTGAATAGCATTGCATATATAGAACCTTTTGTGTGAAATTGGTGGCAGTTGTATAGTGGGCAGACGGATGGTGGTTTCACAGTTATCAGGGAGGGATTCGAGTGACAGAGTTAGAGCTGAGCAATGCACTGGACTCTTCTGTTCTCAGTTCAGCTGGCTCGGACCTCCACAGCTCAGTCCGGTGGCTGAAGAAAAAAAAAAAAATGAAATGCTGTTCTGGGGTCTTCTCCAAGTGCTCTGTAAGCAGGGGACTCCATAGCACTGCCCCAACAAGCTCTTCTCAGTAGTCTTAAGATGGTGGCTGTCCTGCCCAGGTAAAGGAACCTTGCCATGTTTTATAGAGACGTGTCCGGTGCCACAAGCGTGTCCGCTCGAATAAAAGCCATTTTGACGAGTTTAGCCCACAGTTTAGGTAACAAACCTAAATATACATATCTGTTCACTGGCATATATATTGTGAGTTTAAATAGATTTCACTCAGGGCCGTTCAGCAGATTTAAAAAATAGAATAAAGGAAAACAGTCCATTTCAGATGGGAATGATGCCGTGAAGGTGACTGGTTTGTTTTTTCGTGGTTGTTTTCCTCAGGCCGTATGTAGTTTATAATGTAACCAATTGAACATGTACTCCTAATTTTGCCAAGTGTAGTGGATATGGCATCTTTTAAAGACAGGCATGCAAGCAAAAAAAAATTCAATAAAGACGTTATAAATATAGAAAGAAAAGAGGCAACGTGTCACTGCGACCTAACATCAGAACGTATGTTAATCAAACTGTTAACGTTCGGTTTCTGTGTTCTTGTATTTGAATGATATACATATATATCTATATATCTATATTTACACACACACTGGTCGTGTTTCTATTTTAAACGTGTGCCTTTGCACACACTATCCTACCTAAACCACTTCCAAACTGATCCTAAAGGTGTTTGCATGATTTTAAAAGATTTAAAAAATAACAAAAAACAAAAAAGTGTGTATTTTGAGTGAAAGATATCTAGAAATGGGGTGGGGTATTATTTAATTGTGCACAATATGCATGCGTATCTGACCAGGTCCCAGCTGGTTTTTAGCTCTAGTTGGCTTTGGGTGTGGGGGGTGGGGATTTTCTGCTCAGCTGATGACTGCCATGCATTGTACTGCACACATTTGTAATATTCCTGAACGACTACAAGATTTTATTGCTGTAGTAGTGCGTCATAACTCAAAGGCTTTTGGAACTGTGAAATAACCTGCTTTTGTAATTTGGCCTATGAAAGGGGTTCAGACCACATTGGTACCTCTTTATTGCCTCAGTGACTGAAGATGACAAGCCTGGGAACTAGATATTTGAAAGCCATATAGTGAAAAGGTGCTAGATGTTACATTTTAGCTATGTTGTTACTCACTTAGCGGAATGCAATAGTTTGCCATGTATTCTAACAGCATGCAGTGCTAATGCCCCCAAAACAGTCATCTACAGTCATGTAATTGTGTCAAAGGGACAAGGAATATCAAGAAAGATTCACTTGTTGCAGTGGCATTTAAAAAATCCAGCTTGTCCAAGCAAATACAGCATTTTGCTTTTGTTTTCTTTGATTTTATACAGGTAGTCTGAAATCATCATCTTGTACAGATCTGCCTTAAATTAGTTGGTTTGTTGTGTTTTGGACATGGGAAGTGTTACAATCGCTGTCATACTGCTACCAGTTTACCTAAAATCAGTGTTTGACCTAGCCATCATCTAAAAGCTTTTAACGGCGTTGCCAACATTTTTAGCAGCGATAACAAAGGTTGTTAAGACAATGCCTTTGGCTTTCCGTAGGATCTTCAAGTGCCACATTCGGGCTGTTTGAAGTTTCGGTTTAAAGAGAAAAAAAGAATAGAATCTTGTAGTCCTTCTCTGTTCAATTAATAAATAAGTAATCTCACAGCTTGTGTGGTGCAAACTTGTATTCCAATAAGCAGCTAAAATTCTTTAGGATTTGTGATTTGTTGATTGCTCCGTAGATGCCACTGATTGTTTACCAATGATTTTTTGCTGCGGTGGGATAGTGGATTGTTTACTGTTGTAATACTCGCCCTGGCCTCTAGGGGTCCTCGCCTGAACTCCAGACTACCCACCCGCCAACAGGACCAGGGGCACGTGTTCTGTGTTAGGAAGATTTTTTGCTTTGGTACTTGCACATTTACAGTTACCTCATTTTTGCCATGTTTGTATTTGGAAGAAAAAAAAAGAAAAAAAGCTAATATATATTATATATAGGAAATGGTTCTTAATGCTATAATTTTTTCATTCCATTGGAATCATATTGTTTGTAGCATTTAACATATAACTAGTTATAGTGTATTATATATACATCTGTATACTGATTGAAATTTTTAAGATTTGTACTTTTTTTAAATGAAAGTTGCTAGTTCTGCTTTACCGAGTAGTGCAATCATATTTTTTTTAATTGTTGTGGCTGATTTGAGAGGGTTGTTCACTAATAAATGTATGATGTATACCAGTATAACCATGGCTTCTTGTTCTCATTAAAGACCATCTTTGTTTTGAGACCACTGTAAATCTGTTCTTCAAGAATGTGGATTTACTCTTTACACAACAGGTGAAATGTAGCTACTATCAAGCCGGACAAGGAGAATTCTTGGTTTGTACGTTTTTTTGTATCATGTTCTCTAGTGGTTTTAAACAGCTGAAAATGTAATTAAAATGCCATTAGTCCCATGTAAATATACAAATCAGTCCCAGTAATATTACTACGAGGGAAGCGGCAGTGTGCCCTAATGGCCAAGGAACTGGGTTTGTAAGCTTGAGGTCTGGTTGAGCAATTAAATGCCATCTGTAATTGTAAAGGTGTTTATATAAAAAGGGCTCCAAGTCACCCCAAGTAAAGGTATCTGAAATCTATCTACAATGGCTCATGCTTCAGAGAAATATTTTAAGTCATTATGTTTGCATAACCATTTTATTGGTTTCCACATACCTACAAAAATATTAAAATTGATGGATCTCCTGGGACAGCAGCCTCTGGAAGCATGGAATCCCCCAGAGCTCAAAACAAAATGTTATTTCAATAAATAGAAAAAAAATTAAAATGTTTATAGTTGGAAAAATTACATCTTAACATGACCTGCCCATTCAGATATTAGATGGGCGAAATAGGCATCTATGAATTACCACAGGCACACTATAGGCACTGGTACTATGCTATATAGGCTACAGCCACACATGAAAGCTGTGGCCTTGTTTTTAAACTTTATTAAGAACTGGAAGCAATCCATTTCTTGTATTACCAACAACCCTCCTTTGGTCTTCTGATTACATAAATACACTTAAACTAGTTGCATTTTAAAAAAGAGGATATGGTCATCTCAGGCTTAGATGGATTTAAACAGCTTCCTTAAATATCTAGTTCATCAATGTACAGGGCAATTCGTATCACGCTCCTCAAAAAACAACCAACTGTCCGTTCGTGGAGGTGGGGGGTGGGTGGATTCTTCTTCACAAAAAGGTTCTTTCCGCTGATCCCCTGTGTGCAATAGCCGTTTTACAACAAACAAAACGGGAAAGAAATTTTACATATTTGTGACACTTTTTTTTTCTACGAATACGAGAGGTCAGGTAGCTGTCAATCATCCGTGAGGTCCTGCACGAATAGGACCTCGGAGCGACTGAGTCCCGCCTCTTTCAGCGTCGGGGGGTGGGGCTGCTCCTCGGTCGGGAGGCACGGCAGGACGCGGCGCGGAAAGTTGGTCACTATCTGAAACTTCTCTGGGGTTTCCTTCAGGGAGAACAGGAAATCGTGAATTACCTGGCAACAGAAGGGAAAAGGGGAGGGAGGAAGTGAGAATCAGAATGTCTGTCTCGTGTTGGCTCTATTGATGCATTATCAGAATGACAATGACCAAGATGGTAGGTTATGAGGGGGGAAAAAAGGATTTCATTACTGTTAAAGACTGCGTGAAGAGGAACCGCCTTTCTACTCGGGAGTCGTTGGGCAGTTTGAAAACGATTTTGATGCTGTCTGGGTCGTCCAGAGGTGGTTCCGGGGGAAGACATTCAGACTTGCGCTCCTTCTCCTCCTCAAGTGTCTGAAACAGACCACAAACCCAGTGGCATCACAACTATTACCTTTGATCACTAAACCAGATACCTTGTATGATACCTGGTATGTGGTGATAATCTGCAACCTTAACAGTGGAGATCTGCAAAGGACTACGCCACCCTGCTGCTCAAATTGGGGGCCAGAGTCATTGTTCATGATGGACGTATTCACATTTTTTTTTAATGGAATGATGCACTGTATCATCGCGTTGGAGTTTTGCTAAGCGACAAGCTGTTCTCGTCATTAACCTGTGCAGACCTGGACGGGGCAGCCTGTCTCACCTGTCTCCTCCTCTCCTCAGCCAGCACGCTCTGGCGGGCCAGCTCCTCCTCCTGCCTCCGCTGCTCCTGCTCCTCCCTCCTCCTGCGCTCCTTCTCCTGGTCGGCGCGGAGGGACTCCAGGTAGGCCTCGTCCTGCTGCTGCCTCAGGACCTGCGTCTGGTTCCTCTCCTCCCTGTGAGGCGGGCACACACACACGCGCACCTCTGTTCAGAGTGCAGTCTCAGTCACAGAGATAACAGTTTGCAAGACCAAACAGACACTTTTCTACATACATATACTTTTTCCCTTTCATTCATGTCTGGGATTATTATTCTCTTTTTTAATATTTTGTTAATTTGGGTATGTATTTTAGAAAGAAATCCACACATATACAAATATAAAAAGTTGATGCCTAAGAAACAAATTTCAAGTATTTAAGCACAAGTCTTCAGATCAAAATGTCTTTGAATGTATTTTTCCCATTATCTTAATCCAAACTTTTGACTGGTACTGTATATATTAATTATTGGGCATTACTGACCTCTGTACCAATTTGGATACATTTTGAAAAGAAACCTATTGGCAATTCATATGTAAAGGAAACAGCAGTCCTGTTGTAGATGGGTTAAGCTTCCATGTGTTTTAGTTTGTTAAAATTGGAATTGTTGAAGGCACACTGCGGCTTCATGCATTTCGGGGATCACAGAGCTCTCACTGTCCCATCCACATACCTCTCCAGCCTCTCTGACATGAGGAAGGGCTGGTTGGCCTCCATGATGAAGGTGAGCTGGTTGACGAGGTCCTCGGGTTGGATGAGCCCCTCCAGCCGCCCCACCACCGTCATCTTGCGGTCCTTCAGCAGGATCATGGCCAGGAACGGGTAGGTGTTCTCCCGCAAGGCCTGCGACACTGGGGCAATAGCCTGGCTGTCTCAAACTGCCCGTGCTATCATTCTCCAAAAGAACTATTAACCCTTCCCTCTCTATCTCAGCTGAAGTGTGGCCAGTGTTCTAGTGCAAAATGGCTACACTGCATCGCATCACAGATGCTGGTGCATGCTGCAAATTAGCGTGGTGTGGAGACGTTATGGTTTATGTATTTATGGATCCTTACGCAAATGTGATGCAGGGCCAAATCAGGTCTACGGTGTGAACCACATCATATCAATGGCAAAGAGCATGCTAGTGGTACCTCTGTATCCTTCAGGCTTGCTAGTGGAACAAGCCCAAAATAGCATTCTGGTATTGATGAATGTCAGGACCTCCTCTTTGCACAATGTGTTCCTGAACAAAGAGAGACAGACAGAGAGATTTGGGTGGGTGGGGGAGATAACCACTAATGGCAGCCCTTAGACCAAACTGAAAACACATCACGTTGGACCAACCGACAAAATTCGTCCGTGTCCTGGTGATCGTCCCCGTGAAGATACACCAGCAGGAAGCGTAGCTCGCGCTTGGCATCGTTCAGCGCCTGTGCGGGAGAGCAGGGAGAAAAAAGAAAGCGGGCCTTACTTCCACAATCCGCCCCCTGCCTGCAGCCCCTTCCACCTCTTTTTGATGCTCAGCAAGAGACAGAAGCTCACGCTAATGAACTTTCACAGTGACCCCCCCAATTAACAAAAAGAAGCCAGGAAGAGAAAGAGGAAGTGGATATAATCTGAGATAAAAAGGTCTGCGTTGCTGAGACTGAAGAACTGCCAGCAGTGGCAGGCAGAGAGCTACAAATAGGAGGCAGGGACTTTACCTTTTTAAAATAATTTTTCAGAACCTGTTTTCTCGTTATTTTAAATGATTACTGACTTAAATACTAAATACAACTATTTGCAGCTTACTCCCTTCTTACATGAATCATTACCTTTCTCTTCCTCTCATGAAATCATTTAAGTGTAATGAAAAAAAACCTCCAACCTTGTTATTGTAAATATGTTAATGTAACCCAATCTCTTTACCATCAACACAATTACTTGTCACCACTGTACAACAGTACACAAAGGTACTGTTACAACATTAGACAATTGTGTAAGGGGAACCGATGATGGGAGATCCTTACATTCATCGGCATACTTACAAATCAGGAAAAACAGTCAAAAACCTGTTCAGAGCTGTTATCATTTTAAAGTGCTCTGCTTCCATTACCTCTCACTCAAGTGCCACCACTTCTATGCGTATGTGTGTGTGTGTGTGTGTTTGTCTAAAATTTACTAGGAGGGGACTCACCTGGCTATATGTTCCCTGGTAGAATACTGGATGTGATCGACCGTATTTTTCCTCAAAACTGTGAATAAAGGAAACCACGTCGCCGACGGGATCTGTAACTCTGCCACGGGGGTCTGGCCTTATGAATCTCAGCGCAAACCTAGGACAAGAACGTGTCATGAATCAAACCTGCTGCAAATAACTGGATGCAAACACCATGACATACTGCAGGTAACCATGCTTCATTCTATCTTTAAAGGAAAACATAAGGCAGTGTACATAAAGTGAATCAGCTGATGTATTGAAGCTTTCTAAAATGACCTGTAATGCACAATTTCACTACCGCAAACACCCAATATAATGCTGTCATTTTTCATGGAAGTAAACTATGTTCCTTACCTGAATATGTCCAGTAGTGTGTAGTATGTAAATCTAAATGGCAGCATTATTAAATAATAACTCCAACCTAGCAAACCCTGAAAAAAAAAAAAAAAAAAACAAGATCAGTATTAAACCAAAACATCAGCTGACATCACGGTTTCAATTTTCATGAAAATTTCCAGAAATGTTTGCCTTTGAAGGCTAAGGAGCAAATTCCAGCCCTGAATGACCACTGGCTCGTGGGACACATTGTGGTTCCTTTTTCTGCTGTTAATAATGAATTCTGAAATAAGTATAAAAGATGTCTCTTTCCCCTCTGTCCTAAATTAGTACAAAACATAAAATATGTCCTCTCCACAGAAATGTCAATTACACAGGGTTACATCTATGCAATTTTTATTAAGTTACGTTAAGTATACTTACGTTTTTAGGGGTAATCAATTTTGCTGACTGTTTTGGCAGGGACATGTCCAGTCATCAACCAATTACTACACTTCTCCATTGTATATGATCAACCTGTCATTTTAATCTGTTGGGGGAACCCTTTTGTGTCCGCAGTATGGCTGACCATCCTTGTTGCTTCATATATATGAATGAATGTATGATATTATATACAGGGGGTGAAAAATGTTAAAAAGAAAAAGGACTCATACTTTGAAGTAACTAAATCCCAATTAACAAGGAGTCTACACATTTGCAATACAGATTTTGAAAGAGGTCAAATAGTTGGTGCCCGAATTACAGGTGTATCAGTCATAGAAATGGCAAAATTAGGTAACATGTCAAAGGGAACAGTGTTGAACATCATGACACACATGCTAAACAAGGATCATCCTGCATCAGGAAAGAGGAACAGTGGCCACTAGGTGGATACTTAACAGGATAGTTGCTAATACCCATAATACAACAGCCTCAAAAATTACCACTGAACACAATCTACACCTCTGTGACCCGGTCTCGAAAAAAAAAAAAAAGGAGTATTGTGAGCTTCACAAAGATGATATTATGGTAGGGCTGCCTTTTGTAAACTGCTTGTAACTAAGGCCAATGTGACACAATGCATAACCTGGCATAATAAGCACAAAACCTGAGCTTCAGGGCAGTGGAAGAAAGTAATATAGTCTGATGAGTAGTCTTTTTTACTCTTTTTCTTTATGTTTGGAGAAAGCCACATGAAGCTTTCAACCCACATTGCTTTTTCTTAACTATTAAACATGGTGCTGGATCTGTTATGATATGGGCAGCCATCTAATGAAGCTACTGCTCTGCATAGTAAAAGTATGGCCCAGGAATACAAAGCCATTTTAGGTGTCCAGGTATGCCCTATGGTGTCAACATTGTTTTCTCAAGACGTTCCCATATTTCAAACAATAACACCCCCAGCACACTGCTAAATGGATTCAAGATTGGTTTCATGAATACCAGGATGAATTTAAACACCTTCTATGGCCTCCACAATCAGCAGATCTGAACAACACTGAACCTTTATGGGCAGTTCTAGAATGCAGGCATCAGAGTAGATTTATACCTCCTTCATCACTTGAAGTACTGGAAGCTTTCCTTCTTGACAAATGGACCAATATATCAATAGAAACAGTTCAAATTTGTATAACAGCACTCCACGACTGACTGACGCTGTTCTGAAGTCAATATATATTCATATAAGGTTCGTTGTTTCCAGTAGATTGTTTACCCCCTGTACAGATATGTAACTGTAACTTCAAAGATGTCAAAGCCAGGATGTTCCAGCTAAGGCAATAACACAAAGGAAACCCCTTTATGCTACCAACAGCTGAGTTAGAAAATTCCAGCTACATTTATATGAGTTCTTCATCTGCCTCATACCAGACCCTTGGTCTTTTTTTCTTTTCTTTTTAAGGATACTTTTATGTGATAAACAACAGTTTCCATCAAGGAGTTACAGCAAAGAAAAAAGCATCCACTAAAACATTTGAAACACGTTGAAAATAATTCTGGTATAATTAATAAACCTGACCAACAAAAAAAAAAAAACACCACAGAGAGCAGCCAAGGACGAGAAACGGTTGACTTGGATTCATCACTCACACTTGGCTGTGTCCTGGAGACAACGTAGCTGTATACTCTGTGGTCTGCCGTGTTGACCTGCAGGGGCCTGGAGGGTGGAGGGTTAAACACACTAGGAACTCCTTCCTGTTCATTCAGTCTGTCCTGTACAGCTGCCTGCAACACAAAGCAAGAGCCCTCACAATCCAGTGCTACTATGCACAAGCACCTGTCACTGCCCACCGAGGCTAATCTTACCTCAGGCACAGTTTTCTTTGTTCTTCACTTATAAATACACATGTTTAGACCCTGTAAGACTTTTCATGCTCTTTAGTCAAATAATTAATGTGGTGGAGTGTGATTACTTCTGACCAGACTTAATATGCACAGAAAGAATGTTATCTGCCAACACACAGACTAACTGAAGGTTACCAGACTGAGGCCAGCTTATCTTTTGGAAGGTTCAGAGACAGGACAGAAACAGGCCTTTTTATGGTGTGATGTGCAAAGATATGCATGTCTGAAGTACAGTTATGGTATAGAAAAAAATCAGTGTCTGTCCATTGTGTGGATTATGACGTAACATTTCCCAAAAGCTTTTGCTCAACAGATCCTGTTATAGAAATTGTTAGTCTTTTCAAATTCTGTTTATTTTCACAAATTTTTAAAACTCAAACGACAATATGACCAGCATATTTTATCAGTGTTGTTAATCATCATTGCTGCTGTGAATTTCCAGCACAGCCTCCTTCAAAATGAATTAGCTCTTAAAATATTAAAATGCTTGCCTTTGAAGAGATTGAGGCTGATTACAGTAAATAATGTAGGGGTGTCTATGAACAGTGAGTCAGCTGCAATGACAAGCCAAACAAAAAGATGAGGAAGTAAGAGAGGAAAGCTACTCAAAATAAAAAACACATTGTGTAGATCTAAAACACATTGTTTCACCAAGTAGGCCTACTCAGGTTTCTGGTCCTAGAAAGGGACAATCCAGTAGTCCAACTCTATGTAAACCAACAGCATCAGAGCTGCAGACAGTTAAACAAACAGGCAAGGGCTATGCTAAAAGCCTGCAAATTCTGTGGCCCTTCAGAACAAGGTCTGAGTAGTCCTGGGTTGGACCTTTATAACCTTAGGAGAACATCAACAATGAATACTTCCAATCAAATCCACATTTGCCAAATCAAAAGAGACCTTCGGAATCTTGTCAAATTTTCACATCACCAAAGTCCTTGAATTATGTTCTTGGATTAGTTAAAACAAAGGTGTAACAGGGTTGAAACCGAACCTCAACAGAGCCATTGTGGCAACCACCAAGAGCAAATACAATAGACTTGCAAACTAAGACAGCACCAATCCAATCCAATCCAAATTGTTGAGCTGCAAGAGTTCATCAGGTGCCTTACTGTCAAACTGAGCAAAACTAAATACCTGGTCTGTGCAGAGCAACCTACAAAGCAAATCCAGTTTCACCTCACACTGCAGTTTTGGTATGTGGAACTTCCAGAACTTAAAGGAATGTTTGCTACAGATGAATGTACCACTGAAAAAAGAATAGGCCACTTTAATTCTGGTCTCCACTATCAACTCATCATAATTTTGTGTAGTGGTGCCCTGACCCCAATACAAAATACCTGAACCAAAACCCAAAACACGTGCATTTATAGTGCATTTCCCTCAGCTAGCTTTGCTTCTGTTTGGTTGAAGGAATTCAGTTCATCGGTCCTCATCCTCTGAGCGCAGAAGAGTTCATCTCGAATCTGTGGCGTGTCTTACCTCAATGTTCCAGTTGTGCTGTTCTAATGTGCGACGACACTGATCCATTGACTCTAGACCCGTCAGGTCCTGTGTGAAATTTGACAAATGGAAGCAGAGACCACAGCTGTTACACAGAGGGGGAAAAAATAATGTTCTGTTTTGAGCTTGTTGCTGGGGATTTTACTGGGCAAAACAGAACTCCATCTGAATCTTGGTCGAAGATTAAAACCTTTTGCAATTATATACAATAATCTGTACGAGTGAATTTAATTATTACCTAGCAAGTCTTATTGTTGGCTTCTGTCATTTTCAGTTTGTCATGTTGTGCCTTTTACCTTTTTATCGTTAACATATGTGACTTTCGCAACCGGTTTAACAAGCTATCTTCTGTTGCGTACTGCTATTGCAAAAGGGCGATTAAGATAGCTGGCCAACTACAAAATAACATATGATTGAACGAAATAAAACGTCGTTCAGTCTGACATCTTAGCTGCTTAACTAGCTAGCCAGAGAATTGGATACTATGCTAGCTACGACAGCTGACTAGGTATATACGGAGATTATTTAAGCGTCTGTCTCGCTACTTGACGGGCTCAGAGGATGGCTTGCTAGCTAGCTATAGAAAGCATGGTGAATTCCTGAGTCACTGTCACCAGTGCCAAACGTCAGCTAGCTCGCTATACAGCTAGCGAAAGAAGTCCAAGACATAAAACACGATTAATTACTGACACAATGTTATACCGCTCCTGTTAGCCAACGACACTTCTGAAATATGATAGCTAGTTAGTAAATTACAATATACAGTTTAGCTATTACTCGATTCAAGTAGGAACATAACTACAGGTAGCTAAACTAAGTTAGCTAGCTACCTTTATGAAGTTTTTAGCAATTCCCAGTCTCCTATTAGCAAAAGCTACTAGCGTGCTAGGTTAGCTACTTAGCTAGCTAGCCAGCTATCAAAAGCGACTGTTAAACCGCTAATCAAAGACCGACATCCTAACTGTATCCAACTTTATAGGGTATTACATCACAAAATAGAGTTTTATACAGATCTACGTAGAAATGCATTCATCATGTGTACCTGAAACTGTAGCAGTTTCTCAGTCTGCGCCTGAGATAATTCCTGTTCCTCTGGCGCCGCCATCTTGCCTCACCAATCCCCTGACAGGAGAGACTGAGAGTACCGGAGGTGACGTTTAGCTTCAACGGGTAGGGGTTAGGGAAAGACAAGATATTTTATACACGCTTTGCTTTTGGCAAAGACAGCAGAGTTTTACAAGAACTGTGACTTCCCTCGTCTCAGGCTCAAGCGTTTCATGAGTCAAGGCAACAAGCCCTCAGACCTGTCTGTAACAGGCGACGTCATTACAACGTACAGCTGTAAACAAGAGGTTTCACAAAAAGTATAAATAAACAAAATATCACTAGCTCTTCAGTCAATCTTAGATAAAACTAAATTAATGGTCCAACCAATTAGACAAAGTGAAACATGGACATAATTGTATCATGAGCATGAGTTGTTATTGGGATCTTAGATTTGGTGAAGCTGACTTTTAACATATGCCAATGCCTTGGTGCACAGTGTTGTTTAATCATTTCCACCCGACTGAATTAGGTATCAAGATCATCTCTGCAAGAAGTGAGGTAGCCTCGTCACAGTTTAATGGTAGCAAACACAGTCTGAGCTCATTTATGATCCTTGAGTATATGAAATTTCCAGTTTATACAATCTGCGTATGAAATAACAGCAGTCTGTATTCACAAGATAGTAGATTAAAACAACAGACTTTTAGGGGGAAAAAAACTAGTCATGTTTGACCAGTGGTCTTGATGACAGAATACGGCCATAAAGACAATTTATGAGTGTGGGAGTAAAACAGTGGCTGGACAGTACTCTGTGGGTAGCGTGCAGCTCGCTTAATATATAGCTAACATATGCACTCCTTGTTAGCCATGTTTTCTCCAAATATCACTTGTATATAACCACTATACCAAAGCCTTGCGAATGCCTCCCCATCACGCTGCAATAGCACCTGTGCTATCGGGCCCGGCACATAGCAGGCTCTGAAAACGATATAAACTGTCCATAATGTAAAGACAAGTGAAACTGTGCACATGCACAGTCATCAACAACGCCATATTGTATACTTAGAAATAGCTTTCTTGTTTCCCCCAAATTGCTTTTTCCTTAGAATGGTCTTGTCCAGCCGTAGACTACTGCGAGTTGTGAGTGAAGAGAACAGCTTTGTGCTCGCACTTTGAAAGGCGTTCTGGATAAGAGCGTTTGCCAAATGACGAAAATGTCATGTAAAAGCAGTTTGACCTTCCCGAGGAGCACCGTTGCCGCAGCAATGTGGAGTAGTTTAAGCGTCAGCGCCAACGCCACTGGTATAGAGGGCCTCGGTCCATGTTACATTCTGTTGGCATTGATTTGGGTAGTTGGTCGGGGTACGACTGGTAGACCTTTAATAACATGGAAATTACATTTTAAACCTGTGAATGTCATTTACGCCATTGTAAATAATGTTATTTAACTATTGTGTACTGCTCTAGGCTATGTTCATAAAAGTGATTTAGAACACCTGACAGTTATCAGTGAGACCAGATGAGTTATTTAGCATTTTACGTCAATAAATACAGTAGTTTCACTCGGAATTTGTTTAGTTGGAGATGCTGATTGGTTGCCTGTATTTGGTTGTTTTTCTGCCTATCCTGTCCATTAACACTGTGCGCAGTCTGTGACATCATCGCATACTAGAGGGTTCAGTCTAGGCTGACGCCTGCCTGGCCAAAACGTCACCTATCTCAGGCGACAGCCTTGCTCTCAGCTAGCTAAGTGGCTAGTTTTTTTTTTTCGTCGAAACATTGTATTCTCATAGCTGTAGCTGTGTATCTAGCTAGCCGGGTCCGCGAATTAATTCCAGAAGATGGCTGACGACTTCGGGTTTTTCTCTTCGTCCGACAACGGAGCGCCTCCGGGTGAAGACGACCCAGCCGCGGCGTTTTTAGCCCAGCAAGAAAGCGAGATCGCCGGGATTGAAAACGATGAAGGATTCGGAGCATTGGAAGGGGCCGGGCAGCCTCAAGAAAATCATTCGCCGCCTCAATCTAATTATGGTACGCATAAAGCAAGTAGACAACTAGTAATCTATATATCAACTTTGCGAATTTGTACACTAAATTAACTTATTTGCGGAGTGACGTTAGCTAGCTAACATTAGTTAGCTATTGCGCCGTTTCGTATCTCCAGCAATCATATAATGACTGACTACCTGGACGTGGCGTAGCTAGCTAGCTCGCTACCTTTGTGAAGAATGGACACAAAGTAGCTTCGTCACCTTTGATTCACCCAGGTCAAAAGCTCGCTTGTTAGCTGTCGTTAGTCAGACATCAAACTGAGGAAGACAGCTTGCCAGGTAGCTCTTCTGAGATTACAACCTGGCCATCTAGCTAGTTGACTGTGTCGCTTTCTAATTAGCCAGAAAGCTAACTAGCTAGTTAGCTAATTTAGCCACCTAATTTCCAACAAGGAAACTGCGTTTTATTGAAGAAGCACGCCTATGTCTCATACCATTTTGCTAGCTACGCATGTGCACGACTGAATTGGTTCAGTTGCCGTTTAATTTGCAGTCGCCAGTTTTACTTAATACTGAATCTGACCATAAAGCAGCTAGCTAGCTAATTATATTCGTCCTTCGACCACACCAGGAAGCATTGACGTGATAGCTAACATTCTGAGAGTGAAGAAAGTCTATGGCCAAGACTTTTCCCTCCAAGTGTCCTTGCTCCAGGCTAGGACTAAGGCATTGGACGGACATCTAGATCAACTCGCGAAATCTGGTGTTGGTGTGAAGAGGAACAGAAGTTGTGGCAGCTGGTGTGAATTGCTATTGAGAATCGTTTGGCTGGCAATATGGAGCGGAAGCCATACATTCGTGCTCTCAAAGTATTACGCATTTGAAGAGTATATAAAACACATATTGCTAAAACAAGCTAACAGTCTTGTTCTAATGTAATTTGAAATGGGAAATGTGATTTCCAGAATTTCTGAAAGGGCTGAAGCCGAACTGGCAGAGCTAATATGGGGATGTTTAATCTGAAGAAGTGGCAATCAGTAGATATTGAAGTTGGTGTGAGCTACATGGCTGTATGTGACCTAAATTATTCCTGGAAAATTCAGCCAATGGGTACTGAGTGACCTGATTCTTCGGCACGGTAGCTGTGATCGGTATCGACTGCTCACAATATCCACAGTGCTAAATTAGAAAACGAATTTACCACCTTTACATTTGAATATATTTCCCGTTTGTATGTGGTGTTCTGCATAATCCATTTTTAAGCCAAAATCATATTTAAGGAGGCTGATCGGTTACACGCCATTACTTGTAGGTGGACGGGTTCGTACTTCATTCTAAATAATGCATTTATGTTAGCCCTTTTCGCAATTTCTCTATTTTAATCATTGATTTCAGACAAAGTTGGTAAGCACTATATATTCCGCTTTTCCAAAACAGAAGCGTGTCATGCGTCTCATTTGATAGATAGAGAAGCTGTGTTTGTCAACACTTGGATGCACCTTAATGCATTCAGTGCTGAGAGAAAATTGAAATGATGAAGAGTTGTATTCTTTCCTTAGATGCATTTGGGGGAGAGCCAGCCACTGTAAATGGAGACCTGTTTCAGGTGAGGATCTGTGTGTTGAATTCTAACTGGTGTTTTAGTGTAGATCCCTCTCCATCACTTACATATAACTCTACATACAGATAATCTTCCATTTTAAAACACTAGCATAAAGTAGTACTTTTAGCCAACTTGTTCACACTACAATGCTGTTGTGTGTTACTTAATTGGTGTCTCCTGGCTGTTTTCCATTTAGAATTGTTATTTTTTTGTGTGACTTTGTTTCAGGTAGAGACAAGCAGGGAAAGTGAAGAGGTATCAGTCTAATTTGTAAAGGTTGATGTGGTCTTTTTAGTTATAATTATGTAGCCCTGTTTTCATACTGAATGTGAAATGCGTGTCTCTGCAGGGAAGTTGATTGGCCTAAAGCATCTCTGTCGGGGAAAGGGGCAATGACAGCTTTGAACTTTAAGCCTTTTAAATATTGATGAAGTGGTCTTCCCTCTCCTCTTTGTGCCATTAATCTTCTAGTCTAAAATAATGTGTTGGCCAAAGTGGTTGCAGGCATTTAGGGCACGTTGTCTCCTTTTGAGGGAGATGAAATACATTTCCTCTCTTTGGCAGCACGGACTGGCAGACACCCCTACTCTCTCTCTGGCAACCCTGATTGACTCCTCCCCCGGGGGGGAACCAATCAGCAGTGAGGCCTACACAGAGCAGGCCCCCTCAAGCCCCCTGGAATCGCAGGCAGGCCGTGGCTGTCTGAAAAGACTTTTCACATCACATGGGCCGGATTGTCTGAGTGCTCTGTTGCCTTGCTTTAAGCCTAGATTTAAATGGGTTCACTTTTCCCCTTACCACTCTGCATGTGCATGGCTAGAGTGATTTATGTAACCTTGATTGACTAAAAAATCATCCCGCAGGGACGGTGAAGAATCCACACCAATTGTGGTGGAGGGAAAACCTAAGACAATTTACTGTCTACACATTTAGTTTGGTGTTATGGCTGAGTTTGCTGTGGATATCAGATAAAATGCAATCAAGATATGACTAAATTGACAAACTGTGCCATGGAAGGTGGAGGTAGTCCTACCAAAGGCGGCTGTCTTGATCACGCTGTCTTGACGCCAGCATGTTTATCATACAGTCTTTGTGTTGCGTTTGATCCTCCTGAGGATAATGAAACTGTTCTGTCTCCAGGAGTCCAATGGCCCCACTGACGTGTACGCGTCCATCGCCCGCGTCGACCAGCTGAGGCAGGAGCCCGAGAGCCTGAGGAAATGGCGGGAGGAGCAGAAAGCGCGGCTGGAGGAGCTAGGTAACCAGGGACGCTCCCCTGCATCTGCCCCGCCTAAATCATGCACTCTGTGTCCCGTACTGGCAATGGGAAAGTGATGCGTCATGAACCACGTAATGGGTGGAGTTACCATGTGTTATGAACAGCAGTGACAAACTTCAAATATCAGCAAGTATTCTGTACTCCCCAGTCCACTATTCTTAAGTAATGTTTGTTTTAAAGAGGTTTCGATGTATGTTTATTATGTTTAAATTATTTTGTGATTGTACTGGTAAAAACTGTGTGAACAACTTCCTCCGCTGAGGATAATGAATGAAATAGCTAACTTCCAAGGACCAGTTAAGACCTTGTTCCCCACAACAGAACACCAGATTGGTTCATATGATATAAGTGAGTCATTGATATTACCACCCATTTTGAGGCTCATGAGCTGTCATTCTACCATCACAAACTTCAGTAACCCCGGAAGTGGGTGGACTCATTGACTTGAACAATAGTATTGTTGCGTTTTGAAGCCCAAAGTTATTTTTTGACCCTGGTTTGGTTAGTCCTGGAGTAGTAGCCCCAATGGTATCCAGTTCTTTTCTTGGAGTAGGGAAAATGGTCCAACTGAAAATATACTCATGACCATAAACGGCTTTTGGTCGCTCTAATTCTCAAGGTCCAGCCTTGCCTCTCATACATGATTATGGTAAGGGATGACTGCTGTTTCCTCACTTCCTGTGTGTTTGCTGGTTGATTGGCAGACTCCGCCTCCAAGGCTGCAGAGGCAGAGTGGAGAGAGAGGGCCAAGAAGGAGCTGGAGGACTGGCATGTGCACCAGAATGAGCAGATGGAGAAGAACAAAGCCAACAATAGGTACTGTATCCCCATCCTTCCACACACATGCCCACACCGCTGTCCCACCCTCTGCTCAAAGCCAGCTGTGGCCAGCTATTGCTAATTGTGACATCAGTAGCCTGGTGGTACTTGTTCTGTCTCATATTTTAGTGGTAAAAAGATTAAACAGAAACATCTAACCCCTGATCCTCTTATCTGTAAGTTAGAAAGTTACTAGTGATATACTGTGACTAGGAGATATTTTATGCTAAAAGAAAGCACAGACCTGTTGTAGAAGTGCTGCAGATCAGAGTAGGCAGCCCTAAACCATCTAAGCTCTTTTCATACATTGGGGATAAATTTTGACAGTAGTTTAATGCAGATGATCATATGCTTGAAGTGTTCAGTGTTTCACCATTCAGTCTCCAAATGAGAATTCATTTAGAATTTGGCCCCTGTGTCTGTAGTAGAGTGTGAGAAATGCCAGATTTTATTGAACAAGTAATGCTGAACACTGGAGGAATCTGTGTAGGAGTATACATCTGAATCCTCAATTCAAAAATGAGTGAAACCCCCACTTCTCACTTTCTCTGCAAAGTAAAATAAAGATTTTCCTTCACTAACACCAATGTTTCATGCAGTCAGTAGTGCTGTATTCTAACTGAACAGTTTAATCATATACATTTATGTGTTAGGTATATATAGATAATCTATGTTTTTTGCATTATTATTACTACAATTTGTAAACTTTGATCTGTAATTTTCCTGTATTTGTGGTCCATGGCCTGCCAGGTAGTTATAAACAGCTTTTTGTTGTCTTTTGTTCTCTAACAACCTTCTCTCGTATTTTTTAGCAGACTCTCTCCAAATCTTGCACGGTATCTTCTGTAACTATAAATCTATTTTCTGTTTTCTGCTGTGAAAGTCCTTTCCATGCCTTCTTGTCCTAGTGACTCGCAAGTGTTTTGTCTGCTTGTTTGAAACTGATGCTCTCTCTCTGTCTTTGCCTCACTCTCCTTCTCTCCCTCTCTACTAATCCGCATGCACACTAGGATTGCTGATAAGGCTTTCTACGAGCAGCCCAACGCTGATGCGATAGGCTACGTGTATGTTTAGTCCTCCTTGGATTTCTAGAGCTAGAAGCCTCAACTCGCTTTTTTTTTTAAACAACACATTCCCTTTGTACCTGAGTGTGCATGACAGAACCTCCATAAAATCTGAATATTTTAGAATTGTCTTTTACACTTTTTCGTTATCCGTTCTGTAGTGAATCTTTCATCGAGTATTGTTTTCTCCTTTTCATACAGTTATGCAGAGTATTTTTATTTCTAAATATTTGGTGTTCGGATTGATGGATAATACCTGTAAGAGATTAAAAAGTAAACCTTGTTGGACTCTCTAAAACAGCATTGGAAGGCCTGTCATTGGTGGGGGCTTGGTATTTCCAGTTAATCATTCTTACCAGGGATCAGTCTGAAAACAATTCAAAGCTCCCATTGCTGTATAAAAGTATGATAGCTGGGTGAACTTGCAAAAAAGACCCCCTGGAGTCCTTTACATTGAAATTCTGAAAAGCGCCGTTCTCCCTTTTGATGTGTTTGGGTCTTTATTTTTATATAAACAGATTCCCTACACTGCAGACATTTTACGGTGTTCTGTCTTACTCAGTGATGGGCAGTATTTATGAAGCCATGCCAGTGTTATTTTACCCACAAGAGATGTTATGTGTTTGGATATTTTTTCCTAGGATAAACAAATTTGCAACTATTGCCTCCAAACGTATGCACATCAATAAAACAGCAGAAGAAAGTAAAGTCTGTAGCCACTTCCTTGTTTTCAGCATTAAAAATTCCATTCTGCCTCAGGCTGCCGCAGTGTACCCTCCACGCAGTAAAAATGTTGCTGTTCACAGCCATTAATTTGCCATCTTAATACCCCTAATTACTTGTAGAGACCAGCAGCAGTCTTATTTGGGAGCACACTACCTCAAAGCGCTGTCAGAATTGTTGTTTTTCAGAAGACAGCTCAGGCGAAGATTTTCCCTTTTGAGTTAAGCATGATGCCTTCCTCCAATCACGTGTGTCCTTGTCATGAAGCAGCGTTCCACACGCAGGTCATCGTCATCCACATCATTAACTGCTGCATGTCAACAACATTTACACCAAAAACCACAAACTAATGCCATCCATGTAGTCTTAGGCAGTCTTTACACTGTCAGTTTCAGTGGGAGAATTCAGATATTACGTTTATGTTCTTACAGTTATTTGTAAGATCTACAGAGGCTAAAAATGGGCAAAAATGGATGATGGTCTAATTGTTTTCAAATATAATCTCTTGCACACCACCATACAAGGTTGTGCACAAGACAGCTACCATCCATCTGTCAAGATGATAGCTTGCAGAAGGTCCATTTCTGTGTGGTCTGCCTGAGGGTCATACATGAACTGCCTGTGACACCTGTACCTGTCCTTTCAGTCTGTTAGCAATCTGGACTCCTGAGTGGCTCAGACAGTTAAGGCACTTGTTCCAGGTGCAGGCGGAGGCCTATGGCCCAGGTTTGAACCTGACCGTATCATATGCCAACAATGACCGGGAACCCATCCTTGGCCCCTCTGCATCTTATTTGGGTACCTGCGAGTTGCTCAGATCACATCAGGGTGATGTGCCTATTCTTCATTCTGTGTTAGCTTCATGATGCGCTGCGGTACTTATACCATGGGCAATAATCACGGTAGGCATGTGTGTATTGGAGGATTGCATTCATCTCTGGCTACACTCCTGTGCAATTGCAGGTTGTTGCATTTAAACAAGCCTGTTGTAGCCTGTACAATTTGCAATAACGTACTATTAAGTGTGGTGAAAAAGGGGCAAGAATTCAAACTGAAAAAATGAATTTTGTGTAAAGTGCAATTTCAATGCAAAAACAATCTGTTCACAGTATATTGTACATTGCAGATGTATTAATATCATACCTGTATAGAGACAGTACACAGACTAATTGTGTTTTGGACCCACAATACTGAAACATTTCTAGGAAACTGCTGTTTTTTGTCAGCGTAAAGATTGTATCATTGGCCCAGATATGTGTTGATTTTCAATGTAAAACCCAGTAAGTTGTCTCTTATAACAGTTATTAGCCAGCTGTTGCATGCTAACCTGGTCTGCATTTTGCTTGTTCACTCTCCTTACATCCCATGACCCCTTGCTTTGCCTGCTTGCTGTCCTTAATGTTCATGTGCTTTGTCACCTGCCTGGTTAGATGGACTGATTGAATGATCCAGAGGTTTTTGGCATTGGTGCCTAATTTTAAGAATGAAGTAGCTGGGTGTGTTTCTGATCACTTTGCGAATGAGTGTCCAGGGTGATTTTTGTGGAATGGCTCCAATGAGATTGGGGGGGAAAAAATGGATATCCAAAATCTAGATTTATGTGCTGTGACCAGTCTTATTGGAATGGCCGGCAGCTCTGGTTTGGTTTTTTGGCTGCGTTTCTGGTGTTTCATGGCTGGTGTGTGGGAGCGAAGGTTGACTTCGCAGTGTTTCTGACAGCACCTCTCTCATCCCAGGGCGTCAGAAGAGGCCTTCCTCAAAGAGTGCGATGAGGACGCCCCAGGGTCCGAGTGGGAGAGGGTGGCGCGGCTCTGCGACTTCAACCCCAAAACCAGCAAGCAGTCCAAAGATGTGTCTCGTATGCGCTCTGTGCTCATATCTCTCAAACAGACGCCCCTGGTCCGATAGACCTCCCTCGCACACGTGCCCATGCACACACCCTATTTCCTCCAATCACGCTCTGTTAAACTTGTGTAGCACTATAGCTAGACTGCTTTGTCCTGGACAAAGGAAAGTAATTTTTTTTTCTTTCCAAGCACCTTACTTGTGTTTTGTTACTTTTCTCTCAAAGATGCAGAAGTCACCCACACCCACGTCTTTGTCAGGCAAGCGCACACGCAACCCCACCCATACCATGGCTTTTGAAAATTACTGTTTGTGAAAATTGCTATTTGTACTAGCTGATCATTGTTTCAAGAGCAGTTTATTATGCCAGTGAGCTGTGCACCAGTACAGCATTAAGGGCAGGTCACATCAAGCTAACTATGACAAATGATCATTGTTGGTATGTTTCAGGACTGACAGTTTACATTTATCTGTAATTACACAACATGCCCTCCCACCAAATTTGAGTGAGACAAAAAGAACAAACACACCAGAGCAGTACAGTTCATTTTTACGGTTGCTTATGTTCATTGTTGAATAGCAAAGATATAGAATTACTGCTAAGTCATCAATGTCTTACAGTTCTGTTTGGAAATGTTTTTATAATGTCATGTAAAACTGGGGCCTCATGAGGAGGTCCACCATTGACATTACTAGTCTCTTCAGACTAACATTGTTGCATAAAATTGTATCTGGTTTCACACTGGAATTTCAATTGAGTCTGCCATTTTTACTCTTAGAAAAAAGATTTAATCAGCATGCTTTTTGTAATGGCTGACTAATATCCCCCTCCCCTGGCTCTAGAAATGCCTGACATTGGCATAAGGGTGACAAGCTGCATCTTTGAATTGTTTCTTGGTGAAGAGGAAAGTGAAGCTTCGTGAGCCCCCATGGTGCTTCCATTCATTGACTCACTGATTTAATCCAGTCATGGAGTTTTGCTGTGGAGAGCAAAGTTATTCGATTGGCTCATACAAGTCAATGATTGACAGCACGTGATGCACCCATTATGGGGTTCCTGAAGCATCACTCTCCCATCACAAGCAATCCCCTGTGGGCACCATTATATACGGATTCTGTTTCTGTTTTTATCACAGTGATTTGTGCCATAAGCTGCTGTTAAGACTCCATGATAACGAGGGGGTCTGTGCTTTATCTCTGTAGGTCAGTTGGAGGGTTTTTTACGTCCTGTTACACATTTGGTGCATTATTGGCCAGTTCACAACCTGACAGAAAAACAGCGTTATCTCAGAGGTCACTAATTACCTAACAAAAACAAAAAAAAAAAGAAACTGTGTCCACAGTTCGCCTTTGAATTAACATATCAAAAAGAAATTATGGGGGGGAATAAAAAAAAATATATATATATATATATATATGAGGCTTCTTGAATCCCGGGATACGTGCTGGTTAGCCTTCATATTTCCGTGCCTGTTGCCTGAATGTCACAGCCCACTGTCCTTCCCCCTCATGAGAGCATCCCAGCATGCATCACAGAACTGAAAGATATACCTCAGCTCCACATTAAGTTTTGACAGCTGTTAAGGTTTTGAAGAACGGTATCCCTTCACCGTCCCTGAGGAACATAAACACCAGGCCCTTATACAATCTGTCCAGACAAGTTGAAGGTTAAGGGATGACGTGCTCCTTGTCATTCCTGCTGTATCAACTGTTTTAGACTAGAAATCACGGACCAAGGGGCTTCATACAGTAAATCTGCTTTGGGTTATGATGTTTCTTGATTCTCTATTTGTATACCTCAAAAAAACATTCTCAGATCTACAAGTTGAGAGCACTGCATAGAGTGTTGCAGATGGTTTTTATTGTCAGTATAACACATGGACTGCAATGTATTAGAAGCCTACCTAATCATATAAATATCCGTCCATTGACCTGGCTCAGAAATGTGTGCTTGGCAACAGTGTAGCACACTGTTCATTCAGCTTGCAGTCCTTTTCACCAAGGTATTGTGGGCCGTAAGTTGTGACTTGCATATTATTGTTATTATTTTTCAAACTACATGGCACTACATTTGTTTGCATTTTTAGGGTATTCTTTACAACTGAAATAAATGTTGTAGTGCCCCATTGGTTTCATCTTTTTAAACAAAAAGGTCCTTCATATTTTTATTCTTTTTGATGGCAAGGAAAATCATAGAGAAACTCTGAACCCAAAAAACAATTGTAATGAGGTCTTTTTTTTGTCTTTCAAGGGTACACACAGTACATCGTACCTCTCTGCTGTACAGTGAAGCTAGTGCACTATGAATGCAGATAATGGTAGTCAGCATAGTATCTATCTAATATTAAATTAATTGAAAACTTTCCTGGGGTAGTTTCTGCTACTGTAGGGTTGTTATGATAGAATGTTGAACCTTTGAGGTACTGAAGTTTTTTTTTTTATTGTGCCAATGTGTGGGTTTGTGTGGCCTTTCTGAGAACCTTGCTCCTGTACTGCCATAATGTTAGTGCCTCCTCAGTCCTTCAGAATACATTTACCCTTCTGGGCTGACCTGATGTTTTCTGTAGGAATTTGGCAAAAGAAATTGTGTTGACGGCCAGGAAATCCAGCAATCAGGTTTGCGCTCAAGTCTGCTGCTCTTGGCAGAGTTCTCCATTTAGTTATTACTTGAAACGCCCATGTGACTGGAAAACAGCCTTTTAAACAGATACTAAAGCTACACTGTTGAGTTTTAGTTTCTGTTCAAACAGCATGTCTAGTGCACCAAGTGGAAAAAGACCTCATCCAATTAATGACAAGACCTGAGGCAAATAAGTAAATTGGACAAAAAAAAAAACACAAGGCCTTGTAGACTTAATACTGGAGTTGCCTATTCCTGCCTTGAACCCTGGACCCTAGGAATAAGTACTGAAGCACTCCAGGAAAGACTACCTGAACCTGATGGATTTCACATCCCCCGAAAGGGGTTTGGTTTTGCAGGCGGCACTCAATCCTGCCTCACCATATCCTGGCCCCAGCCCATTTTAATGTTTCGGAGACAAGGGTTTTATATGCACTGTGTATAACCAAGGCAACCTTTTAAAAAGAGAAGTCTCTCTCTCTGCATTGCTGTCCTGTGTTCCTGTTGTCGCATACCTCTGTAATGTGCATGAGTATATGTGGCGTAGTTTGAAATAATGCATTGGCTTTAGATGAGAAAACGTTACTTGGTAAGCTGTTACTCCATCTACTGTATGAGAGAAAAAAATAAAGCTGAATTCTATTTAAAGGAACTGTAGTTCAGATGCCTATTCTTGTTTCTGTGGAATTGTAGTTTTTTTGATTTGCATAAGCACCTAGTGCTGCTTTTTACCCTCTAACCCAAATGCACATGATCAATTTTATCAAGGTCATTTCATTCAAAGTTTTTTTTTATTATTATTCAAGGCATTTTAAAACATCACTTAAAACCACGTGCTAGGAAGATCTCTTTCATGGCCCTGGTTTACAATCATGTGCTCCAAAGGGAAAACACTCCTCTGTACTCAGTGCTGTAATGCAAGTACTTAGAGGGATACAGAGAGAGGTTCAAATAAAATTCAGAGAGAAATACATGACAAGACCGTAGTTTGGTCTACAGATTGTCTGTAGTAAGGTTTACCTTTATTATAATGATATGAGGATTTTTCATCCCCAGCACAGCAGACTGTTCAGATATTAAACTGCAAGAGAACTACTAGTCAGTCTAAAGGAGCTTATTTACATGTACAGGAAGAAATGTTGTTGACATCCTTTGCAAGTACTGTATTTCAACATTGCACCACAAAAAGACATTCTCCCTTTCACACTGCTGAAGGCTTTCCACAAATAAGATGACAACCTAAAAAAAATACACCAACTTGGAGCTGAATGCCATCTGTAGCATTTTAATAGATTTATTTCCTGTCAATCTAGAGTACTCATAAAGCAGTCTAGATTGAAGCAGGGAAAAAAAAGGCTCTGGGGAAAAAGGGAAAAATGACTTTCAAAACTGACTTGTTGCTTTCAAAACATTCAATCACACGACAGAGTTGTTCCCCATGGTGAGTGTTTGCAGGAGGAGGACTGCTGGGCAGGGGTCGGTTGTCAGGGATGACATGCAGCTGGTCGCTCCCTCTCACTGCTTGGGCTTCAGTGCCGTCGCCATCACGCCCACCACGATGGCGACGACTGTGAAGCCCTGCGCCAAGATACGCGCCCGCATCAGCATCTGCGACTGCCGGGTCTTGCCGTGTTTGAAGGCGATAAGGCCATAGGTTAAGGCCCCTGCTGTTCCCAGGCAACCTGGATGGAATGGGAGGGTAAAGGGTGACTGAGCATCTTACAACAAGCCTTGATGGTGTGAGATCCAACACTGTGTCTTTGAATTGTGTAGGTTGTTGTCTCAGCTCCCTTTGATGTTTGTATGGTCTCGATACAAGCCCATTACTTACATTATGCGTTTTCGTAGACGCCTTAATGCTTGACCCTTTGTGAGGCATTTAAGCATTACTGAAGAAAAGTACTCTTCCCTGGATTCGAGCCAGCCATTTTCTGGTCACAAAACCAGCTTCTCAATTACTGGTCCACTGTAAGACCATGGACATGGATGAGTGATATATGCAGAAATGCAGAGCAACCCACTTCAAAACTAGACAATCTAACAAAGTGAATGGCAAGCTAGCTCTACCTGACCCTTTTCTGAAATAAGAATGTCGCTGTGTCCCAGCACTCGTGCATGAGTACAGTGTCTGAGTCATGGTGAGACTAACAAAATATCGGAGTGGGAGGAGACGGTGCATAATAAAAATGGTGCTTAGTGTCACCGTGAGCAATACCCGTGTTATCACTGCTTTAGAGGTCTACAAGGATAGGTGTATATACTAAAATATATCAATCTACTCAACCGTACTGCTATCCACTCCATAAACTGCAATAGCACTGATTTACTTTTTACATTCACGTTGGCATTTAGCTGACGCTCTTATTCAAAGACATCGAACATATTAGTACGTGTGAGTAGCGCTGCGTGTCTGTATGCCGAAAAGCGTTTTTACCAGATATTACTTAAACTTCATAGCAAGAAACTCAAACGGTTAAATACCTTGTTACGGTACCTCTACATTTCTTAGTTTATCGTCACAAATATATAAATAACATAAATTAACTTATCAACCCAGAAGGCAAAACAATGAAAACGCGTTCTGAGAGATAATCAGCCATGTAGTAGGGGCAGCCACTAGACACTTCGGAGGCACTTCACTTTTTATGAGCGCATACTGCATATGAAGACTAGCAAAATGGCTAGCTACATCCATAACAAGAATCCGAAGGTGCACGGATAGTTGGCACCCGACAGGTCTAACTCACCTCTCACCTACCTAGCTGGAAACAACTTGTTTTCTGAGTTATGACAACTGACAGCTAACATCAGCTAGCTAATGCTTGTGTAACAGTGTAGGGTACCATTTATGCAACTCACCCAGCGGCACAAAGGGGTTCTCCTTGGTCTTTCTGATAAACTTATCCTTGAATCCTTCCTCCCTGGGCCGTGGCAGAGGGGTAAATCCTTCGATAGTCGGGGGCTTATTTATATCAAAAACCACAGGCACCGCAGTGCTCGCCTGGGACGCTTGATCTTGTCCTACCGGAGTAGTTGCCATTTTTTAGAGATTTCAGGAGGAAGCGCAAATTTAGTACGAGCAGCCAATCGTTTAGTAGGTTTATTGACCACGTGATGCATGTAGTCACGCTCGCCATTGGTGGAGAGTGCCGCAGAGTTCGCTGTTTTGTAACGTTTTGACAACGTCATTCACACTCAGGGGTGTATGGTTAGAGCCTACTCTGAAGAGCTGATCCAGAATCAGGTAAATCTTTTACTTATAATGGACAGGGACGGAACCAAGGTTGGGTACACTGATCCTGGATTGGCGATTATAGGAGAAATTGCCCTGAGCCAGCTAGTGCATCAGCCGCTAGAGCGTTTTACACGTGAAAACACATCCCCTTTTCGATTCTGTTTGTACAAAGGGAGTTCGCAAATATTTGACCTTGGTTGTAAATGTCAAGAATTATGTGGAATTTATGATAGCCTCATGGTTGTAATATTTTAAATCAATGTAAAATCATATTCCGTTTCACGGTCATACATATACCAACGATATTGCGTGATTGTCTGGCGAGACTTACTACAGTGTATTTTACATTCGATGTGAGATGCATTTGACAAAATAGCGTTCACAGCTCTCATTTTAGAAATGCGTTGAGTAGGCTATACTGCGGATTGTGATTTGAGGATAATATGACAAGCGTGCATCTTGTATGAATATATACACAATGTGCAATATACAATATAAACTAGAAACGAATGCATTTTTGAACATTTGATGCGAATTATTTTTATTGCATGTATGTTAACACTGTGATCATATTTCTGGGCGGGAAATAGTACAATAATGAGCAGTTGTGGCATTTATGGTTTTAACCAGTCTCGCGTTATATTTCTCAAGAAAAGACCCTCAACTACTTTCTTACAGTACAGTGCTGCAACTTTCCAGCAGATGGAGACAAAATTACACCAATGAAGCTAAACTGGGTGACACTCTCAGCCGACACACCAGTGTTGTGAAGTTTGTTGTAGCCCGCACTATAGGCAGTGTACACCATTTTAATGTCTAGTGACCAATGGAAACCTAAAGGTCTGCCAGTTTCGTTTAACAAATTAATATTTTTAGCAATTTTTAGGGCAGTCAGTTTGCTGTGTATTAATGACAGGCCCTTCTAGTGTGTTTATCTGAGAACAACACCACAAAATCAGATTGAGTTTGTTAATTCTAGCTGCCTTTCAGTTGTGAATAGAAGACAAGGACATATATGACTACCACTATTTCAATATTCAAGCTCTGTTGCGCTTCTGTTCAGATAACCTTTTTGCATCATATTAGGTTTCAGAGAGAGCTTTCTTTAAAGTCAATCAACTCCTCTCTTTTAGGTCCAATATGTGTTGTTTTCAGCAACACAAAGCTGAGATGTAGTGAAGCGAATGCCTCAGTATAATAATGTTTTATGTTATTCCTCTTTTCTAATTAAATACTCCCTTCCCTAAGCCCCTACCCTAAAATATATCATCAGTTGTGCCACTGGTGTTGCTTGCACCTCAGGCACGCACGTGTAAAATCTGGTCAGGATGGGCCCATCATCACCTGACACCTTCCATTTGCTCCCAGCTGCACAGGTTGGCAAGAGTAAGGTACAAGATAAAAGGTAAGCGTAAGATGATTGGTATGAGTAACGTATATTG
The DNA here is from genome assembly GCA_019176425.1 of Megalops atlanticus. Lineage (NCBI taxonomy): Eukaryota > Metazoa > Chordata > Actinopteri > Elopiformes > Megalopidae > Megalops > Megalops atlanticus. The sequence continues at coordinate 13,370,605 of CM032888.1, forward strand.
TTCATAGCATTGGCAGACCACAACCCATGGCCAGATTGTCCAGTGTTCTCATGGCTAAGTTAGAACACATACTCCACCTATCTGTAGGTAGCCTTATGGCTATATTATCTTCACACATCTAGGAATCTGTCTTAAAGCTAATATAAGACGGATTGACTTTCTGATCGCCATTTATTCCGGGGACTTTACTTCACCAATAAGCCAGCTCTGTGCTGGTGTGATACCTTTTAAAATGCATTATTTAAAATTTCCTTGGGCCAGATCTTGAACAGCATGTGACATCATACATGCACATGGATTACATAATTGTTGTTGTTATAGCCACATAATTTATTTCGATAGAGGCTATCAATATTTCTCGTTATATTTGTATTTCAATATGTTGAGAAGACACATTCATGTTGACTACTGACACTCAGTAGCTAGCCAGTAAGGTTAAGTGTCATTTTAAAATGCTAGCTAACTATACAATGTAAAAAAAATAAATAGAAAACTGCCCCTGGTGCATGTTGCTGTTATTGGCCTCTGCTGATGTTCTTATACTCTATCTCTTTTATCATCACACCACTGGCCAAGAGGTGTGGCACCGTGCCAGGTGCATCTGTTTCTGAGGAAGATACAGACATATTTTTGCTAGGGTGACCCAAAATTGCCATATATGGACAATTGACTAAAAATTCATGTTTGGAGGGTTATCTGGGCTGATGAGATGCACAGATTAGCCATTTGGTTCACAGACACAAACCAGTGATCAAAGTTAAGGGCTGAAGGTTGCCTTGATTTGATAGATGTGATTGAAAAATACTCAAAGCACAAAGAGGAAATGGGCAAGGTTTCCTGTGGTTGTAGCAAAAGGAGAAAAGTCAAAGTTTTGGAAACCATTTATTTCTGCAGTACAATAGTTTTCCTCTAAAAGCACAAGTTTGGGCCCAGTGTGACACTCTGTGCATAAACAGAATATACGCACAACGGGAACAAAGAACCCATGGGATAAAATTACAATTAATGGCTATGCACAAGCCTTTGCTTTTTGTTTAATATCTGAAAATATTTCCTGGTGTAGCACAGGATTTCTAACTGGTGATAGGAAGTCAGGGCCTTGCTTTAATATTAACACAATGGCAACTCCCTGGAGGTGGGGATGGTCATAACCGGACTGCCAGCTGCAGCAACACATTTTTTGGTCTGACTACTTGTTTAGTGCTGCTATACAACCATCAGTATACTCATGATACTTCTTACATCAAGACAAAACTGTTAATATGGATATTTCTGTGTAGAAAAATGACTGAGAGTTTCATTCCTTTGAATATACAGACCTACTATTCTATTTCAAGACAGAAAATTTGTATGTCTCAAAACATAATAAGAGCCCGTTGTCCGGAGTATTTTTAAATGGCATGCTAATTATTTCTAAATTTAAGGACTCCGGACTGAAGTAAATAGAGGAGTGTAAGCCTCGCAGTTTGCCGTCCTGTACGAGTGTCCCACGTGACTAAATGACGTCATTAGAACCCTAATAAAACGCAAAAAAGAGGGCGAGTTTACGGCTGCTCGGGGTTACAGTTGGACGGACGTACAAGGAAAACTTTAATTCATAGCGAGATAACCAATTATTTCATTTATTTCTCTCAAGGGAAAAATTACGATGTCCACTGAACCGAAAGACGCACAGGAGGTAACTCAAACAGCGAACATGCCTTTTTTTCCGAGCGCTCAAGTTAAAAGTTTGTTCATGTTTTAAAACTTGAGTTTAGCTTAGCTAACTTAGTAGCGTAAGTTTCATGCATTGATCTGGCAGCTAAAAAAAGTTCCATTGTATAACGTCAGTCATTTGTGACGGTGTCATTTAGATACAAGCTTTGGAAAGGAAGGGCTGTTTCGTGATCCGAGTCGATATTTTCTGAATTGTTTACAAACTAGTTAACTCGGATCGCAGCTTGTGCTGAAACTGAATGTCAGATCGCAAAGTTTGCACATTCCAGCACTGGCAAGGCGGAGTGTCGCCTTGAGACAATTGAGGCTTGTGCGTTGGCTAACGTTAGCTGGCTAGGTGGCATTGAGGCTTGTGAATGAGCTGGCTAACTGCTGTTGAAACTCTTCAATGAAAGGTTTTTTTTTGGATAATTGTTAATAACGCGCGATAATTGTATAGCTGGCCACCTGAGTCAGTTGCACAGCTGATTGTTGATTGTTAAGTGTACAGCAGCAGGCTGTCCTTATTTGTAAATCTTCCTGTTTGTGTAACTAATCGCATTGTTTTGATACCTTTGGAGGGACATTGCTACTGTAGCAAACAGTTGTATGTATCAGTGTCCAAGTGTTACTGTAGCTAGCCAACATGCTAGTTTAAACCCAGTTCTTCAAACGTGCATCTGAGAAACAGTTGAAGTTTGTTACTTTTGTGTCACTGTTCTTTTTCTCCCCGAAATTCACCGGCTACTTTAAACATATTCAGTTCTAATGTTCTGTCTTTTATTATCTTGACAGCTGTCGTCTGGTTTACACCCTGGACTCGCAACGGTCAAATATAAAACATTTACCATTTCAAATTGGATTTTAACGAAATATGCCGCATAGTACTCGGATTTTCAAGTCACAGCGTTATACAAATATGTATTGAGGATAGTCTAGATTGTTGTACATTGTCATGAATTCTGGGAGGGAAATTTCGGCTTTTTAAAAAATGATTTATTACGATTTTGTATGTAGTTATTTTACCAAGAACATAAAAGAAACCTGATTTATTGTTTGGTAGTTGCAGTTCACAGTATAGAGTATTAATGTGGGAATATAAATTAGCTAGTCAGATAGATATCCAGATAGGATACAAATGCCAAGACACCCTCCGCCCAAAAAAAGTTTGCTGGCGGTCCAACACTGTGGTGATCTTATAATTAGTTACAAGAGGGGAGGGTGAATCTATGTTGTACCTGTAGATGTAGGTGTAAGATGTGAGATATGTAATGTAAGCTTAAAGGCAAGGAAATGAATTGACTGGGATACTGTTCTGTAATTTCCTTTTTATTTTCTGTGTGGAAAGCTTTCCTGTTCTGGCATAAGCTTTGAAATGTTAGTGTTTAAAACAGTACCATCTGAAGATTGGTCTTTCAGAAAATGGCAGAGGAGAGAGAATGTATGTATGTTTCCAGAAATGAGTGGTGGTTTTTTTTTTTTTTTAAACAAACAAACAAAAAGCTAAAAGAAGAGATTGCAATGGAGGCATCTTAAAGGGATGATGCACACAAAATGGATGGTAGAGTCCTAGTGCTCTGAATTCCTGTCTTTCCCCTAAATTCCAATTAATCAGCAACCATAGGAGAGGCTGAATAGCTGTCATTGTTTCACAGAAGCTTCACCAGCCACAACTAATAAGTTGTTTATCTGAAAAGGCAATTTCTGTAGTTTTTATTTCTGTTGATAGGAAAAGAAAATATGTTTAAATGTGGACATGTGGACAATATTTATTGCATGTACAATCTTGTTCCGTAGTCTATGGACTTATTAATGCATGCAATAAACACTCCTTTGAGAACATTTGGTATGCCTGTGGTTGTGTGCATCAAGAAATAATACATGTTAATATAATGAAATAAAGTAATATATGGAATCATCTTGTCTAAAATGGCAAACTGAACATTATGATTTACCTTGAACTGAAAGAGCTATTGAGAGGGGTCGCAGGTGGCTGAGCGGTTGGGGGATATGTTCATGCCCAGCCTGCTTTGTCGTATGAAATTGAATTTGGAACAGCATAACCTTCAGGTGATGAGATCGCATGTGCGACTCTAGACCCTGGAAAATGTTTCTGATTTAATTCATTTCCAAGGGGGCCCATGTCTGTTAGGGTGAATTATCAATATGGGTGAAGACTGGTCATTTGAAGAGGATTGCAGTCACACTTAAGATGTTTAAAGTAGCTTTATTAAAGTTAAACAAAAAATATGGCCTTATGGTGAGCTGGTGTCAGTTGGCAGTAGTGAATAAAACTTGCCCCGTATGGCAAGGAAAGATGAAAAATGGATTTTGTTTCCACATTGTTACGACCATGGTCCCCTTTATCCCTGTTACGATCTGACCCTAGACCAGGCCATAACAACATGTCTCCATATTTTCATCTCTTTAACAAGGCTGAAGTACTTGAATGGCAAATTGCAGGTTGAGTCTTGAGCTGAAGTAGCTGTTGTCCATTTAGGGGTCATAAAACCTGGAGTGGAAAGTTGAATTAGTTGATTTTATCTTTGGCCGTTTCAGCCTTTATTTTGACAGAAATTGTCAACATTGTCGCAGGTAAAAAGTAAGCCCTGAAAATCAGCGTTTTCATGGTGACCACTCTTTAAGGGGGGGAAAAAAGAACTACTTTGATATCAACTTTTGATTGGAAAGGAACCAGGAGTTCCATTTAAGAAAAAAAGTCATTGATAGATTGCATCAATTATTGTGTCTGCACTGGCGGTTTCAGCAAGTGGGATGTAAGTGCTGGAATGCTTTCATTCCTGAAGTCTTCATTCCTCAGGCACATTAGGAGGAGTTAGAACACTGGGTGTTTGTTTGCATGTTTACTCGCACACCCAAAGGAGAAATATTTCAACTGTCTGGCTGCAAAACATTGGTATTTTGGCCAGCATGCATTTCACTCTTCCAGATTTGGACGACGGCACCAAAAATGGAATTAATGCATGTTTCTGGATATCTCATTGATTCCTTGAAAATGAATCACGGAAAAAGGAGCACTTTACAGCTGTGAAACCTCTTAATTTAAGTGTAATTGGTAGTTTTCGGTTTTGTCTCTGTAATTATCCACACTCTGTGAGGGAGGTTAGGGTAACTGCAGCTTAACATTGCAATGTTAGTCCATTTTTACTATTATTATAGGGGTTTGCTTGCTTCATTTTCCTCTTAGAATCAACCATCAGGCTCTTAATTAATTTTGTAAAGGGCAAATGTGCTTCCTTTTCAAGGTGGGTCTCTGACAAAAGTTAAAAGCCAGCTCTACTGATTGGTTGGAGTAATGTTCAACATGTATATCCAATTTTGGCTCATTTGGCACTCATGATCCATAGGCAGACAGACAGGTTTTTTTTTTCAGTTTTGCCAAAAAATGTAAAAAGTGTGCAACAAATTGGAAAAAATGTCATTCCACACAGCATCTGTGCATCTATCATCTCTCCATTTGCCCATCTGTATTCATCTATCCATCTGTTAGTTCACCTACCCTTCTATGCATCAGTTTTCTATCTATGTATCAGTGTCTACTTCTGTATCTACAGATTATTTTTAAATTATGAAATATTCATGTGAAATCATGTTCAGAAGTGCAAAATGATGGGATGCACGGTAATCTGGACTGTCAGACAAATGCCTAAATGAAAAGGGTGTGAGGGCAAGGGTTCTTTCGCCTTATAGAGGCTTATGTCTGCCAGGGCCCATGTTTCACGGATACAGATCCATCCACACTTGTACAATGGAAAGCCCGTTTCCTGCGTTTCAGACATGCCTGTATGAGTGTCGGCTCAAGAAAGCGCATTCCACAGGCCCAGAGAACCACGGCGCTTACTGCCTCTGAACCATGCCATTCTCCAGCCTCCCCCCACATGCTAATGGAGCAGGCTCTGATGTGATGTCCCACCTTACCTTTTGCCCAGAGGGGGGATCTCAGTGTTCTCTTTGAATACCTTTGGTGTGATTTGAATCAAGCAGTCTGCGTCTCACTGTGCTTTGATTACACTGTTATTGTCCTTGAATAAGGATATTATTTCTGCTGCTCATATACATTACATCATTGGCATTTAGCAGACGCTCTTGTCCAGAGTGACTTACATCAGTTACAGTTTTTTACAATGTCATCCATTTATACAGCTGGATATTTACTGTGGTGATTGTAGGTTAAGTACCTTGCCCAAGGGTACGACAACAATGCCCCAGCAGGGAATTGAACTAGCAACCTTTCGGTCACAAGTCCTTCTCCTTAACCACTATGCCACACTGCCGAAAATAGATATTTTCTACGTATATTTTCTATATTTCTATAAATAAGTCTGCTGCAGTCACATGATGGTACAGTACCACACACTGGCAAAGTCAATAGGACAACATGAGTGAACAGCCACACATGTTAAAAAAACAAAACCCTTTCTTTTTTTTCTTTCTTTAAAAACGTATTTTGTAACTGGGGTAAAACATTTACTGAAGCACCCATTTTTCTCATGTGTGGAGCGAAACCTGCTCTGTGAAGCCAGTTGTGTAGAAGGCAGTTGTGTGGTGTGCCTTGATATTGATGATTGTCTGTTATTGTCTGTAGTGACTTTGCCTTTTATGCCCACTGAGAGGGCTGTAGAGGGCTCTCCCACTCCTGTCCAGGCTGAAGCCAAGCTGGTCTCTAGGGAAATGAACACTCAGAGGACTGGATTTTTTCTGTGGTGGGAGACCCTAGAATAGATTTCATTCCCAAATGGGCCCTGGTCATGTCAGTGGGTCAGTCAGGTGAACAGGTTCATAACTGTCATTAGCAGACCCAGTAAGCCTTCAGTTCAGAGCACACCCCAGTTTTTGAGAAAGAAATGTATGACAGTTGAAAACAAAAAGGTAAAATGAATGTGCTCTGTCTCTTTAAGGCCCTTCATATGTCACATCTCATAATTGCGGGGTTTGGTGTATTATGCTGAAGTGCATGTGATGCCTTCTGAAAAGAATGTTGACTTGTGTTCCTCTCCACCCCAGCCCTGTCCTCCCTTTGAGTGATTCGCCCCAGAACTATTGGTGAGAAATTGAAAGGATGAGCCAAGAGATCAGGGTGGTTGATGCCCCCTCCAGCCCCTTCCCAATGTCTTTTTTTCCTCTCTCCTTCCTTCTGTCTACCTCCCTCATCCTGTCTTCCTCTCCCTCCCTCTCTCTCCCCCTCCCTCCCTCTCTCCCTTTCCCTCTCCCTCTCCCTCTACACCGTGACTCACACGGGGTGCTGGGCTGAAATAGTTTGGTGTAGTTTTACATTCCTTATTTGGCCTCTGAGGAGCGTGGAGAGAGGGAGCACTTGCGGGTGTCAGGGAGGGAGAGAGAGAGAGAGAGAGAGAGAGAGAGAACACGCCAGCCTCCCTCATTCCTCTTGCTCCCACTCAATTTCCACTCGGGGCTTGGGTTACAGGCAGACCCCTGGGACGAGGTACGTTTGTGTGATCTGGTTGCAGGTTGGGCAGACATTGATACCTGAGGGTGCTGTGAACTGGCAAGCTTGTAATTCATGAAGTGAGGGTGTCCGGTGTGGTCTCGTATCTCAGGTTGTTCATGGTTCCTTAAATCTCTTTAACAATTTCTGTAAAATTAGGCCCTAAACAGTTTTAAAATAGTTTGATGCACTGCACTGTTGTCAGTTGTTTGTTTGTGTGTGTGTGTGTGTGTGTGTGTGTGTGCGCGCTTGTGTGTGTATATATAAAATCTGTCTGAAATGATCTCTGTGTGAGTAAAGATATTACAGTGTGTGTATTATAATATTTACACACATACTAATTTTGGGTTTTTTTAGATGTCTTTATGCTTTCACATTGGCAGTCATGGGTGTAATGCATTTAACATGGTGGTCTGTTTTAGATTTCATTGGGCAATGTCAGCACAATGGCACAGAGATGCCTGTGCGCCGGTTCAGGGTGCAGTGTCTTTTTTCCATGAGCTCTGACTGAGGACAAAATTGAATAGAGGAATCCTTTCTCACTCATCTGCTCTTCTCTTCTGTGCCAAGTGTTTGTTTTAAAAGTGACAGAACATGTACGGTGATGTAATTTGTTATGAATGTGGGAAATTTTGGTGTTTGACATTTTCCAGTAAATGGTGGTGATATTGCGCATATCTTGACTCGCAGTACAGCAGCCCCCATCTGCTCTGAAGAAGAGGGGGGAAACTGGTTTTGGCTGTGCTGGTCAGATTATACCCTAATAGTGTGCTGTTGGATATATTATTGCTGTCCCCTCCCCCTTCAAGGCATTGTCCTAAATTAAGTCAGAGACATTATCGGTGCTTTCCCACTGAATTTGGATATAGGCCCAGTTTATTTTCCCATTTGGGAAAAGTGGAGTGAGGGTCATTACTGGACTCATACAGTGTGATACTCTCTTTAATCTGAACTATAGTCTCACTACTACTAGTTTAGACTGCTTTAAATGCTCTGCTTATTTGAAGAGCCTCTTCAGATTTGTCAGTTAGCAGGGCAGAAAGGTAGCAATCATATCAATTAAAATCTAATTAACTAACATCTTTCTATGAAAAAGAACTGAAATGCACTGAAAAGGGCTGGGTGTGTAGTGTGCTGTAATGTCATGACAAATCCAGTTTTATTACAACAACACTTCTAACAAGTGCACAGGAAGGTCACCACATCACTTGTCTACCAGCTAGGGCTTGGGAGCAGCCAAACAGCTCTGTCAGTCAACGCGATGAGGGCTCCTGCTTTTGAACTCGTCTGGATAATGGCTCGTGCGTGTTGTAATCAGCTCTTTGTAACTGTAGTGCCCCCCACAGCTGGGTGGCTGTCCCTGTCTTTGTGGAGCCAAAGAGCAAATGGGGCTGCAGGCCAGGGAGGCTGGACAGAATCTGCTAGCCGAGCCTTTCTGTCTCAGACGGCCCTTTAAATCTGTAGAACGGAAACCAGGCTAGCTCAAGCTACAGCCAAAGCTGGCTGACCAGGTAGTACATCATGGTCTCTAGAGCTATAGCACATTGCCTTATTGAAGTCTGCCAGATTAAGACAACTGCCCTGACTGAACCTCAGCTTCGGATTTCCAGACAGTAGGATTGCCTGAAAAATAGATTGCCTGTTACTTGTGTCTGATCAGTGCTGGTGGTGTGCTACCTCTCTGTTTTTACCTCTTTAGTGTTTGAGCAAATGCTGATGAAAGCAGTGCAGTCACAAGCAAGCTATGGGCACATTATAAGCCTTTTCTGCTGTGAAGTTGGAACCAGACTGGTTCCATCTGTAGAGTGGAAAAGCCATAGAAAGAGCCACACTAATTCCATCTCTATAGTGGAAAAGGGGTAGAATGAGCCAGACTGGTTCCAGCTCTACAGTAGAAATGGAGCTTTCGTGTTTAGTATGAGGGCTGTGGTTGTGTGATTGGATCCTCGGTGTAGAGATAAAAGTCACTCCACACTGATGTTCATAGATTGAGTCAGGTGGAATATGGAGAGACTCTTGAGAAGGAATTTTTAGAGCTGGTTTTCACTGACCATTAGACTCATGCAAGTTTTCAAAATCCCTCCTGCTTTAATGAGACAAGCCATCATTGTAAGTAGGCCATTTCCTCAGCATCTACACTGCGGGATTTGCCTTACTTTGATTGAGGAAGCCCCTATTGTTTGGACTTAACTTAGTCTGCACTCCAGCTGCCCTGTTACAAGAATAACAGTGTTCATACAGCTCCCCCAGAGCAGCTGAGAGTGAGATCAGTTAACCATGCTGCTCAGACTCTGCTTGAGACAGAGATGGTATACCACAATATCAAGAAGTGGGCCTTTTGATTACTTCAAAAGGCCCAGTACTACTACTGTTTACTTAGTATGCTGTAGGTTGTACTTAATGAAATGCAGCTTGCAGTGAAGTATTGCATGTTGAAGTCACATTACAGTTACTTGGGTCCATATGCAAATGATAATTTCCAAAAAGGTGAAAACTCCAAATACCAATATTCATGAAGGAGAGTGCAAAATCCTTTTATAAAAATGATAATTCATTAATGATATTTATTTTTCCTGTCCTTAAATTGTGAATGAATTCAATCGATCCTTTTGCAGTCAATCATTATTTATGCAGAAGGAGTCTGAGTTTCATACAGAGATCCAGGGAAGCAGATTATTCAGTGTTCAGTCTCAGAAGCAGTAGATTAGTCAAGTGTCCAATAAATTGAAAAATGTGCATCCCTTGTATGCGGTACACATGTGAGTAATTGTTTCCTCTCTTCCTCTGTTTTCTCTCCCATTCAGATGAATGTTTACTCTGTCACCCTGAGTGGGCCGGCACCCTGGGGTTTCAGGCTCCAGGGGGGTAAAGACTTCAGCATGCCCCTCACCGTGTCCCGGGTAAGAACTGCGCCTTGTGAGCCAACACTCCCTATCTCCCTTTGAGGGGGCCATCGGAGGTGTCCTCTGAAAAAACAACTCAGGGAAAGTGTACAGCTGAACACATCAAAACTTGTCTGTTTACTTTGTGCACACTTGATACCAAAAGTTGTTTTTTCACATTTGTAATACTTTCATACAGTTTTCCATGAAAAATGAAAACAAAAGCAAATATGTCTTGTGATATACAGTATAAATGAAACATAATAAAAGTAGCTGCCGGTAGTTGGAATTTGATTTTTGAATTTTCAGGGAAAAACAGGGGTGCATTTTTAGGATGAAGTGGATATCAGCATAAGTGATGACTGTCTGTTGCATTCTTCTCCAGCTCCGTTGTGTGAAGTTGACTAGGTGCACGCATGCACCTGTGGCTTTGAAATTTGCATGTAATTTGCAGTTCTGCATTTTTAAGCATGTGACGTTCACACGCTTTCTGTGGCACATTTGCAACTATACATTATCCCAAAGCACTCCAAAGTAAATATACAGTGCACATTTGTGGTCACTGTATAACTGCAGATACTGCACAGTGATACTTACCAGACCATTGGTATTGTGCAGAGCATAGATAGAGAGGGGTCATGCTTTAGGTTCTGAGTAATGTTAAAACTACTGTGAAACTCACAGTTCATGCAGATTAGAGTTACTTAGTAATAACCAGCAAGTATAAAACTTTGTGGTGGACTTTATTGCATCCTGCTGTTTAACAATACCAATAACAGTAATGAGGATCGTAACATGTGTACAGTCAGTCAAGGCGCACACAGCCCTATGTGAATTAACAGTACTCCTGGGTCTCAAAGGATGGCAGCACATGGAGATAAGGTCATTCCTTCAACCCACAATCCAGTAAGGCAGTGAGTAGAAGCCCTACTAAAGCAAAAGATACCCCCTGAGTTGCTATCTGCACTTTTCTTCTTTTCTCGGTTTGGACTGTTTTCTGTCCGAACCTCATTAATTGTGTTTCGCTTTGATAGCAGTTCAGTCTGTAAGTCACTGATTTGGCACACACACACACATCGCTCCCCTTACGCTTTTAAGAAACTGTCTGCTTTAACATAGACTGTGTACATTGGATGCTGCCTTTCAGTGACAGTTTGAGTCCGTTCCTTGGTGCTATGCATTACAGTAGTATAAGGGAAAGAGTTGTATGTTAAGTGACAGCATCACAGCTGCTCTCTTTCGGGCTCCGCATTCTAAAAGGTAAAGCTTTCCAGCACACATTGCTTAGATTATCTCCCTGCACCAGATGTGGTCAGCACTACCAAGCAGATAAGGAGGGTTCAAAATTTTGTTAAAAGGAAAGGATGTGTTCGGCTCTAAGCAGGAGTTAAACCATGATTTTAAAAGGGAAGGCACTCCCTTTTCATTGTGTAAGAGTTACCTAACTGGACAGTTGTATGGGCATGCACTGTCAAATTTGCATTTACTGTAGTAAGTCAATGCATACCTGTGAAAGCACTGGGTCCTGTCACAGTTAAGGTTCACATCTAACACCATTTCTTCCAGCCACAGTGTACAGAGGCTGTTTAAGTGAAGTGTGGGCTATGTGCATTGTGTTGGATTTAGAGAAATACAACCTGTAGTTTCATACTCTTAAACTGTCAAATAAAATATCATGCACGTGTAAAGTAAATATAGGGCTGCTTATGGGGTTTATTGGGTTGATTAAGGCTTAATGTTTTGTAGTACATCTTTTTGGGAGAGTGCATGAGTCTAATGTAGTATATTAATGGCAATTGTTTCACGCCATTTTACTTTTGCATAAATTACAGCTGAAGGACTTTTGCAGCCCTGAAAATGTTGTTGTAAAAGAACTGATACATAGAATTGATTACAGATATATAGAATTGATATGTTGAATTGATAGAAGTGATTGACTATATGACAATCTTGTGAAGAGACAGTATTTTTCAGCAGCTCTTCATTAGCTGTATATTGACTTCACAGACAATTAAATTAGCTTCCTCCTGTCTGTGTAATCAGACCTGCATGAAGGCATCGATCATAGATAAAGACTGATGTAAGCGCCACGTCTTTGCCTCATATTCTGCCGAGCATGCTCCATTTGAATCAGACCTGGCAGATGGACGTGATTCATGGGGAAGGGCTAGACCGCACACTGGGGTATGGAGATGCAGAGCGACCAGCGTGGCCTCCTCAGAAAGTGCCGGCTAACACCTCGTTGTGCCTAAAATAGGACATCGCAAGCTTACATGAAAAAGCCATTTCACTTTTTAGAAAGGAATCTGAAATCCAGTTTGTTTGTGTTGACTCGCAAGCCAGTTGCCAATGAGCGGTAATGGAGTCGTGCCACTAATGAATCCTGTTCCGTTCGGCTGACCATTTTAGGCAGCGAGCGATCCGCCACCCATCGAAAGGCAGCGCAGCATCCAACTATGTGTTCAACTATGTAAACATAGCTTTGGAGACTTTACATGGCAATTAAACAGCCGCTTTAAAAGGAGAGGTCATGGCTCTGCAAAGAAACGGTCGCTCTCTTCCCCTACATCCTGTTTGCTTAGTGATAGTAACCGTGGCAACCCCTCTCCTCTGTCCTGCACTGCACCTGGATGCTGTTGGTAGGACCCCACGCTGGTCGGCAGCCGTTTCATTACTTCGGCGGGGTTCGGCTCGTCTGTCTTGAGTGGGGCCTCCAGCTGAGAGCTGCCGGAGGGGTGCCATCTCCGCCAGGATTTGGCCGTTTCCATGACGACTGTTTCAGCGGGGGGTGGAAGGTGTAAGTTCTCTCAGCGGAACAGAATTACCATTTCAGACTGCCCAAAAGCAGCTCCCTGTTGGAAAAAAAAGTGTTTGATGTCAACTGCTGTATTCTTCATTGTTCTTTAAACTGGGCACCACAGGGAAAAAATAGGCCGAACTAAAGAACTTAGAACTCCAAAAGACGGTGTAACAAGCTTAATGAGATCCATATGATGGCCCTTGCTTGTAATCCATTTCAACACTCACATTCCTGGGGTAGCCGGTCACCGCTTGATACCAAACGAAAAAATGTTAGTCTTCATCAGCCGGCACCTTCGTAGCCTTCACAGCGAAAACTTCTCCACAAAAGGACATGCTGCGGTTAGTTTTTCTTTCCCCTCCCCAGAGTGCTCTGTGCTGCTGCTCTCTCTCCAGGATGGTGCACGTTAGGCCTCATTTCTCCATTCTACATCCTCCTGTGGAATAGCATACCCTTGCAAATGGGGAATTTCCAGCCCATCCTTGTGTGTGTGTGTGTGTGTGTGTGTGTGTGTGTGTGTGTGTGTACCCTGTTGTTTTTCCATCCATATGCCTTTAATGTCCCTACGAGCAGCTGTATACCATCAAACCCTCCCTCCCAGTATGTAAACGTGTGGCACTGCCGCACCCTCGCCTGGTGATTTGGAGCGGTGTTGGATTCCTCCTTAAGAAGGAGAGCCGATTTGTAAACCTCACTCTATTGGTTATGCATGTCCACCCCACTACTTGATGTGTCCTCGGGCATTTCTTAACCACATTTGTCTTGTTGTTTGACTCATTTAGTCATTTTCCGTTACATGAGGACTGTTGATACGTATGACTTAAAACATGTTTACCGCTGTTGTGGTACATGGTATATTGTTATTGCTGAATCAAGCATTGTAATGCATAGTGTCTTACTCAGATTTCCTGTTTGTGTGTGTGGGAGAGGGAGAGAGGGAGAAGTTCCCCCCAGCTGTCTCCTCTGTGATTGACGCGCTCTGTGAGGCGCAGCAGGCCGGCTCTGTGTCGGAGGTTTGCTTTGTGAGGGCCGACCGCCCCGCGGACGGTGAACTCTGACTTTCCGGACAGTCATCTGTAAGTCGTCACCTTTCCTGGAAGACCCAGAAGACGGCCTAATGGCATGTAAGCGGAGTCAGCTGCGCTGCTCAGACTGCGAAAGCCGCCTGCTGTAGAGCTGTGACTGCGCAGAAGTGTTCTGCTGTCATTTAAGTCTGCCCTGTCTGCAGGGCGCAGCTCTCTCAGGGACCATAAAGCGGTCATTAGGGTCCGCCCTGCAGATGGGTATTTAATGGTGCCCTGTTGAAAGTCTGCGGCTCCCTTGGGCCTAAGTGCGATGGTGCCACACAGTGGCTGTTCCTGGCCCCTCTGTTTCTTTGTTTTCTCACAGGATAATAAAAATGCACTTTATAGAACTTAAACAACAAAAATCACACCTTGTCACACCTCACCTTGATTCCCAGAACTTGGAGTTGCCCTAGCAGCCGGTATCCAATCGCCCCAACCCCTTTGTGAAATCTGTGTCATGTTGCCCTTACATAACAATGTTAGCCACTATAAATGGAGTCCTATGTTGCACATTAATGTAGCACTCATCATTGTTTGGCATCACATGAACACTATGATGTGACAGTGTTGATCACTGTAAGGCTCTGTGCTCAGTTAGTTAAATATGCTGTTCTAACAGATAATTTTTAAGCAGTACATAAGCTAAAACAGTTTCTGCTTGCGTGCTTATATTTTAGCACTTCTTAACTCAGTATTTATGTAATGTGGCTGACTGACGCCCTTGTAAGTCTTTCTGGATTATGGTGTCAGCCAATTTAAAACATAAATATGTAAGAATTCTGTAAATACAGCTCAGGCTGGCAATTTTACTGTTACAAGCTCAATTTGTAAATTTAGGCTGCTGTTTATTTGCTTTGCTGACACATTACATCTGATTTACATATCATAGCCTACAGTGGGTCCTTGAATGTAATTTGTGAAAACACAGTGAAAAATCTTAAGAATAAGATAAAGGTTTGCATGGTGGTGGGGGGAAAGTGGAACCATGCAAGATTTAGTTTTTTGACAGTGAACATTTAGGTAAATAAAGCTTGTGCATTCTTGCCTTTTAGGACTAATGAAGTTAGGAAACAAACTCTGCAGTCGTGCTGGAGCCTGCAGCGCAGACTACGTACTCTCTGTCTTCTGTCTGTTCTGTCTCCGTTTCCAAGTCTCAACATGACTCATTTGTCTGAGCCATGGAGGTGACGGCAGACGGTTTCTCCTGGAGCCGTGACAGGGAGGCGTTTTTCACAAACAAGCCCAAACAGACACACAAACATGCAGGGCTTTCATGGGATGAAAAACAGTGCAGTGTCTTGGGATTGTTCAGGAATTTCAGAGGAATGGCCAAAGAAGCTGCAGGGCTTCAAACCCAGGAATCCTGTCACATCTTTTAAAAAAATGGGGTGGGGAGTGGGGGCCTTGACCAAATCAAATGGAATCTGCAGGATTCATCTATGCTGTACATCCATTGATTTGGCAAGCAGTTTTCACTCAGTCCTGAGCCGTACTGCTTAACTTAGGCCCTTATACAAACCTTTTGTTAAAATATGAGGACAATGACTGCTGTTGAGCCCAGGGTAACTGCCAATAAATGGAAACCCTGTGAGTTATCAAGCACCATTAAACACTCAGGGGAGAGGCCCACACATCTATAAAAAGGAAGTCTTTCGAACCTAGTGAATTCTAAATGCTATCAGAACCTGATGAACGGGAAATTGTCCGCTCTGCGTTTCTGCAAGCCTCTGTACCTGTGCCTCTGTCTGGCAGATTCCAGTTGGTAATGGGAAGTTCTGGTGCTGTCTGCTCTGGTGTGCTCTCCGTGGAAGTTCTGCCTTTGGCCAATTCACTTTTACCTTCAACAATGGCAGGAAGGGAATTTTCAGTGTGTGCCATGACTATGTGTTCTCAAAGGTAATGTGGCGCTGTGAAGTATGTGAGTTTTAAAGCCTCTGAAAAGGAGTTGAAATGCACATCTTGTGTAAGTTGAACTGCTGACTGGGATTAATGTTGACGTTTGCGTTGAGCTGTGTTGGGTCGTCGATTTCTTTGGGGAATCCTTGTCCTCTACGATCCAACTCCAGCATTCCAGTTTTAACAGGTAATGCTTTTATGCCACATTGCATCAAGGGAAATGGAGTACCTCAAGTGGAATAGGTTATCTTTCCCTCTGAAGTGCTGTTACATAAGCTATAAATAACAGGGCTACAGTTCAGCTTTCTCTGACTAGTCTTGTCATACACACATTTTTGTGTCTGTGAGTGGCTCAGTTTTTATCATAATCTTTGACTCCTGATTTGGAGCTCATTGGCCTAGTCATGTTGTGTTCCTATTGTCACTGGAACTGGCTGGTTTACCTAACAAATGTGTTCGCATCACATGCTGCACGTGATGATCCAGAGTCTGTCTTTCTTTGGCCTTTTGGTCCATTTGACCACATATTCCAGACTTTAGAATGCAGACTACATGTAGCTTGTCCTGTGCTCAGAGTGATACCAACCTATGTATTTTACCACAGAAACTACACTACTTCATGTCGAGGTCTTCAGCTGACTTGCTTTCAAGGTGGCTTGTATTCCCTCTGTCCTTAAGGGGGTATCACTTTGGTAATGAGAAACTCGATCAGTCCATTTCAGCTCTGTTTGCCGTCCTAGTCTTGGAGCTGAAGCTTAGCCACATCGTGTCTGCTGTGTTGTGAGCTTGCGTGCAATCTTGAAGATACAGAGGAGCACCATCTTGGATTCAGCATCATGTAATAAAGGTTTTTTCAGTGGCATATGGAAAATGTCAGATAGGGAAAGATATGTGCCATTTTAAGAATAACCATTAGGAATGTGTGAGCAGTGTCTGAAAAGTGCTCCTATATGACACTGTATGACTAAGAGGTTAAAGTTTTCTGTGGGTTGTGTCCTCTGTCAGTTAGTAGACCAATTCAGGATGTGATTCAGCAAGGAAGGCTGTGACTGTTACACTCCCCACTCTGTGACTACAACCAAACAGTACAGAAGACGACACGTTTTTTTTTTTTTCCCATTAAAGGCAGTGCAGGAATCGAATGCAGGCTTTCATTTGCAGCTTTAGTCCAGTCAGAATACCCGTTTAATGAGGCCGCGCACTGACATTTCAAAACTATGTGCTCATGTGCGTTGGATGCATTATAAATTGTACAGAGTCACCTGGGTCAGGATAAGTTTACATATATCTCCTGTGAGTCAGGCTGCTCAAATAAATGAGGAAACGGTACAGTTCTTGTTATGCCAACACCCTTTAGCTATGAGAGAGAAAGGAGCTCGTCTGGTCATCTATATGTCTGTCTCAGGGTTGTGCGTCGGCTGCATTCTTGTGCAAATTCCACACCTTTGTGGGAAGCCGTGCAAAAAGTATGAGGTTTGTGTGTGCTGCTCTGCCTGTGTGAGTGCAAGAGTGCGTGCCACCATGCTGAGCTTTTTCCTGGGCGTGTGGAGCTGTGTGATTGGATAAGGCCTTCTCGTGTGGGTAATGGTGCGGAAAGTGCAAGTGTTTTTTGGGTAGTTGGATTTTGGGCATAGCTTCCTCTAGTTTAAGCAGGGACAGATTTTCATATTTGCTTGGCATTCCTTGAATTCTTGATATGGCGGTCCAGCTCAAGGACTGCAGATTATCCCTTTGTCCTGTGTTTGTGTGCGCACCTGTTTGTGTGTGTGTCTGTGTGTGTATGTGTATGTATGTTCCAGACCTCATCAGCCTGCTTGATGACAAGCCCCTGTGCTATGGGCCTCTGGAACTCTCAGAGGAATATTTTCCCAATGAAGGCTTTGTAAAGTGAAACCAGCACGGTACTGCCATACAAGCACTAACACATGGGTACTGACATCTTTAGGCCTTGCAATACACATACCACTCAAGCATAAACTTGTTCTCTGCCCCTAAGTTTTGGAAATGCATTTGAATTCCACCTGTAAGTAAATGCAGTAGGGCTGTGTCTGTGTGTGTGTGTGTGTGTGTGTGTGTGTGTGTGTGTGTGTGTGTGTGTGTGAGAGTGAGGTGATTCTGTGGGTGATGTAATGTCTTTATAGTGCACAGTGGGACCTGTTACTGTGTTCCATGTGAGGAGATGTGATCTGTGTTTGCTGGGCTGTCTGTCTTCTTTAGAATGGGTTTCGGGTGAGTCAGGGATAACAGCTAGTCTGCAGTCTTTTGTTCCACCCGTTTGACGGCACCGACGCCTCGATGCACACCTGTTTGTGTGTGCGGGGGGTTGATGTAATGCTGACAGTTTCGCAATTAACCATCTGCTGATGGTTATGGTTCTCACCTCAGGCTAGTTTGTGCTTGTCAAGCCACTCTCTTTTTTTTTTCTTCTGTTCTGTTTCAGCTGGGGTCTTTCTTAGCTAAACTACTAGGGTCTCTCATGGTCCTTGGGGGACCGATACCAGCCTGGTGATGCATCTTCCATCAAGTGTTATCTTATCCTGTTCAAAGTGCTTATTATGATGATGATGATTATCATTGCTCTAATATTATTGCTCTTTATGCAATGCACTTTTGGAATTGACAATTCTACTTTAAACTCGTATCACTGCAACAACCTCTGCAGTTGTAATGGAGCGAGATGAATGTAATCCTTTAACAGACTTGCATGCATCTGATGTCTATTGTTCACAGTACAAGTCCCACAGTGTCCCATAGTTAAGTGAGCACCAATTGGAGGACAGGTGCCTGACAACTTGTAGGGTGTCTGGAGATGAGGAGACAGGGCCAATATATCCTCCCTTACCCTGGTGGAACAAAGCCAACAGGGCCAAATTGATTGTGGATTTTGGCGGTGCTGAGAGAAGAGAGGGTTCACAATAAGTACAGTGGGTGGAGCTCCCTTATCAGTCACTAGCATGTCAATCACCAACATTTATATTATCATTTATAATTCCTTTCTTATTAAAGGAATATAATTTTTGCAAATTGTTGAGTCACTGCTAACACATTGGAGCTCCACCTGTTTTGCTCCCTTGTTGGATTTCCTCAGTGGTGTCAGATGAGTCAAAAGGATTTGTCCTTTTTTTTCCTCTCAAGTCATCACCTGTTTTGTCCCTTGATTACCAGAGGGCTGTATGTTTGTCTTCCTTCCACTGCTCCACATCCTCTTCAGTCTGTAATGCATTCTGCTGCTTTTCATGTCCTCTTTCTTCCTCACCTCAGTCAGGCTACTTCCTCGGTCTGTTCACAATGCTGGTTTTGAATCTTGTATACACGTGGGCCAGTATTATGGAGAAGAAGAAGATATTGGATGAGGTGACCTTGTCCTGCCTCCCTCACCAGTGCTTCTTGCTTTCCTTGTCTCCACCAAGTGGCTTGGTGAACTTCAGCAAGTTTAGTGTTCACAATCAACACACACAGTCAACCAACAACAGTCTTCCTCTCCATTTGCATGGCAGCACCCGTGCTTGTAATATTCTCTCTTGCTAGCTGTGACATATTTACCAGCATTCATAGCAGGGTCAAAATTTGCGCAAAAGCAAAGGGAAGACGATGTTATCTAGGGTTTTGTTGTAGCACTGTTGGTTTAGTTAATATGCAGTGTGAAGGAAGTTGATAAAGGATTGTGAAAGCGTTGGTATTATACTCTTGATGTAGAAACGCTGAGACGGAAGCACCTTGAGTGTTGTGTAGTGCTCCGCTTGAACACTGCCATAAGTAGAGAACTTGCAGGGGCTATTAAAATCTTATGTTTAAAGTAGCATTTAGAATCAGTTAAATTAATTGCTTGAGATACTGACTTAAAACACAACTGATCACACTTCACCTTGTTTCCAGTTTTAGCCTGTCCTAAACATGGAACCTTGTATGTGATCGCTGCAGCCCCTGTGTGAAATCTGATACATTGCGTAATGGTCTTACAGATCATTGTTTGGCATTAGCTGTGTTAGTATGACGCAAGGTAACATTCCATCATCGCAATGCTCACTGCTAGTCACTGGGATGTTGGAATGTCGCTTTCATGGGAAATTGTAGGCAATTATGCAACTGTAGACAAATACTGTTTGCTTATATTTAGCACCATCTTTTAGCTTTATGCCCAGTCACTGTTCCTGTGTGATGTCGTTGTTGCTGCTGTGATATGCATTTCTTGTATCTTGCCTTGATAGCCTTGTTAGTCGCTGTGGATGAGAGTGTAACATATAAATCAATAATTATTGTTTTCTTATGATCCTTGATGCATGTGGCAGCCCCCCTGCCTGCATTCTGGCCTCTTGGTGTAATGTGTGTAGGAGCGCCCTTTCCACTGTCAGCCTTATTTATTGACAAACTGCACACGGGAAGATATTTCGATCCCCGCAAAGCCCTGACCTCAGCACTGTGGTGCCACTGACCCAAGAGACGGAACAGCTGTGAGTGCAACACGAGCCAGGGGCCAACACAGGTGGCAGTGTCCATCACCGCGACCCCTCCCTGAAATGACCTGCCCAAAAAGACCTGCCACGTCCTCTACTCTTTCACTCTGCTCCCGCTGTCTTTCATTTTGCACTTCTCCCCTCACTTCCTTGGCTTTCCTCCGTGCTTCCTCAAGAAAACTTTGTTTAAATGGGGAAAACAATGTATATATCACGCATTATATGTGACTGTTTGTGTTAGAAAATTGCATGTTCGAAAATGTCATTGTAAGGGGGGCTTTAATTTACAATACAAAATGTATTTGTAACTGATTTTGAAATGGAAAATGTCATTTTTTGACCATATACATACACACAGTCTCATTCTTTGAGTGGCACAGAATGCTATGTTTTTATAGCCTGTTTTCCATTTTCTAAGTCTCAGCCTCAGGGGGAACTAGATCCACAACCAAAAAGCTGGTGGCTGTTCCTGCATTGCATCCCTTGCATTTCCTTTCACGGGACAGATTCCGCCCACCCCCAGGCTCAGCCAATCAGAAGAGGTTACAAGGCATCACAGTTCTTTAAGAAGATGGCAGAAACTCAACCAGTACTATAAGCAGAAAAATAAGTTGGTATTTGTGGTGACTTGTCTGCTCTTATGATACATGTCGGTGACAGTATGACCTTGTTTACGTAACTGCACATAGTTATAAATACATAACTAAAACATATGCATGAATGTTACAAAAATCAAACTATTAAACAGGATTTTGAACAGCTGCATCTAGTTTTCAACCCTTTTCTTACCAAATCAATGCAATAGGCACTTCTTTTACATTAGGTAGGGAACTGTTCTACCTAAACTGGGGGCAGACTGGAAAAGCTGGAGGCAAAGCTGGCAATAATGACAGTGTACATTTCCCACTGCCACAGATGTGACATATTGCACATCATATGCATTTGGCTGTGGCTCATGGTTAGAGATGCTGGAGACCTGCAAAGTCCTCCAGCAAAGAAGGAGGAAGTTGTGCTAGGTGGTAACAGTAGCACAACTTTTTTAATTTTTTGCTTTTTCTGTTTGAAAGGGAAATAAATGCAGGGATCAACAACAGCAGCCTGCTTTCAACACGCTGACCCTGAGCTAGGCCTTGTGCCATCTCTTGAGTGGAAAAGGGGTATTGTTACAGAATTCTGTTGTACTATCTTTGCATGTAGCCATCTGTGACTTAATGGAACTTAAGCTATTTTTACATAGAAGCCCAGCTGTGAACCATGTAATTAATTTGGGTCCCCTCATTTACAAAGGACCACCCCAAATCCAGGTTTGCCAGTGAAAAAGTGCAAAATGATCAGAACGGATGCTGCTGCTCAGCTGAGCTTCTTTCTTCTCTCGAGTTAGACAGTTCACAGACAAATAAGCAAAATGTCTGAAGACATTTGAGGTAATATTGTCAACAGGCTTCAGTAAAGTTTGATTTTGGAAGGACTCATATATGATTTTTTTCCCCTCCTTTTTTGGGGCACTTATAGTTGAAGGTTCCATCTACTGATGTTCTTCCTCCATTTATTTTTCTCATCATATTTTTGCTGTCCTTGATGAGTTATCCATTTTAGCAAAGTATGTGTGAACTTGCAAGCTATCTTGCTTTGCTGGATTGATTGCTAGATACCTTTGTAGATTACAATTGTTCACTCTCAGGGTTTATGGAATGTTTAATCATTGTGACGGTTGCCTTTAGGATACAGCATTGCAGTGACATAAAGCATAGCAGTGACATGCAGAAAAATGCTGTAGCTTAAATGTTTTTCAGTAATCATGGTTCACATGTTTTTGGTTTTTTTTTAATTCTTTAAAAAAAAAAAAAAATTCTCTGTCCGTTATGGTGCTAAATTGAATCCACTTCCTGGCAATCTTGTGACCCCCCAGTTTGAGAGATTCGAGTTTATGAGAGGTTCTGAGATAGGAATCAGAACTTGAAGTTGGTGACAATTCATACACAGGATGATAGCTTTGTTGATGTGGGTTCAATGTGTGAGAAAACGGAAGGGTTTTGCCATATGGTATCACCTTTTATGCTGAAGAAGATCTGGGAATTTACTCGGTTGGTCCCAGCTAACCGAGCAAGGTTAGCTGGGAGCAAGCTAGTGTTCCGGGGTCTGGTAACTCGGGAAAAGGAAAAACCCAGGAAAAATCCAGGTTTCCAGGCCAGTCTTAAAATTGTAGTTCATGTCAGCAGTGTGCTTTGGTGCCCTTTGTTTAAGGCCATTCCGTGCGCTTTGTGTAATGTAAATGTTTGGAAAATGGTTGGTGGGACTTTAAATCTTTAAATAGAACTGTGGGAAGGCTGTCTTTATTTTACCTCTGAGAACATGAATTAGACAGTTCCACCCGCTCGCTGTATAAAATGGGATCAAGTCACTCTGTGAGGAGATGGGAACATATGAGGATAAATTAGGGAAATTATATATATATATATATACATTACGTATACATTACATATTACGTATATTACGTTTTGTCTTACTGTGATCCATATTTAGAAGAGGCCACGAGTCTTTGTTTTCAGGTTGACGTCATTCCTCCTCCCCATTTTAGCCTTCGTAGTAATTGCAATTCAAAACGCGAAAGCATTCGAAGGCTGCCACCAATTTGCAGTTGGGTCTAATCTGAGCTGACCCGACCACACAAAATGCCAGCTGTGCAGTCTAACAACCCTTTTATTCCTCAGAAAAGCTGTAGAAACAGGATACAAAATAACATTATGTGAACAAGCCCCACTGATTAATAGTAAAGGGACGTTTGTGCAGGGAAAAGATAAGCGGGCCTTTTCGCTGGTCTTGACACAGTGCAGCCGCTGTCATCAGAAGGGGAGGTCTGTTCTCTAGAACGCCAATTTCAACATGTCAGAAGAAGAGGAAAAGCCATTTCAAAACCCAACTCTAACTATGGCTTTCTGAACATTGACCTGGAAAAGGGCTCAGAGAAAGCAGAAAGCTCATGAACTAGACTGAAACTCTGTGGATGGGAAGAATGCTCTGTACTCCTCCTCAAATGCAGTCTAATGAGCGGGTTTCGGTGAATTCGTTCAACCTCAAATTGTTGTGTGGGAGGTGTTTTCTAGGGTTTGACATTCTTGTGATCCGGGCCTGTTTGCCAAAACAGTGCAGTGCCTCTAACGCAGCAGTCTTGGTCTTGGCGTTCAGTGGCCGCCCGGCTTTGTCCTTTCCAGGATCTCCCGCCCTGAGGCTCAGCGTTAGCGAGCTCATCTTCTGGCACGGAGGCGGGGGATTGAGCGAGGAGACTCCGAGGAGCGAGCCTGCTAATTAAGCAGAGCTTTGGCTGAGTCCTCTCAGGCCAGCCCAGCTCCCCTGACCCCGTCTGGTGAGCTAATGAGGCAGAGGCAGCCTGCCGAAGCCACAGCGCCTCACCACTGCCCCTCTGGGTAGCCCAAAGCTCATCAAAAAGGCAGGTGGGCGACAGAGAACAGGGGTCAGGGTTCCGAGTTCTGATTGAGTCCCCATTCTTTCTCATTTTTTGGTTCTTCTGTTCTTTGCAGCCACCTCCCCCATATTCTGCCATACTGCTTGCACTGATGTTAGCAATGCTCTCCTGAGAGTCTTATCTGATTGGATCCTTTTCCAATAGAGTCCTTTTTCAGTCACTGTTTGGCTGTCTAGCATTTATTGGTAGTTGAGAAGAAAGGAGAAGCGGTCCTTCCTTCCAGACTTTATTTAACTTGACGGATACAAATTAAATATGTAACCCAATGAATACATTTAAATGAATAAACTTAAAAGGGCTTCTGATGTAGCAGCATATGCATCATGGTTTTCCCTGCTTTTGGCTCAGTCTAAGATACAACCAGCAAAGTGCAAGCTGGAAGAAATTTGGCCGAGGAACAGAGATTTTTTGCATCAGACCGAATCGATGTGTAATCCCAGGGATGAACTTGCATGACTGGCTGTGTGCTCGGGGTTTTTGAGGGGATGGAAAATGGACTTCTCAAGTTCAGATGGACACAAAGATTTAATTCTCCGGCGGTCAAGATATGACCCTCCAAATAGTCTGGTGCTGCGTGAAGGGTTTAGATTTGAAATCATTATATTCATACCATGGGAATGTGCTCGCTTGGAGTGTCTCTCCACATCTGAAGAAATCTTTTAAAGTGAAGTAATACTGTTGCTGATTACCAGCAGCAGTATGTTCAATACCACACTGCAGCTGTATTGATGAGCCGCCTGCTGCAAGGTCCCGCGAGTGTGTATCTTCAAAAGCCAAGAGAGCTGCTTTTAACATGTGCTTTTTGTTAGCTGCCGTTATATATTGTGCACCTCCAATTTATTTTCACCTGTAATGCTTCAGTGTAGAAAAAGGGGAAAAAAGAGCGTGAGCTAACCTTTTCATATCATTGGTGACCCTTCTCGACGGCTTAGAAATGAGTCATACATGGGGCTCCCAAGTGGCTCGGTTGCCTAGTTGCTTGCCTTGAGCACCATGTGGCCCAGGTTTGGAACCGGCTCTTTATCTACGGACAATGACCATGAACCCACAGTGGCAGTGGGCCGGTGCCTGCAAGTCTATCAGATGATGTTAGTTGAGTAGTGTAGCATAGTGGTAAGGAGCAGGGTTCATAACTGAAAGGTTGCTGGTTTGATTTCCCACTGAGGCACTGCTGCTGTACCCTTGGGCCAGGTACTGAACTCACACTTGCCTCTGTAAATATCCAACTGTATAAGTGGACAACATGTAAAAATTGTAACCTGTGTAAGTTGCTCTGGATAAGAGCGTCTGCAAAATGGCAATAAATGAATGTAAATAATGAGTGGTGTTGATCCTCCTCAGCACCCCCTTAACTGCGTTACATAGTGTGACTTTTTGTGTAAGGGAATAGCCATTGGCTGCTTGTGAGTGTATCAGAGGGTGCATTTTTCTTACTTCAGTGCTCCCGCATGACTTTAGTTACAGGCTCCTCAACTGCTGCACCACACTGTCTGATGATATTCCTGTCAAAGGTGTCCACTTCTGAAAGCACTTCATAGTGAGAGGAATTGTAGTTTATAGATTGGTCAGAAGCACTGCTGAGTATAACATCAGTATTCAGTTTGCCTTGTCTCAATGATGCCAGTTGATCATGTCCACTGTATAGCATAATTTCTGTAAAGTTGCAGTGACATCACTGCATGTTATACATGTCATTGCTGCATGTCTTATGTTAACATAGGACACCACCTGTTGTGACAGGAAAACAAGGTTTCCTGAACTCTATAATGTTTAGATCTTGCTTACAGTCAATCACTGTATTTATTAAAAAAGCTTTGCTTGCATAGCAAAACACTGCACTTGGTTCAAATCAGTCTCTGAGGGCCATATATCCGTTTCGTTTCTGGTTCATAAAACCTCACTTCTCCCACCATTAACTACCTGGTAATCCCTCATGCTGTCGTCTGCCTGACATCAGCATTGGGTGAATGCCTACATGCCCTCAGTTATTTGATGTGTACACGTTGTGCTCTGCTTCTCTGAGGCCGTCACAAGCTGTACGTTTTGGTAATGCGCCTAGAACAAGCTGAACATATTTTGGCACCTCCTCTATGTAGCGAAGAGAAGGCCACAGGTTTCAGGTCATCATTTTGGGGAAGGTTTGGAATATGGACCAAAGTGTGGAAGGGAATGTATGGGAAATACCTTTTGTTCTTTTAGAATGTTGTGTCTGGATCTGATTTTACATTATGTGTATGCTGTATTACATGTAAGGGAAAAGTATTTGTTACCCAGACATTCCAAGATTTAAGTACCTTATTCATCCACCCTTGCAGCATTTAGTGTCTGGAAGGCAGTACTGTATTCCCCTTTTTAAATGGTAGGTGATTGTGTTAGAGCACTGAGCTGATTCCTGAAACTTCCTCATGGCTTAGGCCTGAGTCTGACAGACTAAGGAAGCCGGAGTCTTGCGGTCCATTGAAGACTTCAGCAGACTGTGGGAAATGCATAACCTTTTGTCTTCCGTTTTGCCCGTTTGTTTTCTTTCTAATCTCCTCTTTTCTGTTTGCGTGCGGAGGTCAGTCTGCAGTCAGTGGATCAGCAGTGAGCAGCAGAGCAGCGCGCCTGCCTCATTCACACGCATCTACTGCCTCGGCTGCTGCCGGGCAGGCTGTAAACATCAGCCCTTTGCTTGGGATGCGGCGGCCACCACTGGCTCTGTGGGGGTTCAGGGGTCAAGGGCTGTGTGTGGCGTACCTCTTTATAAATAGAGGGCTCAATCATTGTAAAATCACCCTAGAAGCCCCCAAAATCCAGCTGTCTAAATGAGAAGGGGTTGCAGTGTTCTCTCCACATTGCTGCAATGTTGTCAGAACATCTTGGCACCCAGGAGCAGGACAGCAGAAAATAGCTTCAAAGGGTAGTGGAGAGGCCTGTCTGTTTCTGTTGGGGAGAGGAGCAGGTGTGGTTCACCAGGGCAGAGAGAAACTGGAAGGGGAGACAGGAGGCCAGCTGATTGGCTGTGAAAGAGTTAAAACGGGTTTCAGGAAGAATCGTGCAATCTGAAATATATATCTGGGTTGGCAATGGCTGCAGGGACATGATTCATGCTGCAGGGGAAGTCTGGGAGTCCTGACTGGGTGGATTCTGACAGCCACACCCTCTTTTGTCCTCACAGCTGACACCGGGTGGGAAGGCCGCCCAGGCGGGCGTAGGTGTCGGGGACTGGGTGGTGTCCATTGGCGACTCCAACGCGGAGGACATGACCCACGTGGAAGCGCAGAACAAGATTCGTGCAGCAACAGACTCCCTGACTCTCACTCTCAGCAGGTATGCCTCCTCACCTGTCAATCATTGTCAGCTGGTACACCCCCTCACCAGCGGGTACAGTGTCATCACTCCACATGGCAATTTGGGTCACAGAAACACACACCTGAATTTAGATTGACAGGCATCAATCAGCCATACACACTCCTCTGCAGTGTACCTTGTCACTGTCTGCTGGCTTTGCATCTCATTCCACTCTCCCGAGGAACGTAATGACACACCCTGTCACTCATCCACGAGCGGGGCAGGGCCTGCTTTTGCTGCAGCTCCTCCTCCTTGCCCCTGTGCTTCATCTTTAGCTGGAATCTGATTTCATATGATTTGGGCAGGTGTCTACATGTGCAATGCCATTTCAGGCACATTCTTTTCTTAACAAGTCTTGTTTAGACATCTGTGTCATGTGGGGGTGCAAGTTCTTTTTCCTGTTCAGCAAGCTCAAAAAGATGAGCTGAATGTGAAAACTTGGGGCACTCATTTCATTCGAGATGTCTTAACTAGTCAGCTGTATAATTTTACCTACCTACCTGCTCCAAGGCCTGTTGGGCTTAATTGCAGCAAGCTAGAAGATAGCTGCCAGAAAAAGGACAGTGTGAATTTTCCTTTGACAAGTTCCTCAGATTTATTGATAGTCACTGGTCAGGTACTTCACATCTGCTAAACTATAATTTACACTAGTAACAGTTGCAATAGGAAGGTGATACTGTGCAAGTATTTTGTGCATTTTGGTCAGTTTATGTTAACTGTTACATTGTGTCATACAGCTTTGTGCATGCACAAACTTGCAGCTTGCTCACTCTGTAGCTGGCTGGCACAAGGAATGCCCAGTGAACTGATGGATGTGGGCAGGGCCCTTAAATGGCCAGCCATTCTGCAGCTTTAGAACCAGGGATCTGTCTTGGCTCTTTAGTCAGGCAGTGAACTCTCAGACCAGACTGTTTGCGGCTGTCAGTTCTGAGTCCATGAAAAAAGGACTCCTTGCGAAAGGAAGGAGCGGTTGGGACTGTCATGTCTGGACCCGTCTCCCTTTGCTGACTGGCCCTCTTCTGGGCTGTGGGAGCAGGCCGGCTCCATGGTCTGAGAAATCTGTCATCTCTTCGTGGCTGTCCCCAAGCCAAAAGCGTTCGTACTCGTCTGGGATGGCAATTCCTCCTTCTCTTGGTAATATTTGTCGACTGACTAGGCTCAAGTGAGTGCCTCGCTCGAATTCCCATGCACGTTGGGTGAATTTTACTACCATACTTAAATTGAGCTGTCAAGTGGTTCAAATGCAGCCGTAATCAATGGCTAGAATTACAGTTTAACCCTGTAATTACAGCTGTAATTGGTATTTGACTAAAAATACTATCATCTTTAAATGATAGCATTTGAAAGTCTCTTACCTGGAAAGTCTTAAGTATGCTTCTCCCTCATTCTTTAGCCATCCCTCCTCTGTACTTGGTTCCATATCCCTTCTTTTAGCTTCTTTTCGCCTGCCCAGCACATTTTTCTGAAGCAAGCTGAAATGGACACCACCAGGATGTCAGCTCGGGTGTCGAGTGTCAGAGCGGGGCCCCGCGTGAGCCCGGCAAAGCCTGCAGTGTCGCCGTGTGCGGAGTAGTGCAGGAAACACGGGTGTCACTCTGCCAATACAATGAGGAAAAGGTGTGGATGACGTGCCGATAAGAGTTTGGATCTCTGCTTGACGGTGGGCCAGAGCTGAGGAATGTTTATTGGGTGATGAGAGGAAAAGGGTGAGGTCACGGAGAGGATGAGTGTAAAACATTCCTGTAAAAGATGAGGTGCATAAGGGTCGCCCGCAGTACGGGCGGATACACGTAAGGGCTCTCCCGCTGACTTCCAGACGTTCCTAAACCACAACCAAAAATCTCACTCCCCAAGTGGGTTCGCCTCCCTCCAGGCCTCCCTTTCCATTTTAGAGGTGACATCACAAAGAAGGATGACGTGCAAGGCTTGGAGCTCCTCCAGCTCTGGTTTTTTCCCCCCACTAATAGTCTTGAGAAAAATGATTTTGACTTTCAGCTGTAATTAAGTCGAGTGCTGGACAGAACAGCTAAATCAAAAGCTCACAAAGAATGAAGCTTAAGTGGCTGAGGTACAGAACTTTGAGAGTCCATCCCTCAACATCAACTCCAAACTGTGAGCAGTCAAGGTCATTTATTTTATCTTTTTTTTGTAACTGAATGGCTGGGTTGAAGCAGAAGGGTCAGTTCAGTTTCCAAAGTGGTGTGGCCAAAGGGAGCTGAGCCTCGGGGAGCGGCGTGTTTGAGTGGTAGTCTGGACAAGCTCTGGGATACTCAGAAGGTCAATATCGGAGTGAAGATCACAGCAGATTGTAAAGTCATTCGGGGGGGTGTGCATCAGGGGAGATTTACAGGCGTGGGAGGTTATTTTGATTCAGGAACATGACGTCTTGTAGTGTGCACTTAAAAAAAGAAGTAAACCTGCAAGCATGCTGTGCACGTATACCCCACACTGTCTGTACAGGCACACGTGCGCATGCGCACACACATGCATGAACCTCATGCAAACAATGTATATTATGGGTTTTTAATGCTACAGTAAAATGCAGGGGGATTCTGAGGACAGGGCGTTTCCTTCTTTTTGGTCGCATACTTTTGCTCCAGACAGTCTTTCCTTGGCCAATGCTGCTGTGGTCATGTTATGGTCAAAGCGTGAAAATGTGCAGCTTGATTTGGCAGAGTAGCCTGATTTGAACTGACGTCTCTGTGCCAAGCTTGGTGTTGGTTTAACGCTGGTAATACTGTTGTGTCAGAGGTCGTTTCCTCGCGGGTTTGCGAAATGCTGACATTTCTCCCTCGAGAGCTGTGGAAGTTTGGAAATTTCAGAGCAGCAGGAACCTTTTAAACTTTTTTTTTTTTTTTTTTTTTTTTTTTTTTTTTTTTTATTGCTGTCCATATTCCCTCCTCAGCCTTCATCACCTTCACTCCTCTGTCCTCACCCAAAAAGCATCACCCTCTTTCCGGCAGTGCCTGTGATTGGTGTGCAGTCACAGCTCTTGTTTAAATTGGCTGTTGCTGGAGCTATTGTGTGTCAAAGATGGAACGGGATGTTTTTTGGCAGGATGTTGATTTTCTCCCCCCCCCACTACTGGAGATTCTGTAAGAGTCCAGAGGGGAAAGCCAGGGTGAGGCCTGTCTGCTGAAATGGGAGCTTCTCACTGTGCAGTGCTAGAGGTCAGCGCTGCTGTGTCTTGCTGTTATCACTAATATGTAGTACATGCAGTGTAAACCGCAGAGTGGGTATAAATGCTATTGGTTAACTTTCAGCCCACCACAGTACTTTCCCTTTGTAGTTTTCACACGATTGCAGCACAGTGGTTTATGACTGCTTATACCCTTGAACTTTTTTTTTTTTTTCAAGGATACAGAGGAAAACCACAAAAGCAAGTTCATTATCAGGAACACACTCCACGGGTTTCACTGGGAGAAATGCATTGTGCATTGTGTTTGTATAGATATCGTCTTGTTGAAAAATGGCTCTGCACCTATGATTTCCCACTAAATTGCTGTCTAAGACCTTTAAGAGCAGTTGCAGAGCAGCATGTAAAATGGAGGACTGTTTTTGATTTAGCTTGGGTTCTTCTGTTTTGCCCCTGCCCAAGAAATGAGGTCACCATTACAGAAAAAGATGATATACCAGACTGTCTGTTTTGATTGTATCTGATTTCAGCCTATGTCAAATGTAATCATAACTGAACTGTATTGTCACTTGTGGGCAGGCAAGCCCGCGTAAGCGCCCTTCCCTGGTTTCGTTGTAGACCAAATATCATCTCACGCCCATGTAAAGCATGGCCAGGGTAAAGTTCACCTCCTGACATCAGCATTAGCTGCATACCTCCCACTCTTCTCCTGCACCTCTCCTTTATTTTCAGCCCTGACTACAATGGTGTGGTGCTATTTTTACCCGCATCTTTGGAGAGCACCAAGACAGTGCGAGGTACGGGCCCGTGTTGGACAGTCGGTGATCCCCTCTGCAGTGTTTGTTATTAAACTTTGTGTCCCTCTGTGGTGAAGGGAGAGAGCAGTCACCCCACCCAGCCTTGAACCCGGGTCTACGGGGTACCAAACTGCAGCTTTGACCGCAACTCCAAAGAGCCTGGCTACAAATGGTGTTAGCAGTGGGATGGCTTGCCGTGAGGCCATCGGAGGCGTGCCCAGTGTGTGAGCCGTATGAGGGACCCCCAGGTTAGGTTGACCCCGGTGTGAGGGACCCCACAGATGGGTGAAGCACGGTGTGAGGGACCCCAGAGATGGATGAAGCACGAGTGAGTGGGGCACCCTGGGATGGGAGAAGTACAGTGGGGGAATGCGTGAGGGACAACTCTGTGCATGAAGCGCATGAGCGTGCTTCCCGAAGGGGAGGGCAGTGTGACAGAGTGCCGTCACTACGGTTGAGTATGCGCTCTGACTGCCATACCAACAAGCCTGGCTCTTTGGCGTTGCGGTCAACGCTGCAGTTTGATACCCCATAGACCCTGGTTTGAGGCCGGGTGGGGTGACTGCTTTCTCTGTTCGCTACACCCTTTCATACTGGATCCTGCACCTGCTGTGTTCAATGTTCTAGCGTAGCGGTCAAGGGACTGAATTAGTATCCATACAGCCTCAGATTACATTCTCAGGTGGGTTACGTTCGCGTGCTTCAGCAAGGTGAATAACCCAAACTGGCTCTTTGTGCAGACAGTGTAAATCAATATAAGAATGTAGCAATGCAGTTGGAAACACCCACAACACAGATTTATTTCCTTGCCCACTTGCCCAGAATAAGGGTTTGTGCTAAGGAAATTGTGATAATGACCTCATCAAGTGAGAATAAAGCTCAGTGTGGTGGCCGATGTCCTCCTTACCAAAATGGGCATTTCCTGCACACTAGACGTGTGTTTTCATCTTGAAAACCTCTCTGCAGTGATTTGTTCATGGGTAAAACTGTAGCTTCTCACCCAGGTTATTAATCTGCAACCTTCAACCCACTGCACCACACTGCCACCCCGTGACCATTACTAAGGAATATTATAATGTCGAAGGTACCGCAGAAAAAAATCTTTAGAATTTTTATTTGAAAAGGTAAAGATGCATAAAGGAAAATGCCATTTCCTGTAGTAAGGGAATCATTTTCTGGCATTTTTTCAGAACTGGCCTTGAGTTTTCTGGTTTTTCAGTTGCCTCTGGCAAATGCCCCATTCTCTGTGTTTGGTGCTTTGTGACAACTTCCTTTGTAAAAATGCACCATAATGAATACAGTTTGATTGAAAAGGTTATGCTGACTTTCCACCAGTCTGAAAACACTTTACGCGAGTCTTCAAGAGTGCTTGAGATGGCTGATGTAATCTTCTGCATCTTTTGTCATTAAACATTCTTATTGTCTTCAATGTATGTGTAGCCATTGTGCCTGTAAGGTGAGGTAAAGTTCACTCCTGAGGTGTAGACTGTATTACTATAAATTGCATTTCTCTGAATACTTCTTCTTGTATTGGGGTGTTTGAAACACCATGAATGGAAAGCTAGTTTTAACAGGCGGTTTTTATTTGAGATAAAAGTGAAAATGTTCCGTTTACTGTATGATTGTACCTTATGTGTCAGGTGTACATAGAAACCCAGTCTTTTATGCCTGTTTGAATGCCTCAGAGGCTGAAGGTAAGCTCTTGCTGGGAGTGCCGGCGCTAATATCAGTCATGTGCTCTGCTATTTGCAAACAGTGCCGAACATACTGATCAGTCGGCATCGGGTTGCAAAAGGACTGCTGTTTGCGCAATGGCAGTCCTATATATAAAGGACTGGCTGAAGGATGGTGTGGATCCGCTTGCTGGTGGAGTGTCATTATTCTCCCCGTGTGCCCCCCCACTCCCCTCCCCCTGCTGTAATGACAGTAGTCCCAGCGCTGGGCCTGGTTCTCTTCCTGTGATTTATGTGCGTTATAAACGTGTCCCCCTTGGTCCGCCCTACCCCCTGCTTTATTTTAGAAAGGCACATCATCCGAACCCCCCCGCGCTGCGTCCGCTGACGGGTAAACCGCAACACGTGTGTGTGTTTGTGACGGTTCCGTGCCGCGCAGAGGAGCGTGCCACGCGATCTCGCGTGCACACGCCTCCCGGTGCGCAGGAAGAATGAAGCGGGCCCCGCACGTAACGTTCTCGCCTCGCTGTGGAGTCACCGCTGCCGAACGCCGTCAATGTCACGTGTCAGCTGAGATTTGACTCAAAAAAAAAAAAAAAAAAAAGCCAGAGCCCAGGGCCTTGCAGGTTACTGCCATTTCTGTGGATGTTAAAAAGGTGTGTTTTTCATTCTCCATTGTAGGGTTGATGTTCAATTTCGTCTTTGATAAAGGCAATGCAATTCACTGGCAAAAGAATTTTTATGGGTTTATTATTTTAGTTCTGTTTCAAGTAGCGCACATATTCAAGATACTGAGTGTTCGCCTCAAGAGGTCAATGGTCATGGCACATAATGAAAGTGCACAAACTGTTTAATTTTGTGTTGAACATTATTTTTTGAGGAAAAAAAAATGAAGTTGACATTGTGGCCTGTCCGTCAAAAACTTGCCTAAGAAGTGAAAACAGAAGGCAGCAGGCTCTCAGTTTCCCAGGATCCCTGCTGGTGATGTTGCTCATTGTGTACCATCTTTTCTCTTCCAGAGCCTTCCATCCAGCAGGCTCTGAGCCAAAGGTAAGTGTGCGGGGCTCAACCCTCTTCCCTGCAGAAACACAGAGCAGAGGGTGACGATCATTTTCCAACCTAAATCATATTCTTCAGATTTTTGTACAGTATTACCCAAATCATCCGGCCTAAAACGAGGTCCGGTTTACAGAATGTCTCTTTTTTTCCAAACTACATGATGTGTCGTAAATTACATGTGCAATTTCTTATCTGGAGACATTCTGGAATCGCTAATAGATAAGGGAGAGTGAATTATGTTGACATTATCTATGGGGAACTGCAACTTCACATTGAAGGGTGAAGGGTTTTTAAGAAACCCTAATCACACCCTAACTATACTGCCTCCAGCAGCGGCCAGACTGCTGTCCGGTCAGATGCTTGGTCTGTTCACTCTTTGCTCAGTGATTGGTGACTGTTGAATGGGATATTTCTGCAAGTGGCACCCTCATTAAACACTCCACTGTGTGATTTCTGTGACAGATGTGTCCCAAAGGGTCTGCATAAACAGGGGAATTTTTTGAGTGGTGCACACGATCCCAGAATCCACTGCTCCACCTTAATCTATGATGCAACTATGTCCCTCTTCTTTTTAACTATGTTTCCTGACATGGCATTACTATTTATAGCACACGATGGCAAAGCCACTGGCATACAGGAATATGTGAATATGACAGCTACACTAGCCCTTCAAAAGATTTATGAGGCTACAATAATTGTATGTAGCACTCACTGTATGCAAACATATAATTACTCATACAGAATTCTGTAATTTTCTTCTGTTTTGATAGGATGTCAGTAATTTAGACAGACATCTGATTGATTGGATTTCATGAAAAGTCTGGGGGGGAGAAAAAGTATAAATTCGGTTGAAAACAATTTTGTGGTGTGTGAAGCTCTCACATTTAAAGTTAAGGCCTGTTGTCAAAACATGACTGACTGGAATAGTATTAAAAGTGTGAAAGGCTGCCACCTAATGGACATTACCGTGGTAGCGCTATACTCATGTCAGGCGGATCTCCAGGACAGCGTGTGGTGCAGCAAGCACTTTGAAAACCTGGTCTGCAGTCAGACATGGAATGCCCATCCAGCTGCTCTGTAGGTTCATTCTGTTTCCGCCGCGCCAGGTGTGTGGAGGAGCCAGTTGTCTTGGCTGTTGTTCAAGACAAATATTTGTCAGCCTGACGGGTGTGTGTGCAGCCCTCATAAGTATTTACATGGCACACACAAATGCGCACACACACAGACCCATGCGCACACACACAGACCCGTGGAAGAAAGGGATGTGTGGGTGGAATAAGCTCATGCCATTAATTTTGACAAGGGAGAGTGTTAGCCAGGGGCTTGTTACTTTCACAACACATTTGCAAGTGATTTGGATGAGTTATTGAAGGTTTAAGAACATAACTATAGAACAGCCTTCATTTTACCAAAAAAGTGTTTTTAATCATCTTCACGTTGTCCTTCCTGAAAGAGCTGCAGCACCTTAATTTGAATGGGACTTTGGATCAGTGGATCTGGGATCGTCCGCTCACCCCTGGCATATGCCCTTGTTTAACTGCATGGTGTTGCCTGTGTGCTGTTTCCCCTTCCCCCTCTCACTCACTCAGGATGCGCTTGCTCCTGCCTCCAGTCAGCCCAAGTACTCCTTCGCCCCCAGCACGGTGCTAAACAAGATGGCTCGGCCATTTGCCTCTGGCGGTAACCATGCCAAAACGGGGCCGGTGATCAAACCCGTCGCGTACGCCCCCAAGACTGACTCCAACAAACAGGCGCCAACCAATGAGCTACAGCCGCACAATGGGTAGGTCACCAGGGTAACCCAACGTTTAAATCCACGGAGGAAATGTGGAGCCAAAGTTTGTGGGTATTGGGTTCAACACACAGCTGTGCCGGTTTGAGAAGGGACTTAGAATGATACACAGACAAGGGAAAGGGCCTCTGCACTACCTGCAGTGGGAACAATCTTCATTAAGAGAACTTAAGGCACTGCCTCGTTTTGAATGATGTTCAGAGGTTTTTGTTGTCGTTGTGTCTTGTAAGGTCAAATCAAATTATGCAAACCTGAAAAGAATCAGTGAAAACTGATTTTTTTTTTTTTTTTGCTTCTTAAGAATTTATTAACAGGTGCCATGATGAATAAGGTGGATCGGTCAATTAGAAGCTCTTTTTCCCTGCAAGTGCATTGAAACCCTCTGGTCTCTGGTCTGTAGCGTAGCTACGGTAATTAGTTTTGGCAGCACCGTGTCTGCTCTCTCTCCACGCAGCTGTAATTTGCTCTTTAGTCAGCACGTCCGCGTGGCAGGCGGGGAGATGCTTAGATGTGTTTGCTGAGAGGGACGTTATGTTTGGGTCTCAGATCAGCTTGTGGACCACTTTGGCCTGGGGTGGGTGTTGCCAGGATCGGGTTGTGAAAAGCAGGCCTCGGATATGTGTGTGTGTGCTCAGCAGCTGTGATTATGTCTTTGTCAGGACACTTGTGGCAAACATTTTCCTGTTGTCAGGATTGGATTTCGGACGCTGTCAGGATGGTAATGCTCCAGACAACTTGTCGGGTTGCAGCTCTCAGTTTTCCATGAGTGAAGACTCGGCCTGTCTGTGTATTAGTAATACACTTGCGCAGGCACAGATTGAAAAACTTACAAGGGCATGAAAAAGATCATATGTCTTAACTAAGTAGATAGAGCGATGTTTAAAAGCATCGGGTAAGGGTTTCATTTCAGGAGATATTCTCCCCTAAAGCTTGGAGGAGTTTGACACAGGCCTATAATCTAGCTCAGCTGCAGATGGGGAAGGGTTAAGAGAGCTTGGCAGGGTCTTGATGTTGCGGCTAAAAAAAGCAACAGGCAAGTACCCCTCCCCTAAAATGTGCTGAGTTTCCAATGTGCTTTTACTGCAGGCATGCTGGGTTACCTCAGCGCCTTACTAGGAGAGACCGCCTCATGTAACAAGGGCTAATTCTGCTTGCATAGCCTGGAGCTCTAGATGCTTTCATTCCAACTATACCTGTTTCTAGCAGTTTTTTTCTTTCTTTTTTGCACCTGCTGTCATTTCTCTTTCTTTGAGCTATTTAGGATGACTGTATCATTGGTTGGAAGTAATAAAGTGTTCTTTTATTCTTGCTATTTTTTGCACCAAAAAGGCTGCAGGTAATTAAAAGTCAAAATGTAGCAGACAGAGACTTTCAGCTTTTTAGAAACTAGAGAAGTGGAAACACCTTGATTAGACTACTGAAAAGTTAAGCTTTACAGTGGTCCAGTGCTAACCTAGACCAGTTAGTACCCTGTGGTTCAATATAGGTGTGTAGAGGTGTAGCTAGAGCCCTGTGGTTTGCTATTGGTGTATAGGGGTGGAGTCAATACTTGTGGGTTTTAGGTTTAAAGTCTAAAGAGGTGGAGCCAGTGGCCTGCAGGTCAGTATTGGGATGTAATGGTGAGGTCACAGCCCTGTGGTGTAGAATGTGCCTCTGTTAGGGAGGAGTCAGTTCTGTGGTTCGGTGATAATGTTGTCTGTCCTGTACTTCACTAGCGTTGAGAGTGAAACTAATGAGAATCCGAGGGGGGGTTTGCAGAGAATCGTTCTGCAGCTAGGGTGCAGTGTTCTTACAAAGTTCTGTGCCATTGCAGCTACTCAGAGAGCCAGAGAGTGCGAGAGAGTGCGAGAGAGAGTGAGAGAGAATGAGAGAGGAAGCATGAGAGAGAGAGTGAGAGAGAATGAGAGAGGAAGCATGAGAGAGAGAGAGAGGGAGAGAGAGAGAGCATGAGAGAGAGAGACAGCGAGGCATTATGTGCTTATTCAGCTCCCCCTGCAGTGTGGTCACAGCCATGGCCGTGTTTATAGGGACCGTAATGAGAATGCAAAGCGGAACCGCTCTAAGGAAGCTCTCCCACCTGTCAGGAGAAAAAGCCTAGTAAAGTTTCAGCAGGATTTCCACCCATGTCAAGCGTTCTGCTGATGCCGTCGTGCAGGCTCCGAGTCATGATGCAAATTTTGGAGATGGGCGCCTAAAGACCGGATTGGCACGTCGCAGGTCTGCGGGGCGGATGAAGCGCTGAAGCTTGTCACATGTCATGATTTGCACTTTGGTAGCATGGCGTGTGTGTGTGTGTGTGTGTGTGCGCGTGTTTTTTTTTTTCCCTGCATCCCCACAAAAAAATAAATTTTCCTCCTGACAGTTTTTCTGCTACTTTGCATTTCAACACATCAGTTTCTTTTGTTTATCCAAACTGAACTCAATCTCTCTCTCTTCTCCTCCCTTTCTCCTGCAGCTGGAGACTCTTGACAAGTCAGTAAACCTTTTTCTGTCATTTCTATTGCCTTTATTACAGACGCATCAATGCTTGCTTGTTATTAGCAGTCAAATCCCAGCCCCGCTAATGAAAGACTAAATGAATCCCTTTTCTCCATTTGAACTCCCAGCCCTGTCACTCCTGCGGGTGCCATTTCCTCAGGGGTAGAATGAAAAGTGTCATCCTTTTATTTCGGCACTGCCAGCTGAACTAGAGGCATCTTGCTCCCTCTCTTTTACTTCAGCGCTGATTGACAGAGTGATGTATTTATATATCGGGGCCTACTGTGACTTAGGAGAGAGCAAGCTTCTCCATTCAATGTCCTTGCATCCATGGCCTTCAAAATAGACTGACTCGGGCTCTTATGACTTTGATGTGAAACCAGTTGCATGAAAGACTGTCTAATGTCTCAACAGACCCAAATATCTCAACTGAATAAAAAAATCTGTTCCATAACTTGAACGGGGTAATTTCTTTACTCCGAAGTGTCAGTATTTTAAAATGTATTGCATGTTCTCTGCGCTCTTCCATTCTGACTGGGTCTTTACCCCCCCCCACTCTGTCTTTCTTTGTTTCCTGTCATCTGACGTGCTTTCCTCAGGGTTGAAACCTACTATGAAGAGATATACCCTGAGGCCAAGTAAGGGCCTGTGCATGTGTCCCTGTGCCCCCCTGTACCCCCTTGTGCCCCCCTGTGCCCATGTGTGCCTGTGCTCCTGTACCTCTCTTGGCAGGAATGATATCTTTACTTAAACCTGTTGTGCTGGATGTCACTCTGGATAGGAGCGCCTGCTAAATGCATGTAATCTAATGTAATGAAAACCTGCATGATTCTCTGAGTTCCTTTCTAGCCTGTCATACGTACCCTCCGTAGACTCTCCTTCCAAGCTAAAAGTTATCAGTCCAGCAGCGCTGCTTTAATGTTCAGCCATTCTTAATTCAGTGTCGCAGCAACATTGTGCTGGCTCGGCGAGTGTCTGTAACATGCCGCAAGCCAGGATGGTATGACAGGCACACTACTAGTGTCCGCAGGCTTGAAAAGCAGAGGGCTTTTTAGCAGCCCACAAAGGCGCTTTTCGGATCGGCTCGGAGCTTTGATTTTCATCTCCGCCCCCCCCGCGGTGACCGGATGACAAACTGACTACTGTGAAGAATGTGATTGTCATCATCGGAGACATCTTTTTTTTCCGGCCCGGTTTATATTTAAAAAGTCCCCTTTCAGCACAGAAATGGCCCCAAAGTCCTCTGAACCCGATATATAATCTGATGAAGTAAAGCGCTGAGTTCATCCTCCCCTGCCCGTATCTTCCCTTTATCCCTCCTTGAGTTTCACAGTTGTGATTCTGATTGCTTGGCCTAGCCTGACCCTCGGCGGGCGGAAGTTACGGGGTGCGAGGCGGAGACGCGAGCGTCGCCCACGGCGACGGCACGCTCCGCGGCCTTAAGCTCTTGGCCTCGCTGGGAACCGGAGACCGTGACCGAGACGTTTGCACTTCGGTTTTTGTGCAAAGGGAAAACCCCTGAATCTCGATGTCATTACATACAAACACTAGCTTTCGCCGATTTAACAAGGGGGATTAGTGTGCCTCCTGGCAAATGGGGGGAAAAATGTGTTTCAAGGTGTTTAAAGCTCTGGCCAGCTTGGCTGCTCTTTGAAGAAACTTGCAGGGGAGTTCCTTCTAAATTCCTAAGCCAGATTTAAGATTCTTTGGTTTGTCAGCTGTTGACATTTTCATTCAAAAACACATTAGAAGACAGGTGTATTGACCACTTGTATTTCATAAACATTATCTTGTTCCCCGTGCAAAAACACAAATTGTATCTCTCCTGTACAGTATATGATGAATTTTGTGTTTGTATTTCATATGCAATATTTAGATTTTTTGGAATATTAGCTGAATATTAAAAAAAATCTTTGTTTGATCATGCATATTTAAAGCTCAGCTGTTGCTGTAGCACAGATATGGGTGACTTGTTTTTCCTCATTACTTACTACAGCCATTAGTTCATTTAATGCTTATTCAGAAGCAGGTGCTAGACTGCTCATCCATGCTCTAAATGGGGGAAGAGGCAGTTTGATTTCTTTTTGGGTGAGACATTTGAATATGTTAGTTGGGTCCTGGCTTGTTAAGACTATGATGAACTGATGAAGTTTTTACACTGAAGTGACAATGGATGTTTTAAACAATGGGCACTATAAATGAAGTTTGAAACCATGGGTGTTTCTGTTGCACTGGACGTGTGCATGTCAGTGTTGCATCACTGTTTGGGAATGGCGTTGGTCTGAAGTGTCGTCATAATGGGCGCATTGCCAGGTGCCTTTGCACGAGCAGTTTTTCAGCGTGGTGTTTGCGCAGGTCACAGTGTCCTGACTCCTCCCACCCCGCCTTGCCCCCGCCCCAGGCACGGCCTCCGGGTAGACACCGCCCCCTGCTTCATCCCCAACGACCGCAGCAAGAAGAGGCTGATCGAGGACACGCAGGATTGGCAGCCCCGCACGGGCACCACCCAGTCCCGCTCCTTCCGCATTCTGGCCCAGCTCACTGGCACTGACTTCAGTAAGCGCCCCCCTGTGGTCTGGAGTGTTATCGCCACTTTGGACCTCTTTGCCAGGGTCCTCAGTAGGTGCTTGCTGTAGATGCCAAAGGAAGATCTGTCCAAAAAGGCAGTCCCATGTCACAGATTCTGTCAAAGAATTTGCTGACCCTCTTCACCCTATACTGACTTTGTAGTGTCAGGATAAATATTAGGGTAGCAGAAAAGGTTAAGCTTTGGGATGAGGCTAAATGTTGGGAGTAGCATAAGGTTTAGAATTAGGAACCTCACCGCTGTAAACAAGATATTTTTTGGGCAACACCACACTTATGCACAGATGTACCCATCTGCAGCCAGAAGCTTCTCCGGGCGCTTGGCACGCGCTCTCTCTCCACCGCCCCCTGCTGGTTCACCTCATATCGCAGCGTTTCAGGAGTCTAATCCGTGGCCTGTGGGCACGGTCAGGCTGTCAGTTTGGCCGCGCGCCCCGCGCCTCTCTGACGTCTCCGGGCCGCCGAATTTGCGCGTCGTGAGCGGAAGCCGGCGAGGTCTAGTGCACTCAGAGCTCTTGCTCACGAACTGTAAATGCCAGTACACAGATTCCCTTTTCACGCTCTACCACTCCTTCCAGAAACATCACGGTGATGAATAATGGCTAATGCACTTGACCCGAAGGCGTACCCGCTCACCGTTGGCACCCTGACGTGTGCTAAAGGACGTGCTAAATGCGCACATGTACTGCAAAGATGCAGCTCTCGGGAGCGGCTCACCAGGCTTCTCTGCGGAGAAGCCCTAATAGCTGGCTGGTCTATCGGAGCCCAACTTTGATTTTTTTCAGTTTTTGACCTCCGCTTCAGTTATGGTCCAACGGATACCGTTTTCTGACAGCAGCAATGCTTTTAGCAGAAGCGTAGGTTGTGTGTGTCTGTGTGAGAGTGAGATTGAGAGGAGTGCTGAGATTTTTATGACCGTATTTGTGATAGTGAGAAGTGTGTGTTGGTGTGTGTTGGTGTGTGTGTGTGTGTGTGTGTGTGTGTGTGTGTGTGTGTAATGGCAGAGATCTGATCTGACACCTGTGTCACCTGGCTCTCTCAGTGCAGGACCCAGATGATGAGACCATGAAGAGGTCCAGGTAAAGCCTGTTAACATGTGTGTATTGAGCTAAGAGCTGAATGACAGTCGGAGCTTAGCTTTACTTATGTGGGATATACACCTGAATATATTAGCAGGGTGTGACCTTGGTGTGACTCACATCCATGATTTCCACTAACACTATGTTCACACCTATGCATATTGTAAGGCTGTGTGCATGACCCTGCATACACTGAATTACGCACACAAGTTCACATCTGCTGTATTTATGCACTAAAGTACATTTAGTACGATGTATCAATTTTAAGAGATTGGTAGGTACGACAGTGCATGGATAATTTCTGATAACAACTGCAAACTTTCCTGTTCACATTTCCTTGATTTTCTTGTCTTTTTTGCAAAACTGTCACTTCAGTGCATCAGTGACCTTTTCTCTCTCTTTCACTCTCACTTTCCCTTTTGCTCGTTTTGCACTTTCTCTCTCTCTCTCTCTCTCTCCCGGCTAGGGAAAAGTTCCTCAGTGAAATTCAGAGCCCCCGTTATGCCAGGCTGAGGGACTGGCACCATGACAGGTCCGCCCGCGCCCTCAATATCAAATCCTGAGCGACGCCACCACAGGACGGCACAGGGCCGAGACAAGGGCCCGCTAGACACGCCCCCATCATGACCAGCACCTATCACGGCAGTTAAACGCACTTGAGTGATGCCGAGGAAGGGGGAGGAGGGGAGGGGAAAGTAATTTAAAAAAAAAAAAAGAGAAGAAATGCAGCGTAGATCACAAGCCAAAGTGGATACTTGCATACTGAGCCTACTTACCTTCAACACAGGAGAGAAAACTGCATGTTCTGAAGACCACAACTTTGTATAGAGCCGTTTGTCCGTATTTATCCTGTAGACACAGTGTTGGTGGGCTTCTCAGGCAATAGGGATGAGGTGTTTGTGTTGTTTTTTTTTTCTTTTTCTTCCTGTTCTGTCTCTCTGATTCTGATGTGCTGCCCCTGTGTAATCTCTCCTTTTTTGCTCTGTGTTCTAAACTGTGCATCTTAATGTTTCTGAGCTGTTTGGATTCTCCCTCCAAGTGGGGAAAAAATGGAAAACGATCTGTGATGTTTTTCCCCTGCTTTCATCAATACATAAAACATCTGAAAAAAACCTGCTTTGTTCTCTGATCTATTTCTGTTTGTCTCTGTGCATGTGCTGTAGAACTTGGTTGCTTTTAAGACCCAATCTCCGTATTGAATATACCATCTAGGGAAATGTTAGAAATTCAGATCATATTTCAAACTATGTGCTGCCTGTGTGAATACAGCATACTCGGTTTGCTAAACACCTTCCAGGTGCAGCAGACCTTTTCCACAAGAAAAAAAGAAAACTGTCAATGCCACAATAGTCGATCTTTAGGAGGTCTGTCAGTTGTACAGTTGGAAAAGGAAGCTTTCAGCAAGAAGAACTGAAAAAGAAGGGAAACAGAGATTCCGAATGCATAGAACAGAAAGTCCAGCATAAGAATCTAAAGGAAACTGGGGCATGGTGTGAAGTAAAAAAAGACAGCGGAGATCAAGGGGATAGCATGTAGTAGTTTACGTCATCCCAGAAATGCATCATATAACATCAAAAACCAGGACCACCCTGAAGCCCTCTAGTCTGAATATAGATACGGTTATACATGATCTAATGAATTAATAAGAGAATTAGACAACATTAAACATGCATTGTTTATATTTAACTCAGTGTCTATGAATATTACTTGGTGCGCTTTGTCAAGGAGGATGCCAGGGTTTCTAGAAAGTGTGCACACTAATGTACACGTCATACCAACAGTACATACTGTAAGCTTGAGTGGTGTTTTCTTTATCTGGCAACCCTGTTTGTATTTATGTGTTTTTGTATGTTTTAAAGGTATAATGTGGTTATGAATCCTTTATTACGCACATATACCTGTAACACAGTAGAACATGGTACCAGTTATTGGCTGTCATGGGTGCATACAAGCAGTGTTCATACCTTGAACTAATATCATGTTGAACGGTTTGGTGAGCCTTAGCACCTGTGTAAATTTTCAGCTAATGCAAGAAAAGCAA
The DNA here is from genome assembly GCA_019176425.1 of Megalops atlanticus. Lineage (NCBI taxonomy): Eukaryota > Metazoa > Chordata > Actinopteri > Elopiformes > Megalopidae > Megalops > Megalops atlanticus. The sequence continues at coordinate 13,414,321 of CM032888.1, forward strand.
TAAGTGAATGGTTGAGTTTTAGATCTACTCTATACCTACACAGACAAGGAGGCTTTTGAAATTGTGCTGAAGCAGCCATTCGGACAGATCACTCATTGAGGCATTGTGAGCACACGTCTGTGTTTTCATCGTAGCTACTAACTCATCACTCCTCCGCCTCAGAGTAGAGTCATCTTTCTCCCTGTTAATGAGCGGTTTCTCATACAGGCCAGCTGTGTACACTGTGCTAAATGTCACCGCGTCATCGCTGTTAGATGAGATTTCTTCGAAATGCATCATGATTTCACCGTGCTGATGACCTCCTGCATGTTAACCTCACAACCTGCAAGATGGTGAACTGCCTCGAAGTTTGACATGTGAAAAACAAAAGAAAAAAGTTGCACTATGAGATGAGTTAGCAAGAGAGGCTTGTGATGGGAGTTTGTTGAGAGGTAAGGCCAGAGGTTGAGGGGAAAGCGTTCTTTTGTAGGATTATAACAATGACTCGAAGTCTGTAACAGGGGGGATTTACACTGCAGCTGCATTAATGCCGTGCTCTCCGCGGGGGGTGGCCGGGTGACGGCGGTCTGGTTCAGCCATTGGTTGTGAAAGCTGTGTCTGTGGGATCAGCGCGGGTTCTTGCTCTTCCTCGTACCGAGGAGAGGACTTCTTCCATGTTGGTCCCTCTGGCTGCCGCGTCCCCCGTCCAGACAGGTTTAACGGCCACGTGACTCGCATTAATCCGGTCTCCGATGTGGCGGAGCGGGGGAGCGAGCCACTTCCGAACCGGGCGCGGGGCTCACAAATTGATGCTTCCTCCCCTCCTTAATCTTCTGACTCAATCCCAGGAAAGCGGGCGAAAAAGGCTTAGAGCCTCCCAATTAAGCGCGGCGAGAGCGAGAGAAACGGGAACAGAAAATTCCGCCTTCATCTCAGCGGCCCTTCTGATGCAGCAGATTGTGAGTGAGCACCTCCTGGTTTGGATCGCCCACCTGTTTTTTTTAATGTTGTTATTATTATGAAACTTCCTCCTTTAATGCAGCGCCTGACGCACTGACCTCCATCCCCTGTCCTTTTGGGGGGGTGTGTTCACAGAGAGCTGGAGCGTCTCCTAATGACCGCGAGAGCAGCAGCGGCAGCAGCATTACCATCAGCGCTGTCACACTCCGCCTTCCCCCAGACCTCATCCTTTATTCATGAAACAGCAGGTGCTACAGTTTCACCTGCCAATCACCCACCGCCCGCCCCCCCGCCGCCGCCGCTGTCGTCCCTCTGAACTTGGGGACTCGGGAGCGCGGCGTGATGTTCTCGGGCTGCCCTCCCCCACCGCGCACACACACACACACAAACACACACACACACACACACACACACGCGCACACTTTGCACACACAGCACACTCGTTCACTCTCGCCCTGCGCTTCTGCTCAAATGCATCTTGACTCGAGTGATGTCATTTCACCTCCACGCATCACCAAGGCGATGAGGCAGTTTCTATGGCGATGTGACAGCGCCTTGACCTTGAGTGCGGACTCTTGCCTTCTGCATTCTCCCTCCTCTGCTCCGCGTATTCCTGGGTGCCATTCGTCCTAGAAGAGGGCGAAGCGTCAGGACACTCTCCTGTCAGTGTCTTGCTGTTCTAGGTGGAGTGGGTGTAGTCAGGTACTGGAGCGGCAATGCTGGTATAACAGTGCGTGGCAGTATGAGTCACTGTATTTCATTTTTTTTTTTTTTTTTTTTTTTTATAGGCTGTTCTGAGGTTTTATTAGCCCATTTTACAATATACAGCTACATTTACTTGCTGTTGAACTTTATACAGTCACAGCCATTGACATGTCGGTTTCAGATCATTTATTTAAAGAATTCATAGTTATTGGCTGCTCATGTATAACACCCACCTTCCTTCCTTTAATTAAGCTGTCAGCTTGAATTAATTTGAAAACTTAAATGTTTTTGTGTATTTTCCTCTAACTGTATGTATGACACCGGACAAGCTGTTCTTCCTTTTTTTCCCTTTCGGATCATTGACTCTGTTTCTAATTTTGAGCTTCTCGCTGGAAGAGTTATGGATTGAAATATGATGCACTTCCATAAAACTAAACAGTGCCAAAGTGAAATTGATTTATGTCTGCTCTTACTGTTTGAAGAAAAAAAACAGTGAAGAAATCTCCATACTGTATCAGTAATGCCTTTAGGAAGGATTTTCTGTACTCTCTTAGAGCCTCAGGTGTTAAGCATTATAGATGTACATTTTAATGACACAAGTGGGTTATGGTTACACACATTATTACAAAGCTTTCAGTTGGTTAGCTCTCTTATTGCATTTGTACAGAGCAGTAACGGCATAAAGGCATGTAATTGTTAGGTGTGATAGAATGTTGTGTAGCATGGGGGAATTCATATGGAACAACCAGGTAAGTACATGAAGGCACTTTATAAAGGGTAACATTGAAGTATGAATAGAAGCTGAACGGCTCAGTACCCATAGCTTTGCTGTCAGTTGACTTTAATAGCAGTGAAGACTCGCAGCATCTTGACAATAGCAAGCCGAATACAATAGCAGGTTTTTAGCTGTTGGGATTGAACAGCGCAATAGACTAAAATAACCTTGCATACAACAGTATTTCAACATACTGACTAATGTTTCCTCCAGTTCTGTGGCCAGTGTCTTAAGCAGCACTCTTTTTTGTCAGCAGTAGATTGAGGAATCTTGGAATAATGGATTGCACCTCTGATGTGTCCTGTTCACTGATTTGACAATGTAGTGAAATTTGATAACATCTGTTTGTGTTGGATGTCTCCCTCCACAGCCACAAGGCGAGTCTACCCCCTACCAAGTCTGATTCCACAGCGCCCCCTGTGGACAAATCTGGTGGAAATCCAGGTAAGAATGTAATTGCCACGTGAACAGTGTGCTCTATATCTGTTGGACCTATGGTGCAGAATCACCACATCAGTCACTGAATATTCAAAGATCAACTTAATTTAAGGTAGGTAAATGTCTCCTTTTCTCCTCCAGCCAAACCAGCCTCCAAAATGCCGGCCCCCACCATGGGCCCCACCTGTCGGCCCCCTTGGGTGACGGACCCCGGTTTCGCCGACCGCTACCGCCCGGACAAGACCAGCACGGTTCTGACCCAGCACAGCCAGCCGGCCCAGCCCACGCCCATGCAGAACCGCAGCTCCATCCTGCAGGCGGCCCAGCAGGGCCCCCCCGACAGTGGCAGGACCCCAGTTTGCGCCGCCTGCAGCAAGATCATCAGGTGGGAAACGGGCGCGTTTCGGTCCGATGGTTTGGTAGCTTGAGCCTAGGTTTCCCTGGCAATACTCTCCAGGTTAACAGATGGACTTTACCACATGTGTGAAGCACCACTTTAGTATCTGTTCAGTAGCCGTTAACCCTCAGGTAGTTCAGATTAAGATTTAGTAGTTAAGATTGGCTTATGTTACTTTGTGTGTGTGTGTGTGTGTGTGTGTGTGTGTGTGTGTGTGTGTGTGTGTGTGTGTGTGTGTGTGTGTGTGTTTGTTTGTTTGTTTGTTTCAGGGGTCGGTACCTTGTGGCACTGGGTCGTTCCTGGCACCCTGAGGAGTTCACTTGCTCCCAGTGTAAAGTCATTCTGGAAGTGGGCGGCTTCTTCGAGGAGAGGGGCTCCGTGTTCTGCACCAAGTGCTACGACAGCCGCTACGCCCCCAACTGTGCCAAGTGCAAGAGGAAGATCACTGGGGTGAGCACTGTCAAATGGGTTTGATCAGCAGCCCTGTGCCAAATGAATTTGTCTGCGACCAAAGTTGATGTGGTTAACACTCCATCAAGTTGAAACTGAATCCCATTCAGAAGCTTTAAACTCAATTCTTTGAAATCTGTTTAAAGAGAAATAACAGATGACATTATTACAGTACTGTCCATCCCTTATTCTTCTGAGATTTGCAGCTTGTAAGTGAAGTCATGTTGGCGGCACAGTCCCTTTCCTAATTGCTTCCATTTTTAAGTAGCTCATAAAGTACATCGTGTGTTGGACGTATAACATAATTGACTTGGCGCACATACTCTCATGCTGTGTGCTTCGCATAGATAATATTTTAAATTGTAAGCTGTTTACAAAGCTGCATATTTACTAAAGCAGTTTAGGTAAAGTTCCTTGCTGAAGGGCACATCAACAGTGCCTCACCTGGGAATCAAGCCCACAACCTAAGCAGCATAATAACACATGCAGTTACTGCTTTAGATACAGACAGAATGATGAGCCAGGATGGGCTGAACTGCATGTTCTTGTCACTAGGATGTTATTTTTGATGTTGCTATTTGTTGATGATGTCTTTACTGATCACAAGCCTATTTCCATGACTACCCTTTAACACTGCAGCACTGCATGTGCAGTGAATACAGGTTGTGACTTTTATTTGTCCTCTGTTTTACTGTCACTGTGTATTTCTTTACCTTACTGGGAATCCATGTGGAAAGTTCATGCTGAAAACACTGGGCAACATGTGACCCGCAGTCTTTGATTGTGTAATTCCCGCATAAAATTCTGACACGAGGAAAACACGTTTGTTCCATAGTGGCTTTTTAATCAGCTATAACCATTTGGTTGGTGTAAAGACAGCGCTCTCAAGTAATACTGACTGATACCGAAGGGAGGTGAGCAGGAAGATTCTGTGTGCGTGCATGTGTGCATGCATGCAGCGGGCCTCTCAGTGTCTGCCTGCCTATTTTGAGTGTGACTCCCTGTTCTCTGTGCTCTGCAGGAAATCATGCATGCTCTGAAGATGACCTACCACGTCCAGTGCTTCGTCTGCGCTGCCTGCAAGACGCCTATCAGGAATCAGGCCTTCTATATGGAGGAGGGCGAGCCCTACTGTGAGACAGGTGACGCCAATGAGCACCACACTCACTGTCACACTCTGGAGTCTAATATCTCATTAATGTACACTACTTTTCCTGTAAGGAAGAGTAATTGAAACACCAGATATTACTGGATTATTTTCTTAATTACCTATGATGGCCATGTTGTGCCATGCTGGCCATACAAACTCAATGGCCGTGTTGTACGTGTGAGAATGTATCTGAGGGTTATTTTTTTTGCCGTCCTACACCTCGGGGATGCATCGGCTCCTTCAGCGATAACTGGCAGAGATAAATAATGATTCTCTTTTGATGAAAATGCTGCAGCCTCAGCATCTTAACAGGCATTTTATTCTGGATCTGACTCTTAAATCACTCGCCCTAATTGCGCCCGCAAAAGCCTGTCACTTCCAAGTCCCAATATTGGAAAAACCCGAGCGGCGCATTTAATCTTCACTGTTTGTATTAGGAGCGATTTCTTTTAGTGTAGTGTCTGCCCCATCCATCTCGGCCCAAGTAAACGCTCATCCTTTTCGTTTTTATGATTAATCATTTTTCCCTTTTTAGGCCAAAACATCACATGACAGCCTTTCTCCTCCAGTCTAAAAGGAACTTATTCTCTCCCTCTCTGCAGACTATGAGAAGATGTTTGGTACTAAATGTCATGGCTGTGACTTCAAGATTGATGCAGGGGACCGCTTCCTTGAAGCGCTTGGCTACAGCTGGCATGACACTTGCTTCGTCTGCGCCGTAAGTCATTTTGATTCATTGCGCGCCTGTCACCCCATTCTGTGGCTGCCTCCTCCTGTATAAATGGTTAAAAATATTGCCTCTGACTTTTGCCCTTGGATGTGTATCTTCTCCAGGGGAGTGTATATAAAGACTAAATAAAGTGAAGCTCCTCAGGCCTGCAGAGTATAGCTGCAGGCTGCAGACAGGCCCTTTGCAAATAAGACCCTCACGTTTTCTGTGTTCTTTTTTTTTTTTTTTTTTGTGCTAATTCTACCTCCACAGATCTGCCAGATCAATTTGGAAGGGAAGACCTTTTACTCCAAGAAGGACAAACCCCTGTGTAAGGGCCATGCCTTCTCACCTGTGTGAAGAAAGGCAGAGGAGGGTGGCAAGTGTACCAAAGTAGACCCCCCGCCCCTTTCTGCCACTGATATTCTTGCAGAACCTATGCCCCATCAGAGTGGAGCCTCACGGAATGTTCCCTTGTGACCCCATTCAACCCACCTATCTGTGCTTCAGGAGAGGGGTGGGGGGAGGGACAGCTAACATTTCCTGCTAGCTGCAAGCCACCAGCATTCCTGAAAAACTCAGCGTGATCCAACAGACTGAAGCCGTGCCACATCACTGTTCCCGCAGTGTCTTTATGGGCCAAATGTGTTCTGTGTTTTCTGCACAACCCGTGTTTTACTCAACTACAGCTGCTCTTGTTTTCTGTGTTACCTCAGGAGCATCTGAGGACTGATTTGCAGTCAACAGCTTTTTAAGCACCCAAATTTTGCCATTTACAATGTTCTTGCACATCAGTGTTGCGTTTATGGAAATAACACTCGTAAATGTAAAAATTGTGTGCCAGCCCTCATAGTCAGATTTAATCCAGGTGCTTCATGGAATTTTATGAATGAATTTGATCTAGACAGCCATTCTTGAGGTCAGTCTAGGCTGGGTATTTTTTGTGTTTGGTTTGTTGCCCTGTGAATTGGAGTGAGTATTGCCCGGTCTACTATTGATAGATTTTCACTAGGGATTGAGATGTTCATGATTTACAGTGACATTTTCTTTAAGGAAAATCCTCCATGATAACCTTCCTCACTGTATGGTGTGGGCACAGAAAAATACCATTTCTAGGCAACCACCGTGGGGCTCCCTGCCATTCAAACATAAATACATTTTTAAATTATTAATTTGTATTTTGGAAGCGCAAAGTTATTTACTGTCAATGTCTTTTAAAGCACAATTTATCCAAGTGCCAGTTGCCATGTTAAAACATCAGCTCAGTTTTCTGCAGTATGGCACAGATTTTGTACTACTGTGCATATAATAATGGAATCCTTCAGGAAAGGTACTGCAGCAAAGTGGAGGAGGACTGTGAGCTCAAAACTAGGGAGGCTAAAAACATATTTTTCTACTGTTAACGAGTTAGATTTTTATGGATGTTCTGCATGATTAACAAGTGTGTCAATTTAAATAAGAATCACCCATCAGCACCTAATCTCCCTTTTTACTTAATTGTGCCCAATGTGGTGGCATTACCTTTGTAACCATTGAGCACTTCACGTGAACACTTGAATTAAAACAAAAAATGGCTGGCATACAGTTAGGACCTATTTCAATCTGTCACTCATAATCAAATGATTTAATATGATCCTGTCTTTTTTGTTTTAATTAAAATGACTTGATGTCAAGTGTGCAAAAGTAAAGCCCACACAATAGATGCAATCAAGTAAAAAGGAAATAGCTGCAGATGGGTGATCCTTATTCAAATCCACACACTTGTTAATCACGCCAAAACAAGCAAAAAGCAGGTTGAGCACAATTAGCATTTTAAAGCTACGTTTTTAGCCACCTCCGTTTTATAAGCCCCCCTTGCTTGTGAAGTAAATGCATAAGCACTTGATGACACATGCATATACTGACCCAGGCAATGATGTGTGCAAGCTTCAAATGCGATTTTTTTTTCCAATTAATTCTTGTTCATCAGAAAAAAAAACAAACAAAAAATCTAGAAAAAGCAGAGCAGGGCTGTTGGGAGTTTGTGAGAAAGGGTCACTGAGCTTCCAAGGTGAACTCTTTCAGATGTAAACAAAGTACTATGCAAGAGTAGAAATTGGGTATTTGATGCATCAGTGTTCCATTAATGCAGACTACAGCGATGTTGTGCTTACCCAAAGGTCTCTAATTGCAGCAAATCAGTTATGCTTCATGATCTCCAACTCATTTGTGTTTTCAGACTTTTGAGGTTTTATTTCTGGTCCCAATTCTCAGGTGTATTAGGCTGAACTCTACTGAAACCTGTGCGGGTATTAGGTATATGATTGATCCATAACAGCCTCAACAGGTTTGTCTTGAATTCGACCTACCTTTTGAGGTGTTTGCAACAGGTGCAAGTCAATAAACCTGCTCACCGCTGTTCCATCTTTTCTGAGGGCACTGGTTGGTTATGCACTGGAGAGAGAGAGATCATCTCAGGGGCTGAAATGCTCTGAAGTCAGCAGCTAAAACTGAAGATGGCTTGCGGTGCCATTGGGTGACAGAGATCTCAGGCCTCTGTCACTGTATAGCCCAGTGGAACTGGAATCCCTGGATGTATGCCCTCCATCTTGTGTTGATTCTGGAGCCTCAGAAGTTGTGAATCAGTCTCCTCTGCACCAGCCTCTCACAACCAGTTCTTGTACTTTTTACTCTCCATGCCAGATCCAGATTCAGCTCACCTAACCATAATCCAAACTCCATCCATGTAGTGTATGAAGGATACACTACTGTGGATGCTGACCCAGGATCAGTGCTTGTCAAGTAGAATTCATCTACAGAGTCTTGGACAGCCACCATTCGGACAGACCCAATGAGAAAATTTTCATCATTTCCACAAACACATGGAGTAGAGGTCAATCATTTTGTCTCTAAATGCACTTGCAAGTAATCTTATCGAGTCGACCGGGATGGTGAAAAGCCTCACTGCGTTAATATGTATCCCTGTCCTTGAAACACTTGCCAGGGAAAGAGCTGAATAAGTTGAAACCAAATGTATTTATTTCCATCTCTTGCTTGCATGTTAATTTATTTGTGAAGCCAACTTTGAGAACAAACACAAGACTGATCTCAAGTATGTTTACAGAGGGGCTTTTTGAAGATTGCTAGAGCAAAGCCCTTGGCAGACGTATTCATGGCCAGCAAAGGTCAGTCTGTGTTTGTGTTTGTGTGCTCTCCAAAGCCTCTGAGATGGACATGTGTAGCATGTATAATCACTTTGTTGGCCAAGATATCTGTACTGACTTCTTGGTAGGGTAATCCCCCTGTGGAAATGTATACATCTATGTATCACATGGCCTTACATGCTTTTTGTCATCCGAGTCATTTGATGTGTACTGGTCCCCATTCTGTGTGCCTGTGTATTTAACAACAGTATTCCGGTGTAGAAAACGGACCCAAATCTCCCCCTCTGGACACTGGGTGACTCCCAACAGGATGAACACCACAAGTATGATATAGTCCCATTTCCCCTTCACCTTGTATGCCCAGAATAACACATTTTTTTCTCTCTTATATTATGTTTACTCTGCTACGTATGAAACTGTCTTTAAGTATCAAGTGCCTTTTTAAGCTTTCCATTATACAGCTTGGTACAAAAAAACTACTGTATTTATATGTACATGCCCAAAAATGACTTTAGTGAAAATATCAAAAGCCTTTGTGATAGAAGAAGGCATGTTGCTAGTATCCTTTGGTCAATAAAATCTGGTATTAACGCTGTTGATCTCCTGTGTCCTGGCTTTCTTTATGCGACTCACGGTTCACTCATTTAAACTTTCCTAACGGAAACGCATGTGTGTAGCCGAATGCAAAGCCAATCTAAAAAAGTAACTTTCCTGCAGTCCTTTTTACATTAATGATATTATAGCACTGCTATGAACACTGAGAATATCGTCATGACCAGACAGGTTTTAAATGGCTGTTGGGATTCATGTGAAATATTGTTTCAAAATGTAAAGATGTAAACAAACGTGTTAATTTTTATCAAGCCAGCCCATTATCCTGCTGTATAATTAAATCATGTAGAACTGGTAAGCAGAGTTACAAACAGGGAGCAGTGGGCTCATTTGAACAAATATAATAACCTCTCACCGGGCGAAGTGTTTCACCGGTGTAAGCAGGCGTGGTATGTCTGTATGATAAACGTAGACAACGCACAGCTGAGATGTGTGTGTAGAACTGCTTCTGTCAGACCGTAGCTCGAGTTCATTCATAATTCGCTATTCAAGTCGTGTCTACCATAAATGCATTTCTTATACGTGGATAATACTTAAGCTGGACACAATTGTCTTCAACTAGACAACTGGAACAGGACATTTGGTTTTGGTTCCAATACGCTTCCCACATTTTCGTCACATAGACTTGAGTCGAGCTTATTGCCGACTCAAGTCTGAGACGTAGCCCCGTGATTGGTAGGCACTTCCATCAAATATTTACAAAAGTCTTCTTTTAGTGTTCAGATGTAGGCAAACCACCTTTGAGAAATTATGTTTAATGTGTTAGCCTATTAGAAAAGTAAAACATTCAGGCCATGTTTTAACAATATATAATTTATTTACATCCATTTCAGGTTGAATTACTATACATACCTTTCTGAAATTCTCATATATATGTACATAAGGCCAAGTAAATACTTGAATGCACTTAGAAACGAATTTTCAAAATTCTACCCACAAATTCATATTGTCCAAAAAAGTACAGAAAACCTCCCTTGACGGTTTTCCACTTGCACGAAACTTTTGACGACATGTAATTTACACTGACAGAAGAAAGTAAAAATAAAATAATACAATTGCATAAGCGCTGTGGCAGGTAATAAATACAGCATTTTTGACTTACAGAAAGGCAAGGAAAATTCTGAATTGAGAGAACATTCACAAATACAAAGTTCAGTATTCTTAGTTCGATAAAGAAAATCGATCAAAAAAAGAAAAGGAAAGGATAGGACACGCTACACAGAACGCCTATGTATGAAGCTGAGGATCTACTGGCTTCTCAGTTCAAATGGGTGACGTGTATTCGTGGAAATACATGGGAAGGCTATGCGTCCACGCCTTCAGTATGCAGTGTTTTCATAACTGGTCTTCGTGACGTGAAGTGAACGTGAAAAAGCGTCATCCGGCAGTTTAATGACAGGTAATGACAAAAGATTGTGCCGTGAAAGAATTTACCGTGTGAGTGTAGAGAGCTTTGATGCAATGATTTTGAAATGCACAAAACAAAATGTCTTCTGAATGAGCGTTTGATGGAAAACCGAATGGAGAGTGACTGACAAGTATGAGAACGGTGCTCGGGAACAGCACTGGAGCAGTTCGCTTTATAGGTGTGCCGTGCATGTATGCGTGTGCACGCACGCGTGTTTCTACTTGACGGTGATAAAAAAAAAAAAAAAAATTATTTGAAACACCTTCGTTGATCTATTATGGCTCAAGCAGTTCCCCGGTAGGTGGGTGTGAAATCTGTGATATACATTTCTCCATTTCCCATTTACGCGTGTGGTATCATTTGATGCTGAAATCTTCAAAATGCCAGGCAACCTTTATGCATATGTTTGTATAGCTTAAAAAGAGTACAAGCGTCCAACAGAACAGTCTAAACCCTTAACACAGCAGAAATAATTCATAAAACGGTATATCTCCAGTGAACAGTAGGCAAATACTTCACGTTATGCTTTGACAAACACTGCGCCAGATATATATTTTTGGTTACAACTTTCCATAGTAAAATATCATTTACATTTCTTTACAAAGTTTGACTTATTAAACTTGTTTAAGGTGTATTACTGGTTGAATGCTGGGTAGGGTAGTGTACTCATGATACTTTGAGGTTTGACAAAAGTGGTGAGAGGGGGCAAAACAAATTGAGTCATTTGATTGACATGATCGTGACAGTGACGTTTTGGTGTTCAGATGAAGTTAGCTGGTAGGTGTGTAATAAAGGTACAAGTCAGTATTTTTCCAACATGTTTTTTGAAATGCTGAGAATGATGCCGCGATACCACATCATCTAAGAAAATCCCAGAACAATGGGCTAAAATATAGTTTCACAAAACTTTGGTTACCAATTTGCTCATAAATGTACTGTTAGCGTCCTGCCTATTTTAGAAAAAGGTATTTTATTTACACAGCTTCTTAGAAGAAATGCTTGCATTTCGGCATGGCAAATTAATTACCAAGAGGGTGTTAAAAACCTGCATGAAGTGAAGGCTACGTGATTCCTGCTGTTTCCGCTGGCTATCTATTCCCATGCAGACTGAGAGACTTGCAGAGCTTTAAACATCTCTCAACACACTGGGGAAAATAATTTTAAAAATGACTTAAAAACAACAACAATAAAAAACTCATAAAAACTCATAGAAACCCATATTGTTTCAAGATAACTGCAGCCTAGTCGTGAGCATATGTGTCCATGGAAATTACACCATTGCTTCATACCAGCAAGAATTCAATTTTATGACCTTTGAAATAAGGTGTCTCTCCAAAGACCATTAGTCTTATGTCGCAACAAGAACACAATAAAGCAAACTCTTCCAACTGACGATTACAATAAGTATAACAAAATAACAAAACAAAACAAGTGCCTAGTCTTGAAAATGTCCTGTTTACACTGTTGTCCTGAACTCCCTTCCTATCTCACATTCAAGAAACCGGACAATCATTTAACACTGACGTTCCTCTTAAAGACACGAGCACTGCCACTGAGCCAAAGACAAGCAGAATCAAATTTCTAAAGCAAACAACGTCAACCAATAAAACTAGGTGCGCTTGTTCAAAATGTTATGACAATTTAAAGCCAACATCCACTTTATATTCATTTGCTTTCTCCATTTTCCTCCAGTAACGGTCAATACGGAAAGGTACATCTATGTATGTACGTGTATGCACACAGATAAAGAATTACTTCTGTATACCATTTTTCACTACATCAATACAGTCTACGCAGTCAAAATTCATTACAGCCAATTGACCTGAAGCAAAGAGACAGAGAGCCCAGGGTACAGGCATTTTAAAATGTTCAGCTCCCTCTGAAAGTTGTTTCCAGAGTTAAGTGGAGAGCGGTGCTGTCTCTGATTGGCCAGCTGACCAGTCAGTGAATAGGTGCCCTCTCTCTGACTGACCATTTGGAAAGGCAAGTGAATTGTGGCGCACCAAATAGTGTCAACCAATTATACCATTATAAATTGTGAAAGAAGTTGCTCAGAATTGGCATTGCCATTATCCAGGTCCCTGCCCATCAATCACCGGGTTGATCTGTAGTCCCTTGTCATAGGGAGAGGTGCCTCTTTCATCTATAACTCCAGTTTACAGCAATGCTGGCCTTCCGATGTCTGCCCTCACCCCCTGATAAGCATGAACATACGTGTACACACACACACACACACACACACACACACACACACACACGAAACTGAGGCATGTAACAGATATGATGGCTTTTACCAGAGCTACCAGTCGGGGTGAAAAAGGACCTGGCAGACAGCAGCTGATTGCCCATTCGTTTGCTTGCATTTTCCACATATATTGGGAGCATTAATCAATGCAGAACTAAAAACCAGTCCTGGCCTGCTATAAGGACACAGCAGTAATGCCTTCTGTTCTGATGAATGTTTGCTCCTACAAAGGTGGAAACAAAGAAACATAACATTGCCCCAATTATTCTATAGAAAGATGAACACTCATAATCTGTTGTTTTTGTCAGCTCTGTTTCACTCTATGAATTATTAATGATGAAGGGTAAGTCCAGAATCTCAAATCCTTCTTTCCTTTTGGCTGTGCCTCTTCTATAACATACTGTGTCCCCACAGAAATAATGCAATCAAAAGGAAATCCATATTCAGAGATGCATTCTGTATAATATTTGCATTTGAATATGTGTGGTGGACGCCCTTAAGCAAAACTGCTACATTAGAAACCGAGGAAAATTTAATATCGGAAAGCAAGCAATGATACATTTGGTAGCATTGCATTCAAAATTAAAAATGGCTTGATATTGTAGGTTCAAAATAACAATATTACACTTCAGAAGTAATTTCTGATGTTTTCCTTGTACAAAACACTTTAAGAAAACAAAAAAGGGAGACAATATTACATATTGTGTTATTAAAAATTTGCAAGATATGAAACATTAAATAAGAAATAAACCATTAAAACTATGTATTCATTTATGTAGAAATTATCTTATGCCAGCACTGAAAACCTGACTCGCTTTCATAAGCTCCATTATTGTGTGTGGACAGAAGAATCTTAAAAACCAAAAGCTACTATCCATTATTGGGCTAGAAAAGTTCAGTGAGTGTCTTGACCGACCCCTCCTGCCCCCTCCCCCCCCCACCCTTACCCCACCCTACCCTACCCTCACCCTGTACAATACAACACTGCCTTCACTTTCATGTGGTTCTCAAACTGAAAGACACGCAGGCGGTAGCAACGAGAGCGATACCTATATGCCACTGGGTAATGCTTTTGAGATATTTGGGGCATTTCACAGATCCTGCTGATCATGTCCGTGATCCGGTTCAAGGCTAATCTGGGCTCCGATCTGGGGCTGGTTGCATAAGTCTAACAATGATCCAGATTGAGACTGATCACACAACGGAGCAGACTATCAGCCTTGTAAATCTGACTTACAAAGTCGCATCTGCCTCACTCTGCGCAGGGAGAAGCAGACATCTGCGAAAAATAAACAGACCTAACGGATGATGTCCTGCTAATAAGCCAGCTGACATTATGTGGGCTCGAAACTTTATAAAGCACGCTTTGTCATGAATTAAGATCTCTGTTTGGACAAGTGAAGAAACGTATTCATCCTTGTAAAAGGTGAACATTATTTGGGGTGGGGGTGGGGGTCACTGTCTGAATCATTATCCTATTAAAGACACCTTGGACTGAGATCCATCACTACACTGTAAAAATAAGTGAAAGGATTACCCAGTCTCACCTGCGGACATACTCTTCTCACTGCTTATACCAGTTCTGTTTCGTTTCAATGCAGCTGAGCGTGGGGATATATGAATGCTAATGAGTGATAATGCACTTTTTAGTAAAAACATACATTAAACCATCCAGTGACAGTTACTGCCACAAAAAACTCACTCTACCCAGGGATTTTTTTTTTTAATTTTGTGATATTTTTATAAAAATTGTTATATGTTGTAGAAGTCTACATTTACAAGAAACATACCTTTAGCTGAACTGAGGTTTATTTCAAACTTGTTTTTTTAATAGAATTACACTTTAATGTATAAAGTGTCTTCATTTCTTATGTTATCATAATAACTGTTCATTTAGTAATTTATTTTCATTACTTTTAGTGCAATAAAAAAGGTTAATAATAGAAACTATTTCTTAATATGACTTTGCCTGAGGTCCACACGTAGCCTGGGCTTATGCAGTTACCTGTGCCATGGTCAGGCATAGCTAGTTTTAAAAGCAAAATAAATCCACCATCTACCATGGCTATTTAGACCAGCACAAAAAATGATAACCACTGTTAATGCTTAGCATAAATCCTTTTCCAAGCTGACTTTCATAGCTTTCATTTTTACACATTATAAATTTATACACATGAATATTAGCTACAGCAATTCAAGTTCAGTAATGTGCCTTGCTCAAGGTTACAACAGCAGTGTCCCTGCTGGGATTTCGAAACTGAAAGCTTTTGGTAAGAAGTCAAGCTGCCTAACTACTACGCCACACTGTCTCATTGTATGAAAATGATCACAGAGCCCCATCAGCATCAGTGAAATGCCCCCTGGTGTTGTTAGTCATGTCCTGCTTCTTTTGAGAACAGTATGATGGGGGAACAGATGAGTTGTCTCTTTTTTTTTGGGGGGTGAGAGTTGAAAAGGGCTTCTGAAATTTAACCTCAGACATTATGACTCCTCCCCATGTTACCACAAGGGAACCACTAAGAACACCACGCTGAAAGCATTACCCTTGGCGACCAATCCAGGACCCCGGTAGGTTTAAGTTGAGTTTTCTTCAGGTGAGGGGTGGGGGGGGGTGGTGGGGAGTGGGTAGTTGAACCCTGTATTCCACCCCCCATACCTCCATTGGTGTGTATGCTGTCCAGGCTCCTCCTCCTCCTCCTCCTCCTGTTCAGGGGGTTAGCACTCCCCGTCTGTCACCAGGAAGATCATGGCTTCCTGTTTCCCGATCTCGGCCATCACGGCTGCCAGCTGGTTGAGGTTACCGCTGTGGAAGTGCTGCGCCTCCCACAAGTCCAGGATCACTGAGGTTGGGCTGGCTTTGGATGCAAAGAAACTGAGGTGTCTAGGGAATGCAGAAAGATAAAAAACAAAGTCACCGTCTGTGTCCCCAGTGTCTCTCCATTTGGGAATGTTAGTCTTAAATGTATTAGTTTTGACAAGTATTAGAACGGTGCTATACTTAAAATGCATGTACATTACCAGTCAAATGTTTGGACACACCCAATTAAGATAACAGAAAACATGCATTCAAAGACATTTGATCTAAAGACTTATGCTTAAATGCTTAAAATTTGTTTCTTAGACAAATATAAATTGTGAAGTTAAGGCTTTTCTTGGCTATTTTGAAGAATCTAAAATATAAGACAGTTTTGATTTGTTTATTTTGGTCACTGCATAATTCCATTTGTGTTATTTAACAGTTTTGATGTCTTTACTATTATTCTAAAATGTGGAATAAAGCAAAAATAAAGAAAGAAAAGCGTGGTCAAACTTTGGACTGGTACTGTGTGTGTTATATAGAAAGAAACAAATAATCACAGTCCTTTAGGAACATGTACACAGATAAACTGCGTAAAACAATAAGATTAATGCTTCATTTTCATGCACTCATTTTCAGATAAACTTCGCCACACTAACAAGGCTATTCCCACCCATGGCCAGCTGCAGGTGAGCTGAGGCAGAAAGCAGGTGGCTACAGGCACAGTGCTTAAAATAACCAGAATATGGGTACACTACACATTTGGCAGAGGTGGGCATGTTTGTACACCTCTGCCAAACTCACCGATTATGAAAGCACTACGCTGTACAAGTCTTACATTGTTTATCCACAAGAAAATGAAGAAACCAAAAGTGATTTTGCTAACAGCGTATCTCTTTAGTAGTCACGCTCAGTTCGGGTGTGATGCTCGAGATGTGATGTGCAGATTGAATGTGATGCTCAGACTGGATGTTGTCTTTTCCCTCTGCCGGCACCAACCTTTCGGGTCAAGCCTGATCAATACCGCTGAAGCACGAGGTCCTGCTGAGAGACCGTTTGATGTTATAGGGGAAAGGAGCTCTCTTGGTACCTGAAGAGGCTTCCTGCCTCCATTCAAAAAGGGCTTGTTCGATCTAATGGCTTTTCTCTGTTTTTCAAATGTCTGAGGCTTTTAGCGCTATTACATATACCCTCTCTTACCTTGAAGAAAAAAAAAAAAGGATGAGGGATGGGAATGGGGGAGGGGAAGATCAAAAAGATAAAGGAGCAGTGGATGTATATATATTTTTTTGCTTTTCATATGTATTGGGGGGATGAAAACAGTGCATGGAAATTACTTTTTTTGCACGGCACTGTTTGTGCAACCCAAAGATCCTAAAGCAGCCATTCCCACAGGGAGCCGTACGGAGCGCCCTCTGGGGGCCAGCTTTAACCCCAGGTGCATCTGAGGATCTCATCTTGCGAAGGCTGGCAGGGGGAGAGTTATGACACAATATCTCATCTAAGGGGGATTTCATCTTGATCTGGCGTATGACCTCATTCATATCCATCTCCCTCCTGCATAGAGGACAAAGCAAAGGCGCTCGGATCTGCGAGAGGGTAGCGGTAGAAAACGTTCTGCTCCTTGGCCGTGATAAAAAAAAGAGAGGATTGTATTAAGGTCATGTCAGTTCACATTTTTCATATTATTTGGTGAGGCATGATTTAATTTATGTGGTGTAGCCGGGGCAGTTGCAGCCTGGATGCAAACTGTCAGGGACTCTACTGATAAAGACGAGCCTCTCGACATGTTGAGGCCGCTCCATCTGCTACTCAGCTGAACTTGACACATATCACCTCCTCGGCCTGAGTCAGTGTGCTTTTGGGTTCCTTAATCCCATTTAGACAGGGGAAATACAGCAAACTCTGACGGAATTAAACACAAGTCTAGTTTAAACACTTCAAAATAACCAGAAACCATTTGAGAAAATGGTGAACGGCCGTGCAAAAAAACAAAAATCGGTGTTGATTATTTGTTACTGCAAATGTGCACATAGGTGACTTATGACTGGCGGAAAGGCAAACCAGCCATTAACTTGAAGCCATGAAGCCTGGATTGTCCTAAGAAGTTTTCTCTCTAGTTGAAGCACCAGGCATGTTGAAGATAGCACTCCCACAGGATAACACTTAAATCCTTAACCAGCTTAATTATTCAAACCCTGTACTCGAGCAGATATGTCCTTGAGGCCAGGGGCTTAGTATCACACACCGTGTCTCTCTGTGCAGGCTCGGATAGGATTTAAGCATAACTTAAAGAGCACCCTACGGTTACCTGTTGGCATATTGGCTTCTTACACAATGTCACAGTTCAATTGCATTTATAAAATTTGAAAGTTTAATCACTTGTGTTTTTAACTTGAAAAAATGAGTTTCTCTCTAGGAATGGAAATTGATAAGACACTGGCATACAGAGGTAATTGTGCAGTTCCGTGACAAATTATATGTAATAGGACTAAGTAAACATGATTGGAGGAACTGAATCTTAGCCTTTGATGTCACAGTATAACTGGACTGCTATAATTTAACCTTATTCTAGACATTTTTGTTAAATGCAACAAATCCACCAAATCTATTGTCACTGGTGAGTTCGATCGATCGATTCACTGAGGAACTCGTAAGTGAAGCTGCAGGGGCCTGTTTTCTGTAGGGAGCCCCTGATTCATGGAGAGGCGGGGCTGAGAAGGAGAAGGGTGGAGTCAGGAGGGGATGGGTGTGGGCAGAGTTGAGGCGGGGACCACCTGTCCAGCTGGAGTCTCTGAGCCAGCAGCCTCCAGTCAGCTCCGTGGGGGCAGGGCGCGTCCAGGCTGCTACAGATCTTCTGCCGGATCAGGTACGGGATCTGAAATGCGCTGGGGCCGGCCAGGGCAGGTGCACTGTTGTCCAGGACCAGGAAATCAGCATCCAGGGGCCTGTTGTCCTGCAGAGGCCAAAGAGCCAAGGGCAGGTTGAGGGAAAGTGGCCGAACTGTGCCCTCTCACTTCCATGGACACATCCATAGACTGGTTGGACATACCTGCTGCTTTTTGATAGAGCCTCACATATGATAAATGTTCAAAATAAGCTGAAGCGAAAGCAAGCAAAATACCTTCAACTGACAAAGTTAATCTCTGGAAACCAGATCATTAACTGGATGATCTGGTTACCCTGAGTACACCACACCATAACACCACAGACTGTAAAGAGCTATCCTTTACCTCTAGACACACCAGAGTTTTTTTTTTTCATCTCACACACCTCTCATTTAATTGCTCCACCTCAGTCACCATGTCAAATGTTAAAAGTAGCGCTGATTGGTTAGATGTGTCTTATCATTAGAACACAGTATTTAAAAAGAAAAAAGTTCAGAGATTTTAGCGACAGCTATCATTTGAGGCTATTTTATAGTTACTGTTGTGGCATGACTAGCTGAAATAATTCGAGCTTGAGCGATTTGCCGATTTCT
This sequence comes from Megalops atlanticus, assembly GCA_019176425.1. Taxonomy (NCBI): domain Eukaryota; kingdom Metazoa; phylum Chordata; class Actinopteri; order Elopiformes; family Megalopidae; genus Megalops; species Megalops atlanticus. The sequence goes on from CM032888.1 coordinate 13,433,570, forward strand.
ATCTTAATTGTTATTGTTATCGTAATCGCACTCGGTGTGGCCCAGGGCTTTGATAATGTCCACACTAAAGTGTTCTAATTACGCTCTTAAGAGCGCCCGTCAGCCACTGACTCAGGGGGCCAGGGATCAAATATTAACCATGAAAAGGAGCGGAGCACACCTTATCAAATCCGAGAGTGGCTTCAAACAGCTTAAGTCCTACTTCCCTCCCACGCCATTTGGTAAGGGCACTTCAGCTCCGGCTGAATTTGCCTTCATTGAGGTGACTTTTGCGCTCTGAAAAAAACCCTCTAGGGGTAGGCAGGGAACAAAAATGCCAAGAATAATGCTATTTCCATCCTCTGTGCTGGTGATGATTTATCAAAATACCAAATGCATTGTGTTCTTGCAGCACGGCAAAGCGAGTCCCACATCTCTGCTTTAATTAAAATACCGCCAGAGCATCCAGGAGGAATAACCATGAGCTGTCAGTGCGAGGGAAAGACAAAGCCTTAAGTGAGAGATCGTTATCTGGCCTAAACTTATTAAACTGTGAATCAAATCTTTTTTTTTGTTGTTTTTGCGTTTGCTCCACTCCCTTTCGAATAAAGCAAGCATCGGGAGATCCTTATTACTACCTCATGTTTTCAAGGCAAAACAATTGTATTATGCTGGCTCCTTACTTTTTATCACATTTTGTGCAAAATTGCTACACTCTTCGATTCAGTCCTGTATAATTTCAACAGCGTTTGTACAGTTAAGTTGATAAAAAATTAAAAAAAATAAAAACCTTGCTAAAATAAGACAATTTTTCCACCGCACGACTTCCCAGATTAAATCAACCGAACCGTGTGGGAACTGACGCACGGGTGACAGCGCGGGTCAGCCTGCTGGGCGCCGTTGCCGTGGAGAGCCCCGCGTTACCTTGGCGATGTTGAAGTCGATGTTGAAGCTCTGGCCCTCCCCCTCCACCTGCCACACGCAGAGCTGACAGGTGAGCTCGCACGTGCTCAGACTGAGGCGCTCCAGGGTGAAGGTGCAGTGCAGGCTGCGCTGAGATCCGCTCCAGATGTGGTAGAAGGGGATCTCCTAGGAGACGAGACGACAGAGATGTGCATCCATGCATACGTGCATATATACGTTTTAGCTACATCCTCTTTGTCAATGCCTAAACCAAGGCAGATCTGTTCGATCATTATCAATACCTTCAGCAGTGAGTAAGCTAAACCAAGCAGACCTTTACCTTCATTATTAAGTCCTTGTGTAGACGATTACTGTCGACAAAATGGCGAAGGGAAAAGCTTCCTTATCTTAGGAACTGTGTTTATGACCACAGCCAGATGTCCACGTGCCTGAAATGAATTACTGCTAACTACCACTCTAAAACTACTACTACTGTTAACTACCACTGTGTAACTATCATTTCAACATACATTTTTTTTTCCCAGAAAATAGGCTGGCTCATAATACCAGCTCCTGGCTATTGAGCTAGAACCATGCTGGTTTACTTAGTCCAGGTTCTTGGTGGTTTTCCATCGTTTTTGAAGTAATGCTCAGCCCACTAATGTTACTGGTGCTGGCCTAGATAATCAACAAGTTTCAGCTTTACATTGGAAAAGAGTTATCAATGTCATATAGCTTAAAGGTGAAACAAGCCTAATTCAAACAGGACTGACTTGCTGACACAGACGAAGGCTTGCTGACACAGATGAATGTTGTGTAAAGGACAATGCTGATTCTGTCTCCATTTATAGCAAAATCTTAACCCATGCACATGCAACCCATGTCCAACATCAACAGCATGTAGGTTATGACCTGTATTTTTAAAATATACTTTACCAATAAATATGCAGATCCAAATATGAAATATATTTAGATGATGCTCTTTTACTCTCACTCAACTAATTTAGTGGCTGGCCAATAAAAATGACAATGCCAAAGACACACTCATTTGCTTGTTTGTGTTAAAATTCTGAGGACAGAGCTGTTCGATGTTCACACAACATGCCCTCTTAAGGGCAAAAACATGGAATTTGGTTCTCCTTTTATGAAGTCTATTGTACATAATCTGAAAGCATAAAAGTGAAGTATAAAAAATGCAGAGAAACGATCTCTGTGACTAAAGGAAAACACTGATGATAAAGGTGGGTTAAGGTACAGTATAATAAACTCCAACAGGGGGAGCTGTCACACAGGCCAGCAGACAGAGGTGCATGAGTGTGTGCGTGCGTGTGTGTGTGTGTGTGTGTGTGTGTGTGTGTGTTTCGGGGGTACAGTCTCCCAGCTGCAGGAGGAGGAGGGTAGGAGGGCCCTTGTTTGTTCGCAGAGCTGGGAGGTGAATAACACTTCCAGAGGGACGCCAGACACGTCCCGGAAAATGCACGGATGCTCCGTGAGGCGGCTGGCGTCTCGCCGCTCTTGTTCCTGAATTTCCGCCAGAGATGGGGCGGCGGAGTTCGCCGCGGAGGGGCCCCGGAGGGGCCGGGGGCCGCGTCCGTGCGCTCTCTCCGGCTGACTCTGTATTTGCATTTGTTTAAGAGTGAGTTCATGCACCCGGGTGCCGGGGCTCCAGGCCTCCCTTTTTCCTCTTTGGCACATTTCTACTGGTCTGCACGGCTGCAATAATCAGTCAGGTGGGAATTGAGATCGCGCTTAAAGGGCCTGAAAGCTGCAACCAAGGCCACGGTGTTTATTACACACAGAAAAACGTCCATGGACTGTCTGGACATACCTACAGCAGTCTTTATATTCTACGCTTATGATAAATGTTCAGAATGAATGGAAGCAAAAACAAGCAAAATACCTTAGGTTAATCACTTGATTGAAAGGAGTCCTTTTCACAGTGATCATGCAAAAATGTAGCATAGAGGAGCAAGCATATAATATTACATAGTAGTGAAAATGCAAGACACTTGGCTGAACAAAATGGCTTCAGAACAGGAGTAAGAGCAACCTCACAGCACAATGCTGCCTGAGGATCACCACACTGCACAGATTCGTCCACTGAAAGCGGTTTACCTTATTTAGTTTCTCAGCCTATTCCCCGCAGTGATGTCTACTCAATTATTTCCTATTTGAAATCTAAGGCTGTTTCTGCTTTTTTTATTTATCGCTTGTTCTGAGCAACCTGTGCCCTCTGTTATCTGGGTTAATAATCATTCACATTTCAGTTTTGGTGATTATGATTACTGAATACTCATAAAGCAACACAACACAAAACACTTTTAGACAGCAGCGCCTGCGGTTCTTGTAGCACTTCAAGGCTCTTTAGAAGCAAGAGTCAAAAGCCAAATTGGGTCTTATGCCAGGATTAAAAAAATATCTTCAGTGTGAGTCTCTGACTAACCTTGGCAGAGCTCCATGCGTGTGGAATTGTACAGGACCTGAATAGAATTTCACCAACCCTTTACACAGACCATAGAAATGTGAAGAACTTGCATGGAATTTCACCAGCCCTTTCAAAAGGGATCCTGGGCCTTCCATTATTCAGTCAGTACCCATTATCCTCCCTGTTGTAAATCCAGCGAGCTTACCCTCTCCAGCATCCAATAATAAAGCCAAATCATACAGTAAAACAGTCCAGTGAATCAATAACAGACATAAGCAAGAGGGCCTTAGAGCTAGTGATGGGAAAGTGAGGCTTCTTGAACCTGCCACTGAGTACAGTGAGCATATTCTGTCAATCACAGTGGCTAGTATGAACCAAAATCAGAAGCTTTTAGCGTCAATAACTAAATGCTATGAGTGGTTCAGATCCGTGAGTCATCTGTGATAACACATGGTAGCTCCACCCAGGGCTGTGTACAGACTTTCTGGAGGGCAAGGCCTCAAATTTGAAAATTTTAAAATGGGCAAAGCCTCAAGCCCCCCTTGCCCTTTGCATGTGGTCCACACATTTTGGGGTCCCTGATGCCTCTCTCATCACTAAACAGTGAGTAACGACGGCCCCACCCACCTGGTATCCCGCCAGCAGCTTGCTCCTCCAGTGGGCGCGAGGCATGTCGTGGATGGACAGGCGCAGGTTGTGGTAGCTGTCTTTGAAGAGGAGGACCTGGGGCTCCTCGATCAGGCGTCCCCCCAGCTGCTTCTCCATCTGCATCACCTCCTGCCAGAGAGCAGAGAAACGGGGCCTTCAGTGCCATGGTGTAGCAGGAAGCATGCGACGGCCAGTCAGAGCAGCCACATGGGAGACGACAAAGGCTGTGAGAGTGTCACTTGCGTCTGAGTCCCACAAAACTCCAGGAATAGCCTTTCTGCGTGAATCCGAAAGCTACCACCTGGGAGGAAACCGAAGCGATCTGAGTAATTCATGGCTCAAAGGCTTTCCTCCTGTGGCTACTATGTCTCTGGTGCTTAATGTTGCCTTGCACGTCGCTTTCCAGGCTTGTGTCTTGTTGCATGTTAAATATTTTTTCTTATTTCTCTGCTCAGTACCTTCTTCCGACAAAGAAACCATTTGGTGCGGCTCAAACGGCCATCTGGGATACAGATATAGTATCCGACAAGATCTTTTTTTTTCTCAAATACAAAAATGTGAACACATTCTCCCATCTATTTGTTTTTGAGCACAGACATATGTCTGGTTTCAGAACCATTTAAGAACACAGAGGCCTTCTAAGGCCTAGTTGTCTTTTCCCCCAAAAAAAGTGCTGGATGTAGCAATAACGGGATTAAGTGAAATAGTTATGTGGAGGACTTGCAGACCTTGCCAAAGAGCAGATGACTCTCCTCAAGCATGAAACTAAATTGTAGCAAGCAGCAAAAAACAATTATTGTGAATGTAGCGGTAAATAAATATACCAAGGGAACCAAGAACAACAATGCCTCGCAAATATGTGTGCATTGAAATATTACCATATGTTCAGTACTTTCTTGTAAGAATACGGATGCACCTGAAATGGTTTTCGAATGCGGCTCTGATTAAGACAGAGGATCTCAGTGGTTTCAATCTGCACACCAACGATTCAATTTTCTGCTCTCTTTACCCTGTCTGGGGTAGACTGATTTCAATTAATATGGTAAGGAACCTGTTAATTACCCATTAGGAAACTCTACCTTTTTTACATGATGCGAAACTTCTGAACTGACTGTCAGCATAAGCATCTCGCCTTAGATGTTATCCCAACGATAAATGAAAGAGCATATTGGGAAGGGTTTTTAATCCTACCTCAGCTCATAAACACATTTGGCATTTGTTTTCAGGAACACGGTCATCCTTTCACCGTATCTGCTGTCTGCACCGGCGAGACGTTTCAATCTTTTTTTTTCATTAGAATTTCTCATGAGCTTCACGGCAGCTTTCAGATAAGAGATGAAAAGAATGAACTAACAAAACAGCTGGTTTAATGATTACAATCTTAAACACCTTTTTTCCCCATCAGTGAATATGGTAATGAATTTGTTCACCACATTTCATATTTTACACATCTGCTGGTTTTTTTTTCGCTGTCTGTTTTGCATAAGTGTCTGTTTCCTTGGCACTCGTCACTTTAACCTCGGGCCAGGCTGAATCAGAGCTGTGACCCACCTCACTGACGGCGGATGACAAAGGATGGACTGATGATGAGGGCTGATAGGAGTCAAGGACCTCGTGACAAATAAAGAGCCTCTACCCCGCCATCACTGTAATCAGCGATTAGCCAGGGGGTCGTGGGTCGCCTCTCACCCCCAGCGTTTGTCCTGTAACCGGCACCAAAAGCCGCAGAGACATTAATTTCACGGGGTTGGTAATGCCAGTTAATGGCGAAGGGCAGTAAACTTTGAAGAGCGCTGGGAGATCTTCTGAAGTGTCTTTTACAAAGTCAAAAACAAGGGGGTTATTTTATGGAAGCCACAAAGTAGTTCATTTAGCACGCTTCTTTGGCACAATTATTCTTTAGTAGCAATGATATCATTAGCATTGCAAATTGATGCTCATGGACTGTGGACTCGTTCCCACCCTATCCGCGGGCCGGGCGGTCTGCCGGTAATGGCCGAGACGAAAGAACCTGTCAATTATCCCATTATGAATATTTAGGACCAGAAACGCCAATGAGCGGTTAGCGCTCTTTCCGGATTTAACAGCCCGCGACGAAGGTAACAAGGAGGCATAAACCTGCTGCGTCCCTCTCTGTCTCCGCGTGTCTACCGCTAGGCTGCTGCTTAAATATGTTTGATTTCAGCATATGTTGCAGGCGGACTGAGTAATCACCCTGTTTATGCCCCATTATCTTTTCCCAATTATAACGTGATGAAGTGATTCTGTACAAGAAAAAGTCCAGCGGATCATTTAATCTGCGTATACGTACTGACTGAAACTTTTGAACACAGAAATCAAATACCAGTCACAATAATGATAAAAACCTCGTGTGTGACCTCCAGTTCCACAACTGAAAGGAACAGTCACGAAAGGGGATGTTCTGTTCTGGAGGAGAGAACGAAACAGCACGACTGACTGAATCCAAGCTAGAGCAGGCCAAGACCACCCTGTGAATCAACACACTATAGATGAGAAGCGCTGAGACAGTGACTGAGAGAGAGGGGGGAGGAGGAATATATAGAGAGAGGGAGGGAAGGAGGGAGAGAGAGAGAGAGAGGAAAAAAGAAACACAAGAGGCTTAACATTCTTGTGTCCAAGTCACAAGGGTGCCAGCTTTAGAGGCACAGATAACAGGATTAGAGAGCACCACGGCTCGGGTTCTCCCGCCCACGCCGCTCCCCTCGGTCCCACCACTCCGGCAGAGCAACGCCTGAGCTGCACTCTCAAACGCCAGCTTTACACGCCAAATTTGGACGAATGTGCTCGCCTGCGAAAGCATCACCAATAGAAGCAACAGGAAACAGACAGTAAGATTTTTCACCTAAGATATGTCAAACGATGCCCGCATTTATGCTATCAAATTGCTCCCAGGTGTCTGACTGAAACACCTGGTTGTGGTTCCTGGCCTACAGTTCCAAGCCCTAAGAACCCAAGTGGAAAAGCAGCTAGTGCCTACAGGTCTACCCAGCCTTGATAATGGAAAACTGTACTGCAAGGCAACCGCCTTTGGCCCTAGAGGGCCACTGTGTCTGCGGGACTACTCAACACTAGTCATAGAGTTGCCAGGCTGGAAACACAAACTCTCTTGATGTGGTTACAGCAATCAGACAGAGCAGTGCAGAATTAGGTCAAAGTGCACAGGCAGACAGTGCTCATCCTCGAGCATCTCTAATTACTCACCGACGAGTGGCTGTACACATCCCTGCACCGAGATATGGACCTTTAATCTTCCTTCTTCCCCCCTCTCAGAAAACTGGGTACGCGCTTTGAAATTCCATTATGTAAGCCAAACTGGATTGGCAATTACAGCTACCTGTGCACAAAGAAGAACAGCTCTGCAGCGCCACAGACGCAGCTTATCTTAACAGCGACGAAAAGAACAGTCCTCGCCAGGGCATCAATAACCGCATGTGCTGCTCTGTCAGAACTGGAGATATACAATATGCTTCTACCTGAGAGCAGGGTAAAAGCAGTATCAGGTGGCGCATGAGTAAAGATGGGTGGTACATGAAACTCTAATGACATAAAGGCCTGTAGGACACATTGTCGAGCTATGTACCCCTTTTTCTTGCTGGTAATTGCTTCGAGTGCCGATCCCTCTCTTTACTTTATCAGGATTCTCTGAACCTTTCCCAAACTCAGCACCGTGCCCCTGGCAGCCAAAAGGACTAGCTCACAGGCACCGAGCAAGAAGTTCTCTCCTGGCTGTATGTTTATAGGAGAGTGTTCGACACTAACAGAATATCGATAAGGAAACTCAATTTGTTTTTTCTTTTTTTTTGGCAGACTGTTCTGTTCTGTACTGAGAGCAGGGATCTTTCTAAGAGGACTAGGCTCTCATCATTAACACAAGCGTTTCCAAGGAGCACCCACCACAGAAAATGCCCTGATTCTGCTCACATGAATAAAAGACAGAAGCACCTCTATGGAACATTCAAAACATCAAGGATACAGCGAACTAATGAAAGACTTTTATGCATAATTGTTTAAAACCTATTTGGGCCTTGAGAAATCAATGACTGCAGCTAGGTGTTTTGAAATGCACAAAGGTTACAAAACCTCACATTAGATTCCAAAACGTGAAGCAGTCTCATACTCTTGCGAATAATGCCTTTTTGTTGCCATAGTCTTTGGATATGACATTGCTACTACAAAACACATCAGGATGCTGTGCAGATATTTGGCCTAACAGAAAATCCCTTTCATTATGGCTAATAAGGTGCACCTGCACAGATATGAGCTGTGTAATTTTTTGTGGCAGTAGTTAACCAGCTGGTTTAGGGTTTGATGAGATATTTAGAGGTACAGTGCATCTCCCGGGCGCAGTGGCCAATCTACTGCGTGGGGGAAACATTGTGTGACATTTCCAGTTTGCGACAGCAGCTCTGGCGAAGCCTGTCCGCAGTGGAGAACACTTTTAAATATTCATTTTATTGGTCCCGCAAGAGTCTCTCACATATTGAGAGCAGCAGGCAGAAATACCACAGACTCCCCAGTGTGGCGAGACTCTCACGATCAAAGACAATAACATTGTTTTTAATCTGTCTTAATTGGGAGATGAAGGGGCTGCCTCCGTGCGTGTGTCTGTCGGGTGGATGCAGGGCTGTCTGGCGTTTGTGGGGGTTACTGGCGGTTTTTCAGGGTTAGCGGGCAGATGCAAGGCTGCCAGGCAAATGCAGAGCTATCAGGTGGGCGCAGGGCTATCGGGCAAACGCCAGGCCTTTGGGGGTACGCAAGGCTATTGGGGGTATACAGCGCTACCAGGCAGATGGAGGGCTGTGAGGTAGGTACAGGGCTATTAGGTGGTTGTAGTGCTAGTGGGTATTTCCAAAGGTAGTGGGTGGGTATAGGGCTACTGGGTATTTCCAAGACTATTGGATGGGTACAGTGCTATGAGGTGTCTAAAGGGCTGTTTGTTGGACACAGGGCTATCGGGCATTTGCAGGGTTATTGGGTATATGCAGGGTTATTGGGTTGATGCAGGGCTATTGGGTGGGTCCGGGGCAGTGGGTGTTTCCAGGGGTACTACTGGGTGGGTATAGGGCCACTGGGTATTTCTAAGACTGTTGGATGACTACAGTGCTATCAGGTGTTTGGAGGACTATTGTTTGGGCTATCGGGCATCTGCAGGGACATTGGATGCTGATGCTGGGCTGCTGTGATTCTGGGGGTGATTGACAGCTGAAGACTGCTGCAGTGGATAGATGTGTCAGACAAGCACAAGGGACCATAAACACAAAAAGCAGTGTGGTGCTTGTTTACATCCCATCCAAGGGCACCCTTTTACAGAGATTCATATATTGGATTTAATTCCTGACAATTATTGTGATTTTCCGCATGTCTGGAATTTATCCAGCAAAATCCCCATTTGCCTGACCTTGAACAGGTGGGATATTTGGTCAATTTGGCAGCAGCCTGGACCCAGATATTGGGCTACTATGCTATGGTGATTTTTTTTTTTAAATATGCTAGTTATGGATGTCTTTTTTCCAATCCATGTGCTCTACTGCACAATATCATTGTACCTGTGGCTTGATCAATCATAACTGGGTGTGATCTCTATAGTGTCTATAGAGGCCAGCTTGCTTTTATTCTCCTTTGTTTGAGGACACCTTTATCAACTGCCACGTACACAGCTTTCAGCTAACATACATCATTGATAATGAATCAATGACAATCACAAATGGCATTATCATTTCATACAGCTGGGTATTCACTGAATCAATTAAGGTTAAATACCTTGCTTTAGGATACAACCACAGTGCCACACCAGGGTATTAAAACCACAACCCTCTGGTTACAAGCCGCAGCAGCACTATGAAATATGTAAGATAACTGCAACCTCTGCAAGCTGACCTGTACCAGTGGGTATGGAATTTAAATACACGCCAGTATGCACAACTGCTGGGAAAAAACTCAGACAAGAAAAACAAACAATCTAGCTACTCTTCATTTACTTTATACCACATGAATATTCAAGACAATCATGCCACCAGGATCATGTTTATTAATGCATGGAACAATGAAAGCATTAATGGAGAGTTTTATCTCGCAGTTCTTTTTTGTAATTATACTTTAAAAGGGTCTGCACTCGCTGGTAATGACATGGCAGTAAATTAGCAAGACTTTGTGTGATGATTGACTCAAAGCACTCCATTAATCCCCTGGTATAATTCACCTGCTTCCCCACGAAATGGGCATGAATACCCCCGTGGACACACTACTGTGGAGCGAAAGCAGGTTTGGTGGGGTGAGAGAGAGAGAGAGAGAGGGATCTCCTCTGGGAGAGGCCAGGAATGGGAACACAGCACGGTGCGAAAGCAAACTTATTTTTAGACAAGAGCAACGTTGTGTTTTCACCGTCTTATGGACAAGCAAATGCAAGTGTCATGAAGGCAGCATTCAGCCTGTTTTTTCTGCATTACCTGCATTAGAGACACGGTGTTCCAGCCTCCGCAGCTGCGCTGGGCCAATACATCTTTCCCACGGTTTCCGCAAAGTCCGTAAAAACGCCCAGGGTACAATGCATTGCATAATGGCTTTTTCACCTTACCTGCAGCTGTCCTGTCACTTGATTTTTACTTTTTTTATTTCTACATTGTCATCTGGACCACTGTTTTTAGGTAGCTAGACAGCTCTGGAAAAGCCAGAGATGGCGGTTCCTGGGGAAAAATTTCCATTCTTTACAGCACAGTGCGTGCCAGAGCACAGATTCATGATGGTGATTTCATGAATCCATTCAGACTCTGTAAATAAATGTTCCCCAAGGCAGTGAGGCTTGTTTGTGCTCTCATCTTCTCAATCCAGGCTAAATAAAAAAGTCTAGGTCAAACTTTGTCCTACTTTATATCTGCAGATTGCAGAGTATGATGGCTATAGCAGGGAAGACAAAGAAGTGCTCAAAGTCTTTAGAATTAAGCTTTAATATGTTTAACAGTTTTAATAAAGATTCTTTAAAGAAATAGCTGTATAATTAAAAAACACAAGTCTAATCATTTGCTTCTATTATATTCAAAAATCTATATATAAGTCCCTTAAAATTAGCTTCCAGTGATTTGAAAGTAGTTCATGTTTCTTTCTTTCATTTTTGTAAAGAGACTGGTGAACGCGCTGCCTGTACATGGACTACTTCACATGGAAGCTGCAATGATCCTCACCTTGCATCCATCTGCTTTCTGATTGGCTCACTAGTTAAATCTGCTTACCAATGGCCAGCTGTGATTCTGCAAGCAGAACTGGGGGAGGTGGTTCTGGACTATGTACATTCACAATCACCCAACCACCTACAGCATGGCCCTGTAGGTGGATTTTCTAAGACGACTACCTGTTCACCTGTAGGTGGCACAATCTGTAGTTGCTTTTGCGAACAGCGCTAATACTGCACACAATATCATTTCTACCTACATCTCTATTTCAAGTTACAACGCCCCACCTGACACGATCCCTTACATTCTTTACAGCAGAAATGTTATTATAAAAACAAGACAATATCTGAAAGAAATGTGAATGGTTTACTTGCCAACATTTTACTTGAAATCTTGAAAATTTTAATCACTGCCCCTACACATATTAAGGTTCACCTAGTGTTAAAACATTTCTGGCAGAACCTGAGAGCTTTGGTGACAATTAACTATGCCTACGCATCACCTTCACAAGCAATATGTTATGCTTCATGACATCAACACATGCATGCGTGAACAGAGCTGCTGCTGGGTGATGTTACACACTAGCGCTTGCTTTATGCCTGTTGTAATGTTGTATTACAGCAGGTCTACAGCGCGGCTCAGGCACCGCTATTTCAAGACACCGTTCTTTGCAAAAGTTTTGCTCACGACGAGTCGCACATAAAGTACAAGGGTGACCTTTCGCGTGCTCTCCCTCGGATAAATCGAATGTCAACAGCCGTGTCCTCAAACACTTGTGCTCCGCTCAGAGCTGTTGGGCAGGTAATTAATTTCCATCTTGGTTTTGAACCCTTTTTTTTTTTCGCCCACGGCGCACAGCGTGCAGAAGTGCTGATACTCCCCTTTGAGCAGGCCCTTCAGTGTGTAAGAACGGTGCCCCCCTGCCTCCCCTTCACACGGCAATTGTTCTGAAGAAGCCCCCCCCCACCACTCCTCATAAGACCCCCCCACACCCCTGCTGGGAGTAGAGGTCAGTCTCTCAGGCGGGGGACTGAAGTGGAGATTTTTGAGGCTCTCCAGGAGGGCCCTGCCGTGACAGCAGCAGCTGGAGAGGGAGCCAGGGGCGCGCCTGGAGAGGAGTGCGGGAGCGCTCGGGAGGGGGGTGGGGTGGGGGGGCCGGGAGGGGAGAGAGGGAGAGCAGGGGGCGCAGTGGGAGAGGGCTTCGAGTGCCTACCTTTTCCATTTACTAATTAGCCATGTAAATGAAATCTTGACAGTCGACTCAGGAGCAGCCCTGGAGGGCAAGTGCTTGGCGGCACAAGCTCTTGACTTTCCCCCGCCCATTACAGAAATCAGAAACCACAAAGGGATACATCTGCATTTGTGCAGTGTTAGGAACACTTTGGGAGAACAAATACACTCATACACACACACACACCTTTTAGAATCTTGAACCACATTCCATGTACACCATCAGTGAAGACCCAAAAAGTACCCCCCCCAAGTCCCACCATTTGGGCCGTGTGCCTCACCTTGAGCACGTCCTGGGTGTCGTCCATGCAGTAGACGCGGATGCTGTACTCCAGGGTGGTGCAGTGGATGGGGGCGAACACCACCAGCTTGAGCCGCTTGGCGGCGGCCATGCTCAGCGACTCGCCCACCAGGGCGAAGCGGCCCAGCTGCTCGGTGAACACGCGGCATGTCTCCGCCTCCAGCTGGCAGAAGAAAGGGTCCGAGGGCAGCTCCTCCCCCACCTGCAGCACATCCTGTCGGCGGGAGGAGAGAGGTGAGACACCGGTTCTCTAGCAGTGTCTCTGTACCTGTGACGACCCCCATCCACTACCTGAAGGGGCACTATAGTAATTTACAGTTATCATATTGGTACACCGGTTACAACTTCTGTTTTATGCTGACCCCTAAACCCTTAACAATGACAATGTAGCATACTGCTACGCTATTTTCTGCTTACCTACTGCTACCACTGCTGTGGCTGCTGCTTCATACTCATGAGTGTATGAGGGGGGTGTACTTATGGCCAACATGAAAGGTACATTTGGAGGTTTTCAGATATGTTATTTATTGATCTCTGCATTTTTATGTTTACCTCCATTTAGAGAACACCCTGATGCGTTCATGTCTTTTTACTCTGTATGTCCATCAGCTGAAGGTAACCAATAGGAAATGATGGAACTAATCCAAAATAAAGATAACTCTTGTATTCTACAAATACAGCCACAGGTGCTACAACTACTGCTATGACTAGAAATATTTGCTGCTACTATGATCAATGCTGCTGCTACTAATGCTTAATATATCATGATAGTCACCAATAGTCTTGTAGTCAGCCTTTATTAAGCCGTTACTAAGCCTTTATTAAGCACATGCGTAATGTGCACAAAATAGTTCCCTCTGCTGTTTCTTTTGATTATTTTATGGTAACAATGAGAGCACTAGATTATATTCTACAAACAGGGGGAACTGCCATGATAGCTAGTAACTGCAATTCCAGCAAGTAATGTAATTGCATCATCTGTTTACCCCTTAGCAGTCCCAGGTTCCGTCTGTCTGTCTAGTTTTATCAATGGGACAGTGACCAGCTTGTGTCCCACCCTGCGAGGAGCATCCGTTTGTCAGTATCGATAAACCTCAATGTAACTCAGTTGCCAGCTTTCACATTTTCGCAGTCCCTGGGTTTTTCCATTTCCCCATCTGCAATCCACACGGAATGCCGCCGCGGGTGCGAATGTTTCCCCAAATGGCCCCCGCAGACGGCGCAGGGACACGCCGCGGTTCCCCCCTAGCCAGCTTTCGCGGACGCTCCCGACTGGAGACGATCCCAAATGAGGAGCGCTCGCGAGCGGATGGAAACAGGAGGCAGAACCAAACAAACATGTTTACTTTCAGAACACACCGCTCCTGGCTACTGCCCATCTGTTAGAGGCATGTGTGTAATTGCTTCTTCGCCGGAGCGGATTGCCGTACGACTCCTGACAAGTGTTGCGTCTGCGAGCACACTTTCCCAATGGCTATGAACTGTTTATTGTGTATCCTAGATCTGAGGAAGTCCAACGTGTCGCCACACGGGTGCACGGGGCAGCCACCGATACGACGGGACAACAGGAATATTGAGTGCCCCACGGTGGAGACCAGTGCACACTGCAAGCATGGCTTACTGCAAGCTGAGTCTGAAAGCCATTTGTATCCAGCTATCTCCAAAGTTTATAAGGCTGAAAATGGGAATACATTATGCGCATGTGTGCCAGCGCTGCAGCTGAAAAATGAGAGAATATGCAATCATTTTCCAGCTTTGCTTGGGTAATTTTTTTCCCCTCCTTCCAGCAGTATTTCTTTTGGGGCGGGTGTTCCAGAATTTTCAGCTGACACTTTTTTTAAAGGATGTGCTGTCAGGCGATATATACATGCGGCCTTGTTTCTGAATAATGTTGGCAAAAGCCTATTTTGACAGGGGTTATTCAGGCAGAGATGAACAGCTCCCTGCAGACTTGTGGGTAAAAAACACTTTCATTGAGGAAGGCAACGTCCCATTCCAACCGCAAACCTGTCAGCCATGTCCCCTTTGTTATCATAAACCTCAGTTCGGAGTTCGCACTTACGGAAATCTGAAAAATGTATTCTAAACTTACAACTTTACATGGCAATTAAGACTAACATCTAGTTGCTACATTTTGTTCCTTAAGAAATCTGCCAGCACTGGTTCCTTATTTTAGAACTACAGGCTATGGTTCTGAAATAACAGGAGAGCAGTGTTTCTCCAGGATACTTGCCGTGCATCAAAAAACATCTACATAAGCATCACTCATGGGAGATACTATACTAGAAAGACCAATCACATCTTCACATGGCCCAGGGTCTGGTTTCCATTTTTCACGTTCAAGAGCAATCAGATGTGAATGCTTCTGCAACTTTTTTGATACAGCTGAAAAAGTTTTATCTGCATTAAAAGTAATCAATATTTCACCTTAAAAACTCTTGTCAATCATCCCCATGTCACTAAATGTCATTGTGCTTGAAGCACAGAACGGTGGCAAACCTTGCTGTGAATGACAGGAATTTCTGCCAATTCCTGTCATTCACAGCAAGGTTTGCCACCGTTCTCATTTTTCAGTATCTTTCTGTCGTAATGCCAGCATTCTCTGTCACCTGCTGAAGACCACTTGGTTTTGAATCTGTCGCTATGTGACAGTTCAGTCTATTATTCACTGCTTGCATTAGCATTTTTAGTACAAAGGAGACGCACACTGAAGTTCTGGGAAAATTTAAAAATCTGTGCAGCATATGAGTTACGAGGCTCACCCCCGCGCCACTGTGGAAGTCAGTACAGAAACCATTTCCTCTTCCCTCCCAGAAAACGTTAACTGCACGAATCGGCCTCCGTCTAACAACAACGCTCGAGGGAGCGGTAAAGCCCGCCGTTAGGGTGCAATAATAGTTGCTTTCAAATAAGCGCCTGTGATTAACACCCACGAGTCAGCGGAAGGAAGAACTTCCTGCGGTTTCACAGTGTGGCGGTATTGTGCAATACCTCGCGCTAGCTGCCGCCGCCACCGCCGGTTGGATTGCCGGGGGTGACGGATTGGTGTTGCGGTAATGGGGCGAGGTGTCTGGGGAGAGGGAAAGGCTTGGGTACTGGCAGAGTCTCCTCTCCACCCGCGCCTGCTCTTTAGATGATTAAAAACAGGGACTTCTCCCTCCGTCTCGCGCTGACCTGAGATCAGGCGTCACACTTGCCTTTTTATTGTGGATTTAATTAAAGCACCGAGTCCTTCCTCTGACTGATGCAAAGCCACCCAGGTCTCATATCTCCCAATAATCCAATAAAAGCACCTTGTGTACTTTTCCTTTGACATTTTTTTCTGAACGCTTCTTTTAGCAGTAATTTCAAAATGTACCATGGGCCTTTTAATGAAAAATAAACATACTTTCCTTCATTACTTTTACATAACATGCCGGTAAATCTAATCATAACTGGAAATTAATTTCTGACTCATTGGAAAAGTCATTAAGTATTTGCTAAATTAATTCCACAATTGTTTGACTTAATATGCACTCAGCACACCCAATCAAAACTTTTTTCAACATTTTAATGAAAGTACAGCATAATATGAAGATGTGTATACATGTCTGTATTTTATGTACTATAAATATATATATGTATGTCTGTGTATATGTGTGTGTGTACACGTACACATATATACACATACACACATTACGATGCAAAATTCAAGAGTTGCAATACATGCGATGCACCTTCTTATACGAATAGGAAAGTACCTTTATATTTCTGCCCAGAGAAGTAAAGACATTGAGGGAAAACAGCTTGCATCATTTGATCTACAGAGTGAGCTGAACACATACTGAACACATACACAGAGACAGGGTGCAGAACCCTTAAGTGCAGCCCAGACACACTGCCGTAGGGTGAGGCCAGCGTGAGGTAAACGCCTGGCATGGGGCCCTGAGCTCACGCTGTCTGTGTGCGTATCACGTGCGCGTCACAGATCGTGATGCTAGAGATACAGCAGATCTGATACGGTAGCAGAGTGCGTTTTGCTGCACTTCAGCTCACCTCACTCAACACCTCTGAAGAGCTGACAAAACTGCTTCTGCGGCATCTTCTGCCGCCCGCCTGAGGATCTCATATTTTAGTGATACTGTTTTTGTTCTGACATGGCCAGCGCCTCGGCTTTGGGTATGATGCGAGCTGCAGCAAACACTATGATGTAACCTCACAGAGGTCTGCGTCTTACACTCAACTGCTTCACTAGCCCAGGTTCTGCTCCCTTAAAACGCTTAATGTACTAATGTAAAAAATGTACTGTCAAAAATCCATACCTCATACAGTCAGAAATTTACCAGACTAGCTATGCAATCTACCTACACGTGTGTGAAAAGGAAATGATAAGGTAAGATAATGTAATTATCACTTCGCCTAAAGTTCTCACCTTTGAAGCTGTAATCGAACTGTTACATTTGCGGGGGTGCTGCTTTTGATGCGTGATGCTCGGGGTGGTCCTGACTGGTTAGCCAATAGCATGCAGTTTATCAGTCAGCAGGGTGTCTAGGTTCTACTGGTCGGATTGTCCAGCCTCAGTAATAGACGGGAGGTGGGAAATGATCCCGTAGGGCATAGATTCTTCCTCGACCCCCCCCAGTATCGCCCGGTGTACCGGAAAGACACCCCTGGGATGGGGGATGATTGTGTTCTGTCATCGATAAAATAACTCTCCGCCCTTCATAACCTTCACCCTTCGGCCAAACGAGTATCGGCACGAGCTCTCCCCCGGTCCACCGCACTGGCGCCTCCGTTTTTATCATTTTATTCTTATTAATGCGGCAGGGAGAGTCTGAATCATTTTACCACCTGGTTCAATCTTAATACCGACAGCCCATGCTTCTCTCTGTCCCCCTCCTCCCCTCTCTCTCTGTCTCCCTGGCTCCTATTTTAAAAAATCTGCATTTCACAGTGAAATAAATTACTTTGGCCAGCGGGCCAGGTTCTATCTTCAGTAGGACAAACTTTGATTTGTTATCTCTTGTCTTGTGTCTCTCCCCCCCCGTCCCCCTCCCCCAACCGCACCCCACACCCCCGCCCCTGCCGAACCTGTGGCCTACGGGCTATATTTGGGCCTGCAGATGATTAAAAGTACTACTCTAAGCACCACCTCAGACAGGCCAATTCATCGTGCAGACGCCCTGCCGGTACCACACTGAGGGGCCTGAATAATTTATGCACAATATCCAACATGAAAGAAGACCCCCTCTGCCCCCAACCCCCACCCCCAAGGTTCTGAGCGGTTCTCTGTCTGGGCACTGTGGCCTTCAGAAGACTCGCCCTACCAAAACTCGAGAGAGAAACAGCGCACGAAAAGGGACTTACAAATCTTGTTTTCAAGTGTAAATGATGAAGAGCATGGAAATGGCAATAGGAATGAATTCCTTTTTGAATTATTATTAAAAAGATTCTGTTAAAATATCTGAATAAAAACAGCAAAAACAAACTTCAGTCGTAAAATTATTGAACCATGCATGTGATACTCAGTAAGTACTCATGCCCTGCTAATACCCCTGCACTCCTTCTAATACCTCTTTCTCCTGACAGCTTTTGCTGAGCTAATGAATTACTGCTTCCACCACTATTAGAACAATGATAACTCTTCCTCCCACAGTTACTCCGAATTACCATCATTACCTTGAAGACTTGAAGCGATCTGAATGCTGAATGTGAACTTTGGCGGTTCGGCTCAGCGCGCTCACCTCCCACGAGCCCTCGTACGACTGCTTCTTCAGCCTCATGGCCCAGTTCTCGGGGTTGGCGTCGGAGCAGTGGTCCATGCTGAGGATGACTGGCCGGGTCAGAACCACGCCCGGTGGGCCGCAGCTGACGATGGGGCTGAGGAGAGTCTGGCAGCCGGCGAGGGGCAGTCTGTACGGGGAAGGGGGAGTCAGACAAAGAGGGGTCATACAGAGGGAGACCTTGGACTGGTCTGTGTCTCTAACAAGGTCTGAGAGTGGCTCAAACCACAAACTCCAACTCTGTCGTGCCTAACAGTGACATTTACACAGGAAACGCACACATGGTTTTGAAAAAGGGGAAGAATGCATGCAACAGCTACACGGTTGCATAGTCCAAATGTTTTTTGATTTTTTTTATGACTACGTTAAACTCTTCTGGGAGTGTGCAGGTATGTGTCATTGCAATTGCTGGTTTGGATATTACATGACTTAACCAGCTTGCAAATAATAGGTAGCTAACAAAAGAACCAAGGCAGGGAGATGGGTTTTGAAAATTTTTGAAAAGTTTTAAGTACGTACTTCATACTACTTGAATATATGGAGCATTTTGAAATAGTCTTTGACAGACACCTGCGTAATGCCCTAAAGGTGCTGATGTCATTGTCGGAGGATGTAACTGCCTTAGGGCAAAAACATGTGCTGCAGTCCCTTCATCTACATCTAATTGCTTCAAAACCCGCAACTGACAACATCCATCTTGTCCATCATACAGTTGAACCTGGAGAACCCCAGAGAGGTGAACCAAACTGGCCTACTTTTCATCCAATCAGAAGAGCTGTAACCACCACCTGACATGGTTTACTCTAGTGATGGTAAAACTGAGGCTTAATGAAATCCAAAATAGCTGGAGGTACAGTATCATATATATTCGATGACTGACAGTAAACACATCAGCAACAGCATTTGGCTTTGAAACGGAGTGTTTTGATCACTGCATATGAATAATAGATTGACAGCACATGGAAGCTCCACCCATTATGGAGGCTCATGAGGCTTCAATCTCCCATTACTGGTTTCAATCATACTGTGCATCTCCTTTCCAAAGAGAGCCTTCGGTGACCGAGCGGGGAGGGACCTACCTCACGTCTTCCTTGCGGTGAACGGTGAGATAAATCTCATAGATTTTCCCTCTGGGAATGGCCTCTGGAGGAATAAGCAGGCTGATTCCTGAAGCAAATGAGAACAAAGGGGCAAGGCTCGCTCATTTGTTTTGCGGGGGGAGGGCAGCTTTTTGTCATTTTGCGGAGAGACTGGCTTGCTGACGAAACCCAACCAGGTAAACTAAAACAAATCCATTCGGGAAGGTCAAAGATATCCCGTACCAGGTATATCGCTAAATCTGCCAAGGCTCGGCAGCCCCCACATCTGCAGAGGTCTCCGGCACATGTGCAAGTGTGCTGTATAAGACTCTTATTTTATCAGGTTTCGCCCAGCTTAAAACAGATTGACGAAAGCGCATTGTGGTCAAATGACAGAGCCATTCTGCAATATAGTCACAACTAATTATCCTTCCAATAGCCAACTTAACCCTGGGGCAGCTTGCATCTAAAGTCGTCTTTTAAATCCGCGGAAAGTGTATGAGGTGGTTTCGCTCGGTTCTGAACACGGCAAAGTATGCAGCGGCGGGGGCCGTGACTGTGGCTTAAAGGACACATAATAGGAAATGGGTCCTCTCTTGGCCTTCTGCGGCGGATGAAAGAGGCCTTCAGAGGCACAATATTAGTCCTGTCAACATCCCTTCCTCATAATCTGCTTTGTATGACTTTCAATGCGCAGTGTGGATGGTCTGGACAGAACTGAACAGCCTGTGTGTGTGTGTGTGTGTGTGTGTGTGTGTGTGTGTGTGTGTGT
The DNA here is from genome assembly GCA_019176425.1 of Megalops atlanticus. Lineage (NCBI taxonomy): Eukaryota > Metazoa > Chordata > Actinopteri > Elopiformes > Megalopidae > Megalops > Megalops atlanticus. The sequence goes on from CM032888.1 coordinate 13,453,856, forward strand.
GTGTGTGTGTGTGTGTGTGTGTGTGTGTGTGAAATGGTGTGAGGACAAACACTTGTCTTAGTGTGCTCGGGGAGAGAGAGGGAGAGAGGGAGAGAGGGAGGGAGAGAGAGAGAGAGAGAGAGAGAGAGAGAGAGAGAGAGAGAGAGAGAGAGAGAGAGAGAGAGAGAAGAATGTGTGTCTGCACCGCACACATACAGTGTAAGCACATGGTGTGGATGGGCATGTATGTGAAAGGATGCGTGTGGATGTGCCTTGTAGGCATATATATGTCTTTGTGTATGCGTGCGATCACATGTGCCTGTACACTGAGTCCATGAGTGCACTGTGTGTTTGTGTGTGTATGTACATGCCAGTGTGCGTGGTTATGAAGTACATAATCACATTTTATGTATATGAGAGTGCATGCCTCTGAACGTGTGCTGTATGTCTGTACACATTTTTATCTGAGTGTGCATGCCTATGTACAGAACGTGAGAGGCTGAGTGTTCCCATGTGAATCAGCATGTGTATCATGAGAGGAGGAGGGAATGTTGACTTTTTGACATACAAGACAATAATTTACATTAAAATAATTTGTATGCATAGACACACATGTACTGACGCTCCTGCCAGTGGCGGTCACTGATAAATTCTGGTAATGGGTTCATGTGTACAGCAGTGAGCTAATCGACTTGTTAGCAACATAACTCAATAGTAAATGACATCAAGCTAGTGAGTCAGCAGGATAGCAAGTGCATTTTGTATCTTTCACTAAAACAAAACAATGAACTTCATTATTTTAGACTGGGGTGATCTTCCATGCTTTTCCACACTTACGTGGCAAGGATATTAGGATAGTTGACCGATTTCCATGGCTTTCCAGCAGGAACGCATTTAAGGAGCACGCGAGTGCTCAATGATGTGTACTGTACCCTCCTGGGAGAAGTGCAATGAGCGGCCACTGCTGTACATCAGCAGAGGTGGACAGGGGGGAATGATTTAGTCAGTTTATCTAGGGTATGATTAAATGATCAGATTTAAGATAGATTTAGCGTTAGATAGATTTTGCGAGGACATCAGGGAACCCCCTGTATCTGGTAATTTATGTAAAGGGTTTTTTATTAAGTACAGTGTCAGGACATTGGTTTCATGCCTCATCTGAAAGATAACGTCTCCAACAGCACACTGTAATCCTCACCCCCTTAGGGCATTGTTTATCTACCTGGTCCAGAGGGAAGCCTGCCCCCTACTGGCTCATCAAAACCACTTCTGGCAGCACCCGGGTTTTCCCAGAAGCTTCCATGTACTAACTGGGCACAGACAGCTCTAGTGGAATGGCTCTGTGGAAGCATCCTGCCTTTCACTTCAGGAATTAGGCCCTAATAGTGAGGGTTGTAATCTGTGTGGTGCTGAGTCTGAGCATGCCTTGCCCCCCCCCAGCTAAGAAAATGAGCATTTGCCTTCTCTACACACTAGCAATCACCTCTTTTTTTCCCTGATAATTTCATATTTTCTCTTGGCTTGAACCACATGCTTTCATTTACAATACACCGATTCGCCTACACGCAAAAAAAAAGAGGACAACTGCCAGAAGCATCTGAACAAATCAGCATTTGACAAATCATTTATCAGCCCTGCAGTAATCAAGCGCGCTTTGTGTATGAAAGACAGATTTGTGCAACAAGCAACCTGTCTCCTTTTGCACAACAAAATCCTTTTCTGTTGCCAAGTTTGGAAGATGAATGCCGAGACTCTTCTCCTTTCTTGCAGGTGAAATATTCGAAGCGTCAACACGGAGTAAATGATGTACTCTGTCGTGGAGGGAGGGGAGACGCCGGCCGAATTAGCCCTGATATTTCTCCAAGGGCAGACAATGCTTCCCGTCATTAGGAAGGAGAATGTGTTTCATTATGAACACACTCCTTGTGCAGCAAAGTGCAGGAGGCGAAAATAAACAGCTTTTAATGACAGAAACTTTGATTACAGAAAGGAGAGTTGACCCAAGGAGTTCTGGAATCATTTGTTGGTTCTACAGTGAGTAGGGATGAAGGGGGTAACAGCTGTGAAGGGGGAAATGGCAGGACAGATTGTGTTATCGAATCACCTCGCCATGCCTACAAGCCTTTTCATACAAATAATGTTCCATCTTATCCTTATAATGATGCAGCATGGGCACCGTTTAACACAATAAAAGCACCATTAAACAAATTCCATCAATATAGTAAAATTAAATATAGTTAAAACACAGAATATTACTCCGTGGAGATTCGCTTGAGTGAGAAAATTCATCTGTCATGGCTCCCTGACAAACACAAAGGGCACTATCTGAAAGTAATAATACAGCTCAAAATTTGTTTTGTATATTAAGAATCGAATTGAATGATAATGAAAGTGTAGGTCTGCCTAGTAATACAGTATACCACAAAAAGAAAATATTGAAAAGTGTAACTGTTTGTGTGTCTGTCTACCCATATATGAGGGAGTGCGCATTTGTGTATGTAAGTGTGTCAGTTTCCGTTTATGCATGAATATGCTGTGTGAGTGAAAGAGAGAGATTTTGTGAGTTTCTTGTGTATGTATGTGTGTGTGTGTGAGAGAGAGAGAGAGAGAGAGAGAGAGAGAGAGAGAGAGAGAGAGAGATCGCAGGACTCACCAGTGTTGGGAATGGTCAGTCGTCCACCCAGGAAGTTGAAGGTGCCGTAGGAGGTGTTGGCAGTGTCACGGGGCAGGGTCTTAAAGTAGCCCTGAGTGGACAGGCGGTTCATGAACTCTGCAGGGTCAGAGGGCAGTTTGCCATTGTGAAGCGTGTGCGACCCGTTGGGCAACGGGTCCAGCAGGGGCCCATTGGTCACAGAGAGCTTGGTGGCGGCATCGTGACGGGAACGCAGGCTACCCTGGTAACTGCTTGTGGTGGTAGTGAGGTCAGGCTGGATGGTAAGCAAATGGGAGTTCTCTATTAGAACAAAAACAGACAGACCAGAGTGAAAATCTCCAAGGGTTACTGACATTGCCAACACAGCACACTTTCCCCTTTATAAATATACTCTCTATCTCTCTTTCTCTCTCTCTCTCTCACACACACATACACACTCACACACACACGTGCACAGAGTCAGTTTGTGTTTCTTCAGCTAATCAATTCCCCCTTCCTCCTTTCCTCTCTTTAGCACTTGCTCTTCCGAATCAATTCCAAACAGCATTTAGGGGGAGATTAGCAGCCCTGCTCTAAAAAGCCTTTGTCATGCAGCTCTACGCTGAGACGCTTAGCTCCAAATCCATACAGGCGCATCAGCCCTCCCTTCCACAGACACTTTCACTCACTGCAGTTATTCAGGGCAGATCACATCAGGGCACAACATACAAGAGGCAAATGCACACTAAACACAGTGGGACCTCCAACACATTTCAGGAGGGGGGTGAATTATTATGGCAAAAAGCCAAATTTCATAATCAGTTTTACAATAAATGACAATTTTCTCCTTCTCAAACACTGCTTATCAGCAGCTAAACACATCTCTCTATATGACATTGTTCCCAAAATCTAAATCAGAACAGAGAGATAATGCAGCAAAATTGCTGTAATGTATCTCCATGCACAGTACAGCACTTTATTAGAATTTGTGGATTTAGAGGCCTTTCACATATGGCAACTGAATGCCCAGAGGCTTCTGATGCACTGTATCACTTGGGTGTGAAAAAAAGGTGTGAGAAATTAATTTGGTCTCACAATGGTTAAGTGCTAGAGTTGAGTAATGTGGTGTCGCTTCCCCATCGAACTACAGTCTCGAACATGCACACACTCTGCAAAAAAAATGCTGTGTATTCCTGTGAGGGATCAGCCCACTGAAGGTCACACAGTCATTTTGTTGAACGATGGAACTGCCAATTAAAAATATACATGAATAAATCACAGCCAGATCGCGCTTTTTCCTGTGTTCTTTTTCATGTGAGTTGGACAGCGTCACACGCTTTGGGCATGAAAATCCCTGTGTGGCCAGTGCTAAATGTCAGGAGCTGTATGCTAGTTATAGCATGCGATTACAAAATCTTGCACCATTTGTATTAATACTAAAAAATCAACAACAAGCAAACATAAGATTGGAAATCATTTTCTGATGCAAAAATGTGTATTTTGGTATTAACTCTCTGGGAAAAGTTAGACGAAGAACTCAGAAATGCACTCTGTTCTTTATTATATGGATTTATTGAGGAGAACCATAACTCCATACCTATGGTGAGAAGTATGGACTACAGTGCCGGCCAGAAAGAATTTATTGGCCCAGCCACGCATACAGGAGAGGGCTAACAACGGAATGCCTCCAATTCAATTGCGCATTAACCACGCTATCTGCATTCTGAGTGCAGACAGAGGCGCATTTCGAATTCTGAAGGTACATATGAAAGACCTCTCGGAATCCGCCATGGGGCTGTTCTCTTACTCTAGGCGAACAGGTTTTGGGTCTTCCCTCCTGAGCAATGTTTTCATAATGGAAAAACACGGGAGCGAAGCCATGGGAGTGGAGTCACGGACGAACACATAGAGGAGGGCACACAGGAGCGCACGGACACGGGCACAGGACTCCACCAGACGGGCACGGGGGGTTGGGGGGGGGGGGGGGGCAGAGCAGAGAAGGGTAGCCTACTGCAGCGGGGTGGCCGTCGCGGTGCCCACGCACCTGGCTTGGCGGGCTTGACACCCACGGGCTGGAAGCCGGTGGTGAGGATGGATGAGTCGGCCACGTCGGCGTCCAGGCCCTCCTTCTTGCGCCGGTACACCAGCACCACCACGATGAGGAGGAGGGTCAGGCAGATCGCAACGGCGACGATGCCAACGTACAGGGCCACGTCCTCGGGGCCCGATGCAGCTGGAGGTGGTAAGGAGGGGACGCGTTAGTTTGGGGGTCTTGGGCAAGCTCAAGCGCAGCATATACATGTGATGTGATGTCAACCCCAGGTCAGTAACTCAATTTGACCTAATTAAGAGAGTTCATTTGGCACAAAAAAAACAGCATGCTGTACACTGTCTGCCTTCAGGACTTGGGTTGGGAATCACCACATTGCATATTAATCTCTATGTCCACAATTATTATTTTATTATCACAGTCATATTCACAAGATTATACAGTATGATGCCAAACTGCTTTTGGGGAATACTTTCAATACTGCAGAGCCCTGCACTGTAAATACTTAGCTCACAATAGTGTCAAAAAGCGTCCAATCCAGGACTGACTGACATCTCGTGAGGGTTGAGCAACACTGCACACATCACCCAACGCTACTGTAATCCTGGGTATTGTTGAGACGCTGCCAAAAACCTCTTTGCGTTATATTCAGATTATTCATTTCTTCTGAGGGGAGTTTGAAGTGGGAAAGAACAAAAAGCCAGGAGCAAAGTTTGGGGCTGGAATGAAGAGAGGCACGGCGCTGGCTGACTTCTCTCTCCCTGCGCCCCGCATCGCTGAGCCATTTGTGTCACTCCCGATTTACTCGGCGGTCGTGGGAGTGGAGGAGCCTCTCCTCGTGTCGTCTTCCAGAACGCTCGCTTCCGTGTCATTTACGCCATTCGTCCCCTAGTAGGATGTCGGATCCCAAGTCTGCAGCCGGAGATACGGGCGGCACTGACCAGACCGCTGGAAGCAAGGAGACCCCGCTTGCTTCCTTTAATTGAAGGGGGAATTCATTCATTTGACACAATCTCTTTTTTTTTCCTCCTCTGTAATTCCGGCTCGGGCCTTTGAGAGTCCCCGGCTTTAATGAACGGAGGAGAATGCCACAAAAACAGAGTCCAAATCGTTTTGCTTGTGGGAGTGGATTTCCATGAAAATGAAGGAGGGGGAGAGGGGGACAGTGAAAGGGAGAGGGAGAAGGATGAAGGAGAAAAGGAAGGTAGAGGGAAGCGGGGACAGACAGAAAGAATGAGGGAGAGAGATAAAAAGGGAAGGAGAGAGACAGAGAGAATGAGAACTTTTGGGATCTGGGAGCGCTGCAGTATCTATTGCTCCTTTCAGAGTTGTAAAGCTTCCTTTGTCTGTAGGCAGAGTGTTGTGGCCTCACAGGACTTGTGCAGCACAGCTACATTCTCTATCTTGTTCACGGGCTCAGTGCACTTGTTCTGTTTATCTGGGGGGAGGTTTTGGGCATCGGCCCATCTGCATAGTGTGAAAACAGGGCTATGTATTTGTGTGTGTGTGTTAATAAATGTGTCTGTGTTTGTGCATGAGTGTGTGTATAGGTGTGTGTGTGTGTACATGCAATTGCACATGAGTGAGAGATGTAGCTGGTGGACTAGGTGCAGAGACAGTGCTGTGCTGGTGTTGTATCTCTGCCAGCTCATTCATTTCCAGTCTAACCTTCACCTGCTCTCCCCTGAGTCCTGTAGCAACAGAGTTCCAACACTGCCCTATTGGCTGGTCCACAGGTCTATACATATGCTTTTTACACTGTACAAGTTTTCTATTGTGGTTTCTATTGCGGGGAAATGCTTCTGTGATCTGTAGAAGTAACATCCACCACAGAGGACATTCTCTTAGCAGAACATGTTGTTGTATTCTCCCATATTTCCTTATGAGGGTCTAATGATTCTAACATTTATGTTTGGTGAACACTGAACAGAGAAACATAACTGCATGAAGGCAATTAAAAAGCTGAGGATGTTGTGTAGCAAAAACAAAATGGTTAAAGAAAAGCAGGCTGAGATCTGGAACACTTCTGAACAGACCAGAGATATTTCTCCCAATAATGATGGAGCAGGATTGTTTTTTTTTTTTTTGCAGTTCCAGGCAATAAAAAAAAAAAAATAGACAAACCACCGGTATAAATCTGCAGGCAGCAAACTGTAACAGCTTTAAAGAGACGGGACGGCCCTTCCCTGCACGTGGCCTTAGCGCGCAGCTGTCTTGATAAAAACGTGATACAGTGAACATGGCAGCAGCCGTGCGCTGAGCCGACAGCAGAGATGGAACACCCTGGCATAGAGAGAGATTTCCTGACACACTGTCAATTGTGAATGACTGAATGGATACAAACAGATGCTCATGTGTCCCAGGAATGACACTGCATTAAGTTTATCTTCTGAAAGTGACATCCCGCTGGCTGGGAGTAAAGAGACACATGCTGCTACATAAAGGCCTCCTCTTTTCATGCGCTGAGGTCTGCAACAGTGGCGCTGGGAGCAAACGGAGGACAAAACGGACAGGGCGTTTCTGTGGTTTCATGTCTGATATCTTACCCCTGTTGCGTAAAAAAGGTATGAGCAAGAACTGGGAGGATTATCTTGATATAGTTCCCCTTGGTGAAAAGGAAAAGCTAAGACACACTACTCATGGGACAGAGAGAGAGGGAGGGGAGAGAGATGGAGGGAGTTAGAGATAGAAAGAGAGAGAGAGAGGGAGAGAAAGAGAGAGACGGAGGGAGGGAGAAAGAGAGACGTGCCCAGGACTCATCCTATTCTGTCACACTGGACACACACAGGAGAGAAGCTCTTCAAATTTCCCTACGCACTGCAACCCAGTGTGCCTGCTTCAAACTTCTGACCGCATGGCCCTCTGGGTAACCAATGGCAGTCTGCCCGCCAAGGGCAATATCAAAAGCACCTGAACGACCTCGAGACAGAGAGACAGAGCATCCTGAATTCAATAATCCCCCCCCACCCGCTGCCTCATCGCTACTGTATTGTCAGCTTCCAGCTGACAGCTACCTTTGTGCGAGTCCTCACCCCTCCGGTTCTTTCTCCTTCCTTTGTTTGGGGCGTAGTGTTATCTCCCGCCCCTTATCAGCCCATCGGGGGGCTGAGGTGTTATCAGGCCCAGCAGGTGGCTCTTTGAAACGATCCCCTCCGCTTGCTACGGTCACCCCCGTCTAAGCCCTCTGGCCGGGACCATTGATTTTCATACCGCGCGTCGATACCTAAAAGGATGTCCATCGTGCTTTAATTGACACAGGTAATTAGGTTCTATAATTGGATGATGGATTCCATCTAATTTGTTGACCCCCTCTCCCATCCTGGTGAACCATCCCCCTAGTCTCTGCCTCCTCCCCCCAACCACCCCCCTCACACCTTTTCTTTTAGTTGACCCATCCCCCCCCACATACGTTTAAAAAAATGTAGCATTTCCACCCCCCGTCCTCAGCTCCATTTGGTTTTAGTCTCTGCGCCATCTCTTCCCCTCCCCTACATGCTGCATGCGTCAAACGGCAACATTCCACTTTCTAACCATCATACATTCCCGCTGCTTCAAGGTTGGAGGTGGTCTTTTTACCACAAAAAAGAAAGAAAGAAAGAAAAAAACCTCAGAGATTTTTGTGTTTCAGCTAGAGAGAGGCTGGGAGATGCTCTTTTTTTACTCCTTCTTGATAGGAAATCAGAAATCAATTTTGGTGATGCGATCCGGGCTGTTCTGACCTTTGATGGTGGTGCGGTCTTGGAGGTATAACCTTCGCACCCAGCGCACGGCTGTGGGTTTTGAGCTCCCGGGTGGCGGAAGTGGCGGTGTCTACCCCAGCCTACCCCAGCTCTCTGCGGGGCCCAGCTCCCAGGGGGGCCGCGTACATCGCCTGTGGGTGAGTGTGCTGCTCGTCTCCTACTGAGTGTGAGCTGGAAAATGACTATGATGCCTTTCCCCCCAGTGAGGACCCTATCGCTACACAGCTGTGGAAATAACACTCCTGGAGCAAGGTGTGTGTGTGTGTGTGTGTGTGTGTGTGTGTGTGTGTGTGTATGTGTGTGTGTTGAATCAGGGAGGGGGTTCAAGGGGTGCAACATCCTGGCATAGATCATTAACAACACAGATGCACACCACCCTCAGTGGCACAGGTCATTAAACACACACGAACACACCATTATCAATGATGTCGTTAGTTGAAAAACATGGGCGCACGCCACCCTCCGTGGCGTAGATCGGTGCCCTAACAACAGCTTCTCAAGGTGACACCACCTGAACCAATCAAAGGACTGGCTTTGTCTACAGCAACCTATCAGGGTGGCCAGGAGAGGTTTCGGTCTGCGGTTATTGGTGCTGCTCCTTGAATGCATAAGTAACAGCATTCTTCTGTAGTCAATAAAGACATGGCCACCAAAATCCTCAGTGTGGATGCAGCTTTTAATGCCAGTATATCCACACGAGAATTTTATACTTCCTGCTTTTGAAGCAATAAATCCGCCCATGCAGGGCATACTTAAAAATAAATGGACATAGCTACCATGGAGTTAATTCTCTGCAGACACGTTATTACTCATTTGACTGTGAAAGAGAGTCAAATTAGGAAAAATGCAAGAAATAAAAGAATAGACTGGCACTCAATGGCTTCTACTAAGCTGATGTGACACTGGGCCTTTCTAGTACATATCTTTAAGTTGATTAAGCAAATTAAAGTGATAATCATTTGATGCTGGCCTAATTTCCCCCTGGCTCCATTCCCAAAATGAATGTTTCTTAGAGTACCAAACTAATGCAAGCTTTTTTTTTACCCCCTCCCCATCATAATCTTTTGCCCTCTTCCACCTGGCTGGAATCTGAATATTGGCCTTGATCCAGATCGAGGCATTATCTTTCCACGGAACTGTGAGGTTATTGCATCTTATCTTTTGATCTCATTCCTGCATTATAAGTATCAGATGGTTTGAGTTTGTCAGGCCAGCCCCTGAACATGCAGACTGCGGTTCATGTACAACACCACAAGACCCCCACCCACACAGCAGTGGAGATCACAAGTCCTGTGATGATTGGACGTGACACATGACCTTTTCTGGTTAATGAGTGAAAACAGAAACGTCTCCGTGGTCAATCACCGAATGCTCCAGGCGCGGCAGATGGACATTTGATGAAGGGTCACGGTGTAATTATACATTTGATTCAAGCAAAAAAAAAAAAAAAAAAAAAAAAACAGGAAGTTAAACTGCACTTTGCTCTTCCTTCTAGAACTCAACCTTCTCCTGCGAGACAGAAGTTCTCTGGCTCCATAAAACACAGTACACGACTTGCTGACTGGCCAAGCTGGACCCATTGACCGGCCGAACTGAAGGAGCCCTGGCAGACAGGGGAGTCTTTGTCTGGACGTGGCAGTTGTTTTGGCTAATTAGAGCAGGTATTCTGCCTGTGACAATACAGCAGTCAGCCATTGTCTGTGGAACCCCATCTGCCAGCAGCAGATTGTGACCACAATACTACTGTTCCCATCCAATGACTTTGAGAATGTGTCTGTGTGTGTTTGTGTGTGTGTGTGTGTGTGTGTGTGTGTGTGTGTGTGTGTGTGTGTGTGTGTGTGTGTATGTCCAAGTCAGTAAACCTGGTTGGTGGGCAGGCCGGATGGTGCTCTGAGAGTTCGATTTCTAGCATTCACTGGTCCATGCCACACAAATGACCTTTGAACCCCGCTGTGCTCTGCCGATTGGTGAAATCCGGTCTTGCTGGACACGATCAGTATTCTCCTCTGCAGGGTCTGGACACTTGCACACATTGCATCCAAACAAGCGGCCATTTTTGATCCGTGGAGACGGGATGGCTTCTCTTTGAAGTCCATCTGCTTTACTGTAAACCCTGTGGCGCTAACTGCTAATTTCCCCATGGCTGCCATCATTTGGGGCTTGCTGGTTTTAATTCACGCAATATGGATGCTTTTAATGAGATAGCAGCTAAATAGAGCACTCTAGATCTTCCTTGGCTGTGCTTGCATGCTGTTTCCCAGTGGACTCAAAAAAATAAAAATACAAAATGCACACTGGGCAGTAGTACAGTTTCTGCAATGTGACAATTTATAGTCGACTTTAATTACTTCACAATCAAATGATGATGGTCATATCGTAGCCCTGGTAGTCAATAATTCAGCCTGTCTACTAGGTGTAGTTTAAAGCCTTGCCTTACAGTTTTTATGAGTATAATTAAAGGGTAGTATAAATTCACAAAACTCATGTTTTATACTCCAAAGGAGGACAGCATTTAAACCGGTATTAAACCACTGGCAGATACAACCTAACATAATTTAAAAAAGACTAAAAGACACATTTAAAGAAACAAACAAATGTGGTCTGTGATATTAAAAGTGAACAGTAAAAAGGGTGAAGGACAGGTGAACTGATCTGGGATCAGTTGCTGCAGTGGTGCTGGGGGGTATAGTGACAGTATATACACTCACTCTGTGGGCACAGCTCGCTGGTGCAGTTGAGTGACTGGAGGTCCAGGCCCTGGCAGTCCTTGCCCCCGGTCCCAGGTGCGGGCTGGCTGCACTCCCTGCTCCGCCACATGGTGCAGTCCGCCCCGCAGGCCGACCACTTGCTCCACTCGCTCCAGCCTCCATCTACTGGTGACAAACACGGTTAAACCGCGGTTAATGCGATGGTCCTACCCTCGGTCCACAAAATTCCCCCTCCCTTCCTTGTCCAGCAACAACGCGTTGAAGCATACTTGTTGCTGCCTTTAACATTCTGCCGCAACATCCTGCTAGCACTGTGTGTTCTGTTGTGTGGCAGCTGGGAATCTTTCCTCATGTTCTACACATAACCACCCTTCCTCCCTTATAAAAAAATGTATTCACACACACACACACACACACACACACACACACACACACACACACACACAGACACACACACACACACACACACACACACGCGCACACACATGGACACTCGCACAGGCACGCTGCCTCAGTGTGCCCTAGACTGATGCGGGGAGACACTTTTTCACAGGTTCTGTTTTCATTAGCCTTACATGAAAATAGTGTCAGTTATGCAACGCGGTAATAAGGAGCGGCATGCGGTGCCTTGCCCTGTCTCCATCCTTGCCTTTCTGCCAGGGATAAACGCTTCTCTCTAGTCATATTATTCCCATGCTGCATTATGGGGCTCGCACACATTCCATTAAAGCTTTTCCTGGGCTGTTAGCTCGGGAGCAAGCGCATTAGGGCGTGGATTGATTTCAGCGGGGCCGCGCCGCGACCCCCAGGCCACAGAGGACTTGCAGATTGCTACACTGCTGCGCAAATGGAACATATCTGTATACTGCCCGTAAGCTGGGGGAGGCAAAAATCCCATTCAAGAAATAGGGATTCGTCATAATGAGGAAAAAGAAGGATAGAAGGATGAGGTGAACTGAGATGGAGGAAAACATGGCTTGGGGGAGGGATACGGTATGGCGTGGTATGGCGCAGTGTGGCTGTGAGGTAATGATGTAAGGGTTATTTCATTTCTTACACTCTGAGGAAGCGGTATTTTGGAAAGGGGGGGGTTGGTGGTATGATTTGGAAGCTCCACGGGAGGCTGGGGAGGGAGTGATATTCAGACTGACATGATGCCAGACCCTGGAAGGTTACTGGTGGGCTAATGTGAACATGGGCTGTAATGAGCTCCCTGGGGGGTGCTTGGTTTTTCCTGAGGTGAGGCTAGGAGAGGGAGGGAGAGGGAGTGGGAGGGGCAGACAGAAAGAGAGAGGGAGAGATATAAAGAGGGAAGGAAAGGGTGAGAGAGAGAGGGAGAGAGGGAGAGGAACAAATGAGCGGGATCAGGGAGCTTCAGCGCTCGGTTACAATGCCGCACAGAACTCCCACCAGTCTGACTGGAGCGTGGCGAGGTGCCGTTCATTAACCTGTCTGTCATCCTGGCTAATTTACAGTGCGCCAGGCAGGGCCCCTTAATGGAACGCCTGCGTCCAAGTTCCCCAACGACCGCGTTTGGGATAAATAAAAATGTACACCGGCGGGAGGGGTTTGGGGGGGGAGCAATCCATCTGTGACGGCAAGCCTTTTAAACAAGACTGTAATGAATAATAAAATTATTTTGTCATACCCTCAAAGAGCAAAACCTAGGAAAGAATGAATTGTATCATAACGCGTGTGTGGAGAATATTAACAGAGCAGGCAGCTGTGAGATCTAGCCGCGTGCGGGAGAGAGGGAGAGAGAGAGAGAGAGAGAGAGGGATGCTGACACGGTCGCCAGGTCTCAATTCAAGCCATTCCGTCCAGAGGACGGAGTGTAACCAATCAGGTAATTGGCCTTGTTTGGCATTAAGTGGGGCCCACACTCAGGCGGGGAGACTCTCCGCTTCGGCTTATTATCCAAGACGGGAAGATGAATGAAGCAAAAATTAGTGTCTAATGAATTCATTGCAATGCAGAGAGCGTGTTCCTTCAGACCATCAACATTGTTCTTCATATATAAATATATATATATATATATATATATATATATATATATATATATATATATATATATATATATATATATATATATATATGTGTGTGTGTGTGTGTGTGTGTAAAATAAAGGAATAGGGACAGACTCTTCCTTGCACTATGTAATCTTACAAAATGATTGTTTTACTCATATGCAGCAGAACTAATGAGACCCTAAGTGGCATTTCTTAAACTGGGCACACAATGACAATAATGAAATGATGATGGTGCCAACGTCATGTTACACACAAAGATGAAGTCATGGAGGAACACTGGGGTGAGAGGGAAACAACATAGCAATATTTTCCCTATGCCATCTACCGAAACAGCCTCACGACAGAACAACGGACAATCAGAACGCGCCGCTCATGTTAAGTCAAGCTGCACAACTTTATTATATCATCACTTCATGTCCAGGTTTGAAAGCACTTTTGATAAGAAAATCACCACTGTTTTTCCAATCATACGGCACAACAGGTTGTCGCGTAGAGATCCCTTTGAAAGCACACCGTAATGCAATAAGTCAGTGGTAATTTTCTCTTTGACATCTTGTCAAGGGCGAAACGAGAGAGTGCCCCACTGCTTTTTATTGCGCAGCGGGAGAGCCGTTCAGGTTTCCTGTTCTGCCAATCGCGAGGCCCGACCATAGACTCTTCCTGTTGCTAGGTATTGAGGATTGAAGGAGACGGGCGACTGGTCTTTTGGTCAGTGGGGGAGACCCCTGCTGATGCTCTCATTTGTAATAACCCTTTCCTGGCCTCTCCAAACGCCACGGTGAAACCAAGACAAAACCCTTCTCTTCAGGGTTTGCAGGGGCCACTGGAGCAAAAGCTCAGCGAAAGCGATGTCCATGAGAAACAACCTCACAGCACCTCAATTTAAATGATTCCATCTTGACACCGTTAACAGTACTGTATTCTGGCCGCATACGAAGAGAAACTAAATTCGAGTGACCCGAGTGCACACAGAAAATAACCACTCTCATGCCCCCGCCGTATATATATCACCGTGTCAGAGCCATTCATTTTCATTTGAAATAGATACCGCTGCACTTCCACAACCGGCCGGTTTTGCCCATTGTTTCTCAAAAAAAAAAAAAAAACAGCCCTGGCTGGCCTGATCCGGGCTGGAATTAAACCTATTTTTTTCCACTACCCACAGCATCAGCGTTGACTTCATCTATCAGAGAACATTGGGGTTAATGAAAGGTCAGAGAAACGGGCTGTTCTCTGTGCCTCGGACAGGGCGGGGCGAAAGGAGGCCTGTGACATCACGCTTAGTGGGACAGGGAGCAGAGAAAGGGAGTCGGCAGGAGTGACGTCTGTGCCTGTTCATCTCAGCCGTGCCTGTGGTACATAATGAGGCAGGCCGGCACAATCCCTCAACACTACTCCCTTCAATATGTCTCATCATTGCAGGGTTTGAGTGATGCACCTCCTCTCCTCCACTCCCGGGAGGAGGAGGCGGAGACAGGGGGGAGGAGGTGATGGTGGAGCGTGGGGCTAAGGTGATGGAAATTATTTCTGTTTTGATGACATACATTCAGGACAGCATGTGCAGACTCCTGTAAAGGGGACCCTGTCTGTCCAAAGATCCTTCCAGGAATTCAAAGGCACTTTCATGCCTCATTTGACTGTTTGATTTCGACAGAACCGCATCTCAGTAAGCCTGGAGCAATGTGTGGAATGTTGACAGTGAAGTAATTGTACCAGAATACAAATTAAAATAATCAAACTGCGGCCATTACACAGGAGTGATCTCAGACTGTCTGGAACTGAACTTGGTGCCCTCGGGATTTTGGTCCAATGGAAATGTCTACGATATGAAAGCAAAAACATTCACCTGTGGTTCAGGTTCATCTGGACTGCTGAAAAGCACCCTGAACTGTTGCCTCCTGGAATAACGTTTTTGCCTCCCATCATGCTTGCAGGCCAGCAGCAAACAAATTGAGTTGAGAAGCTGAAAATGGAGTTTATTTTGGTTGCAGACAAATTCATGTTCGAGTGCATTTTCCTGGTCTGAATACAAAACAAAACAAACAGATAAAATGCAGGTCTGAATTGAAAAAAAAAAAATTACTTAACAGTGCACCCAAGCCAAAAGTGCACAAAGAGGAGTCAGGTGCACAGAAAATGGGTCCTTGGGTGCTACAGTCACAAAGGTCAAATGTTTTAAGGCATTCCCCCATGCATGGAGAAATTAAATTCTTCTCAAACCTAAACAAATAAAATAAATAGGAAGAATGTAAATATGGTGACACCATTATTATGGTTTAAAGTTTTGTTTAAAAAAGGAGTTAAACACTTGAGTTCTTCAGTTGCCTTGATCTGGGAATACTTCCAGGACTGGTAGATGTTTTTGCTGATGGTGCTCTTGGGAAAACTGACACAATTTCCGCAGCAGGATTTCAGTGTAATCAGACCAGTTCAGTGTCACTTGGTGCTACTTTGATAAAACACTTTTTTTCCATTTACTGACTTCAGAAAATGTGGTCGACTTAAGCAGTCATCTGACTGCTTCTATCTGTTCATCCCAGCATCAATGCAAAGACAAATGACCAACAATAACAGATTGGTTTGATCTTAAACATGATCAAAGGAGTCTATGTATTCCTGTAGAAGTAGAAAACATCTAACCCTAGATGACAGCGTGTGTGTGTGTATGGCTGTGTGTGTGTGTGTGTGTGTGTGTGTGCAGGGCAGGAGCGAAGGCTGTGTGAATCTTGTGCGAAGCCCCTTTGAATCATTGCTGTCCGCAGACATCTGAGTGTGATTTTTTTTCCCCTTCACCTCCCCGAATGGCTGTGGTGTTGGTCTTATCAACCACTCTGCCCAAGAAGGGCTTACATAATGAGCAAGTTGTATGGTTAGCGTGTGTACATACGTGTCTGTGTCCATGCGTTTGTGGGTAAGTTGGAAACATCTTGACAGCGTTCATGAGCTCTGGAAAAAAGATGAGTTTTTTTTTTTTTTTGAACCACCTCCTCAGGCCAGGGTGGCAGGTACATAGCTGTAAAATGGAGCATCCATCATGGCCGCCTTCTGTAAACAGATGGGCCAGAGAATATAATTACCTGCATGGCAGTGCTAACACAGTCCTGTGCCAGGCCCAACCCCACTACAGCCGCTGCGGGTCCGAGTCCTCCGCTTCCCCCAGCTGGTGCTCATTATGATAGCCATGAACTGTCTTCTGGAACTGTCCTCTGCTGCCTCTGTCCTTTTTACCTTGAGAATATAAGAGGACTGCACCGTGGGCAGGTCGATGTAGAAGACTGTCTGTCTGTCTTTCTGTCTGTCTGTAATTCATTCATTCACTAATTCACACTGACACAATTTTGTCCATGTAATGTAGCTTCCCGGTGGTATTGCTGGTTATCTTTCAAGACTGTCTAGGTGTCGTAAACACAAAAAAGCAAGCTAACAAAGACGTTTCTTCACAGCACATCCGCTGAGCAGTCTGATTGAAATTATTAACACTACACCTTAAAGCAATCACAATATATGCTCCTCACCTGAGAGAAACAGCACATTGACCATCAAGTCAACTGCTCAGTCAGTTTAAGCATTAGTAATAATCTAAAGTCAGTATGAAAATGAAGGAAAAGCATATGAACCTAAAAGAGAAAAAAATCATACTTTACACAAGATAATGCACACATTGTGCATTATCTTGTATTAAAACAGTGCATTAGTGCAGGATTAAAACTCAGGTAAGGCACCTGAAGAGTCATACAATGATTGGCTATGCATAGTATGAGCCCTTTTCACTAAATGGCTTTTTCATTTCACTTAAACCTTAAAAGGTATAGAAGTATGTCATTTCTTTATTATTCAGACTACTGTCTGAAAGGCTACTGTAAATCTTATGTCTATTTTCAGCCATTTTCAAAATGTGGAGACAATAGGAAAAAAATGCACCATATTTTTTCCCCCCTCTAACACATGTTTCCTGCCAAAAGAACCTGAATAATTCATGAGACATCAACAAGGGCTAGAGTATATACTGGGATGTTAGCCATTCAGAAAAACTCTCCATTTGTGCAATGACTCAGGAGGAGCATACTGCCCACTGTGTACAAAACAGCCCCCGTGCTGCAACACCCTTGCTTTTACTGCACTGCTTGTCCAGGTAACAAAACGCAGCACAACACGTGCGAGGGAATGTGAAAGAAAACCCACCTGAAACCTGGCCTACACATAATGAAACACCTCTGATGCTCATCTATTTGCACAACCGTTACACTGGAGTGCTGGATAAAATGAACATGTTTGCTTTTATGGCACTGCAGTAACATCAAATGAACAATGCTCACTTATAATAAAGGCGGAATAGAAGGATTCTGCATTTGTAGTTGAAGCCAATGGAAGAAGGGTAATTTCTCAGGAGTGAACTTTTGCTTACCAACAACAAAGCGGCGGCTGCCTGCCATATTGTTTGTCTGAAAGGAATTCCTTTCCTGTTTCCTCTCGCTGCTCCGTAAATGATGATTTATACCCACGTAGGGCAGGAACCGTGTTTTGATAAATCGGGAAGAACTCTCGGATGTAATTTTTAGATGGTGCGGCTGTCAGGCTGCATCTCCATGCACAATGACAGATGGAGGGGGTTGTTTTCTCGAGGGTTGCAGTTTCCCATGACGAACAAACGGGAGTAGAGAGGTGCCTTTTTCGATTAGGGCACACAACCTGGAGAGGGCCGGCCTAAAACACAGCAGCGCCAGAGACTGACCAAAGACTTACGCAGATATACCTTTGTTAATGAAACCTCTGAGAACTATGCTCCTCTGAGAACTGTGCTACATTTTTGAAATATAAAAATGAATATACACACAGCATTCAAAACTGTGCCAATGTACTTCTTTTGTGAAAGTAAACAAACATTTACCAGACAAACAAAATCAGAAAGTCAAGCAGGGAGGAGGTTTGCGAGTCTCCTCTTTAAATAAATGGTCCCTGTCTCACTTCGCCCTTGATCATTTCTCAAGAATGGCAGTGATTAAGTAACTATGGCATCCACACGTTCAGCGAGTCCAGCTGGGTTTTAAACTGGGTCCCATGACAGATTTACCTGCACCTTCACAGGTCCGCTAACAGACCGCCAGGCGTCACGCCCGACAGCACCATGCCTGGCGCTAATCCTCACAGATATACTCTGTGCTCCCTAGCGATGCGGCAACCGATTCTCTTTCAGCGTCTGCCTTTTTTTTTTTAGTCGGTGTAGCATTGTAGTTCGAAGTCATTTTACTTAAAGAGTGATGTTCGGCGGGGCCTTATTAAATTACAGAGGGCGCGTCTGCCCTGAATGCGCAGTATCTGTTCTGCAGTGAAAGGCGAGATGGGCCTAAGTGGATGAGCCTTCCTCGCTCAGGGTCCGCCAGTGACAGAGGGTTCGATTTCCTCTCCCGTTTACTGAGCCCTGGCTCTTTGTTACCGGTCAGCAACCCCCTTCCCCCCTCCACCATCCCCCCCACCACCCTCACCCTCCTCCATGTGATGCTGTTCGTGTCCCTGCAGAATGCCATTTTCAGCTCTGTAGTTATCAGGAGAACCCCCCCACCACCACCACCATCACCACCCCTCCCCCTCCACACTGTCAGATAGCTGAGCTCTGAGCCGCTTTCCGCAAGAGGCTAATGTTGGCCCTTAAATGAGGTTGCCTGACTTCCATCACAAACAGCAAGGGATCAATAACTACTGAGAGAAGGCAGGCATTCGCCGCTACGGCTCCCACGGGGGGAGTGGGGGGGCACGGGAGGTGGCGGGGGATCGAAGACACTTTAACTCCTGACGTGTTAACGCACCGCACAGCTTCCGTTCAAATTTTAACACTCGTATCCCGTGGCCCGGCTGACAGTAAACAAGGCCTGGTGTGCTCGCTACATTCACATTTGCTCTCATCAGGGCCCTCTGCAAAGGACAAGAGGAGAAACTGCAATGGGAGTTTTAGCCAGAAGAAACTCCATTGATTATCCCTGGCATCTTAGAATAGGGACAGGGCCTCTGTCTTGGGAAAATACCATCTTGTCATCCGTTTTTGGGCTGGTGGATTCTACAGGTATTGATTTAGTAAATACAGCTAACACGAACAATTAGTTTTGTTTTTTTCCTGTGCAAAAGGTCTCCACTGCAAATAATAATAAAAAACATCTGTCTTTGTCTATATAATCAGCATTGAAGAAAAAACCAGCAAGCTTTTTCTTTTAAGCAGTTTCTTAGTTTCAGAAAACAAAAAAAGCATGCCTTTTTTTCCCCAACAGAAACACTGAAGAGTCTGAATCTCTCTGCCAGGGGGCCACACCGAGTGCATGTGGGTTACCTGGACAGGTGGCAGTGCAGACGCTTTTCTGGATGTTCTGCCCCTCGCAGAAGGTGCCTCCGTTCAGGGGGGTGGGGTTTGTGCAGCTCCGGCTCCTCTTCTGCCAGCCCCGCCCGCAGGTGGCGCTGCAGGCCGCCCACCCCGTCCATGTGGACCAGCCGCCATTAACTGTCAGCGTGCGGGCCGAGGGGGACGGGGGTTGGGGGGGGTGGAGTGGGTTGGGGAGGGGGGACGAACAGAGCAGCCAGGATTACCCGACGGGCACATGCGTAGCTGTGTCGCTTCACGGCGCACACCAGAACAACAGCGACGGCGGAACAGCCACTTCCTGCGTTCGTGCGGAGGGAAGAAAAACGCCTGCCGGGCCTAACAATCTCACCGGGGCTGTGCCAGCAGCAGGCTGAGAACAAGTACGGCACCCCACTGTTGACCATACCCGATGTATGCCGCTTCCCTGCGATACGCACCGCAGTGCGCTGTGAGCGGGACTCTTCAGAAAACCTACGGTGACTGCTATTTCCACAGCTTCAATCAACTTCCATTACCCCACATCTATAACCCCTCCCCATTTTTTATGATGCTTCACTTTGGTGCCACCCAGATTGACCAACATTGTCCGCTTAGTTGGCGATTGTACGTGACGTAGTTAATGAACAATTAGGCAGCCTCTTTTAAAGCCGAACGGGGGAAGTGGCTATTTTGGAATACAGCACAGTCCTACGGGTCAGCAAAAACTCCAGCATTATATATTTGCATACATCTATGGCACTACTGGCACCAGGTGCTAACATGACAAAAGCCCTCATTAAGTGATGGAGTTACTGCCTTTTTTGATAATGATTCCATTGCAGAATCTTGTTAAGAGTGCTGTGTTATTTTCCAGACCCTACCATTTTTAACAAGAGAGGTTATTATGCAGATTAAGATTAATTGCTGCAGAGCCCCGGACTATGAATGGGGGGGAAGGTTATGTCATGCCATCAAGGCAGTATTATTCTTCATAATGATGGGAAATAGTCCTCCAAGGAGACGTCTTCTTTAATACTAGTTAACTTCTGCAAAAATGCACCTTCCGAAATAACATGTCAGTTTTAATGAATGCAACCGCAGCACAGCACAAGTTCTCAAAAGTAAATTGCTTCAGCAGGAACATGAGATCCACCGTGAGGACAAAAAACTTAATTAAAATGATTCAATTTTAATACATTATTAAAAGCAGGTAATGCAGTGGTAGCAAGAAAGTGATTTCCCTGACATATTAATCTATTTCTCCTCATTTACAGGTATTTACTTAATTTCATAATCAAAGCGCCTCTTCGGCAGAGATTTCCTTGCCTGGTTGGGCTGTTGGCTTGCGCTCTCTATTACCTAACCACAAAGTATGTTTGTCTCTGCATTTAACAACATACAATGCAGTGCAGTCCAGAACTGAATGTGTTTTGCAGTGCTACTCAATATATTTGGATTTCTTCATTTGTGCCAGCAAGAGATATCTAGGACACAAACTTATTTCATGCTGGAAGAGAGCACTGCAGTAGGAAAACGGACGACTGCTACCCGTACATTGGGTGGAGTGTAATGCTTTAAGCATTCGTGTGCAGCACTGTTTTAAGGGTTGTTTTTCTTCCTGCAGCAGGAGCGCAGGGGTGCAGCACAAGCGAGATAAAATTAGTATGTAGAGCTGCTCTGTTACACCAAGATTTGAAGAACTAACCTTTCCAGTAGCAGAGACAGTTATTCACACCATTGCAGCTGCCTTCATAGAAAACAACATGGTCGTAAATTGTATTGTGATGGCGTGAGCAAACACGCGGTCAGCTTCGAAACAAAGCCGTTCAAACGTCGCCTGATTGCCACAGAATGTGCACAATCCTAAAACAGACGAACAGACACAGAGTCCTTCTGTTGTCTGGATAAGAATGACCTGTTGCTATGAGGCATGCGAGAAAAAAAAATGGGAGTATCTGATACAAAATGTAGGGGGAGGGCACAGGGATAAGACTTCACCTCATTGGCTCCCTTTTAAGCAAGCACCAAGGCAAGCTCATAGCTGGTACTCTAGCTTACACCAAGGACAAGGACTTTACTGGAGTAAGGCATTTCTTAACAAAATAAAAAAATGACTGAACTTATCTAAGCGCATAGCAATATATAAAGCACCAACACTGGCATTTTAGGCATTATGGTTTTGACATTCTTTTTGATTTCCACTGCAGGTAAAAGAAACGCAGCCCATAGGCTTATGCCGTTGCTTCTGCTGTTTCCATGGTTTCATATAGAGTCAGGCTAAATGTGACAGCATAATGATGCTGTATTCTGTAGCAAATTCAACCATATTAAACCTTTCCCATCTGTTAACAACAGTGTACCTCTGTGATGCAGGTAAAAACGTCAAGTGAAGCAAGAACTCGCTCACTTACACTCTTCTTGCTCACTTGAGTAGGGATGTAGCCAGTGAAATCAATAAGGGTTTCATAAACCTCAATATCGGTGGAGCTGTCAAGTATTATCACTGACTCATTAACTTAAACCAAAACAGTGCTCTGGAGAGAAAAGTATTTTGATTGGTTCATACTAGTAACTAATTGACACACATGGTAGCTACTATGATCCCTCACTCTCCCATCAGTCATTGAAGAAAGCAGAGGAATCACAGTTTCACATTCATTTTAGAATGGCTGTGTGTAGGACAGTCAAACTCCCTTTGCTGGAGGAAGGGATGGAAAGGAGTCAGGAAAGGAAATTAAAACCAATCTGCCTGCTGCGGCACCACTTGGGACATTAAATTTCAAATGTGGTGCCATCCTTATTTTGGTAATTCGGTTACATTCTCGCAAAATGTCAGACTGCATTTGTGTAAGCAGTTTAGTTGTCTCTCTTTGCATACAGTAGATTTCCCTCCGAAATGATCTTGACTTCTAAGTCATACAGTTTTTAATTACCGGGGTTCGCTTATTAGGAAATTACGGAGGAGCAATTGCTGCCTCGGTCGGTCGCCTCGGCTACCGCACTCCCACTCAGAATTTAAGTGATTAGTGGTCTCAGAGCCCTGCACACTGGGCCACTTTGCTCTTTCTGCAGAGCCTTGGCCATAATTTCCTCCTTCATCTCCCTGCAGTCTCACCGCACCATTTCCTAACCTCCTTTTCTGCGATTGACTGGCCACCTCAGTGAGGCAAATCACTCCGCCACTCCACCCCTGATTACCTCTTAGTGCTGCAGCGCTGCCTCGCCGGCCAGGCCTTGTTAAAATGCATCTCTGGCCTTTTCCATCCAGCTTTGAAAGAGAGCAATCAAAACAAGCCGTGCACAACAGGCCAGCACCTACGGATCAGGTGGCACAGACGTCCTGAAGGCTTTCATTAGAAAATCACAATTTCAAACACGGAGCCATAAAAGGGAAAAAGAGGTGAGGGTGGTTGGTGGTGGCAAATGAATCTTAAGGGACTGGTAATGGCAGTATTTTCTGATCCGAACCCATTCAGTCGGAATTTTTTCCGCCAAAGAATTTTACAATAGCAACAAATTGGTTCATCACTTCACAAGTGGTGTGATTTGAAGAACAAAACTGGACGGACAAAATGCTTTGAAAGGGCTTTCAGGTTACTGTACAGCCAATTTCAATTTGCTTCAGCGGTAAGCGTCGAGATTCAGGGTGTTTGAAACAAACAATGTGATGAAAAAAAAAAAGTCCAGGGCTCCCTTTCGCTGTAAAGTCTGAAGACACCTCACCCCACAATACAACAATTCACAATCTCTTTAACCTGAAATCAACAACACTTCTAATCCACCGTCATCACTTTAGATTTGTTCTTTTTGTTTTCTGCAGAACTCAGTCTTGGCTGGACTGAATGTGTCTGCTGAAGATACTGTGTCTATGCAAAACAATACAAATCTCTACTGCGCAGTACAGCTTTAGCCTTGTGTTAAAGCATTTATGAATATATATCTTTTGATAACTTTTTGAAATACTGCCAATAGTATTCTGTACTCTGATAATATATTCTCTACATGACCTTTGGAGATGTTAACACTGGTTATGAACATTCAGTTACAGATATTGGCCAAAGCTAAAAAAGTCATTTGTCAATATAATGATTCTCATTGTTTATGTTGTTCATTTTAAATAAATTTTAACAAGATTTCAAACGCAAGCTAATACTGCACAAGGATAATCTTTGTTTTACTGGAAGATATACTAGCTAGCGAGCGCCTATTCCTGGTATTGGATCTAATAAGTCTTGTTAAACAACTAGCTAATGCAGCTACCTAGGTAGCTCATGCACTCAGCTGAAGGTTATAGCAATTAAGCTAGTTTGCTATTTTATGTGAATAATTACTGACATTAGTTAACCATTGCTAATTATAACACTGCCTTGTTTTCCAGTATTAACCTTATGCAATTCAGACAGCTGATTGATATATTGGTTTCCATGCTTCTGCCTTGTCTCAAAATAAACCATTAGAGGTAATGACCTATTAAGAAGTAATCAGAAAGGTAATGTGTCATTAAAGCTATTAGCTATGTTCATTATTTATTTCATGGTTCTATTATTGCTGTATTATTGCACCAATTTATATTCTATTGTACAACACCCACCAATTCCAAGTTTCAGGAAATGCTGAGCATAAATTTCACATTACTCTTGCTGTTTTCTTTATAATTTCTATTACTAATACTAGAAATATTGCTATTTCTAGTATTAGCACACAACTGCTCTTACTCCCAGGTGTTACACTAGTCTAGTCCAGCAATGTTAAAAACTGTGGCTAGCTTAATGTTGCATATAAATTGTTTTACAGGCTTGTTCAGGTATAGAATGCAATCACAACTATCCTACTGTTAGTGTAAATACAGTATGCTACAAGAACAGATTTTGCTGTTTATTTTTAAAGTACATTTTAAAAGAAGCAGTTGAATTTTTCCTCTCCCTTTTGTACAGTCAAAGCTGTTCTTGAGGTTTGCTTCCTGCTAATTAACATCTCCTGTTTGCATGGATAACACCACAGAAATTCATCTGAAACCACTTGAAGTGCACACAATTCATTCTGTACCCTGGGAGCCCGTCTATAAGCAGAAATGCGCTATTTCTGTGCATTTTAATAAAGGTCAGCCTGCTTATCAATCCAATTAATTATTTCCTTTTCTGCCGTTAATTCAATAAAGGCATGCATGCCTCGACTGCAAGAGCAGCCAGTTTTGTTTGGCATTAACTCACTATCAAACATTTACTTTGGGACTGTTAGTCCGCTTGTTGGCATGGAAAATATTACATCAAAATGGAGTCATCAGAGACCTGAGAACATCTGGGGTTGGGGGCTGAGGAGGGGGAGGAGGAGGGAGGGTTGGCTGGCACTGGGGTGGGGCGTACAGCACTAGTTTGAAATATTTATTTCATCAGGTATGAGGATCTTGCTAACAAACCTTGCTTGTGATTTAAACAAATGTCATCCCTCGTGCGCTCGGAGCGTTGACCTCTGGCTGACACGCGGTGTGAAGACAAGCGGAAACCTACCATAAACAATGACGGTCGCGGAGGAGCTCTTGCGCCGGGCCACAATGTTCTTGGCCACGCAGGTGTAGTTGGCCGTGTCCGCCAGACGAGCTTGTTTGATGATGAGGTCATGGTCGACGGTAATGTAGTAATTGGGGTCGGTGGCGGGGTCGATCAGCTCCTCATTCTTCAGCCACTCAACCTGGACACACACGGGGAGGGCAAGGTCAAAAGTTAAAGTACGCGGTCAAAGTTTCAGAGAGCCACGGCTCTTATTGTTCTTAACGGCAATGTTACTCAGAAAAGCTTACCAAGAGATATCTCATTATCTACAGCAACAAATGTTAGAATATTAAACTAAAGGCCCTATTTAGAGGGTGCAGAAAGATGCTGCAATGATCAAATAAGTGGTTATGGCGGTATCAGTATTTAGGAATGCTGTAGATGGTGAAAAATGACACTAGCACCAAGACTGCTATTTTTCTCCTTGCTTTTCTCAGCACTAACACACAGTTCAGGAGATTTCAAATAGTTCGAAAATCCGCTAAATGAGAGGTGAATATGCTTTTAATACAAATGCAAAGCATGCCAATAATACCACAACACCTGACAGAGGGAGATTCTATTGAATATGATTTATATTAAATTTACTGAATATGCAGGAACCATCCACACACAGATCCCACCTCAGTGACAATATTATATATATAGTAAATCCGTTATACAACATACAACTGAGTGGAATACATATGCTCTGTCCAATGTTTATTTGTTCTTTAACTTTAATTTAAAATTAATCTCTGTAAACATTTCTGAAAATGTTCACAATATTATGGTTCTTATATTTGGAATGCTTTGTGCACACCTTGCACACCCTAGTCTCCTTTGTTGCACTTTTACCTGCACTGTTCATGTTGGCTAGGATTTTTACTTGGGCTTTTGAATGTTTACCGTTATTTATTTTATAAATGGAGTGACACTGTATTTCATACAATGGCTCATGGATACTGGCAACAGGCATGTGGCTCCAAGTCTAGACGATCAGTTATTGCAGTCGCAAGGTCTAGACTTGGCATCTGTGTGAAGCTGAAATCAGAAGCAGAAACCGCACTTCATAGTAATGGTCCCAATATGAATGCAGCAGCGGCCATAACTTAACTACTCCCATACTAGTTGTTTTGAATCACTGAAATGAATAGAACAGCTCCTCTGTGATCAGCATTTTATTGCTAACAGCACAAACCAGCAGAAATGAAACAATGGTGTAATTCAAAATGAAATAACACTTCTTAAGATAATCTTTAATACCTTGAGAAAAATTAGTGGTACAAAAGAAGCACAAACAATATACAGTATTTTACAGTAAACGAGTACAAACATCTCATCTATGATTTATACTTGAGGCCATTTATGGGGTTGTCAACTTTAGTAAGCTATTGCATGCATCGTTGCTCAGTAATGCCATTTACATAAAGGGGTTCCGTGTGATGTTTGTCCAATGTGGTCTGAGATACAAACTTCCTTCTATTTTGACAACTTGTGACTTGACTTGAAATGTTATGACTGGATTGACATGACAAATGCTGCCTGTTTTGACATCAATCAAAATGACCTTCATGCAACTGAAATGAACTACCTTTCTACATACAGTTTTTTGTTATTCATAAATGTAATGCAATATGATTTCAACCAAGGCCACAAACCAGTCCAATGTCAAAGCTGTAATATTTTTGACCCTGTGTCATCTCAAATTTCTTGACTGGCCAGTGAACATTTACATTTTTCGTCATACCTTCAGTTCCCTAAAAAGCTATTCCCAGTTATTAAATGTAGGCTCCATGTATGCTAACCCTGCTAAGATACCAAATCACCAAAATTTATCTGGACCTCTTTAGAGCAGCAACAGTTGACTGCATGAGAAGTGCATTTCCTTTGCCTAAATTGGGCCATATTTTCAGAAATGCATTCTGGCAAGTTTTTTTTTTTTTTTCAAAAGACTGCTCACGTTAAAAACAAGATGAGACAAGATACTGTAGAAAAACTGCAGAGTGGGGGAAAAGCATGTATTGTTTAAGGAGATATGCATTTATGAGGCACCAAAAAGGAAACTACAGAGATATACTGGAAGGAAGCTTCACCACAGGGGAGCTGGAGAGAAGAGAGACTGAACTTCACACCAAACTTTTCATTATGCATGCGCTTCTTGGAGCTGTATAGGAAAATATGGAAGATGCAAGATGAGCTCAGATAGGTGTAGTAAAAAGTGCAGGAAAGCGTAGCTTGTGAATAAAAAATGTTATGCGACTTCGTTTAGAATAAATAAAACTTGATCAAAAGCATTCCATGCACATGTTCTACATACTGAAATAACATATGGAAAAATAATACATTTCTACATCGTTTTCTGTGTTTTCAACACTATACCTCACGGCGTTGTTGGTTTACTTTATGTCTGCGGTTGGGAGCTGTGGCAGACATACTGAAACAGCTGGCCAGAGCACGGTCTGTGCGGCAGAACTGCAAACAGAGCTGAATTATTGATGCCACTCAAGAGCCGCCAAATCATGAGTGAAATCTCCAAATCCAATTCCACTCGATCTGTCAGGACATAATAAAATCCCTGCGTGCAGATGTCACCGCCAGTCAAAGCCACGATAAATCAACAACTGAGAAAGGGCTGCTTTGAGCGGAATAATTAGTGACGTAATTCTTTTAACGGCCCCTCCTTCCCCCTCTGTCTCTCTCACCTCTGCAGTTGGGATGCCCTCTGGGGGGTGGCATCTTAGCAGGACCTCCTGGTCCAGGGCCACTTCCTTGCCCAATGGCTCCTCTTCAAAGTTCTTCCTTAGATCTGTGCACAAAAAAACCACACACAACAGACACAACAGATGAGCAGGGTGAATCATTGGCCTTTTGAAAAAAATAAATAAATAAACAAAATACCCTTTCATGTTTGCTGTGAGGAAAAGAAATGAAGTGCATAAAGAACAGACCAAGCATATTGTGCTTATTTTTGGTCCCAGTTTAGGCCCTTCTTTTGGCTCTGAGTTTGTGTGTGCGTGAGTCTGTCTGGTCGCAGTTGTCTCGTGTAATCTGTAAGTGACATTGCTCTTTGCTGTCAAAACATTGCTTTTTCGCTCAGCCCGCTCCGCCTGACGTTTTCGGGGTAGGAGGAATCCGTATCGTGGACCGCAGCTCTGTTTACCCGCTGCCCGACTTTCCCCGGCTGGAGCCGGCCGTCTGCTGCCGTGGGGGACCAGCCGAGACCTCGGTGTGACTGCGCTAATGCTCTGCCATGCTGCAGCTCGGGGGATCCTGACTAGAGAAGGCCCGGGGGTCGAGAAGGCAGCGATCGCGTGATCCCAGGCGAGTGCGGCCAAGCATTAGTCCCTTATTGCTCAAAATGCAAATCGGGCGTCAACATTCCAAAAGAGCTGTAACGGCTCCTACCCCTTACTCAGCCCTCTCAGGTCCCTCACTGCAGAAAGCAGCACGGACAGGTGTGTGTGGGTGTGTGTGTGTGTGTGTGACCTGCCTTGTGCGAGCTGATGAATCATTCATACTGTACGTGTCTACGGCTGTAAACAAGGCTCCCTCCAGGTCTCTGTTCCTACTATAGGTCTATATACAACCCGTCACAGGATGAATAAGATTCCATGTTCCAAGAATCATGAAATATGCAGTGTTGTTTGTTTCATGGTGGTCAGTTTGACCTCTGCATAAAAAGGTGCAAATTCTATTGTGGCCTGTTCTGCAAATTTCAAGTTTATGACTGTGTTTATGACCATGTTTGATAGTGTCAGATTGGTAGTTGCTGAATCTGAGAGTGAGAGCTATTGTGATAAACACGTAACAACATGTTATGGAATAACAACAAAAGAAAAAAAAAATGCACGTTCACCTTCATTCAGAACACGTATATTAGAGAAGGCCAGATTAATGGCAAGGGCACTGGCTACATCAATAGCAATGCCTTTCTGTTGTTGACTATTTACTACCAAGCAAATAAGAAAAAAAAAAACTTGAAAAGCTACTGTGAATTAAATTGATTTGTTCCTCGAAGCCTAATCCAGAACAATTGCTGGACATGACGGGATAGTGACACTCCATAGAGGCACTCTTGTCACTAAATGTAATCCTTAAAACAGATGTTGGCAAGTCCTGAGCAATCACGGCCATGGAAACCTTAACAAGAATGGAGTGCTCCTTGACATTTAAATTAATTAAACTGGATATAATGGGGCTGGAAGCGACAAAAGATATAATGGTCCTGGAAGGTTCAAGGATTATTTTGGTGTCCTCATCTCACATCTTTTGTGACACCGGGGGAGCAAAACACACCCGCACACACACACTGCCTCTCAGACCGTTTAGAGATACAGCATTATGTGTGTGTATGTGTGTGTCTGTGTGTGTGTGTTGGTGTTTTTTTTTTTTTGCTCTCTTTAATATAATGTGTATTTATGAGTGGATTAATAGCGGAAATGCAGTAAAGCACAAAGCCAGGCCATAAATGCCATCCTTTAATAATGTATCTGAGGTTGCGGCGGAGGATGTCTTTCTGTGTTTGCTGGGCAGATTTAGGGGGACTGCAGGGTTATAAATCGCAAATCTGTTTTTATTCCACTGTGTTTTTCATTACCTTTCACATGGCAGATTCACCCAGGCCAGATCTGTTCACTGTAACTCTATCGTTCCCTTTCCCCGATATTCCTCAGCCAGATGTTTAGCTCTCCCTTTCCAGTGATAACTTTTTATATCCTGAGAGAGGCTGAGTTTTATATACAGGTAAAGGTATGTATCCAACCACACGTTACAGGAAAATGTTATTCTGTGTACAAGACAGAAAACATGTCTAAGCGCAAAATCAGCAGTCTCCTGAATCCAACAATATATGAACTGAATGAATAAATTGCATTTTTATTTAGTGTCTTTCATCCGTTTTCAAGGATCCCGGAACACTTTGCAGAGGGGAGGGGGATGACTCACCTCAGCCATCAATAAGTAGCACTGACCTGGATGATGGATGGCAGCCATTTTGTGCCAGAACGCTCTCCACTCATCAACTGAGTTGGAAAAGGGACGGATTTATTTAGCCAGTTACAATGGAAAATGATTGGATGGCCAGATCTGGAGACAGAATTCGGCCAGGACACTGCCATTGGACCTTCAGTTACCAGGGGACAAAAGCTTAGTTAAATGTCTCATCTGAAAGACGGCGCTTTTGTTCCTTTATTTTACTTTTCATCCATATATAGTACCAGTCAAAACTTTTGACACACCTGATTAAGATAATGGAAAGCATTCATTCAAAGACAATGTTATCTAAAGATTGGACCTAGATGACTCACACCATTCTGATCCCTTAAAAATGAAGGCTACCAGCTTTCTGTAGTCCACAGCAGTAGAGATGGACACACATCATTCCCACACATTGTCTCATGCATTTTGATTATGCATCATGCTAAGAGCATTTGATTTAAAAATGGGAAAAAATGTTTGCGCTGCTAATTTGTTTTGCTTAATATGTAAATGTTATCCGCTGAAGTATCGTTTGTGTGATTTAAAGCAAATATTGGCTGTAAGAATGTTCTATGCATTTAATTTCCCCTTTATACCTCCTTCCACCCCCAACCCCCCCAAACCGGATGCCGAATCTCAGGCATTGCGTTTCACAGACCTTGAGATCTCTGCATGCATTTCCTTTCCATTTTACCACGAGATGTGCTTCACTATTAATGCGCACCAAGAGCAATTCCTTTCATGTTGGACCCCTCCCCCCCCTCATAATCACAATGCAAATCTAGCCGCCGTGTCTGCTCCTTCGAGTGACATCCATTGAGTGCAGCTTGACTTTGCCTCCAAGGTTTGAGCTGGTGAAGGACCTCATTTTGTCGCCGTACCCTTCTCTCGGCTGTTCCCTCGGCTACGCAGACTCACATTTCAGCGCGGCGCGGTCTGTCTTTCAGAGCTGAACAGAATCATTCAAATCAAACTTCTCTTCAGTAGGGGATTTAAGTGCGCAGATGTACCCATGGCAAACAGACTGTCTGCTCCTGTCAGTGTATAACTCGACGCTCTATTTCCAAT
Source organism: Megalops atlanticus (assembly GCA_019176425.1). Lineage (NCBI taxonomy): Eukaryota > Metazoa > Chordata > Actinopteri > Elopiformes > Megalopidae > Megalops > Megalops atlanticus. Next base: position 13,484,899 of record CM032888.1, read on the forward strand.
GACACGGGACCTGCACAAAAGCTCTGGCGATATTGACTCAGGTCAGGGACTGATAGAATGAATCGTGCCTCCTTCTCTTTGACAAGCTGCACAGTCATCAAATATGATGGTGTGGCGATACCGACAAATGGCACAGGGGAATCGGACTCACAAGCGATCCGTACGTATGCCTTTTGGCTCTTCTGGGTTCCCGTAGTGCTCCAGGCTACACACTGGCACCAGTAGTCCTCCAGCCCGAAGATCTTCTCCACCTGCTGCCTGGAGATGTCAATTTTCACCTGCATGACTGGCAGCCCTGCAGCACAGAGGGGGGCAGAGTCAGGGAAACAGACTACCAACCAGACAGCCATCAATTAACCACAGAGTAAATACAAGAAAGTCGGCATCAAATATGGAAAAGCGGGCAATTCACTGTCAAGTTTTAAAGAGAGCACCGCTCAGTGCATTGCCTCTCAAACACATCTCAATTCAGAGTTTACCTCCCTGGCTCTTAGCTAAGTTTTTTATGCAGAGGATACTTAAATTACTTTGCTTGGACGCCTCTGCTCAAATAACCGTTTTGATTGATTAATAAGTATGCTCTCATGGTAACTGCCCAATTCATAAGTGAGAGGATAACAACCACTTCACCTTCAGCAGACCACGCTAATCCCGATGACAAAGCTTCTCCAGGTGAAACCATGAACCCAAAATGACAAAGTTTGCCATTTGCATGGAAATGACATGGTGTTTTTGACATGCAATGTTTCATGTTCCCGAGGAGGATTTACAAAGAAGAGAAAGCATGTATGAAACCGGCTGGGGGGCAGGGCTAACGGTGTCCTCGTTTCAACACTGAGCAAAGTCACCCTGTGTTGCATAAAAGGTCATGTTTCAGAGAATCAATTACGCCAGAGAGACGACGACACTGCGGTACCTTATCGGCTAACATGCAACGCGCTCTCGCTATTTCCACAGCAGCAGTGCTGTGCTACAGAAACGCGCCGACTGCATTGCTGCTCCGATATCCTTCTGACAAAGTGCCAATTTAGTCACTCCGGGAGCGCATCCCAGACACTGTGGTCTGTCAGACAGCTGACGACTCGCTGGATTTCAATTTGTGAACCCGCCAAAAAACTTTCATTTAAATACGTCAGGCAAGGCTGGCTTTGTGCATGAATTACATTACTGTGTATTCTGCATTTCAGCAGATTTGTGCCTTAAAAAGCTCTGAAGCTACCACCCCTGATGAATAGACAATAAAGCAAACAGCAAAGAAAAGCACAACCAACCGAACAAACACGCGGTCCCTGTCAAAATAAACAAGTATTTGCAAATTGGCATTTCCGAATACAATTCGGTGACATGCATGAGAAAACAGGCGTTACAGTAAGACTGCCGTGGAAGAAAGGTGGTAGGGAACTGTAGTGGTTAATGAGCTAGATCCATAACCAGAAGGTTGTGTGTTCAAAATTCAGGTGGAGCACTGGCACTGTACTTAACCCAAATTGCTTCAGTAAATATATCCAGCTGTTTAACTGCATAATATGTAAGCTATACAAATCACTCTGGATAAGGGTGTCAGCTAGGCAAATAATGATGGTAAATCTTCACTGACTAAACTAAGGTGGGAAAAATCCACTACTGTATTCCTGTGGATCTTGTAAATACAATTAAAAATTTTAAGCCAAACACAAAGGAATCTGTTAAAGTCTACCATCGTTTTTTTCCTGCACATCTTAACTAAATGTACAATTTCATTTCAAAAAAAAAAAAAAAAAAAAAAACAAACATTCATCCACAGAGCATTTCCATACTTTTTTATTGTGATATGGGAGCCGAGGCAGGCTTTAGTGACACAACGGTGAGTTTTATCCGTGAAGCATAAAGCACCAACTGGCTGTTTCTACCCTTCGCTAGGTTCACAGTGAGATCGCTCATCTCCTTCCTCCTGCGCGCGTCCTTGACATCTCTGTCTCCATCTCCCTCTGTGAGAAATGAGATGGGTCGGCACATTTATTTGCATGTGCTCCTGGCAGTCCTAACTGGCATCCCAAGGGCCTGGCTGTCAGGTAACCCGGCAGCCCATCTCTCCACAGGGGTGGTGGCGGGGTGTGTTTAGTATCAGAGCGGCCCCCACATGGTTGAAACAGTGTAGTTCTAATTTGGTAGGTCTTCATTCCCTGCAGCTTACTCGCTATGGTGTCTCCACATCACATCCACTCATGTCACAGGGCCAAACTCTTGAAATTCTTCTTCAAATAGATGGTTCTTGTTGAGAAAATATCCATGATGTTCGAAGCACAGCACTTCAGATTTTTCTGTAATATTCTGAAACATCTGCTGATGAACTTCATAAATATTTTCTCACATATGAGCTTCAAGAGGTGTAAACAGAGGCTAGAAATGGCATGTACTGTATAATACAGAGGGCTCTTTCTCTGCTTCTCTCTTACACTCTCACTATCTCTCAAAAGCACAGTTAAATACTTATTTTATTCATAATAGAAATCAGCTTTCATTAGGTATTGGGTATAGGTTTATATTAGTTACGAGTCATATTTAACAAATATAACAAAATTTAAGAAATATAAATATATAACTTTAAATTAGTTGGGGGTAACATGGGCAAAGATCTTTACATATACAGGGGAAAAAAAACACACTACTGACGCACTACTTCATCTAGCTTTTCACCTTAATTTCTAACAAATGAAAAACTCCCAAATAAGAATAACCCCCTTTTGGGACCTTTTGACAGCCCCCCTCCGTCCTCTCACTGTTTTTCCTATAGCATCTCTGCTCCCAGTATGATTTGTGAGGTGTGGGGTGGGGCAGTCGTGAGAAAGTGTGAAAGCTCTTTATCCAGCAACAATGCCTACAAGGACAAACATGGAGGATTCCTCTAGTCCGAAATGTCACATTTCAAAAAACATGTAAGAACCAGAATAGCTGAATTAAGCTACGAATGCAAAGGTCATAGATAAGTGCACACAGACCATTGTACAGTGCACTTTCAGACTTGCATTCACTTGACTGTTAACATGGTAAATTCAATACATTGCCAGACTTTAGTGCTCTACTGCTCTTCCATGTAGCAGCTATCTATCTGTCTATCTCTCTCTCCATCTCTCCCATATATATGAAGAGTCAAGAACACTGAGACAGAATCATTTCTATACTAACACTGTTTAAATACTCTGCCTGTATGAATCAAGCAACATGCTTATAAAAATAAGGCTGGGAATCCCAAATTGTAACAGGCTTCTCAAATTAAAATTGTAAAAGCAATTTACATATTAATGACACACTGAATAAGTTTGTGATCAGTGACTGAACCAGAACATTGTAGCCTTCATAGTGACAATTGTCAAGCATTTGTCAAAGACCCTGAAAAACAAAAAGCAGTGAATTATCTCATGTTTAAATTTAGCTTGAAACATTAGCTATTCCATGATATTGTAGCCTACACAGGGCGAATAACGTGCACTGAGATATTCAAATAATTACAGCGAGTATTATTACCTTATTCAGTAACAGATTATATAAAAAAATGCTGTAATATGGATGGATATCTCTCAATTAAATTAGATTCCCTTTCAATTCCACTTTTAAGAATCACAGAAAATAACTTTTACTGCATTGTCCTAGGCTGTCTCAATAAAATGGGAAACCAGACTAGTGACAATTTGACACTGCTGTTGCATATTTGATTAATGTACAGCAAATACATCCAGCTGTGTAAATTCATACTGAAGTAAAATGGAAGCTCTGAAACACTGAAGATGGTGTCTACTTAATAGATTCATGCTTACTGAAACTCTTATTTGAACGTGAGCAACCTGTGATTTTGTCTTTGTCTTTTTGAGTTTATAACAGCATCATTTTATGGTTACCAGGGTCTCATTTAGGAAGATACAGTGCTGCTGGTATTACATTCATCCTGCCCATCTGACTTCACTTCAGTTCAGGTCACAGTCCACTAACGGTTTTAATACACGCTGATTTAATGAGCTTCATATTTATCAACTTTGTTGTTATTCCACAACCTGGTCCAAAGTCATAATCACCCTGATGTCAGTGGCAGGGAACAGCTGACAGTGATAAGGGCTTGTGACAAGCTTTCAGTGCATGCGAATGCCCCCAGAGGGTAACAGGTCCCCGAATTAGCTCTCTCTCCCTCCGAGTAAAGTCAGAACACGCAGACGCGCTGTCTCGGAGACAGCCTCCTTTGCCAGGCTCCGGGCAAGACTGAGGCGCTCGCGGGAAGGCAGCTAATTATCCGCGGGAATGTGTAAGCCGAACAAGCTGTGATTATCCACTGCGACTCTCTCCGCGTTCCAGGACGGGCACATCCAGCTGCTCTTGGCCACGGCCACACCTGCCAGCCATAGTGGCCAGATGTGAGGTCTCGCTGAGTATGTGCGTGCGTGTGCACATGTGCGTACGTGTGTGTACATGTTAGTGCGTGTGTGTATGTGTGTTTGTGTGTTTTGTGTGGCCGTTTGTGTGTGTTTGTGTGTGTGCGCGCGCGTGTGTGTGTGTGTGTGTGTGTGTGTGTGTGCAGGGCAGGATTGAGGGGTGTGTGAAGCTTGTGTGAAGCCTCTGAGAATCATGTGTGTGTGTGTGTGGGGGGGTGGGGTGGGTCGTCTCTGTGCAAACATTTGTTGTACATTCATGCTAAAAATCCAAACCTACAAAACACATTTATAACAACAACAACATTAATAATTCTAACAATAAGGAGGCAGTGTGGCATAGTGATTAAGGGACTGGGCTCGCAGCCAGAATGATCCAGTCCTTGCACCCTGGAGCAAGGTGCTTAACCTGAAACAGTTCAGTAAATATCCAGCTGTAGAAATGCTTGATACATACAAGTGTAAGCAATGCGAGTTGCCTTGGGTAAGGGCATCTGTTAAGCAAATAAATAAATAAAGACCCCATATGTCATGTTTTAGGCAAACATTTTGTTTCTTTTAATTGCCCTCTTTGTGATTATATTGTACTGAACACCCTTAACACACTGACAGTTCCAATGACTTCATGTGGCTTGTTGTTCGACTCAACTTGAATAGCCCAACCTGGACAGGGTTATGTTATTTTCAGCCACCCTGGCCCTACAGGAAGGTGTGTCCTCTGCCTGTGTTGTTACAAACAGGCAGAGTGTCTTCTGGAAATCCACTAATGATTTGGTAGCATTTACACAACAGGTTTTTATCTTCAAAAGGAGAAGTTCCACCACTGAAAAAATTAATGAAAATTAGAGGTAGTCCAGATCTTTCTTTTATAATTTTGACAGAGAATCATTTATACAAAGTACATTCATACCGAACCTTTTGTTTTCACCTCATCTGAAAAACTGTGGAAAGGTGAATTTCTAGATAATAAGATAACACGGTCTTTAAATGTTTAAGTCTGAAATCAGGGCTTACAATCCACAACAAAGTCAATTTTAAATCCAACAACACAACAAATGGTTATGCACATAAATTAAATTATTCATACTCATTTAGAGCTGCATTTTCAAATGAAAATAATATGTTGCTGTATTGGAAAGTGTCCATTTTCATCTCTTCCCCAGAGACACTAATTTTTTTCACCCTGAACTGATCTACATAATATGGGAAACAAAAAAACAAATCTTTAACTGCTATTCATTGCTGGAAATTGAAAGAGAAAACGTTCAACATGTTGTTCTGCACAGAAACTCTTCAAAATATGTTTTAACAATACAACTTCCCCTGTATCAGAGACAAAATTGTCAAAACTTCTGAGGCTAATGATAAGAGTCAAAATGTGGTGCCCTAGAGCAGGGTAATGCTAGTAGAAAGTGTATATGTAGCAGTGTGGGTAGCATAGAGATAGGTACATGGATAAGCCTTTCTGATGTAACCATGCATAAAGTGGATCAAAAGTAATTATTCACAGGTTTGAGAAGTAGTTATGATGCCATTTCCCCCCCCTTTTTCATCCACATTTTGGAATCATTAGTGTGCATTAAGCTTGACTCAACACCGCATCCTCTACAGTTGGTGAATAGCAAATGCAATCCTCCAATACGTTTACGTGAAGCCAATGGATATTTTTCATACTAGAAATGACACTGTACCACAAAACAGCAAACGCTCATTGGAGGATAAATGCGTATCTCAGTGACATCATTTCATTGACTCATAGGCTCAGACTGAGTGGTGTGATAAGGGGAACCTGGTGATGTAAGCCATGCTACCCAGGCAGAACAGAGCCAAATAAGGTCTGCTACATTGACTGACGGCACAGCCAGAATTTAAACCTGCCAGTGAATTTTACCAACTCAGATGCACAGGATCCCATGATGATTGGTGATTTGTTTAAAAAAAAAAAAACAGTGCTTTGTAAATGTAAAAAAATACACTACAATACATACATATTGACTGACTAGTTGCTTGGATTTTCACTAAATTTGTGATGTGTTTCCAGTTATCTTGAACACTGTGTTCCTCATGAAAACTGCAATACAAAATGTGTCTGTTTGACGTAATTCTCCAACAAGGAGTGGGCTTCTGCTATTCTCTGGAAGTCTTGACACTTCTTTGTCCCACCGTGGCTCAATGCATAAGGGTAAGATTGCGGCTCAATTTATCTGTTATTTCAGTGCTTCCATCAGACACAGGCTATTATTAAGTGCTATCTGTCATTTTTGTTGTTTGTGCTTAGGTTATCATTTGCCGTGACAGCCTTCTATTCTAATTAGAACACACAAAAGGTGATTGCCTGCAAGGGAACACTGATTGCAAATTACCATTGCCAAAAACTGGAAAAAATATTTGATCTTTCAAAAGACTTTAAAGCACTTTGACAAGATCCTGTCGAAGCTGAATTTAACCCTAAAGTTACCAAAGGAAAATAATGTTCAGTTCATGAAAAGCCATCCTTCAAGTAAGAAAGGGAAAATTCTAAAACAAAAAAAATAACCCCAAGCTGAATTCCACACTGCTTTGCACAAGTTGCATGATACGCACAAGAATGCAAGATAATCAATCAATCAACATTACCCACAACCCAGATTCGCATGGGACCCAATGCCTGGAATTTTCCAGCAATTTATTGCCATTGCTTTGTTTTGAACGGGGGAGCGAGGCGTGCATTTCATTTCCAGCAAATGTACTGTACCAGGTGCCACCTCTCCACATGTGTAATGGCATCACAATATTATGCTAGGAAATGAATGATGGTGACCATGCAAAAACACACACACAACACTCCTAGCAAAGTGCAGCTGGGATGCAGAGATAAGGGCAAAAGATCTGCAGAAGACTTGAAGCAATATATTTGTTACAGAGGTCAGAAAATGATGCGCATCTAATAACCAGGTGGCAATGGGTTCAAATCCCTGCTGGCAGATGGCTGAAGCAACCTTGAGGGAGGTGCTTAAAGAGCCATATAAATGCATAATATGTCAAATGTAAGGGATGCATGCCATTGCGGATGAAGGCGTCTCCTCTGAAAAAGCATCACGAAGATGCCAATAAATCAGCAGCACCATGAGGCTGAACTGAGGACGCGGGCCACGGCGTTAGCAAACCGGGGAGAAATATTCAAACGCCGGCGCTGCTTTGAATTCCGGGAGAGGAACGAGGGCGTGGAGGGACCGCTCTCCCGGGCTCCGGGAGCGCTCTCCTCGCGTGACTGCCACAGGTCAGCGGATGTCTTTTTTTCCGATGCGCCGCACGTTCCAAACGGCGCGCGGGGATGTTCAATAATTCACAGCAGAAGCAAATGGGCTGACCCCCTTCGCAGAGATCTCTCCCTCTCCTCGCGCTAAAATGATGATTAAGGCAGGCTTCAGAGCATCGCCCACTCCTCTGCTCACGTGCCCGCGGTGCGTTAACATGGGTTTCACGGTGGTCAGCAGATGTGCAGGAAGGACTCCTGCCTGGAGGGGGCACTCTACTGTTATTTGAACTGACTTACTGTTTAGGCAGTTGAGGTTTTTTGTTTTAGTTTTTAGCTTTTTCTCATTTCCCTCTCTGTCTTCTTCCTCAATTCCTTTCTTTTATCTTAAAAGTCCATCTAGGTACTGGTGACAGACCTCTAGACTCCATATCAGATAAAATAATGTAATTTTTTTACATTTTTTTTAATGAGGCATAATGAAAAATGCATTCGCTGAGAAACGCCTTTGCATTTGAATGGACACTGTGAAGTCTTTATCGCTGTGGTCCTCAGTTTCGGGGGTCATGTACGATTCCATTTGCACCCCAGGCGACATTCACATTCGAGCAGAAAACACCTTTGCCAGAGACCCGGGGTGTGAGATTCATCCAAAGGGGGAAAGTGAGAGGCGAGATGTGCGCTCTGGGAAACACTGAAGGAACTCTGGGAGAGAACACGGGGGGGTGAGCCTCGGGTCAGGTCAGCTCCAGGTCGCACCACACAGCCAATGCGCTGAATATTACTGAGAAAATCCTCTTTCGCTGGAGTCCGTGTCATGTACAAAAAAAAAAAAAGTGCCGCCAATAGGAGGCTCTCTCCACAGAAGTGAGGACGACATGTTTTATTCATCAGAAAATGTTTGCCGTTTAAATGTGGGAGCCAGACTTTATTTTTTCTCTCTTGACAAGTTTTCCAGGTGAAAGCAACGGGGTTCGTGCCAGCTCTCACGCCCCCCAAGCGAGGAGATGAACACAGAGGCGACAGCGAGACAAGAGGGTAAACATCTCTGAAGTCGCTCTCCTGCGAGAGTCGATATCAGTTTTTGTCTGCGAGGGACTTTATTTTTTTTTTCCTCCCGCTCTTGTTTTTCGTCCATCTTGACCTCAATTCCATAGGGGTCATTTGCTTATTAGAGGCAGGGACTGGAACTGGCAGCTCCGAATGTGTTTCCATTGTGACTGGGGGAAATTCAATTAGGCTGCGCTGACTGTGGGGGTCAGGTAGCCAAGATTCCTATTGGCTGTGGGTACGAACGTGTGATCCTGTTGGGTGGGGGGCACAGTGTGTTTGAGTGCCAATTCTGAACCTCCTCCTTCAGAGAAGTGGGTGACTTGAACCTTGTCTACCCATAACACCACTGTACATCATATAAGAAAACCCTACTGACCTAAGGGCAGCGGCACTCACTTCAAAGCCTTTTTCGATAGATGTTGCTAAATTCCTTAAAAATGTGTTATTCTCTCTGCAGTAAACATTAATCTATAACTAAGACACAAAAGATAAAAATATAGAAAATACAAAAAAGATAGTCATGTTTTAATCATTGTTATTGACAACCGTTGCTTAATTTTTTAGGGCTTACAGGTAAAATGCTGGACTTTGCAGGGTGCAGATTGATATCATGAGAGATCTGGCTTTCATGGTAAGAACAGGTGGAATAGAGGATGTGTGGTTGCCAGAGGCATCTGGATTGCACTGGTCTCATCATGCTGAAGTCACAGACTTTAAAGGCCTTCTAATGCCCCTGAATATATTTATGGGGGATCCGTGTTACCTGAGCTAGCACATGAGGCTGGGCAGACTGTCATCTGAAGTGTCTCTAATTAGTGGAACCAGCCCTCCTCCACACAGGAGCATCCTATTAGGAGGAAAAAGCTCTTGGCAGTGACTTCAGAGAGCTGGCTTCAGGGGCTGGCACACGGGAGTGTGTGTGTGTGTGTGAGGTTCTGTGTGTGTGCCTATGTGTTTGCGTGTGAGATTTTGTGTGTGGGTGTTTGTGCAAGCATGCATATATGTGTTTGTCTTCATTTAGGGGTCTGTGTGTGTGTTTGTGTGTGTGTGTGTGTGTGTGTGTGTTGGGGGTGGGGGTGGGGGTCAAGCTCATTCAGTAGAACTAAATTTTTGGGTCAAGGCTTGCCTTCAGTTGCGATGTGCTTTTAAAGTGCTTGTTTGATTGAAGTGTCCATTTCACACTGTGTGCGTGCACTCCAATGACAATGCCCGTGCTTGCAATGCCACTCCATATTATCCACGGCCCAAATCAAACGTATTATTCAACATGACAGCGCAGGTAGACCTCCTTCATCTCTCTCTGACCCAGGCGCTGTCTGACGGTACTTCCAGGTGAAGCCCTTCTCTGCCTGCAGAGCCTGCACAAAAAGTGTTTTAGAGCGAGGCGTGCCCAAATAAAATATTCCATCGAAAGAATCACGGATCAATAAAATGGAACAGGAGCTCGCAGGTATGAAGCTAGCAGCCCCTGCACAGAGGCTATAGCGGTAAACACTTTGAAGTGCTACAGTAACCATGCATAATTTATTGCTTTCATGGGTGGCTGCAATTCACCAGAACACAGCATAGTTTGCAGAATTATGAAATGATCAGAGAGTTATGAGAGATCAAACATCAGAAAGAGTTGCGAGAAAAGTCTCTGCTCAAGGGTAAAACAAAGTTAGCGAGCGTTTGCAGTTTATAGGCAGTCAAGTAAGCAGCAGGCACCTTAATTGGCCAGGTAAGGCATCGAGTTCTGCAGAGGGGTGAGGTTACACCTTATCCCCGAGGTTTCGCCCTCTTAAGACCGTGAGGTTTACAGTAAAGCAGACCTAAACTGGATTATCCACCGCCGCATGCCGCAGGAGCCCCCAAGGATCAAACGGGGACCCACGGATTGCGCTTTAGAAGAAGAGGCTGGAATGCAATTTATAACCCGATGGGAACTGCGTTCACCTGCCTGTAAGGCTGCCTACTCACTATCCAGACCTGAGACTGTTCATACCTAAAATGTAACGTTCCACCTGCTCGTTTTTTTTTCACCGCTGCAGCACTGACAGAGGTGGTGGGAGGTGGTGTACGCTTTCCAGACACCATGCAGCGGTGCTTTTCTGACAGGCGAAGGTGCACAAAGGATACAGAGGGAGAGGACGCAAGAGGGAGGAATCGCTGTCACCTCTCGGTTCACCTAACCCCGCTAATTTATGACAAGCGACGAGTGGCCCGCAGCGCCTAGTTAAGTAGCACCCACAGGAATCAGTGTCCAATTAACAACCAAAAAAAAAAGAACACAAGAGCTTTTCATCCTTTAATTAATTACATTTGGAGGCATGAGAACATGCGGTAGGAAATAAAGTGGTTAAAAAAAGGGGGAAAAAAAATACCAAAGCTGTTTAATGCCATTAATCGGGAGATGCTTACAGGAGATGAGCCTTGCATATCAACGAATGCATTGCATTAGTGGTAGGAGTGTATTTTTAAAAACATGGCATATGAGAAAGTGTGTTTGTGTGTGTGTGTGCGTGTGTGTGTGTCTGCAGTACCATTATATGAATGTGAAATATATCTGAAAAAGTACGTAGGTTAGAAATTAGACAAATTTTTACTTTTAATCCACATTAATGTCCTGGGAAGGATTAAGGAGTGAGGGACACCTCAGACAAAGAGGCTCATGTATGACAGTGTTTGTTGAGTTTCTTATTCAAAATGCAGAGACACTGGGTAAATTTTACAAACAACAAAACAGTTAACTTGACTACAAATTTACTGTGTCCTGGTAGTTCCAACATGTCCTAATACGATCAATGTACTTTGTAGTTCCTTTTTAATTTACGTGCAACCTTCTGTAAAGTAACCCAGATCCCTTACCCCCATTGTGAGCGTTTACTTATTTATTTCCCATTATATGCCCATGTCACATCCTGCTACTTTTGTTTAACCACTTGAATATAGACACAATAATACACTACAAATTTAAAGATAGAGATAGAGACAAGGATACAGGAAAGAAAGGGAAATACAAAAACATCCCAGGTCATGTCTCAGTGGTCTGGGAGTGTTGTTAGCCTGATCTGACGCAGTTGCTCATTCAACTTGAATACTCTCGGATACACTTATGTTCTATTGTGCTGGAGGTTGGTCTGGATAAAACTGTCTGCTAAATGAGTGTAATGCAATGTATTTTTGAAGATGTATGTAAGTTCTAGAACGTATCTGCAACTCCTCTGCAGTTTGCAGTGGAAATATTCCCCTTACTTGCCTCAGTTTTATCTGTGACAGTCCTGTACATAGGTGCAAACTTGCCAGAGGTACAGCTGTTCTTCGTAATACACAAGGTTTCATATATCTAGATAAAAGGCTCAAGGAAGAAATGAAACTTGACATTAGACAGAAGTATAAGAAATATATATTTAAAAATGTACCTGTCATTGCACATACAAAATCACTACTCAACAGAAAAAGGGAAAGAGTCCTATGCATGAGAACACAGACTTCGCTACACACCGTACACTTTTGATTATGACACAAATCTCTGCAAAGAATATAAATATATGGTCATACAAGACAGTGCCAGCCAATTATCACTCATCTAAGAGCTGCAAACACCTGAAATGTATGGTGAAAAACAGCTTGTGGTGTATTTCCGGGCTGCTGGGAGTCTATTTTTTCCACAGAGCAAATAAATAACACAGAAACCTGACTCCATCAAGGCGTCATCCACATTCTCGTGGGGGGAAATTCGGGGCGAGAACTGACATAAGTAACGATGGCAGGTAACTTTTCTTTCCTTTGACAGAATAATTAGATTTTGGCATCAATCTGCAGATGGGAACACCTATAAATATCCCCTCAGAGACCTTGTTTAATTTGTATTTCAACATTTGTAACATTTCAAAAAAAGACCATTTTCATATGGGCCAAAAGGAATTGGGTTCTGACCTGAGGTGAGGTTACATTTGATCCCTGGGGTTTTGCCCTCTTCAGGCTGTGAGGTTTAAAGTAAAGCAGACCTAAAGTGGATCATCTACTGCATTGCAGGAGCCCCAGGATTAACCTGGGACCCATTGACTGCAGGTTAGAAAAAAGGTTGGAATATAATCTATAACCTGGTGGGAACTGTTTTTTTTTTTTTTTTTTTTTGCTTAACTGTAATTGCGAACTTACTATCCAGGCCTGTGGCTGTCTGAGGGAAAACCCTCATTCACTAGTCATGCGTCATTCACTAGTCAACTTTCATATCTGAAATTACATGCCCTGGATATAAATTGTGACCAAATACATTAACTTAAAAGGAAACATTAGTAAAATCCACTCATTTCCATTTGGCTTTTCCCTTAGTAAATTCCCTTTATGAATTTATTATGACTCAGAACACACCATATTGTATTTGAAAACTATGCATTGTTATGCATTCTTTGAAGCAGAATTTTTTTTTTTTTACTAAGTGTTAGAGACTGCAATGGCTTGGGTAAGTTTTACATCTACACTTCATATCCTTCTTTATCTAACTGTGTTGAATTAGAATTTATATCCATTTGCTCAGTGGGCTAGCCTTGTGTTAACAGGCAGACACAACATGAACAAGGAGGCGTACAGAGGGAGATAGTAGTATATGCTGTGGTCTTTTGGTACCACCCACAGTATATAGTTGTTTCTGTAGTGTGATAGCCTGTCAGGCTGTAGTGTCAGGCTTCCTTACAAAACTGTAGCTCCCATTCAATTTAACAGAGACTGCCTCAGACTTCCTGAGGCCTTCTAACACTTCTGTAAAATGGCCAACTTCCATTTAAGTTCTTGGTGGCCCTCTTTGTGTTATCTAATCATGTTGAGCATGTGGAAACCAGATCCCCTTAATGCAGCAGTTTTGACAACCTGTATTATTTTGGAAATGAAATATTATGTTATTTACTATTACATTTTGCCATTTTGCAGATACCCTTACCCAGAGCAACTTACAATGAAAAAGAACAAAGTGTATCTTATAAATTTGCATGAAGACAGTACATACAGAACACAGATCCCCACAGACCCCTACACAGCTCTGTGATAACTAGTCCATACATGCTTCAATGCCTTCTGCTAAAACTACACAATTAAGTGAAGGTGAATTATGTTTGGGCAGGAGAACCAGGGTGGATATGGAGGTGCATGGAAATTTACAGAAGAGCAGCAGATTGCATTATGTAAATGCAAGCATTTGAAATTAATGTAACTAATGCATTGTAGTATTGGAACAGTTCAGTTATAACTGAGGAAGACCTGTTTGATAAAGTTTGCATAGCTGTAACCAGTTAAATATATTAAATATAACTGCAATCCAACTAGCAATTTTCATTCAGCAGTCTGTGTGGCATTGAGAACTGACCTTTACATTACTGACAGCATAATTATAATGATGTTACTAACATAAGTGTTTCTTTACACTTTTACAGGACCTAGAAATTTACAGGACCTAGAAAAATGCTACATATTTTTAACACACTTTTCTCATTTGCTACTTTGGTGTAGCAAATGAGAAAGGTGTGTAACAACATCACAGTAAGAGGACCACTACTCTTTGCCTCCTGCTTATTGCCCTCAGGATGTCCCTCTGTTTCCTCAAAACTACTTGATGTCGAAATTGGTACATTCAAGTTTTCCATCTTCTGGTTGCTGCAAATTGCATTTGTTCTGTTTAGTAACAAACTGGCTTGTACTAAAAGGTGTTTTCTATACATAATGGAAACATAAAATACTACACATCTGCTATTACACTGATTGATATGAAAATAAAAAAAAGAAGATGGTGATTTTTTTTTCCACCCAAGCCTTATTTGTCACATCCCACTATGAAATGTGAAAAAAATGTCAACGGAAAGTTCTTCCTAAAGTTTGTAGAAACACTTATGTAAGTCTTGTAATGATACAATAGTCTATATATTACAACAACTAATGACGTTCTGCAGTCTTTCTGCTGATGTAGCATATGTTTTTGGTGTTGCATTCATAACAAATGCTTTTCATAGCAGCAGTACAATGAATTTATTTATACTGTATCCGTGCTGGGATGAGTAGTACAGCTCCGACTAACAATAACAGCACAAGCGATACTAGCATAATGTATTCAAATGAATGGGGTTCTATATATGCAGTCAAAAACATAGGAAGAAGGAAAAAAGAATAAGAAAGAAGAGGGGGAGGAATGAGAAGAAGAAAAAGAAGAAGAAGAAAAACAACAGAAAAAAAGCTAAGAGTTGGTCATGTTGGTAACAAGGACTTTTTTGCATGTTAGGTTCTGTGGCACTCCAAATATATAGAGAACAGAAATGTGGCCTCCATATGTACTGTTATGGCTGTAATTTAATCACAGGTTTTTATTGCATGTATTGTTGCTGAACTTGTTGATGTGCCATTCCCTAACGCAGTATGGCATTTCACTCTTTCTTGTGATTATTTTGTGATTTCATTAATTTCTCTTAAAAAGTTTCTTCACTGAACAGTGGTTTAACTGCCATCTGCTCATGATTTGTATAGACTCATAAAGCGAAAAAAAAGACTCAATGCAGAAGTTGTAAATCAAATCAATCATTCATCCTGCATGCATGAGAGGAATGTCACGCATTAACATCAGAGCACCACCTTCTTGCAGAAGGAAATGGTGATTTCTTTGCTGTGAAACTGGTTCCTTGCTTTTATATTTGTCTTTTATGCTTTTTGTATGCATACTTAATAGACTGTAAGGAAAGGAACAGCATATTAATTTTTGACTTGATGAAGCTACGCTTTAATATAGCTCCACAGTGAACAAAAAAATGTGGTTGTGACAATGCAATATCAATGGAATTCAATTTAATTACAAAACACTTGCATATTCCTTGTAGCTCAGTGTTTGCAAATGCAAATGCATCAAGGCAAGGATGATCAAAGGTTGTTCCCTGGAGAGAATTGAGGTGGCTGCAACACATAGGGCTAATGTAGTTTAAAAATGTCATTGTCAGTGCAAAGACGACGTCTGCTGTATTCCCAAGAATAAGTGTCTTGGATATAAAGATAAGTTTGCTCTTTTTTGACAAAATAACAGGTTTGTGAAAGTATGTATAAATTCTCATTAGAAAGCAGAAATGTGGAAATATCACCGAAGTACTTTCATTGCAGTATCAGAATACTGAGGTGGCAGGTATGCCACCTGCCAAGAGGTAGGTTGGCTAGGCATATCCATACCAATATAGCACAGAGAGTTATGCCTTTTTGGGGTTTCATACAGAAAACACAATGACCCTGTGATCCGATGAAAACACACAGGACCAAGTTGCACAAAATAATTTAGAAAACATAATGTAGGTTTACTTCAGAATAGTGCTTATCTAGTTAGTGTGAGGTAATGTTATCTAAATCGTTTAGTGAAACTTTGCTTCAGTTTTATGTCAATGATTTTAATGGCAAATGTCTCTACAGACTTACTGAGAATACGTCCTTAGCATGTATGAGTAGCTTGCCGTTTGTACACTGAAAGCATTTTGTGTGGAGATGTGAAATGATTCAAACATTTCAATTTAGTTTCATTCGAATGCAAATGCATTTTGCTTTTCACCCTAGTTCTCGTCACATCCCGTTAGTGAATGAGAATTTTTGACACGTGAGGAGTGTTTGCAATCTTACAACAACGCCCGTCTCTGCCTACCCAGCTACCGCCTGCTGAAAACCTGCATCTCAACACCTGCTCAGACTGTTTTAAAAATAGTCAAGCGAGAGGGGGGGAGGGAACATGACTGCTAAATAGTCTGTAGAGATTTTTGATTGGCAGAGGAGCTCACTGGATGACAGCTGATGCTTTGTGTGTTGGCCCCACGGTACCTCTTGTACAGACACATTCGCACTGTGTTCAAACAGATATCAAATCACAGAGCTCTTCACTGTCAACCACAAGTGCATGGTTTGCAAAGAAACACGCATCTCTTCCACCACATTTGCCATCCCACGCACAGCAAACTACCGTCTGACAGCTTCCTCTGCACCCCCACCCTCCCCCCCTTTTAGGTAAGTAGCTCTTCTCATATTCTCCATGACAGTCTGGGAGAACGTGATCTTGACTGAGCGGCTTTGCGCGGAGAAATTCTTGAGGAATGTGAGGGACTACAAACACTCTGTAAGTGCAGATGAGGCTGCTTCTTACATCATGAGGGGAATACTCGCTGGCGTCAACAATCTTGCATTCAGCAACATTGTGCTTGTGTTTTTAGGAGCATGACTGTTGCAAGACATAGGTTACTGATGGTGATTTGACTTCATTACTTGGTCTCTTTAGCAATGCTGTGAATTAGTAAAGATTTTGATGCTGCTTCCCCAGAAACACATACTCTTCTATGACAGATGTTCAAGTGCTTAAAAAGGCATTGCATTAACTTTTCTACATAATCAGTTATGGAAAGGTTTATGGTTCTTATTTCATCTATCTATCCAGAAACAAGTCAAGTGATGATTTTGACACGGTCAATCATTGATGTGCAAATAAGGGTACAATCAACTGAGGTTCCATTATAAGCCACAGGGCTTTCCCACCATGCAATTACTCCATTGCAATTAAATTCTGTTGTTAAATATACTCAATATTAAAAAAAAAAAAACCTCAGAATTTTGGGAACAACCTAAAATTCAGCTCCTAGAAACACTAAGTATTGAGTTCAAACACACTACAAACAACTCCACGTAGACACAGCACTTGAGTCCATGAAAGAGTCAGAAACTGAACCGAAATGAGTTCCCATGTGAGTGCAAGGCTGGGTATGTTGTGTGAAGTGGGGAGGGTCAAGGCTGCTGCAATCAATCAATTCTGCATTCTTACAACGTTAATTCTAGATTTTTTTCAGATTCTTTGTTGTTACATTTCTTTAAATCGGTTTACAAATGCTTGGAAGGATTAATGCATGCATTTCATTGAAGAATTCAAGTGAAATGATGCTTTTAGCGTGCAAACAGTTCAGTGGCGGTCCAACTCAAGGTCAAGGCAAACTAAGTCACGCTATCCTATTCAAACTGTTATCACAGGGTTAGGGCCAGTGATTCCTCTTAGATTCCTTGGTTTCGCATGGATTTTACTGCTTAAGCTGTGGATGGGGCTCGGCGCTGTTGGGAGAGACAGGCGTTTTGCTCCAATCCACGTCCAGGCGTGCGAGCAGGACGCGGTGGCAGATGTGGCGCTGGGAACGGTTGACCTTCCGTCTGTTTTCAGGGCTCCGCTGCCAAACGCTCCCCCTGTCATCCTCTCAGACGGGCTGAAATACAACTCCCATTATCGGCATCCAGCTAATTCTGCATTATCAATTAGCCCCCTTTGCCACTGATCGATGCACAGCAGGTGGAGCTGGCCCATTATCTTCATTTAGGACTACATTGTCCTCTTCCTGCTTCTCCTATTTCCACTTGTTCATTAAACCCCAGCTCATAGACGTATTGGATTTTGCTTAAATTGTGGCTTGATTGTTCTCCGATACCCCATTAAAGATCATGTTTAATCATGGACAAGCCTCTACAATGCCACTCTGTACTCCTTGTTCCAGTTCTGTGTTCAAGTTCAGAGGCAAAGAGGCATAGATGAGCATATCAGAGGATGGTCTTCAACATTTCAGACCCTGCCACTCACCCCATCAAAAAAGTCAGAAACTTACAAAGAAAAGTGCAGGTTGCACTTTTCACAAAATGCACAAGTGCATTTTCAAAGTCTGACACAGTGTGTCTCCCTTAAAAAAAAAAAAAAAAACATGGCAACAATTTTTTGAGGGTCTGTGCCTACTTGAATATGACAGAAAACAGAATACTCTCTATGATGTGACAAACACAACACACCTTTCATAACAAAGACACTTTTCCTGAATCGATTGAAGCAAGAACATCCCGTCCTGAAAACACTTTTGCTATGCTTGAGGTTGTGAAGTGAATTTGTAAAAGTTGCAACAGCGAAACAATGTTCCTGCTGGCCTATTTCCAGTTATGATGAACTTCCCCATATTGGCTGCTCGGCACTTTAGTAAAGTGATATTGGCAAGCTAGCCACCTAAATCATATTGAAAGGCTTATCAGCGACATATTAAAAAATGGAAAAATAATGATATTCAGCAGAACTGTTTCCTGAAACTGAGACAGCTATCTGAACCATACTGATGTGAGATTCAGTGGTGTGTAGGATAACACTTGCTCAACACTTGCACTACACATGCTAATTGTGAAATAAAATACCCATGATTATTTTAATTTGATGTAAGATACATTCATTGACAAGTTTGTATCGAAGATTTTACAGCCATGTATATATTTTATTCCCCGCCTCAATGTCCCAACAGTAGCCTCCACTTGGAGAGCAGTTGGACACATCAATTGAGATGATACTGTCTACTAAATAAATTCTCTATTATAGAAGGGTATTATTCTGGTATATTCTTCATAACAAAAGGCTGTGGTGGTGGGAACATTCCATGAACACTCCATATTATAAGGTGGAATATAAGGAATATAAGGTGGAATATATCAGCAAAGCCACTCTGAAATACCTGTCCTGTTTAACGTGGCTAGCTAATTAACATGGAAATCTATTCATATTTTTAGCTTCTTGGCAAACACTGCAGCTAATATGTAAGTGACATCTATGATGTAATGTAATGTAATCTATGGCTCAGACTGTGTCTCCCCATCCAACTCTCTGGTGCCTCCCCACGGAGGCTTGCCCCACACTTGGAAAACATCTAGTCTAGAGACTAGTGCAGAGAGGATTATTGGCTGTCACACCCCCTTCACAGACCTGTACTTGTCCAGGATGAGGAAGAGGGTGGGGAAAATCATGACTGATCCCTCACATCCTGGCCACTCTCTCTTCCAGCGGCTACCCTCTAAACGCAGAGTTAGAGTGAGATCCATTAAGACTAGGAGTACACGTCACCTACCCCAGGCTGTAATCCTCTCAAATAAGGACCCTTCCCCTATCTGCCCCCTGTCCAGTTGCACACTTGCACTTTAACAGTCCATCCCACAGATACCACAATGGAACTGTAATACTGTAAAGTTATTGCACAAAGGTACATAACCAAAGGCATTGCACAATTTCTTTAATTGTATTCTATTGTATTTATTGTATTGTTTTGTATTGTATAATTCTGTCTGCATTTATGTTTTCAAATGTTGACACCTGCACCAAGAAAAATTCCTTGTACATCTGTACTTGGCGAATAAAAATTTGGATTCTGAAATTCTGAGTCTGATCCTAGTAGATGCAAAGGGCAGCAGTGTAGTGTAATGGCTAAAGCTGAGCTGGTGGCCCAGAAGTGGCCTGTTTGATGGCACAAGCAGTGTACCTTTGAGCAAGACCTGCGGAGCATGTTATACTTTAATCATCCAAGATAAGGATATCTGTTTATCGAATGATAACAATAATGACAATAGATTACAGTCAAAAATATGTATTCTTCTTAGATTCCTCTGAGCATTAACTGTCAAAGCTACTTAGCACAATGCAATAATCTACACACATACCAAAAGCAGAAAAAGAATATTTAACAAAAATAAATATATAATCAAAAAATAAGCATTTATGTTTTAGTCAGCTGCCACATTCAAAGTCAGACATTCTCATGAGTCAAGAACATTTCCCCACAGGGTGGCATGTGTACTGCACATAGCCTTTTTCAACACCTTTTAGTTCAGATAATAAGGATATGAGAGGTTTAATCCATTTTAAAAGGCATCTGCATGTGGAAGGGACTGTTTCTCCTGGATCAAACTGAACGGATTCTGGGAGGATTTAGTTCTAAGGCGCCATCACTGACATAAAACGACAGTGGACCCTCTCATCACTCGCTGATAGGGGAGACACACGATACCCCATGCTTCAGGCGCTCTGTTTTCTTCCCTCCATCAAACTTTACTCTCAGAAACCCATCTGTCCCTCTTCTAATCTGTGAGATATAGCTGGAACAATGCAGAAGACAATTGCTGACTCTCAGGGCCTGCTCCCCTGGGCCTGGTTCTGTGGAAATGGATGGCGTGTGTGGACGAGGTTTTTTTGCTTTGACATCATCCGCCTCAGGTGCGTTCAAGAAAGGTCCCACCTCCACCAGCCACCTCCCTCTTAATCTGGCCTCTGTCCCCACTAAGACAATCTGGCTGGGAGCAGGGAAAACATGATTGGTTGACAGAAGAGGGCAAACAGCGGGTGAACCGACTTGACAATCCTCAACTCCCAGCACATATGCTGGTCCGTCAAATTGAAAGGCATTTGACCAAATCATACGTGCAAGTATGAGACAGGCATAGCACAGCCCACTGCATTTCTGTGTAAGCTATTTTAGGATTCAGGTTGTGCCTCCCAATACTGCATCACTGCTACCATCTCATATGTTTGGTCAAGAAACTCATTTTGAACATACTCTATTTGAAATGTGCATTAGAAAAATAAATTTCACAACCAAACATGAAAGCCCTGCCTTGCAAATGATAGTATAGTTACTTTCACTTACATGTTAAACACAAGTGTATAGTATAATATAGTATAGTATAGTAGATCATGCCTTTAAAACCTAAGGCAGACACACTTTGATTAAATGGAGGTTCCTTTCTTTTTATTATGAAACCGAGCAAAGCCTGAGAACCAATGTTCAAAGATCGACAAACAGTTCCTAGGTTAGCTGCTTGCATTGAAAATTGTATAAACACAGTCTGATGTTTGACATATGCTTTGGTTTCTTTTCCATATGGAGCCTAAGGGGTTAACAAGGCAATTCCAGAACTTGATTATGTTCAACAGTGTCATCATCATAAGCTGAGAGGAGGAGGAAAAAAAAAGAAAGACTTTACTCCAAACAACCTCTTTATTGCAATAACCTGCGTGGACAAACCTGCCAAATCTCGCTTGTAGCGGCGCACCACTTCATCCCCCTTATGATGTGCCAAATGATGTGCTCTTATTTGAAAAGCAATACAGAGAGATGAGCTCACCTAACGCAGAGTCGTAATTCATGCAAATGGCTCGTCAGCATTGATTTCTTATGACAGGATATATCTGTGTGTGGTTTGCTAAAGACCTTCCTCATTTCCATGCGTTAAAGAGGAGAATTACACCGGTTGCCTTTGAAGGTGGGGAGCCTGTCTGAGGGGGCTGGGTGGGAGTGGGGTCAGGGGTGACGCCTCTGCGAACAAGCAGGACTGACAGACTGAAAGAGAAATACAACAGGGATAAGTTACGGGGGGGCAGATAATGAGGACTGATAGACTCCGCGGGAAAGATCGATACCAGCCACGGACGGTACGAGGCGGAGGACAAATTGCAACATTATTCTCTGGTCAAATATGTTTTACAGACGTGAAGAGAAGGGGGCCCAATCTAAGCAGACAGAGGCATAATGCTGCGAATAATCTGCGGCAGGAATATCAGGAGTTATGTGCACTCCTGATATAGTAAGAAGCGCCATCCTTCCAGCGATTGCAATCTAAATGTCTAAGTGGAAGACGGAAAGCGCCTGAAACATGCAGAGACGACACCATTAGGCTGTGAACCAGCACCATATTTTACCCATGCCGGGATGAAGGAGGCTCAGTCCATGGAGTACTTCATTTTTATCAACTACTGGGGGCAGAGTATATTTAGTCTACTTATTTCCCTGTGGAAATCATATATACATAATGTATACATATATTATTTTTGTATTATGTATATACATATTTTTTGTGTTGTGTATACATATTTATGCACCCCCATGTGCCCTTTATCCAACCCTATTGTTTGGAATCTGCAGTTGTGTATATCAGGATTGTCTCACCGCAATACTGTGAGTACAATCATTTAGTCCCTTTGATCTGACAGAGCCTATACAAACAATCACTATGAACCCCTTAAATATGCACCACCTAGTTTTAGTGGCATTAACTAAACCAGCAATTAAAATAATTGTGATTCCACAGGATCATGATGCCACTTGAATTAAACTTCAGCGTCTATTTTTATGGGGAAACACACCACATTTTCAGTTGGCAGACCTCCAATCTGAAAAGGGAATGACCAACTAATATACCTGTGTCTGACCATATCTTAAAAGTAAGATTATAAATCTCATGTGTTATCACAGCCAGAATGAGGCAGGTTTAGTCAGGTAGAAGGTAACAGCTGTCAAACTCGCCTGATGTGAACATATTTATTGAATGGTTTACTGACCAATCAGATAAAACTTGAACAAGGCACTCTCTCTAATTTGTCGCATTTGTATAACAAACGTGAATCTGTTCATTTTCTTGCCCCAAAGGTTATTAAGTTACCAGCTCTTTGAACAGCGCATTCCACAACAGTCTTGCCTTGGAGTCTTGGAGATTTGCTCTGAGGCTCATGACAATGGAGTCTTTCTGAACAGCTGTCTGGTGAGGTTTCTTCTATGTTTTAGGTGTAGTGTCAAAGTCTTCCTCTTCCACTTCCTTTCCTCCTTGATCCTGAGAAGCTGGCATCCTTCACTCTGCATTCACAAGTGCCTTTGTTGCTCTGTGCTAGAGAGATCCTGGTTTTGTTCGTCGAGATATTTAGGTCAGATTTCCAAGCTTGGTCTCCCTTGCCCTGAAGCCAGTTCTGTCTGTCTGCAGCTAACCTTTCCACTAGGGTCTTGCTCCATCCACTCAGCAGCAGATCATTGTTCCTAATTATTAAGTGGCTGCCTGAATTTGAAGCTGCTTTCCCAGGCCCAGTACCTCATCCTCTATCTTATTCTTTACCTTTCTCTCCATTTTTGTAGATTTCGGTAGACTCTTTCCTTCGTTTCATTAGAGCTCTTTACTGTCATCCTTTTCAGTTCTCACCTTCACAGCTACAGTGGTACCCTGTCACTTTTCTCTAGGTGTTGGTGGGATTACATCAGGTTGACTGCTGATGTCATAATAGGCTTCTCATTTTGCCTTGATTTTCATTCTCACAGCCGACTCCCTTTCCCTGACAATAAGGACAGACTAAGGTTTCACTCGTGATAATTATTCTCTGCTCCTCCTTGGGCCCCCGATGGAACAATGAGCCAACAGATGATCACATGATCCAGCTTTAAGTGCCAAAATGAAGTGGCTTTGTAAAATGACATTATTGCTCATCTTGTGACTGTATTTCTCTGTCAGCCACTAGATGTAGCCGTTTCCCCTATCAAAAGAGTCAATTGGTAACTGCTGTGGCAGTGCCACAAGAAGACTTTTTTTTCTTAAAAACAATATTTTTCTCATCTTATTTAAAGTCATATCTCATTTAAGGACTCATGCAGGATACTAATGCTTTACTATGATAAGGTTCATTCAAGAAAACAAATTATGGACGTTCATATTTTAAGACTAACCAGAGAACATATTTGCTTGAATAAATCAGTTTTGCACAGCAGATCTCATTTAGATGAGTAAAAATTCTGAAGTATATCACCGTGTTTATTGACTATATCTTTGCTATTTGATCATACACAGAAGTAAGATCTATGCTTCTTCTGCCAGCAGATCAACATTGTTTCTTAATAGTTAAGAAAAAAAGAAAATATTAAATTTTTTGTCATTGCTTTACATAACCCTCTTGTGAATGCATAAAGACAAAGCCTCAGTAATGGCAGAGGCTTGGTGGCATCACAATGATGTTTTTTTTTTTTAATGTACAGGAATCGTTTGCAATGATCCCTTTTCTGAATGGGAGGAGGATGTGAATCACTGACAGCAAACCTCCTCCAAACAATGGTAATGAAGACAGCAGGAGATTCATGGGAGCACATCTAAAAATCAGCAGTGACACGCTACTGGATGTCCCCTCTCCTTCCGCCTTTCTGAGACCCTCGTCCGACAAATCCATCCCTCTTGCCATCACCATAGTAACTCCAGTCGTAGCATTAAGTGGCTTCAGAGGTACGGCCTTAAATAGTCAAAATGGAGCCCTCGGGAGTCACATGCTCTCCAGCAGTAACAGAAGCCTAACAGGCAGTAATTGGCCATCATGCTACAGAGCCGTATAACTACATTTCAAATGGCCCCGCATCATTAAAATCTGTGCAACACTGCAGCCATTGGCCATGAAATGTCTGCACCTGTGCAAAGGCTTTAGAAACCAGCTTTCCAGGTTTATTGATTCATTCATCACTTTTCTTAATCATCTACTGAAGTTTTACTGAAAGAGCAGTTACTGTCATTTTCTCTTCAGATTATTTAATACCATACAGAGCGATGTAAGCAGGTAGTAAAAATGATATTTGTATATTTAGTATATATACAAGTAGGTTATAGTATATAGGTTGTTAATATTGTGCTGTGATCAATTTTTTGAATCTGCTTTCTAATATCTTGTAAACATGACATCACCGAAAATCTGTAAAAACAGATTTCATCTGTGAACAAAAAGCCAAATTTAAACAAAAAAAAAAAAATTAGCAATGGCACATTAAAAAGGTCAAGCAGCTATTTAGGTCTCATCAAAACAACAAAGCAGGATACTGTGACACCAGGTGGACTTACTCATGCCTGTTCTAATAGCTCTTGTCACATCTTCTCTTCACATAAGCAAGTGAAGTGCGAATCTGCCCATGAGTTATTATCTCTCCCGACTGTGTCATCGATGCGTTAGCTGTTTTCGCAATCTGTTGCCACGCCGCTGCGAATTGCAGGTTTTAAGTTACAGCTCCGTTCTGAATCACGGCTCAACAGTGACACGTGTCTATTTCTGAGGCCGGAGCGAACTTCCTCTATAAACTCTGGGAACGCGGCCGCGGCTTTCAGCGGAGCACCAGGAGAGACGGACACGCATCCACCAGAACCGTTCCTGACAGCCTCCGGCATGCTGATGAGCAGGGGGTTTGTCCGAAGATCAAAACTGATCATGAGCCACAACGGAAAGACAGCTCTGCGGGGGATTTACCTATCCACCTGTATAAACTGTGTCACTTTTTCAGCATCATAATATTCCAGATTCCAGCCAGGATAAACAATCAAGGAGGAGCCACGCAAACAAATGAAATAAATGAAAAGCAAACCAAGACTTTTGCGGCAGTGCGGCATGAATAAACATCAGAGATGCTGTTGATAACAGGGCTGGGACAGCTGAAACAACCACAAGAATGTTATTGTGCAGACCCCAGTGATTTTCACTGATGACATTTTAGATGCAAAGATGCACTAATCAATATTAGCTGGGATTTGAACCGAGGACAATGATTCTAAAATCCTGCACATCTGAGCATCTATGTTCACTTAAGCATTCTCTTTTACTATGTTTACCCAAGTCATCCTGGGCGTATGAACCTAGCTCTGGCTCAGCAGTGGCAAAAAAGTAGGAGTAGTTTAGAATTCAAGCCAAGACATCCCATGTAATCATCTGACCCACAGACCCAAAGTCAAACATGCAGCTCTTTCATACTTTAGCTCAAAAGTATTGATTAACTCAAGAGAACTGGATTAAAAACCAGGAAGGGAGTGCAGTGTTTTTGTTTTTTTTTTGCTCTAATGGTGAAACTGAAATATGTGAAGGAAATCGGTGGCAGTGTAGCATGGTGGTAAGGAGCAGGATTCGTAACTGAAAGGTTGCCTGTTCAATTCCCTGTTGGCGCACTACTGCTGTACCCTTAACCCAGAGCTTCCTCAGTAAATAACAAGCTGTATAAATGGGTAACATGTTAAAAAATTGTTACCTATGTAATTCGCCCTGGTTAAGTGCATTTGCTAAATGCCAATAATGTAATGTAATGTAAAGGAAGTAAATCCCCCAAACAACATGCGCCTGACCATGCCCTCACACCTAACCATCCTCACTCAAACACACGTGGTCGTAGGCAGTGCGCACCCTTACCGGTAGCAGGGTCCACGGTGCGCTCAATCAGGTGATCGTCCTGGTGGACCCACTCCCCGTTGCACTTGAAGTAGATCTGTGTGGCCGGGGTGGAGCGGCAGGTGAGGGTGACCGGCTTGTTCTTCACGATGTACACGTCGTCCGGCTCCACCAGGAAGTGGGGCAGCAGGTCCGAGAAGGCTGCCGGGAGGGGGTTCGTCACTGTGGCCACATGCTGGGAGTCTGTTGAGAAGAGAGCAGAAAAACGGGTTTCATGAGCAAGAGTAAAAAAGAAGTTTTTTTTCTAGTTTTTCCTACACATGGGTAGAAAATGGGATAGCTCCTTATTTCCATACAATTCATTTTTTAAGAACAGAAACCTAAATAAACGGGGTCAAGCCATTGTCTGCAGCAATTGAAAATTCATGCAGCTGTATAGTGCTTTCTCATCCAACATCCTCAAAGCTAGCAGAAAAAACTGGATTAATTAATGATTATGTCATTATTATTTGTGTCACTATTAATACATAAATGATGTCTTTTTCCCAAAAATGCCCCCTAAAATTACCCTGTGCACGTCAATACACCAAATTACAAACAGCCAACACTGCAATTAATCACTGTGATAGTTGGTGGGCCATATATGCTTATGCACTGAAGGTTACTCCAGTCATGCTGCCAGTATTAGTTTAGTCTAATTAGTTTAGTATATTATTCTAGTTTTCATTACAGTCCTTCTCACTACAACACTACTGTAAAAAAAGGTCTGGTGAGTGTTCTTGTTAGAGAAAGCTTATTATAAGCTTGGCATGTTGATGTTTTGTTTTTGAATGGTATGTGCACAGGAAAAAAATGCATCTCTCATACACACACATACACACACACAAAACATATGAAGGTACATTGCACTAGAATTACCTCACACAAACTGAACATGCAATTTTTAGCATTTTTACTCAGTGTTTCCTAAATTCTTTTCTGTAACTTTGTCCTTCTTTGGTCTTTCAAACTTAATGTTACAGCCAAGCAGCAAATGTGCATACAGAGGTTGCAATGCAGATACTAGTTGTGTTTATATAAAATATACTCACCAGAAAGGTGACACTGAACACCTTCTATTGCAGTATTACAGTGCAGTGGCTACATATGTAAACCATTTTAATCAGTCATTTTTTAATCAGCAATGTTTTGATTATTCAGACCAAGTGCTTCAATTAGTATCTGTGATGGGCAAAACGCCCGACTAAATTGTATTCACCATCTTGCTGCACTCATAAAAGTGACGAGGACCTCACGCCTCGTGCCAAACAAAGTTTTGCATCAACTGTGCATTTATGTTCAAGAGCAAAGCGGTCACAATGCTCTGATGCAGCAACTGAATGCACCCTGTTGCTAGCCAGCTGGGGCTTTAGCTCTCCTCTGCATGTAAGCAGGACAAGGAGGGGTGGAGACCTCACCGCGGTGAACACTTTGCTGTCACACGGGCAGAGTTGGGGGCACACAGCGCGACACAGAAAAACGGCACCCTGCTCTCAGAGATTACCATTCCCCACAGTACCCCCACCGTGGCAGACAAACTCCACTCAAACACACATAATCCAGGAGCGCTCATTGACCACAGCTAATATAAAGACTGAAGACGCTCCGTTGATGATGAAGAAACGCAGCAGGTGGCTATCAGAGTCAAGACATGAGTTTCAGTGTTTCTTTCCACCCACACAGTTGCAATTAAGACGTAGGGATGTCTAACGAGAAAAAAAGGGAGATTAAAGTTAAACTACACAATTCCACTCAAATCTACTTAATTGAACAGAAAAACCTAGATAATGTATTTTTTTTCTCTGCTCAGAAATTTAGAAACAATTCTCTTTAATAACGACATTAAAGAAATATGACAGCATCATTAGAGTGATGTTCCAATTAGAAGAATGAAGTTAGTACTGCATATCCTAATGCTGGACTGGCTTCAGAACAGAAGAGATCATTTCCCCATGCCCCTCACCCATCCGTCTGCCTAACAATAAGCAGGAGGGTGGGGGTATGAAGATATGACTTTAATTTGTCACAAGGAAAACAATATACTGAACAATCGGCACTAATTTGATACTTTCTTACATCCTGTTGAGCCAAATATGTACTGATATTTCTAAATGGGTATAGTGTTTATCTGTCCTATGACTGCTACAGGTGTAACAGCTACCTATGGCTACTCTCCCATGGGATATGACACATGTTTGGATATCACGGTTAGATTCAAACTTTGTCTAAGAAATCTAAGTGTGAAACTGGGAATGAGGCTGAACATCACATGTGGTTTAAGTCCTCCTTGTAAAGAATCTGGATCAGTGATTTTTTCTGTGTCAATGACACTTCCTTATAAACATCACATATGGTGAAATGTTTCTAATGCTCAACAATGACATCAGTAAAATTTTGTTTTGATCAAAACATTTCTAAGCAATGATTCTCCAAGTAAATGTATGCATGACTTTTGACACCCAGACTGCTTGATATTGAGGACTATTATTGCCATTAGGTAGTGTAGGCTTTCTAGTTCTGCAGCGTATGAACAATTACCATATTCAGATGTATTATGTCTCACATATAATGAATC
The DNA here is from genome assembly GCA_019176425.1 of Megalops atlanticus. Lineage (NCBI taxonomy): Eukaryota > Metazoa > Chordata > Actinopteri > Elopiformes > Megalopidae > Megalops > Megalops atlanticus. Next base: position 13,513,953 of record CM032888.1, read on the forward strand.
CCCTTTAACCCCCTCCAAACACACACTCACACTCTCTCTCTCTCCGTCTCTGTCTGTCTCTCTCTCTCTCACTCTACCCCTGCCATCATCACAACGTAGGGGGGAAGTTGATGTAATTCTGTTTCATGGTGTGCCATTAGCTGAATGCTGATTGCTAACCTGTCGCTGTGTTGCTGCTGGTGGAAACAAAGACCTTAAAACTGTGCGTTTTCCCACTGTCGTTTGACTTGAACAGTGAGTTTCTCTAGGGAACACCATCCTGCCACATAATGTCCTACAAACTTTGATTGTTTTAATAACCCAACATACCAAAACGAATGTGTCCACTTTTAAACAAATGTAGATGTGGGACACATCTCCTTGTTGACAAGAAACAGAAAATCCTGAATGTTTCATGGAAGATTAGCCTAGCAGATACTGAATCTCCTTCCTTTTCACTTGTCACGAATCATTTATTCTCAAGAACACTCTGAAGTTACAGCACGTTCTTTAAAACTCCCAAGCACGTGTACATGACTGTGAACATCTGCCCTTTCGAAACAGCGAGTCAGGTTTCAGTGTTTACAATTAGCTAACTGGCATTATGAGTCAACGTCGTGAGTCATAATTATAATAATGCTAAGAGTAACTATCAGACAAAAATGGAAGAAAAAAACATGTTCTGAATATCACATACAATGATCTGTGATGATGAATACCAACAAAGTGACACTGAGACACATATTCTGAACACTTTCCCCCCACTGATTGTGATGTTTGGATATGCGCCTTCAAATTCTTGATCCCTGATCCTAATAATGGAAAACAAAGGTCCAGAGAGCAACCAATTAAACGTGTATGCGAGGCTTCTGTTTGTCATACCTGTTTAGAAATGTGTTGAGACTTAGCCGACGGTGACAGTGAAACAGTGAAATGGCCTGCAGATTTTGGAAACACTGTTCTCCAAATGACAGATCAGTGCAGAAATCTAATTAATTCTCAGGGTAAGATCAGTGGTATAGTGGATGGTTAAAAGAAAAAACTAACAAACAAAAAACCCCACAAAAACCATAAGTCGGTAGGTGGAAGGCAAAAATAGTGTTACAGACAAAAAAGGGACATTTAGAGGCATGTGACATGTGCGATATGTCACAATCAATCAAAACACTTAAACTCATTGTAGTGGCAAAGAGCAATGTGATGAGTCCCTTACAGTGAGCTTACAGCTTTCAGTCCACCATACCACACACAGCTGGGAATCTATATGTTAAATGTTTGTGAATGATGTAGCTGCTATATGTAGCTGCACTATGCTATCAGTGTGGCATAGTGGTAAGAAGCAGGAAAGACTTCTGCTGTACCCTTGGGCGAGGTACTTAACACAGAATTGCCTCAGTAAATATTTAGCTGCATAAATGGATACCATGTAAAATCTGTACTACCCTATGTAAGTCTCTCTGGATACGAACATGTGCTAAATGACAATAATATAATGTAATGTTTGCCTAGGTACTGCTACCTATAGCCAGGTGAAGCATATCTCAGTCATGGGGATACAGACCAGTTTCTCTATAGGTCATGACTGCCAAGGTTATGACCAAATACACAGTAAACCCTGACTGGAACCTTATTCTGACCAATCACTGTAGCTGTGTTGCTAGTTACTGGCTGTGTATAGAAGAACACCTTAAAACAGCAGCAAATTTATTTGATGTCTTTACAAAGAAAGTATTGCATGCTTGTAATCAAGGATTCTGAAGAGGAAATTAAACAAGCTAACTCTTAACCATTAAAAGAATTTGTAAACAGTGTTTACTAATTGCCCATGATTAGACTACTGCACTCACCGGCGTTTCAATTTTCTTGGTGACTACATCTCAGGCATGGTAAAAATTATTTTGCACTGATATTACAAGTAAATCAACATGGAGGTAACATGGAAGCCTGCATATGACTTAACCGTAAGTGAATACATGCAAATAGGCAAACAGTGTAATTGGAAACGACAAAATTTTAATGCATAACCATACTGTAATTACTAGTATACAGATAATAGCACTGTGCAAAAGGCGACGCGATGCTGGCCAGGATGTTGTCAAATGAAAGCCGGTGTCCATATCGATCAACAGGGGGGAAAAGGCACGCTTGCGTGAAATGCCAAAGCAAAACCCTGCCCTATCCGTCACCAGGGAGTGGACTAAATCCCCAAATAAATACCCCCTTTTAGTGGAGAATAATATTAATTTACTGCCCGGGAATCCAATATCAGTGACAGGCTTTACATTTATGGTGTCTTATATCATTCCCGGGTGCCACGGGGAGATGAGGCCGCATCTCCCCCGTAATGAAACAGTGGTGCCGCTGCTGACCTTTCCTGTTCCCTGGCAGTTCGTTCGGGGTGCGCCGCACAGGTCAGGGACAATATAACACCATCCCCCCCGCACAAAGACATTATCCGGCTGGCACAACGCGTGTCATATTAATGTCATCCTTTGCGGCTTCCTCTGTCATCCCCTCGCTGGCGCGCGGGCCCTGCTAATTCATCAGAATGAAATACAGGGAGGCTCCGCGCGGCGGGCGCTGAACCCCTGCTAATGTATCATGTACGCGTTTAACTCTTAATGAAAACTAAATGTTCTGTGTCCAATGAAGGACATCTATCACTTGCCACTACCCCTGCTACAGAACTTTCATTTATTTATTTCATTTCACTCACCATTACAGGATTTTGGCAATTAAATGAAAGGAACAAAATGTTGACCACCCCCCCATTCACACCCACCCACACCCACCTCCACAACTTTGTGGTAATATCCCCACCTGTGGTCCACCTGCGGTTGCCCTGACAACCGAGTGGCCCGCGTCTCCGCGGCAGCCCTGTGTAATTGAAAGCTGACGTATGATAATACCTTTCTGACTGCCATTACAGTTTAAAGCACTCTTATTTGGTTTGGTCTCCCACGGGAAGCGACCCGTTTAATGGGGCTTTATCGTGATGATGGGCATTAGCGCTGCATGGTGACCTTTTCCATTGCTTCAAAATGAAGTAAGAAAAGCCTTCCCTGAAAAGCGCAGGATTGAACCGCGCTCTCCACCCAGCAGGTGCATTATTTATGGCATTGTTCTACAAACTGTGAGGACCTGCTCTCGGAGCTGGAAAAATGAAAGAGGTGAAACACAAACAAAATATTTAATTACAGTTTCGCATAGTCAGCCTCTCCAAGGCCCTGGTAAACTAAATAGGGTTTCTGTACACATGCTGTGAAACAATGTGTCCACATGTTGTGGTAGACCGATTGTACATCATACTCTAATTCAGACAGCATGGACATTAGTTCAATAAACTGGTTACACCTCTCTGTGTGATGACTTATTCAATGCTTTTCAGTTGCACTTCTTGTAAGGTTATAAACTGTACATAAACGTATATTTACGACATATTCCAATCAATTTTATGTACCAGGAAAACAACAGTGTGCATTATTGATGACTGTGGATAACATGATGAGTCCCCATCAGGAATTCCTACTTTCAGTTCTCTACTAACTGCAGACACTGCTGTGATATCAAAGTCAAACCAATTATTGCTTCTATTCACACTTAGTTACAATTTATGCAGAAAACAGGTTTGCCAATGCACAATTTATCAGCCATACGCTAAGGTAAAGATGAAATGAAGCATGCTTTCATTTTATGTGTTCTAAAAAAAACATTTATGACATATTTTTATTGGCTGAATTTGGATGTTTGCCCTTTAATTAATTAATTAATTAATGAATTTACAAACAATTGTGTGTTTCAAAACTATAAATAAGCCTCATTGGAATAATTACCTTGGCGTACAATTTTGCCAGCTTTTAATAAGCAATAAACAAAAATTAAAAGGCCATCATGGAGATCTGTATCACTGCTACTGTGTGCTACCAATTAGTAGACCCCAATGATCAAGGTCCATGTGGGCATCTGCCGAGTTCAACATGATATGCAGGCATGCTTCTGCTCCTTTAAAGCTACTTATGGTGCTCCCTCCTCTTTCATGAGGCTTCAGGATGGCTTAGCATGGCCTCCCGCTCTCCTCTCAGTATGCGGCTGCGGTTCTCCTCGCCTGACAGTCCCTTTATGGAGCCTTAATTGGGTCATGCGAGGCTCTGAATCCAAGTCGTTCCGAAGGCTTGACAACATTTAATCTATCCGTCGCACGCCAAGGCTGGCCGCTCGGTTGTGTTTGGACTATTAGAATAAATCCAATCATATGGCTTTCACAGGCTTCCATACTCATGGGACACATGCTATGTACGTATCTACGGCAGCTGCTCTCTCCCCGGGTTTGAATCGTTAACGGACAAGTAGCTAAATCAAATTAACTTTGCTTTCCACACCCTTGGCTTTTAAATTTGTCGCTTGTTATTTATTCAAACAAATGGGAAGAATCACAATTTTGGTAAATGGCCTAGCACATACAGGTAAATATAAGACAGAGGGGCAGAGGGAGAGAAAATTCTACCGGATTAAAACTGGGTGTTAGGAAGTTGCGTAAACAGCCTACGCATAACATCAGGAAGAAAAAAAAAAGCTGTGTGAATGACTGTGCTTCTGACGTGAACAGGTCCTTTGTGCACTCCGAGTCAAATTATTCACTTCACTACGAGAAAAATAACTAAGGCAGATGCAAAGACACAAACACAGACTCAACCTGACAAGCCTCCGTCAGCCTCTGCTTTTTCTTGAGCATCGAAGGAAAACAGGGTGTGAGTTCTCAGCAAAAGCCACTCGGTGACCCTCAGTAAGGTGGCAATGCCTTCAGCAGCTACGAAATGTGCTATATACATGCAACGCATTGTTATTAAGATATATTTTTATTCCTTTCTTTACTACTGTCCTGCGCCTCTCCCAAATGCCTCTGCAGAGGAAAGGATCATATTGGTTAGCAGCAGCTGGTTGCTTTCCGACAGAGAAGACCGGTTGGTTGCCAGTTTCCCGCAGCAATTCGGGGGAGAAGTACGCCAGCTGTCAATGTGCTGACTCACACAAGCTTTCCAGTGCACATTTGAGGCGGAGAACAGATCTCTGCTATCCGGCCCCTTTCCTCCCTCTCCCTCTCTCCCTCTCCCCCCCAAACCCCGGTCTGCAACAGTCCTAATATCTTAAAATCCTACAGGGATTTCCTCAACACCTCAATATCCGACCGACTTAGATCTAATGGAGTGGGATTTTACAATGCACACAATGTAATATACAGCTGCTGGAGCATTTTAAAAGAAAGTAGTGGAAAAAGATCTAGATTGGGCCTTTATAGGTCCATTATTTAAACTGAAGAGCACAGTAAAAGAGAGAGAGAGAGACTGGCCCTGTTGCACCCAAACAGCCCCACTGCATCCCTTGCCCTTTTGGAGCCAATTAAATTCTTTTATACCAGCACTGTCCCTGAAGGAAGGCGTCATTGAGCAATCGCTGGGCATAATTTACATCACAATGATGAATGACAGCTATAACATGTGTTTTATTACACCATCAGCGCTTTACAACGTCTTTAGCAATTAATTTAATTAAAACCGCTGTCCAGAATATTAAACCATTTCATGTTTCGGTGACTTAACAACGTATCCACATTGGTTTTCAGATTAAAAAGCTTTGCTCTCGGAATGTATTTTTTTAATGGATTCCCCCCCCCAAACCCCAGTGTAATTATTTTACAGCCTTTCTTCGTCCCTTTGGCAAGGAGAAAGATGGATCTTGCCCCGTCTCACATGTTAGAACATACTGGTTGAGTGGACAGAATTTGGCACGCTGTCATCAACAACACATGACTGTTGTCAATTGTGAGAACCAGAGGATGGTGGATGCTGTTCTCGGTAATGTAATCATCTGGGCCTTTGACTAATGTATGTCTTCCCCATCATTACAAATATTAGCTCATCACTGGAGCTCCGAATCACTCGGGTTTCCACCATCTCCTGAATATCTGCTGAAGCAGCAGCAGAGATTTTTTTTTCGTCCTTATCCCATCTCTCTTGAGCCTGTATTAAAATCAAACAAGCATGTTGATGTTTTTTCTTGTTTGTCTCCTTTGTTTGGTTTTTATATCATTTGAGAAGGAAAGCATATTTGTGCTTTCATAAGCTGACAAAAGAAATTCTGAATCGGTTTAGGTTTCAGTTTGTTTTTGCTGTTTTTCCTTGTTTTACCTTTTTTCCCCCTACGGTTTGCACAAGCACTTGTGTTCGCCAATAAACACAATCTGCTTCTTGACTAGAGGCCTTTGCAGAGTGGTTTACATGATCCCAGCGCTACGCTAGCACTGTTTGCCTCTCCATCGCTGCACATGCAAGAGCAGACCGATGGCAGGTCGCTGGACCTGTGCCAGTTGGGTAAGCCAATGCAGGTGGAAAAAAAAAGCCCCACAAGTAATCCGTAAAGCAGACCGATTCAGCACAGAATAAATGGTGAATTGTTTTGGTGGACCAGCATTTGTTTTTGTCTGTAAATTTAAATTGAATGATATTCTGTGTGTGAAATTAACACAGAATTCATAGCAATCGGAAGCCATTTTAAATCTGCACACAGAGTGTTTGTTAATGTATGGGGATGATGTGGTGAACATGGATCAGTAAAGAGATGATTTCATAGCCAACTTCAGGTCTGTTCAGCAGTTTTATATAAAGCCAAGAAGTACTTTTGCAGACTCCTGTCTCCTGTATGCTGACAGACTACTTGATTGATGTCCTTCATTCACAGAAACAAGCATGTACATGTACATGTACATGCCCATACACATGCACAGATACATGTACATGTGGCATGCACACACACACACACACACACACACACACACACACACACACACACACACACACAATGCTGTGTGTGCAATATAATTGTTAATTTTTTCTGTCATTTCAGAAAAAAAAACATATATATATATATAAAAAACATGTGGAGACAGTGAGGAAAGAGAATCAATGTACAATAACAACCTCTTAACCCACTGACAACTACTAAACAGATGGAGCACCCTGAAATCCCTGAAATATGAATCCCACTATTGTATATAGTTACAGGTATGCAGAAGAAAATGAGAAGTCTTGTTGGCTACAGCAGTGGTGTCTGTACTGGTTTTCACAGTGTAAAGAAGTGAGACACCAAGGAACTAGCGACCACATCATTCCAAAGGGTGTTCAGCTTAAAGAGGACATTAGTTACCCTTGCATAGTGAGGATTGCTTTTGTTCATACCTATAAAGATTTCTTTCACTATTCCTAAAATTTATCAAATCAGAAAAGTCAAACTAATGATGGAATTAACGATAGGCCTCGGTGTTTTGGGAGCAATATGGACCATATGCATGTTACTGCACTGTGAATAGTAATGTTTGCTAAAAACAGCAAGTACACCCCAGAGAGAGGAAACTGGAAAATGAGATTAAGGATTACTTAAACTCAAGGAGTGTTTCAAAGATAGATATTACATGAGCCTTAAAACAGAAACAGATTAATTGTGGGATGGAGAACACAATAATTTAGTATAAAGTACATGGATTGTTGCCTGCAACAGCGTTCTCTCATGGAATACTGTGGAATCTGATTAATGATATGGAATGTCATTACAAATCATCTTGTGCTGTTGCTTTTTCCCCACTGACTTTGGAATCGCCAGTTGTACACCAGTTGCCTCACCGCACCATGCTCTGCACATTGTGGAGGAGTGCTGAGCACACAACAAATGCAGCGCGTTTACGTGCATTCCCACAGTGCACCACAGGAGGGCAAACGGCAAGCAGAGGACGGGTGCACCCCCCGCTGACATCATCTGTGCAACTCATGCTGCAGGTGCCCAGTTGCTAGCGGGTGCCGATGAGCAGCGTGAAAAGGAGACCCTGGCCAATGTAAGCCAGTCTACCGCCGTGAGGTGGCGGCGCCAGGTTCTGCCACTACAGATTCCAGGTCATTACTGGCTAATGACACAGCCCAGACTTGAACTTGTGCCACCCGGGAGCCTCTAAAGGTATTTTTCATACATTTTCATTTATTATGTATTATTTATTTTTATTAGGAATCACATGGAAAAACGAAACAGCAGTGCAATCTGCTCGTGGAGCTTTTGAAATGAGACTACAGCTGTGTTATGTGACAGTAAGGTGGTCACTTGCTCAGACAGCACAACAATTAATCACATTCCACATTAATACCAGATGCCTTATTTGCATATTTTCCCACGTTAAAATAAATAGCTGGCCATCGCGACATACTGAACATACCATGTGATAAGCATTTCATTTTAACTGAACACAGAAATAATTACAGTGCAACGACTGAGGTCTCAGTGTTTTTAAACAAGCCATTGCAAACCCATTTTTTTGTATTCACATTCAGAGACCCTTGGTGCAAAAGCATTTCAGATAGAAGGTGAAATTTGTATTAATAATTATAATCGATGCACTTTGGTTTTATTAAATTATTTGAGAGTATACCATACGCTTCTTAATTAATAGATCAGTAAACAGGACAAAGCCTTATCTAACCACTCCTATCCTACTGTGAAAGGGGAATGTTTTTTTTTTTTTCCCTCAATACTTTTCTCTGTAAATCATTGAAGTCTACCTCACTGATTTACAGAAAAAAAAGTTCACTGTAGAGCTAGCCCAAAATTAAAGCCCCAGGCTACATTTATTATCTGTGTGTACCCACAAATTTGTTGCCAAAGGTTTCCTAAGAATTCTCCTACCTTCGGGCACTGTGCGTCGGAATGTTTTATATTTTCCTTGTGGCTGAATTATGCTACTGCAGGGGAAAAACTCAACTTACAATCCTTTAGGACATGGACATCACACAAGCATGTCAATATCAGAGTGCTAGATTCTCAGTCACAATTTTACTGAATCAGAATCATCAGGAAAAAAAAATGTCATTAAGTACAAATGCTATACAGGTTATGCAATTACAGTGCAATTTACTAAAAATGCTTTTCTATAAATATGTTGATCTTGAGCAAAGCAATTACAAGGAGCATGAAAATAGCTGATCTTGCATGTTTGGAAGACTTGGCTAAATCAGCATTCAGGCTAGAGAGTCCTCAATTTCAGATTTCATTCTTGAGAGAACAGAATGGCTAATAAGTCTCTACCAATTACAAGGAGAAATTCTCTTAAATTGTGGCAATGGCCTGGGTTGTTCAACAAGATCAACCTGCCACAGTCATAGTATCCCTGGATATGTGCAGCTGCTACCATCCTTTGGCTTTTTGGCCATACCCCCCTTCAGTAGAAGCCTGTAGACAGATTGCAGACATCACAGCCTTGTTTAAGTTGCACAGTGTTGTCTTTCATAGTTGTGGGGTCTCTATACTGGACAGGAACAAAGAAGACCCACCACCTGAGGAGCTACCTGTACAGCCTCTGAATGGCATATTATAAGGCACCTGTAAAATATGACAGGCACAATTAACCAAGTAGTGTGTTTTTCCTTTATTCCTTTATAAATGCAATGTACAATGCTTATAACATGTCTGCAGTTTGCATTTAATTCCTTAAGGAGAGAGCATAATGGCACCTCAGACTTCCACTTTTTGTTAAGGCGTGCTTCGTAGTGGCATTCTTTTAGGCTAAGACTGTGTGAATCCCCCTAAGCTCAATTGTCATGTCACATAAACATGCCGCATGCACAGCACTTGCAAATTGCTGCCAAAAAGCATTTATATTTCGGCTTCTGCTTCCAAGAGGTCTGAATAGCATTTCATTTTTGAAATAAGCCATGATATTAAAATCTCCACCTTAGTCCTAGAAAAGTTCTCACACATGTTGGTGTTAGGCTATTATAATATACACTAGTTCAAGAGTTCCTACTACATTTTATATACATTATATACATTATATATACATACTGTATATATAGTGAAATGGAGGCATTTTTAACCAGAATGATAAACTTGTGCACATATGAGAGAACTTAAAACACTTGGGATTTATGAACAATAATAAATAAATGCATGCTTATGTTTTGCAGCCATGATTTATTAAAGATGAGTTCAGACATTGTGTTCAGTGTGCAAGCACAAATTTGGCATTGAGACCCCAGGTACAAACACTTTCAGAGCTATTTTCAGCCTTCAGAAGACAGCGCATTCAAATGATGAGTCACCAGCAGGTAAATAAGAGTTGTTTCTAAGCAGTCAGGGCACATTAAATAGCCACAAGGTGATTGCAGCCTATCAGAGGTGTAAGGGGCCCAGGCAACTCCAAATGGCACTCCTGCAACACCTTTCAGGGCACAGCAGATGCTGCCGGAATGCAAAGCAGCAGCAGCAGCAGCAGCAGTAAAAGGCTGGGCCCGGGCTTCTGCTCAGCAGGAGAAACATTAAACAAAGAGAAGGCTATGTAAATAATATCCAAACACTGATATGTAAGGGGGATTATCATGTTCTGCTTCAGTGAGGGGCGCTCAGATCTCCATGAAAGGATATGTTTGCCACTCTGGGTCCTGGGTGGAGTGTGTGTGTGTGTGTGGGTGTGTGTGTGGGGGTGCACAAGGCAAATGTATCCCTGGCTTCTGATCAATGTGGAAAGCAAAAAAAAAAACAACAAATGGTCCTTCACCCTGTCTTAATTCAGATTGAATGGTGCTGCTAAACCCTTTCAGACTAACAGCTAAGGAGGAAGGTGGAGGTAGGGCTGTCGTTTGTCAATCCAGCAGTTGAACAATGAGTTTGCCAATGCAGCTCACTCCCTTTCAGCGGATGCAGAGGGGGCCTCTGTGGAGACAGACGGCAATCGGTCTGGAAGGAACCAGACGCCAGCTAACCTGCTAAAGACAGGTATACCTGGGCATCACATGCATGCCACTGTCGGTAGAAAATGGGGGTGTTTGACACGACGAAGGCACCCACCCGAAAACAGAACGAAAGCGGCAATGCAATTCTTCCTGTCGCTGCCGGCGGAGTGAGCGAAACCGTGCGCGAGGTGCAAAATGCTAATGAGGATCCCATCGCTGTTCAGCAGATGTCTGCATATTTCATTAGCCACTCGTTTCATCTGCTCTTTTGTTATCTCACTCCGCGGTCTCGTCTCCTCACCCCGAGGCGTCGGCGGAGCAGCGAGGTGTCAAACAAACCCACGCATAAATTGTGACATTCGGGACCTTTCCGCGGACTGCTCCGCTCGCACTCGATAAGGAAACGGAACCGTTTGCGACAGCCCACCACTCCGCGACTGCGGCTTCTTTATCGCCTGAAAATGAAAAAATATTTACAATGCGCAATCCTGTGGCACCGGGAGATGAATCAACACAAAAAAGCCAAGATTTAAAATGCAAGTCTTAGATGGATATGTTTTTCCCCTCTTTCCCCCTTTTAAGCAATGCCCATAAGCAAGACAAACAAGCCAAGGAACCAAGAGCTGTTATGTGACGCAAGTTTGTCTCATCGCCATAAATCTTCCCCCCTCTTGGGTCTATATTGGATTTCTAAAGACAGCACTTAAAATGCATCTGTTTGAATCACAGTTGACAGTGCAAATTAGATGTGACTGCCAGCATTAATCAATCACAAGGGGGGAAAAAAGATGGGATGAAAAACTACATTTGAGCGGAATTACTGAGCATGACTTTATTATTGAGTTGTCTGTGTTTTGCTGAGCACTCTGTGACGACAATGATTTCTGAAGAGCGCTACACTGAATGAATGGAATTCTAATGATCGATTGATTGATTTGATCTCATTTTAAAGTTCTGAGAGAGAACTGGTGCAGTGTATGTATGAGTGTGTCCACAAGCATCCCAGGTCATCCTAATAAACTACTCCAAGGTCACGGAAGTATGAAAAGCAACATGGCACCTTCCAGAACACTCCACACACTACAGGACGCCAGTGCCATTTGAGTCAAAAATCAAACACAAATCTACCCAGTTTCTGATTAAGCACCAAATTTTCAAACAAAAGTATCATGTGGCCAATTGAGAGACTCTCCCTGAGGCACCATATTTATGTCTATCATAACAATGTGTCCTCGTTAAGATAGTTCATCATAGGCTTGGCAAGGAAGTAAAGTGATACAACACCACATTGATTTGTTTTCTTAACTTTTTTTGCAAGGGATAAAAGTACCATGGTTAAATATATAGGAGCCAATTTGATAAAAATCACCAGAATGAGGAATTTACTTTGACACTCAAATCATTTGAGAACCAGGGCCTAAATTAGTTGCTTATTTAAAAGACTCATATGGGGAAAAAAAAAAACATTTTAGGAACTGAGTCCCCTCTCCCCATAGATATTCAACGTACTGAACAGGCATTCAGTTGTGAATTCCTTCCCACCCCTCAGTTTCTTAATCAGGGAGGCTCTGGTTGGTGACAGAAAGTTCCGGTGATGTTCTCATTGCTGTGCTGACCATGTCCTTTCATGAATATGCATAATGAGACAGCAAATGTGAACACTTAGCTTCAGCAGTGGCAGAGGCAGAATTCTGAATGTTCAGCACACTAAATATCTGTGCAGTACAATAAAATCTCCACAAACCACACTTGCAGCACAAAAACTGAAAACACATTCTCTAAAAGTCAGTAAAATAAAATATAAATAGACCTGCTATTTAAATTATTGATGTCAAAATGAAGCAGTTACATCAAATCATTTGGCCTACATTACCTCACAAGAAGATGAATATACAAAGTACTATGTCAAAACAATGCAATGTACTGTTTTCTAATGTTTTTAGTATCACTGGTCTCGCTTATCTTATCATCTGAGGAGAATGTGGTCCTTCAAAGATAAAGAGGAAAGTACAAAACAGACTTTATCCAAATCATGCATGTGTAAATGAGATGTCACAAAAGTTTTTGTAAGAGTTATTGTTGTTATTTCTGTAGGAAACCCCAAAAGGACCTAACTCTTGGTACTGTGTAGGTATACGGTATGCCCTGCCAATTTGCAACTTTGCAGATGGCGTACCTGCAGGCCTGCCTCGTTACTACAGACTCTCTGGCTCCATTGTGATGTCATCACGGTGGTGTGCGCACAACTTGATTACAGTTGTCCTCTGGGACAGACAGGAGAAGAGCACCACAGGCCAGCTACACGCTACGTGGATGCATGAATGACTGCCAAGTCTGACTCTTTCCATCCTGGGCATGCACGTGCTGGAGGAACCGACATTAAAATTGGCCAGGCAGGATGCACGCGAGGTTGACAGAAAAGAAGTTGATTATAGCGTGGGCACAGCAGAAAGAGAGAGAGAGACAGAGCGGCAGCCCCGAGTCTTTAAATAAACGGAACCAATAATGTAAGGAAACGGGGGAAAGAGGAGAGCGGAAGCAATTTAGATTAACGTCCTAATCCTTTATCTAATTATTGGGTATCCCTGGAGCTAAGAGGAGAGCCTCCACAGTGCACACTCCAGAACAATACTCCATTTCAAAGAGCGGCACTCAAATGCGTGGCCGACTTCTGGAAAAAGAGAGAAAATGATCATAAAAATTGTGATGGCACAGATAGGGAGTGGTGTGACCCGGCTGGCCCCCTCGTGGACTCCCATTGTCCTGTGTTTTCCTCACAGTCGGCTGAAGCAGCGCTCCGAAAAAAGTAATTAGCCGACAATGTGGTGCGTTGGGGTCACCCAGAGAGTCTGTACAGCACACTGTGACAGTAAAAAGCTGGAGGAGAGTTCTCCCCTTCTTGGAGAATGTTGCTGTCTCCCCTATTTCTCCCTAATTCTCCTTCAGCAGTGCTACTCACTGAGACATTTTGTAAGAGCTGGGAAGTCTTGTTCCTTAGTCACTCAATTTTCTCTCTGCCTCCGCTGGTGCCCCTCCATCACAGCAGTGGAGTAGAGTGCAGCACTTTCACCAAACTCCCTGGCATCTGACACCAGACTTGCTCTCACAACCATCCCTGCTCCCATCCAGTTAGAGGGACCACCAATCACAAACTTCTGATCAACATTTTCACCCTGTCCTTTAGGGGACAAAAGTACTTCTACATTGCAAAGTGTAACCATGAATGACACAAGCATGGTTGTGTAGCTTTTATTTATTCATTGTTTATTCAAAATGGTGTTTTTTAACATGATTTCTGAGCAGTCCCACGGCATCGTTGAGATATTTAGTTGCCCATCAAAATGGTGAATCTCACTTGATTAGGTGCAGACGAAAACAACAGCACTGCAATTTGGCTCAGAAAATAAAAACTGGAATTCAATTCATCCTTTCAGTCAATTCAGTGGCCAAGTACACACACACCTCTGCATATATTCTGACATAATTAAACAACTGATGTGTGCTAGATATTCTTAATTTTCCACCATCTGTTGTGACTGCAGTTGCGACTTAAACAAGAAGAACACGAGTTTGCCGTCACACTTGTCACCTGCCGCAATCACTAACTTGCTTCCAGAAAAGACTGGCGTAAGAGGCATGGCGGGAAATGACTTCTGCCATTTAATTAGCGTGTAAAGACAGTGCCCAGGCAAGAACATCAGAGAAGAACTGTAAAAAGGACCCATCATGTGATCTAAAATGAGAAAGAACTAATGGAACACCTGTTCAGGCTTCACCATTTCCATATTATGCTAATGAAAAAAAATACTGCATGAATGCAGATTTCTCCGCAAAGGCTTTGCACACAAGGGAATTTTCAACAAACATGTAAGTATAAAAATCACTACTGTTTTTATGCAAGCCTAAGCAAATTTTTTCTAAAATATAAATATGTAAAGTATACACATCTTAATTACAAAGAGAATCCAGCTGAATACATTAACCTGATCATACTCTGTGGTTCATGTGGTACTGCATTGCTTGCATCATTAAAAAAAAGAAAGTTGAAATTGCATGGCAAAGGGCAATGGGAGAAAAAAACCCTTTAAGTGGCAAAATGATCTATTTAAAACTGCTAGCTAATCAGAAGCAATCTAGTGTGTTCTTCACAGAAGCATGTCCCACCAAGTCACAGGAGTTTCCATTTCTTTGCCTAAATCTACCCTCCTGAGTCTGTAATATGATTTATTGTGGAGGTGGGCTATGGCAGGGCCTTGTGGCTCGCATGATGTTCCACCTCCCACACATACACGAACGCACATGGAAAAACCCACATGTGCACACATACACTCATTCTCGCCTGCCACCCCATCCTTCCAGATGTGCAGCCACTTGATAGCAAACATGACACTCTAAAGCACTCTGTGTTTCTTGTGGTGGATTACAAGTGCATAACCCTGCAACTATCAAAGGCAAACCCTGTCAAAATGTATGTTATATGTGTGTCTGTCTCAGGAGCATGGAGGCATTGAACTTAGGCTTATCTGAAATGATAGCAAACGTTTCATGTCTGCCAATGGAAGACAGACCAAGAAATTCATTCTGTCAATGAGCAAAGAGCAGGCGAAGATGCTGGATATTCTTTTTTCCCCACAAACACAGCATTGACTGATCTCCACTTTTAACAGTGATATTGGCTACAACCTTTGAGCATTTATCACCGTCTCTGTATCATCTTTTTGAAAGAGATGCCTCTGACCAGCTTGGAATGTGAGATACAAGACTTAAAAACCGAGTGCCCCCCAACACACCACCACAGAATGACTCCATGCAAATGGAGTCTGCTGCTTCACTGCACTTGCTTCGTTCGGTTCGTGCTTTCTCTGATGTTGCGTTGCATTAAAGATTGTTCAGAGATAAAAACAAGGAAAATAATCTCCGACCTTCAGGCGTGCTGTGGGTATCAGTGAGGGACAGCCCAGGGTGCCTGCTCCTACTTGCGCACCATTTTGATTAATCTCTGAAATTTGTTTTGCTAACATGCCTCTTTTTTTCTTCTCCTTCCTTCCACTCCCCTCACGTCACCCCCCGGCTCACAAGTATGGTACGTCCCATAAATCCCGATGTAAACACGGAGCGCGGCTTTTAAATTTAAACAGCCTTCACCTATTAATTTACTTCAATTTTGTCACACCTTTAATTTAAGTGTGGGCCAATGATGCAGGTCTGCAAGAGGAAGACATGAGGTTGCAGGAACATTTGTAACAATCAACGGCTGCTTAGAGCCAGGCCCTTTTAAACAGGGTCCTGGGGGTGAAATCTAGGAAGCCTGCCAACCCGATAACACATTAACAGGTGTCAGCTCAGACCTGTGGAGAGGAGACCACTTAGTTCAGGTTTATAAGTTCAGTTAGGTGCTCTCCAAGGGCCAGGGTTAAGGACTAGCACAATGCCGGCTGAAGTGGGGAGTACATTTCCTTAATGTGCTCTGCTGACAGGGGAGGAGACAGCATACAGATAGCACTGCACTGTAATTCTTTGTTTTAATTTGTAAAGTTCTAAGGACCAAAAAAATAGCAACTTAGTAAATGTGGATAATTTGAATTCAAAACTACATTGGACAGAAAGCCTGACAAGAATCTGGAATGACTTGCGACAGAATGGATCTTACAAAGTCAAATTAACCTACCATTTAAGGAATAAAATATATAACAGGCCCTGACCAAATCAAAAAGGTTTACTCGATGATATGTAAAGCAAAGGGAAGCTTCCTTTCTCTTCAAGGACATTATATTGCTCATTTATGCCGCGATTTTAATGTTTTGCATTCAACGCCAATATCCTGACCTTGGTTATGTGCCTTAAGGTATCGAGTATCACTGTTCGTATTCGTCAGTGCCCCCCTGCTCTGACTGTTATAAAGTCACGGTGCCTCACACAATTTAAATGATCAAACACCATCCCAGCCCACTGGCGCTTTGGGTATAAAGAAACAGCCGCATAATGCTGACATTTGTCTGCCGCTGTCGACTGCTCTGAGCTTTAAGTCATGTAAATGCGAGAGGATCTGAGTGACACCACCACTGCGAGCGAAGGATAGCAGGCTTTGAGAGGAAGGAGCGGGTCAGGATGCAAAGCAAAAACTCGGGTTCGCCCGTAACCGGAGAGAAGAGCGTCACTCTCTACACCCCGTGCGAAACGGAGGGGTGAAATCTCGTCTGAAAAGGAAACGGGTGAAAATCACCCCTCTACTGTTTGGAGAAAAAATAAAAAAATACATTAAATGAATAATAATAATAATATAAATAATGACAGAAAGCCTCCTTTTTTTCTCTTGCACTGACATTTATACGCCTATTGCTCCTGCATCCAACTGTTAGTGGAGCAGAGCTTCTCAGCCCTGGACGAACATTAGGACAGATGATAAAGAGGAGTTAGTGGGAGCTAGTGAAACTCCACTGTTATTCAACATACAAAGCAAGAAAGCTATCAAAAAAGGCTGAGGGGTAAAGTGGTAGAAAAGATGTAAGTCTTTGCTATTCAAAAATGAGATGAAGCAATCATGTACTAACTATAAAAATCAATCGCACTGTTCTGAAGTGACTGTTCTGTTCTTGCGCAGTGGGAAGACCTGTTGGGACGATGTAGGTAGATGTAAACTGTCAGTCCTGATACAAACCAAAAATTATTATTTGTCCCACAAAACTAGCAGACTGTTGGGATGGCATTCGTCAGGAATCTATTAGTTTAGAGCTACTGTAAATTGGGCTTCACTGGTACTTACACAACTAACACATGAGGTACAGGCCTACCTTTCTACCTAGACAACAGGCTTCAGACACAGCAAGGGGAGGGACAATAGTGGCCAGGTTTCTAACTGCAGTTGAGGCATAATGTCCCCTTTCATTTTTAATGGATCCATCGTGTCCATTAGGAGATTACCTTCAGTGGACACCCACAGGAAATACATCAGACCTGCATGGCAGAAGACGGCTTCCATCACATTTATTGTTTTTTTTCCTCAAACCGAAAGTTTTAAAGGTGTACTTTAGAGCCCTGCTGCTTAATGCTCTGTGCCCTGACAGGGAAATAACATCCCATAGAACCAGTCTGGCTTTAAACAAGCCTTTCAGACATGGAAAAAAGTAGAGCGTGGAAACTACAAAAAAAAAAAAAAAAAAAAAAAAAAAACACAGGACCGTGAACTGCCAACGTCATCGCATCTCAGACTTCTGGCACCAACGAGGCGTGCGCCGCAAATGGCTGTCCTCGTTTTGATCCACCCAGGTTGACGACGTGATGATGGCGGAAGACACAAGGCAGGGCAGCCGAGTTACCGCTGTTAACCACTCCGCCCGAAAAACGGGGCACGTAAAGGCGCTATGCAGAAAACTACAAAGATTTTCCTCCACCCCCCAATCCTCCACCCTCTTTTCTCTCTCTCCCCCATCTCCCCCATCCCCAGGGACGCTGTTATCTCTCCACACTTTACAGACAGTGATGTTTTAGGTGCTGAAACTCAATTTATTTTTTTTTTACATGGCTGTCACATCAATGACAGGTAATTTATGGCACATGCACTGGTTAACCCACCATTTTTTTTTTTTTTTTTTTAAAGAACATACTCACCTATTGGGATCGGAATGGGCACCACAGTGGAAGGGTAAAGTAGCAGAGTGCTGCGCTGGGATTGCATTAACTACACCACGGCAGCCTGCCCTGACCTTGTCCCTCCGAGTTTCTACAGCTATGGTGCTGGGATTGGGAACAGTAGCACAGACTCATATCTATCTTCAAGAGTGGATGGCAAAGGGGCAGCTTTTCCTCGTATAAACAAAAAATCCATTTACATAAAACAGGCATCGAACACCTCTGCCCTCCGATGTTTGTACCGCGTTTTGCGGCTTGCTATTAATACCACCCCGCAGATGAAGTACATTCAAAGCATCTGTGTTCCAAGTTTTTTTTGGCATTTCCTTTCATCTTAGGCAAAAGACTTGATTAAACAAAAATTATTCCAAGGCTATTAAAGCAATTGTATTTTTAGTTCTCCCCCAAAAAAACTGTCACAAGTTTTTAGAAGATCTGTGCCATTAAAATTCTCAATGAATATAATACTCAGCTGTGCATATACACCTTTGTATTTGTCTAATTCCTCAGGCTTTTTCAGATGACTGCTCTTCATATTATTTGTTATATTGCAAATGAATATTTATACACATAAAATCTGGCATACACACATACACACACATAAACGTGCTTGATGTGATCCTCAAACAAGGATTGGTGGTTTGAGAATTTTCTTTTTCTTAATAATTTTATTCACCCCCTTTCCTCCCCGTTATCAGTATAACACACACACAGACACACACACACACACACACCTGCCCGATGTAATGGTCATTTGACCAGAAAATAGACGAGCTCCTTCATCTCTGCCTGCGTTTCATCTTTATAAAGTATAACACTCAATAGGTTCATGGCCTCCTTATGAATAATTTTCTTTAGTTAAACCTTCAAAACACTCCCCTCTCCCACCTTGCCAGTGAGGATGTTTATGTAACCCTTTTTTTAACAACTGCAGATGAAGTGATTCCTCCTTCCCGGCTTCAGCAATTAATATTTTCCACAGCTCATCTTTTTTCCTTCTTTTTCATTTTTTATTTTCTTCACATCATACCTGGTCGTCCTTATACTCTGTATCATAGCTTAATGCAGAGCCTTATGTAACAGTGCATGCAGTTAATCTCTGTGTGGACGAGTTCAGGAGGCTTGATGCAACCCAAAATGAGCGGAGCTGTCATGTGGTATCACTGATTCACTGATTCAAACAAAAATAGGGTTCTGCAATCAAGAGGGTTTTGCTATCATGTATTTTCATATGGCTCCTATGAGTCACTAATTGAGAGCACATGGTAGTGTGACCCATTATAGGAATCATGAAGCCACTGTCTTCCATTATTAGCTGAAATGAGAACGGTCTGAACCTGAAGTTAGCAGAGGCAAGTCTAAACATGGGTGCAGCCGAGATGCTGCAGAATTCTCATAGTTTGGGGCGGGGGAGTTGGGGGGGATCACAGTCGCATGCAAACCGTTAAATTTGCACACCCCGACTCAAATCCCCGCTGAGAACCTACTGGGAACTGAGCCGGATGCCGGATCCATCGATGCGTGTCACCCTCCCTCCTCTCACCCCCGTCCCCTTTTTTTTATTATTATTTTTAACAGCGAACACAGAAACTTTACATCAAGTTCAGCAAATTCGCTTTGCTAACCACAGGGGAGCTGAGGAACCTGGGAGATGGCGGAGAGATCTGACTCCGCCCCCCCTCCCCCCCACAGCAGGAGAGCAACGGGAGGCTCCGTGCACCCCGTCTCTGCCAAACCAAGGTGGGCTGTATAATCCTCCTCATTACCGAGGATATGAAGCAGGGGGCTGGGGTGCTGTTGGGATGGATATGGGGGGGGGGCTGGAAGAAATCACGCTGTGCCTCTCTGCCAAATCCCACCAGCAAACACTTTTCTCATCATGTCACATCTGTCAGAAAGGGAGGAGGGATGAAGCACAGACACA
The DNA here is from genome assembly GCA_019176425.1 of Megalops atlanticus. Classification (NCBI taxonomy): domain Eukaryota; kingdom Metazoa; phylum Chordata; class Actinopteri; order Elopiformes; family Megalopidae; genus Megalops; species Megalops atlanticus. The sequence continues at coordinate 13,534,248 of CM032888.1, forward strand.
GTATTGCTATAAATACCTTAAGAACAGCGCCTCCATGCTGTATAAGCCTGTCAGACAAGAGGATTGGTTTAACAGTTTTTTTTTTTTTACTTGAAACTGTTACACATGCTGAACTTCCTAGGTCCTCGCTGGTTGCTGCTCATGGCTAAATCAACAACTATTCCCCCATCAAATTCCTGGCCAGGCAGCTGCCAACCACTCAAGGTGGAGGTGTGTTTGTCCGAGAGGGGAAGGGGACAGCTGGTGTGGAGTTGTAGAGCTGGCAGGATGTTGACAAGGCGGTGGGCTTAGTTGCTCTGAAAGGAAGCAGCCGGTAGGGGGAGCTAGTTGGGTGTGTCGGGGCTTGCAGCCGTATTTCGCCCTTGCTCTGGCCCTCATTGTGGTACTTTCTTATTTGAGTAAAAAACAGTGTGCCGGCATTCCAAGGCTCTGTAAGCAGAGCTCGGGCGCAGAAAACACAGAATGATGTGGAAGCTGACTTTAAAGGACTGCTAGTGATTACAAGGTCTCTGTAAATCCTCTCATAAAAACAATACAAATCTATCCACACGGTGGGATACTGGAAGGTTTAGCATCTTGTTCACCTCAAAATATACGCTTCACATATCGTTAAGTACCAAGGAGTCTGCTAGAGTATCAGAGCAACATTATTTCTTGTATATATGGCAAAACTCACATGCATACAAAAGGAGATCCCCACAGCTTAAACCACTATGCAGGGCCTACACCCCTCTGAGAGCCTCCCTGTTGCCTTGACACTGGTGCCCCCGTGAGAGATACACACAAGCTTATCCACATCAAAAGACTGGTTACTGGAAAATCAAAGAGGCATAAATCCCATAAATTCAATATTTATTTACAGCCCAAATGATGTACAATCACAGAAAACTATATGTGAACCTTAGGAGAGATGGCAGAGAGACAAAGCAGCAAAGAGTGGACACAAATAAAAACAAAACACTAGTGTATGAAGCTGAACATTTTAATAATGCTTTTCTTCCCATAATCCCCTAAATGAAACTTCTCTCTGAATTGTCCGTTTTGGCACGGGGGAGACGGGAACTCTAGACCAATCACAAGCGAAGACAACAAAGGCATCAGTGTGGTGAGAGCCTCCCCTGCCCCGACTGTTAGACAGTGTATAATTCATCATGCTCCACACAAAACAAATTCCTATTTCAGAGCATAAAACCCAAATTACAACCCCAATTGTCTCTGAGGACGATAAAAAGAACTGGTGAATGGACAAATCCATTGTGGTTTTCACTTTTCAATTTTTATATTTCTGAGTTACGGCCTCCAATTTCAAGTTATCGTGCCATTTCAGAGCGCATATGAATTTCTTTGAAAAGAATATTTTCATTGTGTGAAAGTGCATTTCTCTGCAGTATGTAAAGCACAGTTAGATGTTTAATGATCACAAAGTGTTTACAAAGACGTAAACTACTGTACAAATGTACAGATATTTTGTCAAATGCTGGAATGCAGATATTCAATTCACACTACCATAACTGCAAACAAAAGAACTGGAGGAGAGAGAGAGCGAGAGAGAGCAGGAAAAAAAAATCCAATAGTTCCTCCTTCTCCTGACAAATTTGCCAGTTACAATAGATTCTTAGACTTGGATAGACTTATTTCTGCGGAGACATCATGAGGGGCTGACTCCTGGATGACCTTGGAGCACCAAAAGAGAAAGGGGAAGAAAATAGGCATTTTTTTTTATGACTCAAAGTGAGCGAGCTTCCGATGGGCTCAATCAGTGCTGACACTAGGAAACCTGTTATCTTGTCTGACATCTCCGGAGTTCACAGTGAGACAGAACGGAGAGGCAAACAGAGGGATGGGAGGGACAGGGGTCTGTGTGTGTGTGCGCGCACGCACGCGTGTCTCTGTGTGTGTCTGTGTGCTTGTCTGCCCGTCATCAGGGTGCAGACAGAAGGTGGGAAATTGCGCTCCCGACAGAGAAAGTCGCGTTTAATCCGGAAGCCATCCCCGCTATTTCACGGCTGCTCTTTGTAAGAGGGGGAAGCATTTCATCTGGCATCAGACAACATTTTTACCGGCCACTCCGACAGCGACCCCCCGCCATGACCCCTGCCTTTAACAGAGGCACTCTGACAAAGACGTTGGTGGACAGGAAAGATTGGATTGTGCTCTCCCCATAAGCTTAACAGGGGCATACGATGAACTGAATGCTCTGCCTCTCCCTACAAGTTCTTGCAACCCTCATGACATGGAATGGGTGACGACAAGAACATAAATAATGTAACATCTTATATAATACAAATTATTTAAAAACCATGTGATTTTGCTCTCCCTGAAATGTAAAACACCGGAACACTATGCAACAATGCAGGAGCTTTCAGCAGCCCTGTGCTATAAGGGCATGTTTGGTAGACTGTGAACCAGAATATAGTCCTTAGAGCCAGCCATTTTCATTGCACCCATTCCTCAGCTCTAGATCATCAGTGGGACATTTCCAGCACCATTCTGTGAATAGCAAACGAACAAGGTAACTGCCATTTTTTTAAAGAGAGATGACCTAGGCCCGGCACTGGTTCATTTTAGTGTTCTTCTATCCTTCAGCAGTAGCTGTTCATATTTATTTTTTTATATACGTCATTCATTCCATCCTTACGCCATTCTTTGCCCTGCACTACTGTCGTTGTTTGTTGTACCACTAATGTTGGATGGTATTTGTTGTTGTCACCTTGAAAATCATTGTATGAAAGTACTATGAGAAGCATTGGAACAAATTCTTTGTATGTGTAAAAGCATACTTGGCCAATAAAGTCTGATTCTGATTCTGATGCTTTGAGCTGACCATGCCCCTGACCATGCATCTCCCCACATGTCATTGGGCCGGCGTACTGCCAATCATCCCTGCCACATATATCAGTGGGCCCGTGTACAGTGGTCCCACCCCCCAACCGCAATAGAAAGCTACCCACTCGTAAATATAAGCTTCTTGCACCAATTAACATCCACAGTACATGGTGCCTTCAGCACTTGAGTAATATTCCTTATCCCATCTAAATGATTTTCAGAATTGATATCTTAATTGAGTATTTAGGCTGGCAGGGAGAAAAAGAGCTTGAATCGTCATGCAGCAATTACCGTCTTTATGTGATGCGGCTTTTTGAAGGCTATCACTTTCTCTGATCCAGTGTTGCATAAACTGGAAGCATGCTGTATGGAAAATAAAACAAACAGGTTTTTTGTGTGGCAAAGAGCAACCAAGCACCCCCAGACAACATTTCAAAATTGATTTAAATGGAATAAATGCAATAAGTGCCAGGCTGGTTCATATCAGAGAAGGGGCGACGGTAAGGAAATATCCTGTTTGTGAAAAGGCAAGGAGTCTGTAAGCCATGCGAGAAACTAAAGATAAGGAAGATGATTTTGTAGTTTGTAGATGTGAGGGAGATGGGGGAAGGGGGGGAGAAAAACAAACTGAGCAGATATACTCTTGAGAGAGCATAATCATCTCCTACAATGGAAATGACAAGGAATCAATGAGAGCCATCACGGTGCAGCATTCCAAACAATGGAGGAATGAGTCACGGCATGAGATTGGATTAAAATGATGAGTGAACCTTTAAACCGGCTACATTTCTCAAGGCCTATCGATCTGTCAGACCAGGGGAGAAGGTAGAGCCCTGCATTTGGACGCGCCGGCGATTGTGTTTCTGGACACCAGTCCTTTAGGGTTGATGGAAAACAGACCCGAAAGGAAATCAAAATCTGTTTTTTATTTAATTCCTCTCTTTCTTTGTCTCCCTCTCGCTCTCCGTCTCTGTCTCCTCAAGCGATTGCTCAGCACAACTTGAACTCTCACATTCAAATTCCTGCCCTGGCAGCGGCCGCTCTGCAATGTGTCTGAGATGATGAATTTGGGCTCATTTATTACGGCGCAAACCTGGCTTGTTAAGTGCCAGCGCTTGAATTAACAAAAGAAGGCAGTTTAAAGCCGCGCTGGGGGAGACCAGGAGCGTGCATCTGAGGAGATAAGGGACGGCAAAGTGCACGCTTGGCATGTGCTGTGGAAACCAGCGAGCCCTGCCCCCTTCACCATCCGAACATTCTTTTCTCCGTTTTTTTTCAGGCGACCCATTTTACAACAGAATTTTTGTAAAACAGACCCATTTTACAAAAGAATGAAGCATTTTTTTTTATCAGGCTAATGTAAACCTTGCCTCTATTTTCAGCTGGGAAGTCAGAAATGGGTGTATGAGCCCACAGAGTACAGAAACAGTAGTTTATGTAGGTAGTTGCGACATAAGTAATCTGCTGTATTTTTTTAAATCAAATCCTACACACAATAGGGTGTACATAATATGCACAGAGTGTTCAGGGTTTCACCTGTCTATCTCTGTGCTTGGGGGCACACCTAGGAGACTAGATACACTGGTCAGATTTTCTGCAGACCTGAACATGGTGCCCTGTGTTAGAACTTGACTTGCAGATCAACATGATGAAAAATATGACCTTACAAAGGTATTCATGGAACGATGTAAACTCATTTTGGACAATGCACAGAATCCAATTCTGTAGTGTCACATACCAGTTACTCCATGTTGAAATGAAAATCGAGTTTTTTTAAACCTGTGCAGATTAATGTGAAGCTAAAAAAAGATGCTCACAGTGGAATATGGCAGGGGTCTACTATGTTTTGGGGTTGTTTTGCATCTTCAGAGCCTTTCTTAAGATGGAGGGAATCGAACTCCAAAACGTACAAGGGAAGTTGGGAGAGAAACTTGGTTCTCCACTCTTGTTAGCTCAAGTCTGGCCGTTCCAGCATAATCGTCTTTATTTATATGAGGTGATGGAAGTATCCTTCAATGTTATCAGGTACTAAAAGACAGAACTGGATTAAAAAATAGTTTAATGTCTATGCCTTTAATATGAGACGCCAATGGGGGAACAAACCAGGAGAGACACACACCAGCAAAATAAAAGCAAATTAGGTTATTTATTGAGCTTTCCAGATCTGCCAGACACAGCAATTTTAGAATGAGGGTATGCACCTGTGAAAACAAACATGAATCTTTGCTCCACACTAATTATAACCAAATAATGATAATGTCAGCTGCAACCATGAGTTAAAAACAAAACCCCCAAACTATGGACCGCTACTCCAACCGCAGGGACACGTTATGCAAATAGAACAGGAACACTTCCTAGCTTCAAAAGAATATATTATTGTGGCTTTCACAATTAAAAAATAAGTATCCCTGGTCACAGATATCTTTGTGTAATTAACCTGACCCAAAAAGAGTGATGGTAGGGGTGAACACAAGGAGAAATAGGGGGTAAAATACAAGATGGCCCCATGAAGATGTCTCTGCAGGGCTGGATTAAAATGTCATTACCCCACATCATATATCCAGCAAATGACTTTCTAAGTGAGCGTTCAGGAGCAATGCTGCCTGAATGCAAAATTACTGACTTGATGGAGACAAATGCAGTGTTGCACAACAGCTAATCACATTTGTTACCACCAATCAATAAAAGTACCCCAAAAGATGACTTGAAGAAAGAATCTTGTTTTTTTTGTTTTATTATTTTCTGGGTTTCAGTGATTACATGACAACTGATGGAGCTGCTGCAAGTTCCGGACCTTGAGATTTTAAAACAATGGTGTGTGTGTGTGTGTGTGTGTGTGTGTGTGCGACATACATAACACATTTTTTGTTGAAATAGCGTGTTGTACACTATAGAATCTGCAAACTGTAGATACATTTTAAAGATGTGCTAGCAAAATGGCAGTTATACCACTGTAGAAGTCATTATTAAAACAGCAAAAATGCAGTTCGTCACTGCAGGTAACTTTACCATAGATCTGAATGACCTTTTCTACATAAACCTGTCATATAGCCAGTATTCATAGGCAGCTTGAGCAAGAGCTGCCCCAGGAGTAATTGCACCCCTTCTGCCCAGAAATTCAGTGCTCACAAAGCCCTGCAATACGAGGAAGAAGAGCTATTAAAATCACAGGGGATTTTTTCCAGTGTGTCCATGACCAAGCCATTATTACTGTCTTACTCCGCTAAATTGACAGACAATCATTTCAGACAGGGCAGTGAAACAGATGGATTTGCCCCCAGCAAACACTCATAGAAACGCCCCCCGTTTCCAGCACGGGCTTTTTATAGTGTTGCCCCCTTCTTCTACAAAAGGGGGCAACGCTAGCGCTCTCTTCGCTAGTTCAAAACCAGGCTACTTTCAGACCGTGCTGGTGGGGCACCGATCGCGTTCCGGAAAAAAGCGAGGGGGATCGATTTTCCGCGGGGGGAATAATTCAAGACAAATCCACGGCAAATGAAAAGGGGATGAAAAAGCGAATTGACTTCCACGCCGTCCGCGGCTTCCTTTGTCACCGCCGCACAGAGCGGGGGGACGCGGAACACCCAGCTGCTCTCACATCCGCTGCAAAGAGAGGTGTGCTGCCATCCCAAAGTGTTTCATTTTTGCCTTGGCGTGATACAATTACGGAGGCGGAGCACACCCGCGGAAACCTAACTGACCACCATTTGTGCCGGATTCGTATTTCGAGAGTGCCGGGAGAAGGGGCAGACGGCGGCGATGAGGGCCATTTGTGCGCACTAACGGAAAATTCAAAAAGCAAAAGAGCAGCTGTACCGGGAACCGTCCTACTTGGGGGTCATTAAAAATGATAATGTATAAATCACTGTTGGCAAAACATCCATCAGATCAATGTGAATACTAGAACAAAAAGGCACAACCATGAGACTGGAAATCTGCGCTGTTCCAGCTACAGAAATGTAATAAATATTTGTTTTATGCATTCCGTAATATGTAATTTAATGACAAATAAAACAAAAAAGTAGCATTCACAAGGACATTTGTTAGAAATATACAGAATAATCACTGAGATAAGGAAACTGCATAGAAAATAAGACTGAACTGCTGCTTACAAATCACTGATCTAGATCTGTGTGATTATCTTTGAGAGAATCCCAAGTAAATGCTGATGACTTTGCTAATTTTGAGACATTAATGTCTCGTTACCTTAGCAATGGAAAACTGACAACACGTTTCACATTATTCTTGTGTTTATTTGTAAGTGTGTATTTGTATATGGGTATAAAAACTTTGCCAGATATTTCACCATTTCAAATGTGACAGAAAATATGAAAACCAGCTCACTGCACTGCAGGGATGATGATTCATTCATAATTGGAATCAGGAACTGAAAAGATGGGGTGTTTGGTTTAATTAGGCACTGTCTTGATTAGTGTAGATTTGGACTGTGTTAATCTAGACAATGGCAGCTTCTTCTGAAGGAGGAGTGACCATGCTATGCAAATTTGCTCAGAGCTGCAGTTGTGGGCTGTTAGACTACATTTGCCATTATGGAAATGTGTTTGTGGTTATCATGCTTGTAATAAAAATGGTTTTCCTATTGTTATGGGATGTGCAAGTCCATGTCTGAGCATGCACACGCAAATGTATATGCGCACTTCCACAGACACACACATACCTGCACACGCACGTACGTGAACCTACATACACAAATCTGCATTTACATGAACACACACACATATATGCACACGTACACAAACACACACACACACACTGTCTGTGATGAAGTGGTGTTGGGACTCTAGGATTAACTCTGCTTCTTTGCTCACTTTGTGCTGATCGCTGGCAAGGAGAGAGAAAGAAAGTGAGTGTGAAAGAGAGAGAGAGAGAGCACTGATTACATGCTTCTGCTTCCAGCACTCACAATTTGCACAAACAGCACCAAAGCACTGCTGCGAGTGCTTTGAAAGTGTATACCAAAAGCATCTTTAAAACATTGATTCTGAGAATCTGGCCTGGATGTGCAGTATGCAGCTTTTTTCCAAGGAAAAAAACACATTACTTTGCTCTAATTGCACATTCGAATTCCTTGAGAAAAAAACATCTTTTCATCTTCATCCTTTTTTTCCCCATCAGGCTTTAAAGTACAATTACACATTTAGTGCAAGAGTTCTGAACACAAATAAGAATGTTTACAATTGCTGACTTAAAAAACTTGTTAAAAGTTAAAATACTAATATAGATACATGTAAACCTGATGGGGCAGGTTATTATATAAGCTAAAATTGTGAATGTGATAGTAGTTTGCCAGCATGGTTTTAACAGTGGGCCTGAGAACATCAAAGTTGTGTGCTAGTCAATGTTTCTTTCTGTATGTATCCTGATGGCAGACTCAGATAAATTAATCAGGAGGGGAAAAAAAAAGATATACATTTTTATTTTGCCTCTGATCTTTGTGCAATGGTCGAGCATGCGCCTCCTTCTCTCCTATATCGGCTGTGAAAAACTCTTTCCCTGGGAACATTTAATTGAAAGTGTTGAGCTGGAGGAAGTAGAGTTCAGCTTCTCCTCTGAGAGCTTTCAATGATCACGGGGGAATACATCACTCTTTTTAAACTGTCAGGCATGGAGGGGAAGCCAAAGTGTATTCAAAGGTTCCTGCAACCCCTTAATGCCATTTATTACATTTCTTGAGCGGAGGCAGGAGTGTGTCTGTAATTGCGGCCATAGATCTCCGCCTGAGGAGAACCAATCAAGATGGATCCTGCTTCCAAACGGCAGGGATTGACCAATGGGGGAGGCCAGGTGACAGGGAGATAAGATGTTATTTAACAAGGCCCCTGGAGTGGCATTAAGGAGCACTAAGCTTCTGGGTTGTTATAGGCGTTGTCACACTCCAGGGACATCCATCTGTGTAGCATTGGCCAAAATCAATAGATAAGTTATCTGCGGCTTGGAGTGAAAACATGGCGCATTACTCAGCGTACCCTGGAAAGTGCCAGCCACCGAGGGTGAGAGCGGCCCGGGAGCAGGCGACGGGGTTATCAGGAGCGCAATCGCATCGACACAACTGCCCATCCAGTGCATCTGCGCCAAAATGACAAGGGTTCTCATTGGCAGGTACCAAGCCTCAAGTTCATCACGCTTCCTCCCCAAGGCTAGAATATACAAACAACCATCACTTTGGACAGGAAAACCAAAGCTTCTTCAGACCATATAGACAAATGCACTGCTACACCAGGTCAAATTTCAACATTCATTTTAAGAGATCATCCCATGCATGTGTGCTTCTCTATATAAATGCCACAACTTCTTCCTGTAATGTACAGAGGTAACGCATTCAATAATCCAGAATGTTGTCCAAAGTCACATACGTACAGGCACTGACATATCTGATTACCACTGTCTTCATTGGCCCACTTTATTGCAGTTAATGACCCAAGAAACACAGGTTCAGAATGAATCCTGCTGAATTTCCTATGGGACCAAACTTGCGTGCTGACTCTTTAAGGAATATAATGCGCCAACGGTCATACATGCTTGAGTAAATAACCTTCGCAATAAATCTTCGCATGTATGGCCATCATGCCGTACTCACGCTACAGGAACTGAAATGCATGGAAAACTTCCTTAATGTGCTACACCTGCACACTAACCATTTTTTGTGGCCAGTATTTGCTCCTTGGTATAATTTTTTTTGTCATATGAATACAAACTAAAGCTCAAAATCCATTATCAGCTGTACTCACAAAATCTCTAGTGTATATTGAACAACTTCACACTGTTTGGTAAATTCCAAAAGTCCCAAAATATTTCATGCCCTGTTAGAAATTATCAGCAAAATGTTGTACATTAGAGCCTGATCAAGCAGTGCTGGGAGACATCATACAAACAATGTAACAGGTGACCTGAATGGGCATGACAGAGCAAGGGTGAGGGACTGACAGTTATACACAGCTTCGGCACTTGCACAAGCAACCAGAGACCTATGACAGAATGTTTTCTATGTGACTATGACCTACAAGTCAGACCCACTAAGACCTATAAGTTACAGTAGCTAAATTAGCTTAATTTACACAGTAGTAAATGCTGTGTAAAATGTAAATTCTAAAATCGCTCAAACAATTGAACCAAAACAATGTAAAATTCCATGTTTTCATTCTTTGCTGTCGACTTACATAGTCAACCAACTGTATGTATATGAATGTATGTTACCTACCATAAAGAACATGGGTTGCCACTACATGAACAGTCATTAACTTTTTTACTGTAACATTCATTGAGTGCTCTGTGTGAATAAATCACCTTTCTCAAACAGCAGGAAACTGTCACAATGGAGACATCAAAGTTGTGTGCTAGTCAAGGACACTTGGCAAGAACGTTCTTCTCAAAAACACAAGTACGTTCTCAGTCTTCTTGGTATTGATAAACAGCCGCGGACTGATAAACAGCCCCTGTGAAATTCGGCTCCCCTACTTGAAAGGTCCTAATACCAAGAAAATGATGACCCCTTAATGAAGTCCAAATTATTGCCTCGTTCAAATTTAAATTATTTAATGTTTTTGTTTGATTATCTTTGATTGTACTGTAAAATTTTACTGATGCTAATGTTAAACTTGTTTTGCTCACTCAGTAGCCTATGAAGGAAAAAAAAAGAAATTATTCAAAAAAGAAAAACGAGTGTCTTGTGATATGCCTGAGTATAAACTAACTTTTATATATTCAGAGTTACATTTATATATTCAGAGTTACTTTTATATATTCAGGAGTTACATTTATATATTCAGAAATTATATTTATATATTCGGGAATTGAATTTATATATTCAGAGTTACATTTATATATTCAGAGTTATATTTATATATTCGGGAATTGAATTTATATATTCAGAGTTACATTTATATATTCAGGAATTGAATTTATATATTCAGCTTTATATTTATATATTTCCTGTTTGGCCCCTCATAATATATATATATATATATATATATATATATATATATATATATATATATATTCCTTGTTCTCTTATACTTATTATTCTTTGAATGCTTTAAAGGTATGAGAATAGCCTCATTAACATAGGGAGTAAATTAATGCACCTACAGGCAAAGATTTTGGCAAGAAAACGGTTTCCATGACTTTCCAACACCCATCCTGGGAGTGGGACAGTGGTGGACCTGGCCTCTCACGTACTCGGGTACATGGCAGAATGCAACACCTACATTAAATTTATGTACCGCACGAAAGAGATAATTTTCCATACAGCCTTAAAGACTCTTGTAACGTCGTAAATCATCTGGGTTGCCTGATATCCGAGGCGCTTTCACACGGCGATTATCCCCAATGTACTCCGAGGGTTCATGCTGCGGCTGGAGACAATTCCACACACCGATTCATTTCCGGCACGCCAAACAGATGTCGGGGATTCTCTCCAAGAAAATGGAATATTTAATTTCTCATTTAAGTGGATTACGGAGCTCGGCGTGCATTATTCATGGAGAGGATGAGAAAAAACAGGAGCTCCCCCTAAACAACAAGCATGAGTGGGTTTTTGCCTCAAGTGTTTATGTTTAGATAAATGCTTTAAAGTTTTGAACCTCCGCTACTAATTGCCTCCTTCTTTCGGGGATGGAACATGTGTAATTAAAGGGTGCACATTGACTTAACAAATGGCTGTAGTAGTCAAAATGAGCTGCTCCTTTTATTTTTCACGGCCAACATTCACGTCCCTGACACTGTCGATAAAGAGCATTGGAAAACATGGAGGCTTTTTAGCAGTTGGCTCTGAGGGTCATCAGCTGCTGCATCGGAGGTCTCACAGGGAGTGGACTGGGAGGACAGTGCTGTTCATTCATACATAACAGCATCAGGATCAACTTTCTTAAGGACACATAAAGAGAGTGTTGTTTTTTAGCTGCTAACTGGAAAAAAAACTAAACATTTTACTTGTCTGTCCATTGCGAAGATTGAGCTAGTATCACGTTTTCTCTTTTTCTATCCGCCTTTTAATATAGCAGAATCAAGCTCGATAAAATGAGCCCCTGCTCCGTTAAAGTGTCACAGTGGATAACAGCTGGACAAAGGCCCCATCAGGGAACGCTAAATCACTCTCTAACTGTGTTAATGCCTTGCTCCTCTGAGGGTGATATATTTCCAGCACAGCCATAATAGCCACTGTAAACGAACTCCTCCACAATTGGCCACTTAGTGTGTTACTAAACACTAAAATGTGTGTGACGAACTTCTCCATACGAAAAATAAAGAAAAAAAGAAATGCAATGTTTTGAATGACGCATCTTGTGTGCGTGTGTGTGTATGTGTGTTCTTCAAAAATCTCAAAGTCCACATGCACAGAAACACATATCCCAACACAACAGGAGAAATCACTACTATGGAGAGCCATGTGCTGTACACTGTTATTTGTCATAAAAGTGCTGTTATGGTGGACTTCATCCATTGCAGTGATTAGGGTAGAAGCTGTTAAGGTGAACGTCTCGAGGAGCACTAGTCTCATTCAAGTGTTTCATTTCTTATCGAACACCAGCCCCTGATGTGACAACAGCTCTTGTCTTTTTTCTTGTTTTAATGTGTAGGGCAGAGAGTAAACTTTATGGCAATATTGCCTTGTATCATTGTAATGAACCTTTGCGAGGGGGAAAAATATATACATATAGATGTATATGATCTGCATGATGATCAAGTCTAATGGCAAAATGTCCAGATCTGCCTACGGTCATATTCAAATTCAGTCAAGAGGCTTTCATTAAACACTTTCAGTGTTGGGAAGAAATTACTGTCCCTTTGTCCGTATCACAACAGGATGAAGATATAGTATATTTTTTAAGACTACTGATTTGCTTTTGGCACTGCCACTTTTGGAACATTCAAGAGAACAAATGTTGGTGGTTTACCTTCATACCTTCGTGGATGGTATGAGTAATCACTCACAGAATGCAAGTTGCAATATCAAGCAAAGTCAAATATTGCCTGTTTATTTAATTCCATACTTCAAACCCTCACAGTACACTTCCAAAGTATACCGAAGAGTCATATTTAGACATACAGACAGAAACAAACAAAAAAGCAGATAAAGGGTTTGCCTTGCCAGTGCATTTGCTCTGATGTACAGCCTTCTTGATCATGGCAAACAACTCCGACTGTTCAAAGAACCTGGATTGGATTGAATCGATTCATCACAGCAGAGACACTAAAACAAACCCAGAAACACAGAAACACAAAAAAGGCTGTAATAAAGACACACTTCTGGCTTCTGTTAATCTTGTTGACATTTATTGCATTGCTCCATTTGCTAAAAAGCAAAACAATAGCCGTGGATCACCAGCACTTAAACTGTGTATCTTAGAGGGAAGACTCATGGAGAGAAGAGCCAAAGCTCTGCTACTCCACATCCAAATAAATAAATAAATACAAGCAATTCTGTGGTTAGAATCAAGTTGGAGATTTTATTTAGATATCTTGAAATAAACCCTGTCAGAATTCTGTCCTGGAGCAAGGCTCACCCTGTTTCCACAGTGAGATTGGAAGCTTATCCCGGTGCGTGGGGTAAAAGAGTTATGAAGATTAAAGAGGAAAATGGCGTGGGCGTCTGAAGGCAACCGTGCCAGGCGGTTAGACAGAGAGGCTTACAGCAGTCACACTCCTAAAGATGTGGACCAGGAAAGGCCAGCCAAGCTACTGAAGCGGTTATGGTCCTGGTGCCGGGGTGTGAAAATGGGCCTAAACACGACTGCGGCTTGGGCTTACATGACCATAAGGGAAATGGGTCTTTTAGCCTCATAAGCCATGTCTCGTTCTCAAAGGCTTCCCCTCCTGGGAGGATTGAAAATAAAAAGATAACCTCACTTAACAAATGACAGCAAGGACAAGTAAAATGACAAGTCTCACAGCAGCGCAGAGCCGCAGACACTTAAAAGCCGAACAAAACAAAAACAAAATCCATCTTTAAGTGCTCTCTCTCCCCGCCACCCTTGTCTGTTCTCGGAGAAACTGAAAGGAAAATTGCAGTCTTCTATGGATTAGCCCTCTTGAAGTATCAATCTAAGTTTTGAAATGCTAACTGGCCTGTGCCTATTGTTCCGATTCTATGTAGCAGCATCTTTCATTTCGTGGCTGAAGCTATTGATTAACTAACACCACTGCTCTAAATGTCTGTCTCCAGTATGTGCTCCACAGTGCACGGAGGCAGTCACGTGGATAAGATAATGAAAACCCAGCTAAAAGGCCTGCCTGCGCTTTCACAGCTTGCACTTCTGCCTGCGAGATTTCCTCACATATCTGGTTGCCACACCGACAGCGATCTGCGCGGGGATTTATCTGAAGTTGGATTTCATCGATTACGGATTTCAAGCTGCTGGTACACCTCTGTCGGGAGTGTTGGTCACAGCCCCTCCCCGTCAGATGGGGTGACACACCCACCAGCACACCAGTCACGGCCCCCCCGGCGCTGAAGGACTGACTCATTGTGACACAGCTCAGGGGCTCCGCAAATGACTGCTTCATTACCACCCAGTGTTACACCTAACATCCATTTGCTCACTTGCAGAATCAGAGATGTCCATATGGCTAGGTCCAGATGGTTGAGGGGAGGGGAAAAAGGCTTAGGAAACAGAAAAGTCATATACCGAAATTATAAAAAGGGAAAATGCAACTGAGTTTTACCGACTCTATATTTAACTCCCTGTTCTCTCTTGTGTGCAGATAGATGACAGGGACCAAAAAAAGGTGGAAAAATTGAGTGTTAAGAGGATGTGATGGAGTAACCTGCCTCCTGGCATGACCCGGGGTACGAAACGTCTCTGCAGAACTCTGCAGCTTGGCAAGGCCTGCCGGCCTCCTGGCTTCAATTAACAATCTGCACCGTCAATTAATAAAGCCTTTCATGGGTCTGTTTTTTTATACGTTGCAGGGATCCAATTACACTCTTTTTTCCATCTCATTAAGTCAAAATCATATGGAGTGAGGAAGAGTATGTGCACTTTCCGGACATCAGAAGAGTTCAGCATTCCCCGAGGACCCCCTAGTTGACCATGGCCTTACTGCTCATTCACCTTCAGGATATGTTTAATACATGTGGATGCCTGCCACATGACTTAGAGTTTGAAAAACCTGGGTTGCTTCCAACAAGCAGTTTCTCCTTTTGATTCAATATGACACTAACAGCTCTTGCAGAGTGTGCTGAACCACACCGCCTCGCTACCCTTGAAAGAGGCTCTATTCAATGAAACTGAGCACAGGTCTTGATGGATTTTAGCACATGCCTTTCTCTAAACAGGTACTGACAGGCGTATCTCTCATGTTGTCAATTGCCCCGCCCTCCCATCAATGCAATAAAAAATGTATGCTCCCCTTGCCTAATTTACAAACAGCAGGACTACAAAGTTAAAAATCACAAAACTGAGTGTAATTGCAAATCAAACCGTAAACATGGCATTAAATTGGAAGGGGGGAAAAAAAGTGGAAAACGGGCCAAATAGAACAGGCAGCATTTCAAAGGAGACACATAATCCATAATTAGACTGAAACTTAATCTACACAAAATCTTTATGCTGTGGAGCATTGCCCACAGGAACAATGACAGAAGCAGCAGAACCTCCTGCTAGAGGACTTGCCAATTTATTTTTTATTGATTCATTACATATTTCAATTAGTAGCATCTATCAGCAGGCCTTTACAGCTTTTAGACTGATTGCAGATTATCTGTGTATGAGAGGCAATAAACTAAATCAATTTAGAGCATAAAACTTGATAAAAACAAAACTGTTGTATTATATAAGGGTTTTATCTGTAACATCTTTACTGTGCCTTATATATGCCACTGGTAAAGACAAAGCAATCATGTACGCTACAGTAAACTGCCTGTAAGTCCCTATAATGGCATTCTCTTATCACATAGCATGCAGTTGGCCCTGTCTTAATCCCCTGAATTTACATACTTCTGTTATGTGCGTAATGTTACAATAACACTAAGCATACACAATCATCAGTAGTTGACAGTACGCATGAAAAATCGTGTATATAATATTCATGGGCTTTAAAGATGCTGAACAGTGTAGTGTTTCATGGTGAGCCTGCATGTACCTCTTCATTACCTGTGGGGATGAGAGAGAGCTGTTTCTCTTGAACATTACATCACACTCCTCATCGGTAGCCAGAGACGGGGCTGAAATTTAGGACAAAAACAGGAGGCCACCCTCGACAAGCCGGAGAAAGACAGAAACAGAGGGAGCGGGAGGGAGGAATGGGGAGAGAACGAGGGAAGGACAGAGACAGGGAGAGGGTACATGCTGGGTGTTTGTGTGCCTTTTTTTTTTTTTTTTTTTTACAATAGAACTAAAGGGAAATCAATGAGGGCATCGGGGGAACTGCAGAGGCTTGTCCTGAGCCTGACATACGGTTCATTAAACCACATTGTGCCAGGGCTGCATTCTGTACTGACCTTTTCCCATTGCATAGCATTTAAGAATCTGTGATGAAAACCACTTTCGTGCGGTCTCCACGCTACAGTGAACCCGTGACCGGCCAGCTGGTTCATGTGGACAGCCTGCTTAGAGTCAAGAAGCAATCAGTCAACCGTGTTCTAGATACACGGAGACTTAAGAATATGCAGCACTTCGCGAAATTCAAAAGAGCAGTTTTATTTAGAAATTGACTACACTTCCCCTCTGTGTCCCCCTTCAGGGAAAATCATCTCCTCTAATCGCTTTATCCAAGCCCTAAATGGAGATTGCCAAGAGGGGTTTAAAAAAATTAAATTAAATCATTATGCACACCAGGTTAAGAACTGAGGGGGGGACATGCATTTATTTATTTATTTTTATTTTTTTATTAAGAGGTCAAAAGAGTAACATTCCTTTAACAAAGCCCATTGCTTGTGGTTAACTTAATTTGACCCACTGAAGCAGAAATATTGCTTTCCTTCTCTTCAAAATGTTAATAAATGGGCCCGGTATATAATTTCAACATTTTCCCCAAAGCAAAACCACTGCTTTATATTCACATGCATTATTGAGGCCACGAGCGATGTACAGTAAGGAAAACCCTGCAGGTGTCAGACAAAGACGGTGAAGATTGCAAGAACCTGTTGGACAAAAGTGTGTTTACAGTAAGCCTTTGCTTGCGGCTGGAGTACTTTTCTCCCATTTTGCAGTTACATGTAATTCATCCCGGCAGGACTGCAGGCTGTCAAAGCCTCAAACCCGGGAATGCGTTCTGTCTGAGCGGGGGATTTGTCCCACCATTTTGCGTGTGTCATCTTACAAAGGAATTTGTGTTTTGCAAACACACGCGCGATTGAAAAGGAGAAACTTTGGGGTGTCGGTCTAAATTCCCTCCAACCGCATTTCATCTCGGGCCTCCATTGTTCATGCACAATGCATCATGGGAACGCACTGGTGCGTCGCACACACCGCGACGCACCTGCATAAACCTAGCTGTCATTAAATACCTTTCAAACTGATAATAAGAATTTTAGGGTTATTGTGAAAGGTACATCATAAATTCCTGTAGCATGAATTTAGCTCAGACAGCATAGTGTGTTTCGCCTCAGCAGATTTCTTTATATATATATTTGCATCTTTTTTATTTAAAAAAAAAAAGAGACACATCTTCTTTGCTGGTGCCTGACAGCAGTAAAGCTGCACTGGGAAAGGGGAAGTGTAAAAATCTGTCTGCTGAAATTAAGCACTGTGACTGTTGATGAAAAGAGCTGCATTTTAAACCACAGCCTTTACAATCCCTAGAAACCACTTCTCTGGAAAATAACTTTCTGGAAGTGGAGGATGTGACTAGGTTCATTCCTGATAGACAATTAAAACAGAAAAGTACATGGTAATTTGTGTGTACATGTGTGTATGCGCATATATATATATATATATATATATATATATATATATATATATATATATATATATATATGTATTATACATGCATACACACACACAAACACACACCCTGGGCAGAGGGTAACAGGTCTTGAAAAATGTGCAGTATAAAGTTTAAATCTTCTCTCTGCCCAATTTCTCTGCTTTTTCATGTAATAAAACTGTTATCCTGCCAGAGAACTGCCCGAGCCCCTGTTCCCTGGCAGATCCCTTATGGGTGAGTTTGAAGTAATCACTTTCACTCGCGAGGCAGATCACTATCCAGCAGCCCCGACTTCCACCGTAATCACCCGGTCAGACTCCGCAAGCCCCGGGCCCTCTCCAAGGGCATTGCTGCGCAGGGACAGTCTCTCTCACCCCCCGAGCCCCCAGGACCACCTCCCGCCCCCCTAATTCACCTCAGATTGTCCTCCCCAAACCCTTCTGGCTTTGCATTGAAAAGGAATATATATAGAGGCAGCCACCATTTTGGGGTGTGATGACACTGTCCCACATTTTTTTCCAACACTGTGGCACTGATGTTCGGTTTGTCACAAAAAAAAAAAAAAAAAGGGGGTTCCTGCCACAGTCCCCCACCTCCATCATCGCCCCCATACTGCTCCCAGTTAGTCCTCTCCTCCAACCCTCAGATTGTCAATCTGCTGGCACAAAAGGAATATTCTCCCCCCACCTGGATGACTGATGTTGTTTGTCACAAAAAAAAAAAAAAAAAGTCCTCAATCACCCCCAGCAAGGCTGTCATTTCCCCTCCTCAATCTGCTGGCACGCACGTATTCTCCGCTACCTGGATGACAGGGATTCCAGGTCTGTCTTTCCACACTGCGGCTAAAGTTCCAGGTCTGTCTGCCACATGCGGCGGAACGTGGGCTGCGGAATTCAGATTTCTGACCGGCAGTGACCTTCAGGCCTCCCGGCTGCCGACGGAAACGGCGATGTTGTTTTTAGCTCTCCAACATGGCAGAACAGGCCCAGGGGCAGATTCTACACAATATTCTGATAGGGAAAAATAAATCTTTTTTAATTTTGGTGGCTACATATATGAAGCTATAATTAAATAGCTAGCTAGCAATCAGTATTACACGTGTTGAGTAATGTCGTATACATGACAACATAGGCCTATATCATGTCCCCCCCAGACATTGGAGATACTAAATATAAACGTTTTTTATTCTTACTTCATATCCGCCGAGACATTACAATGAAATCCGTTTAAATGTAGACATAATGAAAATTCCCAGCCTGGATTTCTGGCTGTAAAATTGAGACTTCATTGCTCTGACTCACGGACTCTGACCTTGTTCAATGGTGCAATATCTGTGTACAGCAGATGCAGAGATTCCAATTGATATGCTAATAGAGATCCTCACAAAAGGATGTCACAGAAGGTATGACTTGTAATATATGAACTTAGTCCTTTTATGAAAGCTATGAAAGTTTATTCATTAGCAATCTGCCTGTAGTTACAGGTATAGGTGACTATAACTCCAGTCATTTCTGTAACTGCTTATTGTAACTGTCAGAGTATTACAGGTGTTCTGGCCAAATGCACTTGAACAGACAAACCTGATTTTGTTTTTTTTTTTTTAGCACAACAAAGGTTTGCTACTTTAAAATTTATGAGCATCTCTAGACGGGAAATATATTTTTATAACTTTACATAACATCTCAAACTTGTTCTCAAGCAACAAACACAGGTAAGAAAAACTGTCAACAGTAAAACTTATTTTTGCAACTTAGTTGTTCTTAATGTTAAATTTATGAAAAGTACATTGAGGGGGGTAAGGAGGAGGGTTGCGACTGGCTCGCGGAGACATCTCCGATACTGGACCCGTGTGGTCTCTGCTCGAAGTTCAGTAATAATTGCATCACCCGTGGACACCCTTAAAATGTCACCCACTGCTGGCGGAGCCAGCTTTCGTCTGACTGTCAGCACAGTCCCGTTTGCCTATCAGTCATGGCTGGGGAAAAGATCTCCCTTGAAATCAATGCTGGCGTGTGTCTCCTTCTTGCCAAGTGCTCACAAACTAGATGGGATTTCAGCTGCATAAGCTCATATATATATATATATATATATATATATATATATATATATATATATATATATATATATATATATATATATATACATATCTTACACACACACACACAATTGCTATAAGCTAGATAGATAAATACTACTATAAAATACAACAGATATATACTATAATCACAATAGCAGTAATTATAAGCATTCTTCTTGAAGAGTTACAATTGCACTGAATCTGTACAATCATAATGGCAGAAAGTCAGCATGATTGTACATAATTTGTTTTCATGCCGCAGTCGGGACAGCAAAATGACACTGTGTTTAAAGCCTTCCACCCAAGGGCTTATCCAGGCACTCCTGCAAGAGTATAAAGAGATCATCCATACTTAAATACAGACCTCAGAATCTCTTCCCTGTTTAAGGTGCAGGGAGAGTGAAGCTGAGAGAGAATTAGTTAAGAAACCAGAGTTGTGGGTACCCAATAAGGAAACGGAACACAAATGCTGTTACACAAAGATCATTTCAATTGTCAGTTGTAATTCCTAGAGCTACGCCATTTTATCAGCCTTTCTGACAGTAATGTCACTCATATTTGTACCACTGGACTTCTCTTAATGCATTTATTCAAGAAACAGAGCCTGGATCAACCGCAAAGACACAGAAAGCCCCTTACAGGTGTAGGGGTGTATGTGTGTCTGTGTGTGTGTGTGTGTAGTGGTTCATAAAAGTGGGTCACAATGCATTAGAGGTAATAAGCTGGTATGTGGGCAGTTAGGAGACTGAAGGCCTGCCAGGGTTTGAGAGGATGCTCCATCCATCTTGAGGTTCACATGTTTCCTGTGTTCTCACCAGGATCCCTCCAAGTGCCACTCAATTCAAACTGGCTCCCACTGAGGAGCAACACACACGCACACACACACACACACACACACACACACACACACACACACACACACACACACACACACACACACACACAGGCAAACATCTGCATGCACATGCATGAACACAGATATATTTTACATGGTACAATTACAGTCATCACAAAAGGAGCGCAAAGAGTGAAAAGCCACACTGTCCGCTGTCATTCATTCAATTTATTATCTGTCAAGCTGACTTCCCTTAAACACACACACAAAAGAACAGCAGGGGCTTATCTTTATGGTCCACAACAAAAATGTTCACCTTTAATGGATCTACTTGGCTGGGCAGGTAGGACAACCCGAAAGGAGACATTTATGAAGAATCAACAGAAAATGTTCTGTGAGGTTATCACTAAAGACTCAGAAAAAAGCAAATCTTTCCACTGCTTACACCTTACAAATATCTAAGAGAGGAAATAAACTGATAACCCCCTAGAATTTAATTTCATTATCATCAAATTCTGCACCATCATATCAAAGATAATGTAATTAGTAACTAAGACGGCAGACCTTGTCCCTGAATTGATGAGCTGAAAGCTTGATCACTGGGATGCTTTGACTTCCAGGAGGGAACATAAGGACGCAAATGCATAAAACTGCTATGTACACAGCTGTCCAAACTCTTATTTACAGTCACCTTATTAACAAGTGGGTTTACCAAAATAATGGAAGCAATGCTCATCTGTGTAACCTATCCAATCAATCTGTGGATGTGAATGACTACCAATAACAATGGTTAGTTAACAATAGCCTGGTGTTTTGTGAAGAAATAAAACTTGGCACTCCTTAGTCTACCACATTGTTAATGCTGGCCATCATCTTCAGATCAAATGGCAATATGATCAATGTTTACTTGTTCAGTTGTTTTAATACAATATCATTTCAAATGACAAACTATCTTGAATATCTTCAGTTAGTTACGTACGTTAGTTACGCAAGTCAAATTTATTTTCACCAGAATCTATCGTTCTCTGCTTGGCATGTACTTAGGACCAGGCTGAGCCAGGTGGTAAGTTTTAATAATTCTACCATGGCAATATGCTTTTATGTAGCTCTTTAATAACACACATGGAATGCTAATTGTTACCTTTGACTGCACACTGCACACAAGTGACAGTAATCAATCCTCCAAGGATACACGTTGATGCAACATCTCTTACAGTATCTTCATATTTGATAGATACAGGTGTGGTATCACGATAAGCTTTAATGCATGTACCTCATCGTCTGCACAGAGTGCATAGTCTCCCCAGTGATAAACTAGCTGGCAATATTTTTCAACTCTGCATATCCGGTGCACTAATTTTCACTGCATTGAAAGCCTCTGGCTTACTCATATTGCACTGGAGCTGATGCATTTATTTACTTTGTCGTTTTCTTTTAAGTCCATAATTGCTCATGCTCTGGTTCAATGAATATTGCCCTTATTTTCTCGCAATCCCTAGCAAAGCAGGAGTACACAGAGCTGTGTACATATACAAATCTTGACATTTCCTTTCTCCGAGAGGATCACGCTGGACATAGAAACCCAGGCACAAGAATAATAAAACAAGCCTAATGATCCTCAGTTTAGTTGATAACCCGAGTGCCTCCTCCATAAAGCCAATCATTTTCTGAGAGTACAAAAAGCCTTTCCTCGACAGGAGGAAATAAAAATACACACACAAAAAAAAAAAAAAAGGTCAGCAGCTTCATGTCCGCTGAGCATGGCGAAGGCGATTCCCTGTTGGTGGCTGGGGGAAGCAGAGGGGGATTTGTGTTTTGTTTGTGTGTGTGTGTGTGTGTGTGTGTGTGTGTGTGTGTGTGTGTGTGTGTGTGTGTGTGGGTGGGGGGGATGGGGGCTCGTGTACTCTGAGTGTGATGATGTGGAAAGCAACGTCTGGGGAGGGGGCAGAAGTCCCCCCCAGGAATAATCTCAGAAAGGCTCCGGAGCTCGGTCACCTTCTCGGGGTCGTCAGCGCATGAGAGAGGGCACATGAGAGCTGCTTTGAGGCGTGGGGTCGCAACGTCGCCCTCTGAGCCTTGCGCACAGGTTTGGCTCATCCCTCCCTGCCGCCCTGTCTCATCCTCCCCCACCCCCCACCCCCTGCCTGATCCTGCTCCGGTCCTCAGTAACTCCACCAGAGGACATAATGAGAGCTCCAGAGAATAACCTCTCTCTCATCCCTTCTGAAACTCCGCCGTCACCTGCCTAACCTCACTTTTTTCCTGCTGCTGGTAGATTATAGAAGAAATCTGAACTGGTTCTTGACACCTGATGTGCGTGGTAAGGCTAACTGAGCAACACAAAGCCTCACACTCCAACTGAAACCCTCCTCCATACCCCACAAATTTACTGTGTGGCGTATGTGGCATGTATGTGGAGTATGTTGAGGCAATGGAGGGCTGCAGAGACCCTTCTAGTCCTGCCACTAGGGGGCAGCACAGAATTATGTGCCATCCCCAACCTATCCTGCAAAATCAAGGTGTATCCATTCCTGCCTAGTTGCCTGCTCATAGGTGCAAGCCATTTTTTCCTCCTTATCCCACTGTTTCCAGAGGTAGCCTTGTTATTCTGTCATTCTGATATTTTCGACAGGCAGAAGATATTTTTCCAATATCCCTTTTCTCTTATCTCCTGGTTTTACATATTTTTGCTTCTTATGTGGGAAGGTGAGGGTGTCATTTATTTTCCTGCTTCATTTTTCTCTCGCTACAGGGCAAAATTTACAGTGGTTGCTACTGCCTGCAATTTCTTTGCATTTTTTGCCCATTTATGAAAAATATATTTATGAAAATATAAAAAATCTTCAAAGGTATGTATTATGGATGAAGCCGATGCTGTTAACCACACTCCTTTCTTTTTTTTGTGGTAAACGCCAAAGTAGGCTCATGATAATTAGATGAGTAACACCTCCAGATTAAGTTTGAATATTAAATGCATGTCGGATATTGCCTCTTATAAATGCAAAAAAAGCCAATGGAATCCTCAGTTCAGAGGTCAAGTGTGATAATTACTACACATCTCCATTTTCATACAGACTAATCTGTTTTTGAAGAAAAAAAAGAACTTTCTGTTGACAAGCAACAAATGCCAATGCCAGTTATTGATTTTTGTATCCCCAATTTGTTTAGTGTTTAAAAGGCAACATGGTTTTATTTGTTCCTACCACTCTGCGACTGCCATCTTTAGCTTTAAAATCCCCCATCGATCAGGCTAAAAGCTCTAATCTGATTGTTAAAAGAGCTGATTTGACAAAGCCGTTATCAGACTGATTTAAGTACAGGTCAATATTGCATTTTGTGGTTTTTGTGCTAGGTTTTAGGAGGTAACTCCGCCATGGACGTGTTCCCTGTTATTAGCTAACCTTTTACGCCAGAGATGAGGTGACAAATTACCCTGGTGAAGTGATTTGAGGATGAAGGCTGGAACTTCTTGTCAAATAGAGGTCTGCACATCCAGCATTGGTGAGTAGGGGAAATAACAACACGTGGCTGATGCACTTGCCGCAAGGTAAAGCGCGGGGACTGAACTGTCATTTGAAGGTGATGAGGCCGATGCTGTCGGCAGAATGCGAACGGGGTACTCTGAATGACTTGAAGCTTTTGGCTTCATTCCCCATGTTCGCACATCTTGGGTGCCATGTGAAAACGCACGGAGGAGGGTGTAGCAAGGCGTCGGCTTATTTATTCGTGATGCGCAGTGGGAGTGTGCATCCTCTCTTTCTGTTTGCCATGCTACAGGAGCGAGCAAGAGGAACAGTCTCAAGTGGCTTTAATTGCAGGCAAAATAAATAGATGATAAATATCTTATGGGCAAGACTTTGCCAAGAGGATCTGAGCGTCGACACACAAAAAATTGTGCCGTGGAAGCCACGCTGGAAATGAGAAAGCAAAACAAAAACCGCATGGGCGGTCGGACACGAACAGAGCAGATAACAACAACAACAACAAAGAATATCAAAATGCAGCCACAGTGAATAAAACAGAAGGTGGGCTCCACGTAATGCGCGGGTCACTGGGTGGAGTTTGTGTGTTTCCACAAAAAACTGCTCTCATTAGTACTTCCCAAACCCAAACGTACATGACAAGGGCCACTTACACTTTCCGAATTCCTCTCTGATCTTCGCCTGGGCGGGGACAGAGTTGTCCTCAGGCCCTGCGCTCCGCTTGGGCAGGGATGGCCAATTACGGCCCCTCTGATGAGCCATGCCGGAGCCCGGGCAGCAATTATGAGCCACAAAATGGCATCTCATTACAGCCGCGAGTCGGCCATTCTGCTGAGGAGCCCGCAGCTTACACCGTGACATTCCCATTCTAATACACTTCATTAGAGGCTTGCTTACTGTACCTGTAAACCCAGAAAAAATCTTCTTTTCCCCCAGTTTTGAACATTAAAAGGCATGAGAGCTGTCATCCCACAATGCCTTGTGCATTCACGCTCATTCATTAGTTATTCCAGGAAAAGCGCGGGAGCTTTCTCTTCGCATTACGAACTGTCTATTCAGCACCGGGTTTCTGTGCCAGTCCGGTCACTTGTGCAGCAGCAGTACTTTTTTTTTTTTTTTTTTTTTAAGCGCCAGAAGCCACACCGACGACAACGACAGATGATGTGCAGAAAACCCTCCACACTTTTTTGCCCTACAGCAGGTGTGTGCTGTCTGGTGGTAGCACATGGAGAAACACCTGCATTTGCTCTTTTCATTCTCCACCTTCCCGCAAACTTGCAAGAAGAATCTTCTATGATTTTTATGATGATGGTTTGATGATGACTTTCATTTTATGCTTTTGTTTCTCCTGCCATTTTCACTCTTTCCACCCATTATGAACATATTTTATGGTATGTTGTGCTTCATGAATCTGGTTTCCTGAGGCTAGCAAAAAATACTAAACGGCATCAATTTTCATACAATGTAACTTTTAACAAACTAAGTCCACTATGTTCTGCTGATGTATTGTGCACATTCACTGTCCAGTGTACATTTTAACCTTATGTGGAATACTCTCAATCTAGCAACCTTAGCATGTTACTGTGCAACAGGCTATCTTACAGTTATTCATGATGGCCTCAACATAATCATTGTGCATATTATCTTGTATATTGCAGTTGTTACAATGAAAATTTCAGTACTTTGTCATGTTTTCTATTCACTCCAAGATGCATATTAAGGCAAAAATCTAGAAAAGTTGCAACAGTCTGAGATTTTTTTTTCCTTATCACACCTGCACAAAAATAAAAGGTGGCCTACGTCTGTACTGAAATCTCTTACACAGAGAGAACGTACAGTAAGAACAGTCTGTGATATCTTTTATCACATATTGTCTTGTCTTTTTTTAGACACAGTTTAAGCTAGAGTTCTTTCCATTCCTTTATCGCCGGGACCGCAATTGTGTAGGGATGGGTAATTAATCAACCACACAAGATTAAAACAAAAGGTCACTCTGGTACACCACTTTCATCCAAAATAAGGAAAAAAAAAAATGATAGCATTTTTTTCCTCCTGTCTTTCATATAATAACGTGAGCTTGATAAGTTTTGTGGTACAAAACCAAATCACCGCCATTGAAGTCACCAAGGCTCGAATGGTATCTGAGAGTATTTAGTGTTTGGTTCAGCTTTTCTTATCATCTCGCATTACAATTACATAGAGAGAAGTGTTGCACAAAAAAAATGTGAAAGAAAACAACATTTCAGCATTTTTTTTTCCCTCCTGCCATACTCATCATCTACTATAAGAGGACCTGAATGGAAAGTATTACATTCAGGTATTACATTCATCTCAGCCACCTCAGTCAGTGCACGCTTCCCCCAGATGCTAGATTACCTTTCAGGGAAGGTCTTCAGGCATCAGTTCCGTTCACCATAAGAGGACGTGTCCGTGCACATTCCTAACACATGCTGAAAAAAATTAATGTGTTGTGCTTGTACACCTGGACAACAGCATTGGTGAATGTAAGAGGATAGATGTATTATTTTAAAGGAAGACTAATATGAGTCTTATGTAAGAATATATACACACGTGCACACAGACAGAGACAGAGACACAGACACACACACACACACACGTTTATGTATAGCAGTCACTCTCTCTTCCATAGTACCAGCAAGTGGCATACAGCATACATGTCTAGACCAGTTCAGTTCTATATAAATAGATGATACTAGGCATTGATCCTCTGTCTACAGAACTGACAAAACTAACTTTGGACTTTATACTTTGGAAAAAAAAACCTTGGAGAGAAACAGTTTATTTTGAACCAGATTGAGATCCGGCAGGCTGCTTTCCCCATACACTGCATCCCTCCCCCCCCCCCCCAACCACCCCCAGAGCAGTGCACACCCCTGTACCCACCCAGCACCCCCTGACGTTTGGCACCCGGAGGCAGGTGGCATGTAATGCGGACCATATGGCGGCTGCCGAAAAATAACGGTGAAGAATTAGGTGTAACTGGCTCTGAACGGCCCAAAGATGGAGATCGATGATAGCCACTTATCACTCGAGGACATGCGCGGTTTGTTATTTAACTGGCAAAGAACCACTACTGTTTGCAATTCAAGGGAAAAAAGAGTAAAATCAATCTTTCTCTACTTTTTCTTGGAAGGGAGTTGGGGTAAATACTTCTAAATTGATGTTGGTTACTGCGTATTTACAATTAATCAACAAATATAAATCCCTAATTATACCTATGATTGAAGGGGTGTGGTTAGCGCATTTTGATGTATCATTACAGCAATGGCTGTATGCATTTGTGATGTCCTGTCTGTTTTCCACTGCATTACCAATTACTTCTTATTAATTATTAAAAATAAGATGAGAGAGACATGACTGTGATCCATTTCAACTGTAAAGTTTCTGGACCACTGAGCTGGCATGCTTAATTCAGATTTTGGGTAGTATTCCATTTTTTTGGCCCTGCTGACCTGTGTCAGTTCAGCACATTAATATTTCTGGTGTTAGTTAACTTACAAGCAAGCTGTGGTCAAAGTCAATGACACATAACTAAATTGCTTCCTTTGCCGCTAAAAACTGAGGAGATACACTTGGAAGGGAGAAAGGTGCACTTCACCATCACAGATCACAATGGAAAAGCACCAAGCTATACCAGGTCAGCAAGCTTTGCCTTCAGCTCATGTTAGCCTGATCCCAGTTCAGTACTGGACAACAGTATCAGACACACTTCTTTGAACCAATAATATCCCCTGTGAGACTTGTCATATGAAGGCAGGGATTCTGCAGTTGTTCATCAATGTGGTTGTGTGTTTGCGTTACACCCTGAGATGATAGTGGGTATGTGTGATGGCACCTTGACCCAGCCGGACTCACACAGCTTCAGATGACTCGGTATCTTCAGAAACTGCTTTAGGCCCCCTAACATCCACCCCCCCAATCCCCCCCCCATGCTGTCTCTCTGTAACCATGACAGGGGATCAACTGAAAGAATCACGTGCAGCCGAGAGTCTCATCAATCGGCGATCAGTCTGACAGATCTCTTCGTTACATGGAAAATCCAGTCATCCTCGTCCATTCCTGGGTTGAGTGTCATGTGACCAGAGGATGCAGAGGAGGGACGAGCACAGAGTAAGAATGCATGTCCTCCTGAAGAAGGTTCATCTGGGGCAGCGCATGAGAGAGAGCCTCGTCTAGTAACCTGCCTCAAGGGGTTGTGTGTGCCAGACTCCAAATTACAGAAACTCCATACAACTCAGGCCCTGTGTCCATTAACAAATACTAAAAAGATGTGCCCATTCTTGTTTTTTTTTTTTTATCCCTTGGTATGCTAGATTAGATTAGGACAGAAGCAGAGCCTTGGGTTGTTTGTTTAACTTTTTTCTCTAAGACATGACAGTGGAAAAAAAATAATGCTCCACCCAGGCTTCTCTAATTGATGCACCATTAGTCTTTATAGGGCAGTAAATACTCTCCTTCAATAACAACACTCTCTAAACATGATGCACATACAGTGCCTGCATGGACACAAGCACATCTGCTGTTAGCTATTCCTGTTTGCCTCTCTCCTTACAGTGAGGTGTTTGTAATTATAGGGAATGTACAATAAATCATTTTGACAGTTGTCAGATGCATTTTTTCCGCAGTTTGATTATTGTATTGGGAGTCTGGGGGAGGGGGGTGTGGTATTCTTGCTATATTTCGCATGGTTTTTGAATGTGTTTAGTGTTTAGGGGCTAAACATTGGTTTGTATTTTCTCCATAACAAGCACGCTCCCTGACTTTAGATTTCACTGGGGATCCTTTTGGATCCATGAATAATCTCCTAAGCAGAGAGACATGGCGTGACGTTGGGCTCAAGCCAGTTGCAGCATACCTCCATTCTCTCTACTCTCCAATGTATTATGATTAGAATTCCACTTTAAATACTAATTAGACTAAGATCATTATGTTCTTACTAGAAGTTAACCCTTATGATGCAAAATGCATAAAACCAAACCCCTAGTATCTAAACCCAGCACACCTACCTGTAACACAAAAATAAAAACAAGAAAAAACAAAATGAAAATGATAAATGCACACATAAAGGTGTATAATTGAGTGTATCCATCCATTGATTATAAAGACTATGTGAAAATAAGTTTTGCAACCAAATGTAAATGTATCATAAAAATAATTACCTGAATTAATAGGCAGGGCTCACAGTGAACCCACAGAGCTGAGGAGATTGGCTTTATTCTGCAGCTTGAAATAACTGACACCTTGGCCTGGTAGCTAATGATCAGCCCAGGTCTCTCGCCCGCAGGCATATGAGACGGTGAACACTGGACAGGGAAGGTGAACCTGAGGGGAGCACCAGCTGGACACAGTCTTGCCACATATCTGATAATGAAGCTGTACTAAAGACGGCACCTACCTATGGCCTCCCACTTCCTGATACACACCTACAAAATGATGGGACAGCATGCTGGCCCGCATGCAGCTCATCCATATCTTTTGCCATGAGCAGAAACTGAACTAAACTAACTGTGGCTAAAGATGACAAACTAAGTTAGCGTGGTCTTTTGAAGAATGATTGACGGGTAACTGATGTGACCAAGCCTGTGCTGTGCAGTATCCTCTCTGCCTTACACATTTTTCTGGGACATTGGCAGTGACCGCCTATGGCTATTCTCATATTTGGTGGAAGTGTGATATTCCAATGTACTAACAAAAATAAACTATGACAAATGAAGCGATGTTGTGTATATATCATATATATGGCGTTTTCAACTATAGCACGCTTCAAATAGCACAAACCAAAACCTCAATTAAATATTTGCATATTTTTATGTCTATTAAATTGATTCATGAATGTATACAATGCATAATGATATACATTTTACAAAACATAAATCTAATAACTGTGTATTATCGTGTATTAGTGACTAAATAATAATATTGAAGGTCAATACCGACATAATGCTATAAATAATAAACATAAACAAATAATAAGCATGCTTACTGGTCGCATGACTCACAGTACACCATACATGTGCACAGCATACCATACGTGTGCATAGTTATTGAACAAAACAGGTCTTGTGTTTTTCCATTATTAATGTGATCATTAGTTAATTGGACTGATTAATTATTCAGCCAAATCATTATTGTGTTTAAACAGGTAGGCTTTGTACAGATATGACTTTAGCGGTCCTGAGGGTTTTTCCTTCCAGTATTGACTGCCAATGTTAATGAAAATGTATTCCACTGTGAGGGGTGGGCCTAATTGCTCTGAGCATGCCCGTTCTACAAAGAGCTCTTCTCTGTCATCGCTACGGCCTGGGCTAAAAACCACCCGAATCTTTAAAAAATCTATCCCCGATGTCAGAGTGGTGGTGCAGTGCAGAAATTTCCCAGCATTCATTTGACAGGGCTGTCACAACCAAAACAGTCTGTGTCTGCAAACTTCTTTGGAGTGCCGAGCGCTTGTCGTGTTCGTGACAGTTATCCTGTTAGTGCATTTCACCCGACGCCTCTCTCTCTGCCTCCTCTCGCATTCCACTATTCCGCACAATCATCTGGCAGTGCTGCACTTATTCCTTTTTACCAGAGAAACGCAGTCCTCTCACTTGCGGAATATTAGTACCATAGACGCCAGTACAGAACGTTAACACCATAGATACCAGCGCTACAATGACATACAGCAGCTTTCAACAATGACTTTTTTTTTGCACGTGTTTATTAAGCTCTACACACATGATCTACATCTTTAAATGTGAACAAGTACATTTTAGATTTGATGTATGTTAATTATGTTGCCTGCAGCTCTGAATATGCATGACAAATTTCCATACAGCTCTTTTCAATTATATTCTATTATTAAAAAAAATCATTATGGACAAACTTATCCTTACAATACTAACCCGATCTTGATATAACCACATTAATTAACCGGCACTCTCTGAACCCATCAATGCAACATTCATTTGTAACTGCAAAAGGGGAAATTAAATTAAATTCAACCTTTTCATTTCATTCTGATTATATAACTGTCGTTTTGTTACAATTTACCCTCTATTGCTCATTAGTGCTTGAATCCTTCTACCCTTTATTGCCACATTTGATAACATTCAGGTATTTCTTTCAGGTTCAGATTCAAAATTGAAATGACTTCATACATTTATGTCTTTTTTTCATGTGACAATTTTTCATCCCTTCAAATTCTCAAGTTTCTATATCACTCCTGCTCTGTATTGCTAAATCATTTGTGTTCATCATTGATCTATCTAATTACCTCATCTATTGTGCCAATATGATGCCACAATCAGTTGTGTTTTACTATAAAATAAATTTACGGCAAAAATGATGACTAATCTATTGCAAAGGGGACCGATACAAAAACAATATATATTTGAATAACTGAATGAGAGGTGGGAGATCAGACAAAATCCTACATGGACATAACTGGTTTCTGTGGTTCATGATTGAAATAATGCATAAAAAGGATTCATAAAGTCGATGCCAGGATGAACACAAATACTGTGCCCCTTACTGTGTTCTTCCACCCAGTTCCGTCACTTTCAGAAAGAGCAATTCTGAAAGCCGTCAGCATTTGCAGAGCAATAAACAAGACTACCCCTGAATGAAGCTGAGTAGCTGGGAGTGAAGCCTGCCAAATCACTCTGGACCTGGAGTTTAACCGTCAAGAGGAAAATGAGGGAGTGCGGCCGACACGGGGAGTTGGGCCACCCTCGGTTACTGTGTTTGTGTTTGCGCCCGAGCTCCCGGGGTTAGCACCGCCTGGAAAGAACCGCCCCGTTCCCCTTCGCAAGGTAATCACAGCCTCCGCGGCTGAAACCAGGTCACTCTTACTAATTACCGGCACATTCCGAGAGCGCTCCTTCGGCCTGGTAAAGATGCTTTTTAATGCTGTTAACACCAGATGCTCTTCATCAATCATGCCTTTCATGGCGTCTGGTGGACCGCAGTTGCCTTCGTTCGCGATTACAATCCATTAAGCGGTCCCGCTTTCACCACGGCAACAACCCCCGCCACGGCTGCGCGGGCACTGAGAAATAGCTGGGCGTGCGGGGGTGGGGGCGGGGGGGCTGGGAAGGGCCGCTGTTTAAGATTACATCCTGCCACGAGGCAATGTCACCACTCTGGGTAATTTTCCAATTTGAGCTGCGGATGAGCAGGGCCTGGCGAGGGTTGGCGCACTGTGCTTAGCGCGGCCGTGTGCGGGCTCCTAATGAACTCCTCTGTGTTCTCTCCTCTCCCCCCCGCCCTGTTCGTTTGTTCAATCCCACATGCAGATGCAGCCGCCGGTCCCCGTCACGCCAGGCCGTCGTTTGAAGCGCACCTGCAGTCCAGAGGCCCTGTGAAAGGCCGGAGGTGTCCATTACAAAGCAGATGCAGCCCTTTTTTTTCTGCACCCATGCTAGATTGACTCCACCTGCCCTGCACTCTCCTCTGTACTTTAGTGCTGACCATCTGTGAGGAGAAACATTTGGCACATTGAGCGCGCCTGTATGGCTCCATTACTCCAGTGTTTCTTTCACTCGCTCTCATTCACATTCTACTGCTAGCTTCCATCTGCAGAGCACATTTCATTGCCCACATCGGGAATGCTGAACATGTAGGCAGGGTGGAGCCCCGTAAATTGCTCAAACACGACGGCACGACGACTAAACTGACAGGACGATACACCTTTCAATGAAAAGCTTTCACTTCATGGCAGCGCAGCTCTTCACGCAAAGGTGTTAGGGAATTTGCCTGTGGAGGAACTGTCCTGAGCTCAACACATATAGCCAGCAGCCTCAGCAGTGTTACTGAAATGTGATAGCACTGTTTCTTCTTATATACGTCCACAACCACCTCCGAACAAAACATCACCTTGTATAACCTAACCAACTGGGAACAAAGAACTGCGTGACGAACAGGGAATGACAAATCTATGTTACTTAAAATTCTAAGTTGCGCTCGATATCCTCATTGTATATGAGGTGAGGATCCAGGGATGGTTCTGTTTTTCTCATGCACAGCAAGCACTCTCCTACCTCCTATAAGGAGACGAATGAGACTAATGAATATCATCTCTGGCAGAACAATGAATCTTTAAGTCATTTCTCCTTCTTTTTAGTTGTAGACAACTTCAGATACCAGCTCTTATCTTATTAAGATAATTAGCAAGGAAAATTTAGCGCGTTTTGGTGTTAGTGCCAACCTGCCCTGCTCTTTTTACCCTCAAAATGTTTTAATTTTAACACGGGATGAAATGTTCACGATAAAGCAATAATTCAGTGTTACCTGACAGTCCCTGAGGCTTTCCGGAAACATTGGCAAGCATTTATGAAAACACACTCTTCTCTGCAGTAAGTGGATCCACTCTTGTGTTACGAGCAAAACGTTTTGAGACTTTATCAGCGTATATTACCCCCTGCCCGTACTCCAGGAGAAGGTGGGGGGGATGAATTCCCAAAACAGATCTACTCTACATCTCTCTCTCTCAGACTATACCGCAGTGCAACCTATATACACAAACTATAACACAGCTTTGGATGATATGGGTTTTTATAGTTCACATACTGCATTTAGTGCAGTTCTGAAAGATCGCAGCTCATACCATTATCACCCACCTTTACTGTTCATCAGAGGTTATAAAATTTTTACAAAATACTTTGTAACGGGAACATTCCTCATTTCTCTAGAAAGGATTTGAAACAGAAGGTGGATAAATGATCTGATATTCATCTCTTTCAGGTAGAGGTATGCAAGGAGCTAAAAAATTACCTCATTTTTTTCCTGATACATTCCTTGAGACAGTTTCTTTAACCCTGTGTATTGCACCAACTAAAATACCAGCACAAAAAACACCACATGCTGTACTGATTCACACACTGATACCCCTAAAGCTTTTTTACATATACATATACAACACATTCATATAAATATTTAACAACATTCAATTGTTATAAGGGCCATAGTACAGATATGAAAAAGGGCTCAGCAACAAACAGCGCAGTCATGCTGGTGGTTTAAAAGATGCAGCTGTCTGTGCACGCATGTCTTCAAATAAAGAATGAATGAGAGTGAGAGACAGAGAGAGACACTGGATTACTTCACACTAGAGTAGCCAGCCCAGGGCAGGAAGGCGTGAGAACCGAACACATGGTGTGTAACAGGAGCAGCGCTCCCCTCATTCCCCAAATCACTGCATCTGTGTTGTGGCTGACGCTCTTGACCGCTTACTGATCTGTGTACCACAGAAGGAGAGAGAGAGAGAGAGAAAGGAAGAAGAAGGAACAAATGGCTTCCAACTCATAAATTCCATTCATTCACAATGCTGCCACTCTGTGTAGAAATATTACAGCACTGAATATGGACAGTGTACAAAGGGAGAAGGAAGAAAACCGCATTCCGTCACTCTGCACTGATTGTTTTCTGCTTGCTCTGCTGTTCCAAAGTTTAAAGAAAATACTGGCAACAGAACTAGATTCAACTGCTGTTATTAATGATTATCTATTATTACATTTCTTTGTATTATTATTTTTTTTTGGAAAGGGAGAATTAATAATATTGCACTTCTTTTGTGAAGGCAAGAGGGGCACCCCACTGTGTGGATATGCAAATGGACCAGGAGACAGCGTAGTTGGTAGAACAAGCCTGTAAGCTTATAATGCTTTCATCTTCAGCGCTGAACACTGAGGAGCTGAGTGGGATGAAAAAAGTAACCGTCTTCACAGCAGAGAGATACGGAGAAGCCGCATCCTTCACATGACATCTCTCAGCATCCGAAACTGAACAACACAGAACAAAAAGACACTAAATAAAAAAAATGCTGGTTGTGCATTTTGTCCATCTATTGATTCAGGGTAAGAACACATAACATGGCTTATCGTTAAATTAGACTGCAGCCTTTTTTAATAATGGCCGTACATTTTCATTAGCCGTGGAGGGAAGAAAGGCAAGGGAGGAAAAGGTTAAGCAGGAAAGAACAAAATGGAACATAATTAGAGTAAAAAGTGCATGCGAGAGAGGGGGGGAGAGAGAGAGAGAGAGAGAGAGGGAGAGAGGGAGAGAGAAAATCTGGTCCTGTAATGACAATGCGACCTTATCAAAGTAGCGCCATGCACAGAGTAATTGACCCAGAACAGGCAGCTTCTCTGAGACTTTAAAGCGGTAGTCATCCGCCATCTTCTTAACCTCCTCCAGGCCCAGGGAAGCTACGGTTTGCTCCATTCAGGTAGAACGAGCAATTCTCTTTCCACTCTCCTCCCCTCTGAGAACACAAGCCAAGAGAGACGGACATGGTTTGGAGAGAATGAGATGGACATGCCACAGAGAAGTGTAGAGCAGGAAAGCACATTCCCACATCTTCAAAACAGATTGTTTTCCCTCTGTCCTTGTTCCAAGCGTACTGTAATTTGGTCAAACAGATGGCTATTTCAAAAGTAGGAAGACTGTGGCATTGTTGCTGGTCCTCTATAAAAAGTACCAGGAACCTACAGAGTGGTACTACAGAAATAGACAGATTCAAATCCCTCTTTCAACGCTGCATGCTGCCAGAGACCTGAACCCCAGAAACCTTGAACATCATCGCTATTTCCCCGCATAAGGTGAAGGTGTGGACCTTCATCTGTGGTTTTTCAATTTTTTCCTCTCCATCAGAGCCCGATGTTCCATGCGCACATTAGCACTAATTCAGCCTAATGTGGATGCCAAGACATCTGTGCAGATTCATCATTCTTAATGTGGGACTGAATGGGACTTGAAAGCAGGGTCTCAGATCTGCGTGTGCGATTCCCATGACAGGGAGAGACAAACTGTAATTCCTGCCACCTTTACATGGCGTCTCTTTCAGGGCCCTCATTCATCCCCCTTATTTATACAATGCAAATGAAATGTATTAAGGGGTGCAAGGCAGGGTCATTTAAATATCACGCAGAATATTAAACACTTAGTCACAATTGTTAAAACGGCAGAATTCTAATGACATATTTGTAAACAGCCGATGGGTTTTTCAAAGTCGGGGGCAGACATGGATACAGCACTAATAGATTCTGAGTTTACAGACTGTATATTCATTATTAATAGTATTTGTATCCATTATTGATATTATTTATTTAGTACATCCCCTTAACCATGAAGACTTAAAGAGAATTAATAGACACGAGAGCAGTGTGCAGTACACTTTGCCAGGAGCAAAGTGCAAGCACAGCAAACTGTATAACACTGTACTGGAGAATTTCAAAACAATTAATCTGAACATAACATATAATGCCACCAAGAGAATACAAATCTGACTTGGTTGGAGCAGAAGAACCAGGTAGGGGTGGTACCAGCATAGAATGCAGCCTCAGACTCCCATGTAACTGGAAAGGTGATGATGGTAGTCTAGTTTATCCATGACACACTTCTTCTTACAATCAGGGCAAAGCATTCGATTTGAACAGACTGAGAGAGTCCATCGTGAATGCGTTGGCACCACAGAAAAGAAGGACCTCAAAAGCTTGTTCTTTTAACCCATGCCTTACTTTGCCTTGGGAAAGAGACAAAAGCTCCAGACACTGCACGCGCCGCTGGCATCTCACTCAGTCAAAATCACCCAGCGCACGCCGAGGACTCAGAGGACAAACAAACAAACCCCCTCTGTGACTCCAGCTTAATTTGTTTTAATATTTACTGTTTATTAACTTCCGGAGAGTTCATTTAAATGATAATTGGATGGTTTAAATGTATATCCGAGATTATTCTGCCCTTTTAATGAGGATGATTATTGAAAGCCAGGGTTCACTTCCGTTCGCTGCCTGGGCACACGTCACTGTGCAGCGCTCTGTGCAGGCAGGCAAGTCTGTGAGCCCAATCAGCGGCTTAATAGCTGCAGAGAGAAGCTTATAAAACAATCACCTCATCTAATAGACAGGCGTTCAGCCAACAGAACATTTTTCCTTTTCTTTTTTTTTTTTTTTTTTTTTGGCTATAAAGGTGCTTTGGAATAAACAGTTAGACTTGTCCATGTCCAATTTGACTTAATACAATATTATTGAGCTGTAATGACATTAGCTCAACAGGGACCAAGCTGATCCACGTGTCGGCCATACTTTAATTAAAGTGTCACACAGAAACTCTCAGGTGGTTTCTTTTTCTCATAATTAAGAATTACAGATCATTAGTTCACAGGTTTGTTGAGCGCTTAGAAAAGGTTAATTTGATTCTAGATGCTTGATTAAGAAAAGAAAAAGAAAAAAAAAACACAAACAAAACAACAACAATGAAAAAAAAAAAAAAAACATTGGTCCTCCTTGTCTGATCTACCAGGCAGAGTGCATTAAGACAAATGGACGGTTTTTG
Source organism: Megalops atlanticus (assembly GCA_019176425.1). Taxonomy (NCBI): domain Eukaryota; kingdom Metazoa; phylum Chordata; class Actinopteri; order Elopiformes; family Megalopidae; genus Megalops; species Megalops atlanticus. Next base: position 13,571,689 of record CM032888.1, read on the forward strand.
TCAAGTGACTGGGGAATAAGAACGCTGAAAGAAGTGTTTAACCTGATTAGCATATGTTTATGTATACGTGCTGAGCCGACTAACAGGGCTTACGCAACATGGGGATACACAACAAAGACCCTTTCCCCAAGGTTCAAGATGTACACAAGTGCACTCACACTTTGAGTGCAACTGTTTAGTTACTTGTCTTAAATGAAAATGAGCTTTAAACATTTACGTTTTTGAAGACATTTCACAATGTCTTAGTGTTGTTAAGTACACTGAGGACAGAATTTTACTGTAAAATGCATTATGATGGTTCTTATCAAAAAAGAATGTTCTTTTCTTTATAAGAACAGGTAATAACAGTGTTTTTATTTACAAATCAGATCACACAGCCTTTTTCCAGTAGGGACATTGCAAGATAAATTATTGGAATATCACAAAAAAAAAACCTTAATTAGGCTTCATCTAAATTTGTCCCAATTAGGGTGAATCATTATGTAATGTACACAATTCCCCCCAATAACCACACTGGAGTTGAAGATTATTTTAGATTTGAATCACTCAGACAAACAAGAAAATTAATGTCTCTGTTGAAAAGACAGGAGAGGGTTTTTAATGAACTAGTGTGTAAAATCCAACAAGAGCACACAGCTGTAATCTGTAAGCCTTTACATGTGTAAACCCAGAAAAAGCTGAGCACATCTATGCCTCCTCTATTACTCCATCTTCAAACTGTTACAGAACTTGTTTATGGGGAATGGATGTATATATGGCTTTTTGCTCGTGTTGTACTCTCACCTACAAGTCACTTTAGATAAAGGCGTCTGCTAAATGAATAAATGTATATTTTAAATGTAAATGTAAGATGCCAAGTAAATTTTAGCTATTTCTTCCCACAGAGAGTTCTGTCCATCTATGGAAGTATGTTCAGTGCAGATGTGAGGGTTAAAATTAACATTTTAATTAAAAATGTGCACTAAATTCACAGGCAGTTATCATTATCTTTGCCACTTTCGTACATTAATAGCATTCACAAAAAAATCCACAAAGTGCAATTTACCTCATTGAAATAGAAGGTTAATTAAAAAAGATAATTAGTACATCACAGATTAATGAGGATAAATGTAACTGGGTTTTATTATTTTTTATTTATTTGCTAAGGCCCTCATGTGAGATTAACGTGAATAGGTTTGATATGAACAGGATTATGGAATCATACCATTTTTTAAAAATTTCCTTTCTCTGCGAGGTTTGTGCAGCAAACTGTTTGTGCAGCCATCCTGGCCACCATAATGACCTACCAATCCTAAAGACATGACATGCATGTCCCTGGGAAATAAATTCAGTGGAACATTTTGTGCAGCCATTTGAGAATATACAGCAGCATTTGTGGATTTTTGCGGCTCACGTTTGGGCGCCGTTTCAGCGAAAAACCCACAGAACATAATTCCCTTGAAGAGAGAACCGCGGCCTCCAACATACAACAACGTTACTGCTAATTCAAGGGCATGGGAAGACAGTTTCACGGGAAAAAAAAACCCAGGCTAAAAATAGCGCCAAAGCAGCGCAAGGCTTTAAAACACTTGAACCGGGTCCAGTAGCTTGGGGCAGCCTCAGCGTGGGACTGGACCTTCAGCACCGCTCCCTATGACAGGTGTGCTGTCGGCAGGAGGACCTGGGTAAATGTTTGCTTCCACGGTTCAGGAAGGCCTCCGTGCCCCCATGACCCCAGAGTTAGCCGGGGCCCTGATTTACGACGTTGCATTAACTTCCTATTGAGCGCAATTACGCCAGTGCAGGAGGACAAGCAAACAAGCCCCCCAAAGGATGCCGCTCTCCCTGACAGTGGCAGGAGAGAGAGGCGAAGAGTGAAAGGGAGTGAGGGAAGAGAGAGGGGATTCGTGCGAGAGCGGAGAGATCAGGAGAAAGATTTACGACCTGCGCAGACACAAATTTAATCTCCTCTAAGAAACAAGATCCAGCGCGAATAAACAAAGCAGGGGTGGGAGTGCTATAAGGTTTAATTACTGAGCAGTTTTGCCGGTGAATGTCCAAACTACCTCCTCTGTGTTGTTAACCAGGGATATCCAATTTCAAGAATGTACCAAACAGAAGATGAGAGCACACTGCACTCATCTCTGCCCCCAGGCCAAGTGTTTTCTACCTCTCCACTGGCACAGCTCTGTGCAGCCCTAAAGGGAACAAGGACTTATAATAAAATCTAAAATCAATATCCAAAAAGGAAAAAAGAAGAAATAATATGTTCATGCATAATGTACAGATAATTCATGAAAATAACACATTTATATCAATGTATTTAAACATTCTGGAACAAATCTTAATCTACAGTATATGAATTATAAAACAAGGGACTGACTACGGCTGGCTAAGTACTGAGTATTCTTTTATTGAGCAGTACTGTTCAATGCATCCCAAATGTATACTTTAAAGATGATAAACAAGAGCTTACATACAAAACAATCAATTTCTAGGGCAGTCCTGCCACTCCCCCCAATTAAATAAATCCAGCAATGTCTTTTGTACATTTGGAGTTTTGTAAAATGTTAGTCTAATATAGCTTAATTACTCAGAAGTTGGACTTCATTTCATATTATATTGGGAATTTAAAAATAGAGCTACTGGAACTAGTCCATTTTGATTTTAAAATCAGACAATTTTCAATTAAAGCCAGAAATGGGAAGGGAAGAGTGTTGCCGGTGACCGAGACGCTTAGAATCTCAGCATTGGTTTGAAGAACAGTTCATAAATGTATGGACCCAACACAGCGCACTGCAGAACAGCTACCATTACACCTAGGGAAATGTCTCCATTTAATTGCCATTTTATGAGGAATACAAATTTCAAAATGTAAGCAATCTATTCTGTTTGGCTGCCAATATATTCTAGCCTTGAAGCAATGCGGTCTCAGCCCAGCACACAGCTCTCTGACACAGGGGGGCTTAAAGATTCGACATCACGGCTTGCATGCATCCATCATGCCATGGCAGAGAGCCGAGCTGAGAAACCAGCACTTAATTTAATACGTACATGACTAAGAAAATTTATCACTGCAACATTGCACACGGGCTCAAATTGTGTCATCCCGTCCTCTTAGTTGGTGTAAAGTTAGCAGGCAAGCAGTTTAAAATGCAGCAGAAGAAACTGGTTCTCTTCACATGACCTTCTGTGAGAAGGGGAACTGAATTAATACTGCTGAGACTCTTTTAACGAGAGGAACCAAATCAATGGAAAACGACCAGGCAGAGGAATGCTTCGTTTGTTTTTTTTTTTCCATTTCCCCAGATACTTCTGTACATAATGTATATTTCCAATAAACCTACTCAAGTAACATTTACTGATAGTGATAATATACACACATACAAACAATGTCAATGATAATACAGTGCCCTCCATATTAATTAATGCCCCTGACTAAAAAGGAGAAAAAAGCACTCTATGAGCAGAAAAAAATAATCTGAGTTCTTCAGATCTTAAGGTTTTCATTTGTAAATTTACGTTAACCATGAATTTTCAATTGCATTGATTGAAATGATCACAGTGGGCAGTGGTTTTTTCTTTCAACCAAGATGTTTGTTTTGAGATTTAGCAAATAATTCCTTCTTTCCCATTATTCTTTCCTGCTGTATGCCAATGTAATTAATTATCATAGGTACAAAGAAACAAACAGAGTAAATAGAACATGAAATCCTGGAGGTCTATTAACAAAGCAGAATTGCAATTCTTCTTTTTTTGTAATTAAGTTGCACAAGGATTGCATATGGGATTGTTTCCTCATTAATCTATGACATTAGTGCCATATTTGTTTTTTATCACTTCAACAGGAAGCAATTTTTCTCCTTTAATTGGAATTCCAGAGTGTTTGCTGGGACAATTATATACAATGCTTTCTGATGTTGATTGGTTCACTGACTCCTTAGACTTGCAAAAATATGGACATGTGAGCTGGTCTCAGGGAAGTTACAGTGATAGTTTTCATTATAATGTATAGGATAAGCCTTTAAAGCTGGAATGTTGTAATATTTTTAAACAAACAACAGGCACAGATTCGGAAAAAAAAACAAGCGAGTCAAACCAAAAGAAGTATAATTTTAGCTAAACACATTACAAACTCCTTGCGTGCTGACAGAGTAGAATATCAATAAGCTCCTACTACAACCAAAGAGTATAACCAGATCCTGAGCTAAGAAAGTCCAACTCATTTACGTTCATTAATAGGGCCGAGGTTTTACGTTGACTTGCACAGCTTCAATCCTGAAGAGAACACTGGTGCGTCGACAAAAAAAAGATCACGCATGATAACTGAACTTCCTTTCAGTTCAGAACATCACATACCATTCCCAGTTCAGAGGGTTACATATAATTTATTTATTTATTTTCAGACCAACTCTGAGAATCAAAAAACAGCTTCCAGTACTAAGCAAAAGACACAGCTTCTTGCACCAAGCTGGTTCTTTGAAGTAGAAACTCTTTGCAATAAGCCTGCTCTATACCAGCCTGCAGTCGAATGCATCCTTTGAATGAGATGCGATGATCCCACATCACACTGAATCATTTCCTCCACATTATATTTATTTTTCGTGGCTGAGGTAGTGGAGGTCAAATATAGCATTTCTTAGAAACCTCTGAAAAATCTGGGTATATTCATGGACACTATACAAAAATGTGCAGCTGCAGAGATGCAGATAGGTAATGAACACGTCAGTATGGCAGATCCATTCGTAAAAAAATGAGGAAGAACTGAAACATATACCAAATGTGCAAGGATTAGAAACAAAATATCCTTAAAGACCTCCCCTAAATATCACCCTCCTCTTTATAACACCTATATTGAATCCCAGAGGTTAGTTTTCTTCTTTTTAGTTTGTAATCTTATTTAATATCTTTCCACATTTTCTCCATCTCAATATTTGTGTTTTCGTTAAACCCCAGGATTTATGTAGACAATGATGCGTGGAACGGCCAGAATGAGCTGTTTTGGTCATACTTCTCCACTGCTGACTCATGACTGGTGAGTTTTTAACACCTTAAATATGAATGACATCCCCTCTGTGACCTTGCTATTATTATACTGCAGTGTTTTTATTAGTTTTCTCATATTCTTCCACTATATTTGATGAGACAAATTCATAAAAATTTAAACTCTGTAACCTGAACCTAGACCGAAATCATTTGTCCATTGAGTAGTCATATTATTGTGCATTCTGCAGTCACTACCATGAAAATGACCTCACATACAGCTATAAAGTCAAATGGTTATACAGTCATATGGAAAGTCATATATATTTTGAGAAAGTGGAATTCTAATGCAATTGGACTAGCTCAGGTCACTGAAACCGCCAATAACAGTACTGTTGATTATGGTTGTGTTTAGGAATGGCATCTGGAATCATCTGATTGGATCATCCCATCTACATACTCGCCCTCCTTAGCCTATCCACACTCCATAGAGATCGGTCTGAGCTGAACAATGCCTCTGAAACACGACCTGTATCACCAATGCATGACCTTGTGACATAGCTGTCATGCACTGCCCTTTAAAAGGTACAATGCTGGACAGATGGGGAGCTGGATAGGCCGCTTCTGTTTTGTCTAGGTGTCTAATCGGCATTCAAAGCAGGCCCAGCCACACTTTGGCTTCAGCCATTTATAGGGATGCTGGCTCAATCATCACACTAAATTGCCTAAATGCCAGTAGTGGTTAAACTGTTAAGGAAACAGACCTGATCACTTGCTGGTTATTGGTATGGGTCGGCACACACACATGCATTTCACTAGCCTTTTACCCAGCTTTTCTTGAAGGGGTACAGTTACTGATTATTTAAAATTTTAAACATTGTTCTTTAAATGCTCAATAGTAAGATGGTTAATGCTTTCGTGGTTATCTAACCTACATCAGGACTATCTAAGCCTGATACAATGCCTAAACTTTTCCATCCATCTGTTTTTTGTGAAAATCATATTACATGTTGCCCATTATTCCATGACTGTTCTTAATCACTGAAATGCATTATGACTTGAGACATGTAGTCAGGTCATAGATATGAGTCACTCTTCGCACTCAGAGTAAACGGTATACATGTTTCAAGACAGTTGCTTGTATGTACAAGTTAGACTTATTTGGACAATGGCAAAAAACTTTACTTGTTACAACTGGTTACAAATCAAGTTCGCACTCATTGTTCCTGTATTGAAAAGGAAGAATTTTATGTGCTGACATTAGACCAAGAGGAAGGAAACAGATTTCTCCACTGTGAAAACAGGTTCTTTATTTTTTTAGCATGCATACCTGCTAAGCTAAGGCAAGGAACAGCATGCTGAATTTTAGGTCCTCAGTAAAGTCAATAGTTAAACTTCCTGTGAGTACGTCTTTGTGAAATCAACTACAAAACATCCTGTGACTCAATAATTGCAGAGCGAACTGAATCAGACTCTGGAGCACCGCAAATCTAATCAGCATGTGACACCGTCTACCGAAATGGCGTTTGAAAATGTCACGACCCTGTTAGAGGTTCCTTCAAAGCTTGTTTGCTCAATAGTTGATCAATGTCCTACAAGAAGTACACAGTGAAAATTCACCCCATTTCCTGCTAAAGCAATAACCAACTGTGGCACCTTAACGGAGGCAGCGTGTTTGCTGTGCTGTGCTCTACCCAAGGCCCATCTGAGTGCTGATTGGTAATTTGGACCACCAGTCTGTGGGCTACATGACTCTTTTTACAACCCTGGCAGCAAATGTCTTTATTTTGCACTCTGGGCCAGATGCTGATTCTATAGTAAATTGATTAGATGGGTAGTCATCCCAATATGAGTAACCAGGCCCCAGGCTACTCCCAGATGTACCCAAAGTCTATTTTTTGTCTATTTGTGTGTGTTTGCTTTGTGTCAGGCTTTCTCCCCCACAGCAGAATTCTACATCCAAGATTTAAATCACTCAGATCTGAGAAGCGTATTGATTTCAGAGTGCAATTTCTTTATAAATTCAGATTTAAGATATTGGAAGGCATTCAATTATCTCATAGTTTCCAGATATTATTGGCGGGGTGTAGAGAGCTGTCAACTTTATGGACTTATTTGATCATAATGCGAGGGGAAAAAACTGCCGATCAATGCAGGTAAGAGGACGCCATCTCACACAGCTACAAAAAACAGACAACAATGTTCAGACACCAGATTCTCTATGCTTCCCTTATTTAAGATGGTGGGTTTAATTCCCCAATATCGTGATAAATGTAGAAAACATGGCTGTCTTGCATCCATGAGCTCCAGCAGTATTTTCATCTTTTTTTGCTTGGGCACTGATTCTCAATTGCTATTCATGGCTGTGGAGGCAGATGCCTGGCATTTAACAGCCATGAAGAATGGCAGCCACAGAAAAGCTGAACTGACAGACATTCTTCCTGAGCAGAGCTGTCTGGATAAGCATTAAGCATGCACACACGCACACGCATATACATGCACGCATGCACACACACACACGCACGCACGCACGCACACACACACACACACGACTACCCACATACAGACAAACACTGGCTCATACAGTACACACGCTCAGACGACACTTCTGGGCTCTTCGGAGACAGGAAGCTGATTGTGTATCTGTGCTCCTCTGTGTCACTGTCAGACAGAAGCCCAGGCTCCAAATCACACATCCATCTCCCTCAGAGGGGTGTGCAAATAAATCTGATTATGGGCAGAATCATGTCCCCTTCAGGATTGTTTTATCTCATCCATCCATGCTCCAGCTACAGATAACTGCTCTGAAAAGCGCTCGCCACGAGCCGAGGTTAACACTCGTCTCCTTCAAGGCCTGCGATGCTACAGGAAGCAAGAAAAATCCATTTCCTATGAAATGTCATGTTTATTCCTCACTAACCCTTGGTCAGCATGACAAATAGCGTCAAAAGGTTCCATAACCACGGGCCATAGACCGTCTAATGGCTGTGATGTTGATGGGAGTGGTCGTGTCGCATGTTGTTTGTGGGTATCCGTTCCATGTGAAGTACTGGGGCGTCCTTGAAATTGAGAAGCCAAGCGTTCATTTGATCTCGGTCTGTTGTCACAGGTCAGGAAATGACCATACGCCGCCACATATACTCCTACATTTGAAGGTGTTCAGTCTACATCACACAAGGGCATTTTAGTGCCTAAAGTGCCAATACCTAATCTGTGCTAATGATTCCATTAGAGACATCCCTTTCAGGAGCAGATCAGTAAAAACAGATGGAAATAAAAGTAGATCATCAGAGCATACATGACTGCTAAATCACTTAGCTCTACCACCTCAGGCCAACCTGCCATCTCTCCTCTTCCTAGTTGCATCTTCCATCTCTTGTGACAAAAAATAATATGGTGGTAAACGCTTGTCATACAGAACTCATCCCTTCAGAATGCATCTTGGCTCTTCTCCCCAAGCATAACTCACCTTCCCTTTCTTGTGCAGTCTTGTAGTACTGTATTGACGTATTGCACTTATGTGTCACCCTTGTGAATTTACTGTGGCATGTATGTACCAGTTATCACTAGTTGTCACAGCACTATGTAAGGGACTGATTCATGTTTTAATGTGAGTAGCTGCGTCCTGTACGTGTACATATGTCTTTCAGATTAATTTATTAGGCGTGCTAAATGACAAAATGTAAATACAGACCACGTTTAACTTTCAGAGTGTTGGTTTACTTAAATGTTCTTGCTGCACAAAGTCAATGTGTTGAATTTGTGCACACATGCCTGCCTTATGAGCAGTTAGTGAAATGGACATGTAGCCATTGACTGTATTTAGAGTGAGTTAACCCTTTATATAGGCCTAATGCATCACATTTAAAAGCAGGTGCACAGCCCTGCACTGTAATGTCCTGGCTAAACAGGGGTAAAAACCTAATTCACTGTATGAATCTCTAAACTACGTAGACACTTGACGGAAGCTTTGCTGTATTAAATACACACTACAGAAATCGTAATATCTACATGGGGGGAGTGCAAAAAACACAGGAACTGGCCAGTAGAGTAGATATTCAATCACACGCAGGTACTTTTGGGTCTAGTCGGTTTGTGTATGTAATACAGCAACTTCCAATGCAGCACAGGGGCGCAATGACAAAGCGGGCTTTTCAGCCACCAGATAAAGGACTAATTTGCTACCATTTTGCCCGGGGTGCTTATCTTTGAATTGAAATAAGGTCAAAAGAGAACCCAGTCTTGTAGTCTATGATAAGACTCTAGCGGGGAATCAACAGCCAACCACCTACCCCACATTGCCCCACCCACCAAAAAACCCCTCCAGATTTCAGTAGTAGGGGTACTAAAGGTATCTCCTAATATTAACCACACTTACCCCCAGTACCATCAGAATAAATCACAACAATACCAGGGCATAAATAACTGAATAAAAGCAGAAGAAATAAAAAAAAGGAAATGCCAAGCTTGAGCTTATCAGACCAAACATGGGAACCAGAGATATTCCCTGGAGACTGCGATAAGGGGGACTACTGGAACGAGGGCGACTTAAGTGAAAATAAATAAACAAAAATCATAAATCAAAAAACACACTCCGGGAACCTTTTTGGTATTATTCTGTTTGTTTGTTTGTTTTAAATTTCCAACTCATAAATTTTAACTGCTATCTCAAATGGCCACTGCACAGTTTTTAATATGGCTGTATCGAATGCAATTGCTAACCAAACATTTAGGTACACTTGTTGGTCATTCATTCCGACTGGATATATAAGTCATTACTATTTGCAGTCAAGATGTGCACATAATAAACAACATACACAATGCCAAAAACATGACAGCTGTTCTGGAGATACTGAACTACAAAGCAAAGCTGGTAAATAAGAATAAGGGGCTCAATAATTGAGATTTCTTGGGCACTAGACAGGTTTGTGTTCCTGATCGCCTCCCCACCCTTATGCCTTACTGCAGATAGGGCTGAGGTAGAGGGTTGAGGGTTGCAGGAAATCTGCGGCAGGATCAATTTTCTGTAGATTGAGGGCGATTTAGTGCCATTTGTCCTCCACCAGCGTGTGGCTTTAATTGAGAAAACACCTTTAGGTCACAACTGCTGTTAATCATCGGTGTGATGATAACCCTTTCTGTCCCGAACGCGGCTGAAGGTCAGTCCCACTCTCTGCCGTGACAAGAACAGGATCAGAGGTCAGTTAAACCCATGACAATTCAGAGAAAATGCAAACAGCCATTTTAAAGGCTAAGGGCCAACGCGACACTAGCCTGGTGCACTTGCAATGTTGCCAGTGAGAACGCGGAATTATGAATAAAATGGCAGCCTGGCAGGGGACTTGCATTACTGAGGGGAAGAGGGAAATGGCATATCTCCTATTTTTCCTCCTGTGCTCAACCAAACTCATGCTCACTGACTTTAAAGAAAGAATAGCCCCACCTCAATGGTTCATGTCAGTGACCAACATTAACACAACACATTCAGCCATTTATTTTTATTCACTGCACCTAACTCTCCCATCACAATTTACAAGAACATAAGATCATACGACACAGTGGGAAACAAGCCCCCAAAAAGTTATTCATCTACACAAGAGCACGGTAACGACTGTTTTTATAGCAAAATTACTGTCCAAAACCATGCTGACCCTTTCTAATCAATGTTTTATTGAATTCACTTGAGTATTTTCTAAGATTTGCTGGCTTGGTTGTGCAAATTCGAGAAGTAAAATGGAGCTCTGAGCAGTCAATATTTTCCCCGAATTTCATGGAGCAGAACTGACTAGGCTCTCACCCATGTACAATAAACACATGTGCTGTAAAACTAGATCAATTTGAAATGGCTGGGATCATTCTTTTCTGAACAAATTTTACTTGCTGCCTTCACACTGATGGTAAAGAGTGGATAAATACAAAGGCAACAGAGCTAAACCAGCTTGTGTTCCAAAGACAATCTTTCTATTCAGCTCAGAGAAGCATAAGCACACAGCCAATTTGTGGTGCAGGACCAATGCCCCTATAGCCCCTATTGATGCATTTATTCTTTTCTCCATGCATTTGGATTTATTGTACTCATGTATTTTCTCTGAGGTACTAATCCATAATTCTTTTTATTCACTTCATGATTTAGCAAAGATGCCACTTTCTTGTTTTGAATTCTCAAAAAAGGGTATTTGTGCTTTTGTGCCCCATTTTAATGTGCTTCTTTTATGTTGTTGATCCAAGACAACAAAGATGTAGTGAATTGAACTGAATTGAAATAAGTGCCTTATTTCTCTAAAGCACAAAAAAAACACACCTTACTGAGATTTCAGTATGATGTGACACAAGTGTTGTCTGATGCAGTTCCTCTTCTACTTTGAGTGTATTTATCTCGAGAAGGGCCTTTTGGACCTGAAGCATACACTGCCCTGCAACCATTCAAAGCGACTCTTCATTTTTCTCCTCACTTTTGACCTTTGACCAGCGAATGGAAATCTATGGGAAATTGCGGGCCATTTCCAGAGCGCCCCGTGACACGTCAGTGAGAATGGATTCTTAAGTGTAGGCCTGGTGGCGCCGCGTGCTTTGCAGAAAAAAAAAGGATAGAATGTGCTAGTATTGAGATTGAGGCCTGCAGCATTACATTAACCACTGAGGACCACAGATGCCTGGATCAGGGCTTCAGCACAGTTGAAAAATACAGCACGCCGTCAGGAAACATCAGGCTTCATGTAAGCCACTATCTTTTGGGACAACAAGTCAGCGGGCCAACCACCGGACTGGCAGCCATACCCTGCAAACTGCACTGGCCAATTACAGCCTTCTGTCTTCCAACTTCGGCACACAGGTCAAAACTTGATAAGACATGTACGCCCCAGATAGATGTATATGTACAAAGTCTGAAGAAAATAAATAAAAGTGCAAGCCTGCTACATGCCTGGTGGGCTCTCCCACCAGCAGTGGAGAAGTGGTTCTTCAAATCTCAGGGAGACGCTAATGGAGTGAGATGCCGTGATTCCTTCAGACACTGCAGAGACGCGTCTGCTTAATGCAGGCCTCAGGATGGGGCTGAGCGGGGCTTTTCACAACTAGAGTGCTTCCCTTATTGCTCTAGTTGTACGTAACCTACGGCAGGTTTTTTCCCTGCATCTTGAGGAAGCAGACCTAGAAACAGTTGTGTCCCTTGTTCACTCGCTTGCTCTCTCACTAAGCACCACCCTTGACAGTGAAAAACATTACTACGAGAGGGCCGAAGGGCCAGAAAAGCAGTCACACCCACTGAACAGTGACGAGGGAGGAGACGACAGTGGTAGCCTTGAGTCTCAATTTTGTGCTTTTTCTGTCAAACAACAATCCAGCTGTCTGACACTCACTGGAATGGACTTCTGAGTGTGATACAAAGGAAGTGCTTCCATCCAACCTTGGAAAGTTGATTTATTGCAATAAATCCATAACCAAATTATGCTACAGAATATTGTTTGCCATTCCATATCCAGCACTTTAATTTCATTGCAAATGCAGATCTTTCACTTAGTATACCACCCTTCACATGTGTGTTTAGATACAATGAATTAGTGATCATTGTTTTGCTCTTTGTGGTGTATAATTACTTTAATGATGATATTGACCCTGACAGACGTACAGCTAATGAGACAACTCACTAATTGCTTTATGTCCAAATAATAGAGGCAATGGTGTGGTATAGTGATTAAGGTGCTGGGATTGTAACCTGAAGGCAGTAGGTCTGATTATCATGTACATATACTGCAGCTGTATAAATGGATAACAGGAGGCAAGTAAGCTCCCCTGGATAAGGGTATCTGCTGAACTATTAATAATATAAATCACTCTCAAACAATTTAAATCAACTCCAAGAGTACATAATGGAATTTTCCAAAGGTCAAGATTAATGATTGTTGTGAGCTGTGAGGAAAAAAAAACAACATATTTTAAGGACAACTTTTCTGCACCTTCATGAAACCATTGTTTTCTTAATTACATATGAAAACACTGACCAAACTGTCCATGTGACTGACAACAAAACCTGCATAGGCAGAGTTGCGGAATAGACACTTTATGAGACTGCAAACTGTTGTGAAAGATGAGATCTGACATTTAAACCTTTTTTTTCTATACTTGTAGAGCCTGTATTTAATAAACTTGGAGGATATTAGAAATATAGTGCTGTTCTGCTCTTTGATATGGGTTTTCTGCAACATTTTTATTGCTGAGCCTGGAGTTTACATGTTCATTCACATAATTAAGATGCAATGCATGTTGTACTCTGCAGAAGTCACTGGGACTAGGGCTCCTTTTTTGATGAAATGAAACCTACTCAGAGGAGCAGCTGTTGACCTCATTGAATTTATTACAGTTTAAAGTATATTATAAAAACCCTCTCCGCTGAGCGTTGTTATATTTAGTCTGCAGCCATCCGTGACAGTTTCACAGATGTGGCAATGTTAAGTCGCATTCACGTGTTACCTCCTATGCATAACACCCTGAGAATTTGGAACATTATACTGCACAGTGCATTTGGGTTAGTCACTCCACCGTATGTAGTGCAGCTCTGATGCCATGACCGTGATAACAGACTAACTGAATCAAAACTGAATCAACTGTACACCCCCCTAAAGCTGAGACAGGGAACATGAAAGCCTGCATCTCTGACCCCACCTCTTCTACACAATGAGGTGGGTGATGTTTACCTATGTATTGACTAGGCCTGTCTTGTTCTGAGTAGATAAGTGTCGCCTCATCGCATAAACCATCTCCCCTGTTCCTGGTAATTATGCACTGTGCTAGACTCATTTCGGTGGCTGCTGAGGTGGTTACCACAACAGGGCCGCTGATAAGAGATCAAACATGATCAATATTTAAAAGGAGCATCGTCCATTGGAAGTGTGGTGTGTCGGGGGGACTGTTTCCAAAAAGGTCATGACCTATAATGAACAGCACCATGCTCCATCACTGCGCGGTGGAGGAGATAGAAAACGCAACCTCAAGGGATAAGATTGGGCGAAACTCTCATGTCAGGCATCGACAAGCATCCTAGGGGTGGGGGAAAAAAACAGGAGAAACTGACCTAATGTATCAATGCCAGTGTTTATCTTCTGAGCATGACTAGTCACCCCTGAGAGTAATTACATACATATATCAGGAAAGCTGTTTGAAGGACTTTGTCCCATACCGCACTCCTGTGAAGATGACCTCACTCAAGAGGTTGCCTGCTTGAGGATACACTCCTGCAGCCCAGCTGCACGCATTCTTGGGTTTCAGAACAATGGTAGTTAGGATGAATATCACTATTATGATTATTTTAAATCAACTCAAATAACCAGTTTGGTGTCTGAACACATGTCCTTGTTTTTACAGCTTTTGTGGCATGCACTACATGTATTGCACATTATTGGCTGTGCTGGCCCCTGTGCATAACATCACCCCACTAAATATTTAAATCAGCAGAAAATCTTTAGTCAAATTGTACAAAACACCTGAGTCTTTATTCTCCATAAGCTAGTAGAAGCACTTGCATAACTCAAAATGAAACCCAGTTACCTTGAACAATCCGGGCCACCCCACACAAACTTAACAAGCACTTTTCCAAAGAATAGTTCTAATGTTTCTGAAATTCTTTTGAGCAGCTCTTAGAAATATGACATTCTTGTGAATGGAAAGTGTTTCTCCACCAGAGGACATGGTTTCCAATTATATAATGTGGCAGGAATATTAAGACTGAGGATAAGAAAAAAAGAAATTCAGAAGGAAGTGGAAAATGGTCTAAGTTTGGACATTTTTTGGGTGACCATATATGAAATTGTATCCAAATTCAATATATTTAAATGAAATTACAGGCACAAGTAAATGTTTGTGATGAGTCAGACCCCTGTATCTCTGTGGTTATTTCTGTAGGGAAAAAAAAACCTTAGTTTTAGTGCTGCATAGGTATGGGGTATGCCCCCATCAACTCCTAACTTGGCATGCCTGCCATCCCAATAATAAGCAAATGGCCTCAGCAGTGACAAAACTCTACCCATAATTCTACACTGCAAAGACGCAAACAGATGGAGATGTACTGAGAGAGGAACATGTTTATGACAGTGAAAGCTGCCCTGCATCTGAGGTCTGAGGTCCACAGTGCCATCTTGTTCCCCTCCAGCCATGGCCTGAGTGGCAGCCCTCAGGAGCTCTGGTTCAGTGAAGAGGAGTAGGTCGGGCCCGTTAATGCACTGTTCAGCATCCCTCAGCACCTACCCTCTCTTCAAAGTATGAAAACGGGAAGGTAATGAAAATGCCATCGATTGCCGTCACCTCCTTTTAAATATATTGCATTCTGCTTCTCTCGCCCAAATGGTTAACAAGCAAACGCTTGTGAAATGAAAGCTAAATCACTCAGGGAGACCATCAGCGGCAATCCGCCATGACAGCGGGGGGACAAACAGGGCATAGGAGGTTGCAGCACGGTGGTTCTATCCCGACAAAGTCTCTGCAAGAGCCTTTTCATCAAGGACAAGTCATCACTGCGATGATGTTTTGTTTGTTCTTGTGTTGTCCATTTAATTTTTTTTCCCCATTCTCACAAACTCATGAGGGGCTTTTCAGCTGGTTGCATACTGAAGGTATCACTGGAAACACTCTAGATCTAAGATCTCAGCTGACAGAGAGTAATGTAGCTGTGATGCTTGCAAGTGAGAAAAGGAAAGATTAAAGGGACCCAAATGCAATTTGTTGAAAGGTCATGTGACGAAGCAGAACACCACACATACATTAAAACACACCATTGAGGTGGCGATAACACCCCCTTCTCCATCCTGGTTCTCCTGCTAGGCCAGCTTTAAGACAATACCTGACCTCTCTACTGATGGATCAAGAGCTGGGAAAACAAGAGCAATCACTGCTGTTTTTTTTTAGATTAAAGATGAAGAGATATGGGGATCCAGCTGGCCCGGAGGAGTCTGGGAATTAAGGGGGGAAATTTATCAGCCAATCTCTGAGCCAGGCCTCTGGAGGTCAGGGGTCATTTTTCCAACACGGTTTAATTATCCTCAGCTCCTCGTCTTTTATCAGTCACTTGATGCAGTGTTTGGTCTGAAGCAGTGGCCCAGGAAACAGTCATTACATTTCGATTACATCTCATTTTACCTTTATCTACCTTGGTAAACTATAGCCACCAAATTTATTTGGTTTGTTTTTGTTTTGTGCCTTTTTTATATCAAAATAACAAGAGCTTAAGGATGGTTGTGATAAAGGAGGTGATTCAAACCACCTTTTCAAGGCCACAGACATGACGGAGCAAGAAAGAGAGACACTGCCTATGTGCCTCACACTAAATGCACACCCTTTTAGAGGAGAAGTAGCTTCAGGGCGAAATAACCAGACACCGTGCTCTCTGTGGAGTCTGTCTTATTTTAATTTAGCAAAATGAAAAACAATACTTATATATGTATGTACAGATGCAAAAATGAAAAGGAAGTCATTCAGCCATTATCTTTTATTGGCTTTAGATACAAGTAAAAAAATAATATGTTATAATCCTTGAACTTGAAGTCAGGACAGACGTGAAGAAAACTAATATTTTATGTATTTACTTCTTTGGAAGTACCCTTGGCTGAATATGTGGGTGAATATGCATTTATATACTATATTTATGTCTCATTTTTCTGCATATCCCTGAGATTTCCTTTTCATTTGAAGAGAATTTAAACAAATCCAAATACCTCTAAACCGTGGTGGCCAAGAAAGCCCCCGCATTGCTTACTCTGAATGCAGTAGCAGCGAATGGGTCAATATACACTGTTTTTCAGTAAGCCTGAGTAATGGCACAATCATATTCATTTCTCAGCGAAGCATGGCACAATACAAGGAGACATGTTTACGTCAGGTTGCAGGGCTTTCATTTAAAACTGACGTCTTTTGGGCACTGACACAAAGCAGCAACGCTTGTAATGTGAACACCACAAAAGAGTTTCTAGTTCGCCGCAAACCTACTCAGTTCTACAAGGAAAATTGACACTTACTGGGAGAAGCAAGCTTCTTCTATATTATGTCCCAAATTCATCACCATGAAAAAAATATAAAGTCTATAAACAGCCGACTCATTGCTCTGTATCTGCCTGGAATAGCAATCTGGGGCATTTCCCGATTTACAGTTTAAGAGCTCATGCACGCATGAATATACACAATAACCATTACTCCTGTAACAGGCAGACAACACTGTCACCGCACCGTATGTCCACCAAACTGCAGTAAGAACAAACATGGTGATGTTAATGACCACTTGGATTTGGAGACAGACGGATGGGGAGTGCAGATGTCACTGGATTTGAGAATGTGCCGACTTGAAGCACAAAAAAAACCGAGCGAACAAAAAAAACAGAGGGTACTACTGAGCAGCTGAGGGGAAATTGGCTGCCGACTACAGCGGAAATAACATGATCTGTTCCGGCCAACGGGACGCAATGCCCGTTTCAGAGGACTGTAAGCCTAGACTGGCATGACTAGCTGTTTGCTGCCTCTGACTGGAAGCAAAGACCTGCCTCTCTCTGAGGCCTGGCCTCCGTGTGTGTGGCTGCATCATTGGTTTTGGACCCTGAGGAGACGGTGGGTGGTTCTTTGGTGACATTGTTGGGTCTTGTCCCCCTTCTGCCTCTTGTCTCCCCCCCTTCTCAGCCCCCAGACCTTCCAGGCAGCAGTGTTGTGCATGCTCGTGGAGAGGCAGATGTGATGTGACACTGCTGGCAAAATGCTGGTAAAAATGCTGGCGCAAAGCTGGCCCGCAGCAAGCCCACAGAGCACAAAAGCTCTCAAGATGCCACCCTGGAGGCCGTGACTCCTCTTGCTAGGCCTCCAGTCAATCCAACAGCATAGCCCTGTGCTGAATATTCCAGCAGGCCTTCCTAAATGCAATTCAAAGAAGATGACCACTGGATTTTTCTACTCATGTTTTTTTCTCTTGCACACACCCTCCCTCTTCTTCACTTTTTTCCCATTTTTATGTGTTCATAAGGGATTCAGTTTGCTTCAGATGAGCACCGATGTATGTAAAGTCAACTCGCAGAGCTATCCGTAAACTTCTTGTACAAGGGATCGCCCACCAGACTGAAGCTAAGTGCTTACCCATAGAAGTCTATTAATTTTTCCCGTGAAAATGACTCCTAATGTGTAGCCCCACTAATGAGCAAGCCCAGCAGTAAAACACAAGTTGGGCAGCTGAGCTCATTGCTTAATCCAATTTGCTTGGGGTGTCACATACATTGTGAATTAAGCCAGAGAAGAAATATCATTAGTATTGAGCCAACATGAATCACAAGTTCATTGTAGTCAGATCATTTATTTTAATTTTATTTGGTGCACAGACTGAAAATGAATACTTCCACGAAAGAAGAAGTATTTACACATATTAATGGCATGCATTGATGACGCTGGGGACATTGTAGGTGAACATCCCACTAGGTGTGTAAATGTGTGAGGCCCACAGTGTCACATAAGCTGCCGAAAAGGATGATTCATCAACAAGAAAAAGTTCTTTTTTTAGCCCACGGTAATTAAGGTTGAGATGCACGCCCTGACGAAACATGGGGAAATCAGTATCTTCAAGGGACAAACAGGTTCCCAGGCAAATTGTTATGATACAATTAAATAAAAATACACTGACACTCTTATGTGCTCAGGAGAAGCCCTTATCAAAGGTGACTTAGATATGGCTTTATGCAGCTAAATATTTCTAGAAGCAAATCAGGATGTTTGCAAAAGGATAGAAACCCCCCATCAGCAGTGCCCTGCTAGGGACTTAAACATGCATCCTTCTGGTTACCAGCACATTTTCCAAACCAACAAGCACACCTGTTCTCATGAGGTAGATAACACATCTTTTAATTGGTGAGCCAAGGAGCAATACAGCTGCCAGTTCTACAAACAGCTAATGATTTCAGAGCTGATAAGACCCGTCAAATTGGTTCAATCAATACAGTAAGTCATTAAATCAAGCTGTAACAGACTTGGATGGAATGAAGACTTTGATAGACAGTAAGCTCTCCTAGATGCTGATACTTGAAGCCAATACGTTTCTGATTGGTTGGAGTCTCGTTACATGGTAGCCAATAGGGGTGCTGTAAAAAGGCTTCTTTCGTGTAGTGTACGACCACGGTTTACATCTAAATTTAAGCCAACTGGGTCGTAAGGCTCATACAAGACTGCACAACATACAGTGCATGCATTAATTAGCCTAAATCCATTCATTAGCCTGCATCCATCAATAAAATGGTAAACCAAATAAATTAAAAAATACAATCAGAACTTCAGCACAACTACGTCTAAAAATATCTCTTAATTAAACGGTACATTGTCAAAAGGTTTTTGCATTTCCAGTTAAATACCTTATTTGACTAAGGATTTGTGAGCTCTTTGATATCACAGTCAAATATTTGCTGTACAGTCTAGAGAAATTGGAAAAATGCAGAGAGGAAAATATGAAAGGAAGAATGATGTCTTACAGAATGACAGCATGTGTTGAAGGTGAAGCAAAATTGAGAGAGACTCGCTGAGTGAGTCTGTAGGACAGTAAAAGCGGGGAGCATTATAAGGGGAGAAAGCTCGCACCCTAGGTGCCTTCCTATCAGTGGAAAATAATGAATCATTCTGCGTACACCACGGAATCTAATCTAACTTAATACACCTTCAAATGTGATCTAGTCCATAGCTGAATTAACTACGGCTTTGCAGAGAGAACAAAAATGTTAACAGTTGTGTTGTGCATTAAAGATAATCCCTGGAATATGACAGATAAAGCAGTTCCGGGGTCTGCGTGTACGTGCGCGCCACGTGTGTGTGTGTGTGTGTGTGTGTGAGTGTGTGTGTGTGGGTGTGTGTGTGTGCCTCTGCATGTGCATGGATTTGTGAGATAGAGTGCGTACTGAAAAAATGGCAGTATCTTATGGAGTTTACAGCTATGAAGAAAGTAGGGAGTACAGGCTCTGCTCACCCTGTCCCTGCCGTAACCTTTTGGTAACCAGACCTCTGTCTGAGTGCAAACACAGCCCTCACACTAATGGAAGGCGGTGGTGTTTTTTTTTATTTTTTTTATTGTGTCTCTCTTTAATCAACCTTTCTCTCATTTTGCACAACTCGGAAGATGCCATTAGTGAAGTGGCAGATGGTGATCGGTTGTGACAGGCTGTGACTTTGTTGGGCGAGAAAGCAAGAGAGACACAGCAAGAGAGAGAGAGAGAGTGAGACAGAGAGGGGGCAATAGAGAGAGAGAGGGCGAGCGAGGGAGGGAGAGAGTAAGCGATGCCTGGAGCGCTAAGTGTCGCCCGCCTGCTCGGATGTTGCCGTACGCGACTCCCGCTCCCGGGGATCACCTTTGTTCCTGCCCTCTCGGAGGAGGTCTGCTAATTGTGTGTCAGGAGCGAGGGCAGCGGAGACGACTCAGCTGTCTAAGGAGTGTTAGCGCTTAATGCTGGCCTCGCTTGTCAAACACACTGCCGGAATCTGACCCAAATTAAGCGAGCGCACTTTCTTCTGCTGAAAGTGGCAGCTTTTTGTTCTCGGCTATTGTCATATAAATTGAGGTTAGCCAGAAAACATGCAGAAATCCCAGCATGGAGGCGGGGTAGGATGATAAGAAGGGGACTACAAGGTCTGGCAAGGCCGATAGGGAAGACTTTTTCTTCCCTCTAATATATGGAACGGCGCCGAGATACGCACCACCAAAAAATCCTTAAAATGTCAGGTATCGCATCCGGGAGTGTGGTGGGGGCATGCAAAAACTGTAGCATGGCAGACTGGCAGAAATATAACTAAAGTTTTATTTATTTTTTATTTTGTGCTATTTTTTTTTTTCAAACCAGTGAAGCAGCTAATCAACATTTTGATATTTTTTAACAGCGAGTGTGACTTTATAGCACTCCTGCTGTAGAATTCTTGATAAGCCTCTCATCTTGGAGACGAAAGCAGATCTCTGCAGGAAACGGTGAGGAAAATTCCTGCCTTGTCCTCTAACAAAAGAATCTGCCCACACCAAAGCGTGCATGCATCAACCAAGGACACCAGAATCTCCCTCAACCCAGCAATGTGAAAAGGCACTGCCAATGTATTGATGTATTTTTAAAATGCAGCAAAGGTGAGCCAATAAGACACTGACCAACTATTTCTTCTCAAATTGCGAAATGACCTAGGACAATAATGCCGTCTTTGACAGGTGTTGGCTTGCTTAATGGTGATCAAACACTCTTTTCACAAATGCAGCTTTCAAAAGACCTGACCCTGTGTAAAACAAGATGGCCATCAATCAGTTCGTCAGTCAATTACCACACAACTCTGATGTCTGCTCAGTCTTTCTCTGAGCCAACATCCATTATGGAGCACTTTTTTCTTGCACAATGTTTCGCTTCAGTAGTTCACCACAACAGTGCTGCAAATTCTAGGTGTGTGTGCCTGTCGCAGACATTTAAGATAAAGATTTATATCAAATAGGGAGGAAAATCTTGTTTTTTTTGTCCCCAGTTACTCCTTCTTTGATTCCCAGAGACATCTTCACCCAATGGCCGAAGACTGCTGGTTCCCTTTAATGCATGCTATTGATTAGGGTAATGCAATCTGAAAAAGTAAGACACGCTTGTTAAAGGTTAATTCAGGCAAAAGCCTTCAGGAAACCTGATGTCAGTTAGCCAATGAGGAAAGTGCGCCTCTTTTTGATATGTGTGGCTGGCCTTATATCTCCATCTTTCTGTGAAACACAGAAAGAGCAAAAGGGTGGAACAAATCTTTGTTTTTTTTTTTTTTTTTACTAATTAGGATAGGAAGCTGATGTCTTTGAAGATGAATGAGGGGACAAAGTGCCTTTTTGCAAATGAGACTTTCAGAATCACAGCACAGCGTCTGCATGCATAGCAATGGGCCTGTGCGCTGTGTGGCCACACACACACACACACACACACACACACACACACACACACACACACACACACACACACACATACATACATACATACACACACACATGACGCTACATATGATCATGGCTACATCACCTGCCCACAATGACCGGGAGCCCACAGCAGCAAAACAAACTGGCTTTGTTCCGCAAGGGATAAAAGTGGGTACGTCGGCCAGGGTTGTCTGGTCTCTCCACTCTCAGGCACCCTGCGATTAATCAAGAACTTGCCATTTGTTCAGACAATATCAGCTGACCCTCCAATGAGCACCCATTTCACTGCACTTCACATGGTGTGAGTTGTGCTGCAAAAAATAGCCATGGGATGCATGGCAGTGTATCAGAGGATTGCATTTATCTCATCTCAGTGCTCATGCATGAGTGTAGAGGTTGTCTTATGGAGACAAGCCTAACGTACAATCGGCAATTCCAAAAACAAGGCAGCATAAAGCAGAAAAAGCATTAGAAAAGAATCTAAGTGCTATGTTATTCATAACACCTAACATAACACCTTCAACAATACGGTCATGATTATGGTCATGTACCTATCCCAGCATTGTTGTCAGTCTGATGCTTTATCTCTACAATCACTTTATCATGTCATACTTGTTATTCCATAACCTATGCTCTAGTTTGTGCAGGTATCATGATATACACACTATGTTTCCTGCCACGACAGCTTTGTGTGTCACTCTGTATAAAAACGTCTGTCAAATCAATAAATAATAATGATTACAACTTTTAGACACATGGCAAATACTTTACACAACTAGGTTGCTTTGAGTGATGTTTCTCAATTCCTGCAAAAACAACTTCATCAGAGAGTGCACCGCTGTGGTGGAACAGATCCTTCTTAACGTTCAAGAGCTGCAATTAATAGCCTACTACATCCACTCCAAGTTGACTTACATTCAATATTTTCACCCATAGAAACTAGAAAATTCTCTTTCTTTTGCTGTTCATGCTGTTACACAGAATAATACATCTTTTTCAGAGAAACGACGAACAAATAAGTGTTCGCTGTGAGTTCACCATTTTCAATTCCGTCATAAATGACACAACAGAACCTGACAGAGAATGGATCACGGAATGCTCAAACGGTAATATTTTCAAACGAGAGCTATAAAAGAAAGCAGGGCTTCTGAAAGAGGGCTCTTATTCAGAGTGAAAGTTCGTTCTAATGTCCTGGCACTTAATTATTTAATTGAATTATTTAAGCCCTAATTGAATCTTTTTGTCACGACACTAATGCGTTTAGCGAACATGGAGAGTACGGCTTTGTCTGTCTGACCTGATATAACTCGTGGGAGCCTGCTTAGAGCAAGGTGAGACTAAACTCCTTGGAGAGGTTAGCTGAGTTTTATTTATTTATTTATTTTTTAAGAGGAGATGGGGTGACCCTGGAGGGACCACTGAATGGAACATGCAACAGTAGTGTGACCTGATGCAACTGTGTTTTTATTGACTTTCTGCAAAGCACTTGCAGGTCTCTGTGCTAGGCAGTGATGTATGTTCCACCAGCTAGCACCCCCTGAGGACCCCCTGCCGTAAGCTAACACTCTCAAAATCAGAGAAGATTCGAAAATATTCACAAACAGGGCGAGTCTGAGAAAGTCTGAGAGTCTGAGAAAAGGGGAAAAAAACTGTTTTTTGCCAGACAATGTTCTCAATGTCACTCACTGATGCACATGCATGAACATAAATGCACAGACAGACAGACACACACACACACACACACACACACACACACACACACACACACACACACACACACACACACACACACACAAAAGCAGGAGCCATATGAAAGAGCCATAAAGCTGGTGGAGGTTAAAACATTATAAAAGGGACAGGCACGTTCTCCTTGAGAGGACCGGTTTTACTGCCATGTTTTATGATTGGAGGATTGCTCCCTGCCTCTCTGACTGAGGCTTTTAAAATGTAATGTTCACGGCAGACTGCCGTATCTTGTAAAACCTTCACTGGCCCAAAATCAGTACGTATTAGAGGGTTCTTAACCCGCAGGTCCACGCTGCACGCTTGGGCAACACTGGGCAGTTATTCATCATGAACATACAAGAGATAGAATGCCAAAAATGAGTGGAATACATGGTCTATGGAGCCTTGATGTCATAGCAGCAGACAAAGGTGCCCATTTTATTAAATGATATGTGCATTCAAATCACTTTGGGGAAGGAAAAAAAAATCTAAACCCCAAAAACAGCCATTCTCTTTGATCTGATCTTTGTACCCCGCTATGCTTTTGGCAGCCCATACACTCACGAAATGAAAATTAGAGCTGTGATAAATGTAGTACAATTAAACAATTAATGAAACCCCTTCCACCTTAAAAAAAAAAAAAAAACAGTAAAACAGACATTGTTTCAGGCAGCTCGGTAGTTCTGTTACATAACCTTACTATTTAATGTTTCTGCTAAAACAGGCCCGCTCTTCTTTTCCCCCTCCATAATGGTGATGCAATGACAAAGTTTTCTGCACACATGGGGATAGATTAACAAGGATCTGATAAATACCTCCCAGGATCTGGAATTTGGTTCTGGCCAGAACTGGATCTGAGAGCTGCATTTGCATAGTTACACTTTTTTTTTTTTTTGGCTGCTTCCGGAACTGCAGTCCCAGATACAGATCCAGCTCTAAGTCCAGCTCATTTATCCTTTGATAAATTTATCACCTATGTGCGAATGAGCCCCTCGGTGTGTACTATTTGAATCAGCAGAATGGAGCAGGTATTATGTATCCCATTCTGTAATTCATCAATTCTGAGGCTCATAACGTTGCTGCTGGGATTTAATGAATGTGCTTGCCTTAATTATCCAAGTGCTCTTTTTTCAATAAGTTGTTTTGCACTGCCACAAAAAATAGAAGCACAGTTTTACCAACTTCTGTTCAGTACTCAGTGCATGCTTTCTGCTCAAAGGTAGGTTTTGTGCAACTGAAATAATTCATTATACACAATTACAGCAGCAATTAATGCGAGATGCTTGCGATTTCCATCTACGCTAATTTCAAACTTGGCCTTGACTTTATTTGACAACCGTCACCTTAACTCATACAGAAGATGCTGGAGATAAAGGAATTCTGTGCAGCTATCCAGTTAATGGAAGACTCTGATGCACAGAAAATCTAGCACAGTCAATCTTGTGAGTGGATCGGTACCAGTGAGAGTTATCTGTGTCTTTTTTGTGCACTTCTCTATTTTTAATCCTCTTGAGCTAAGCAACAAAATCTGATAGTGTCTCATGTGGAATATAACTGGACAGAAACAAATGATCAGACTGGATTTTTCCACATATACATATACATAGAATAGGCAAACCATTTTTCCGCTTTTTAATAACAATACCAACAATAATAACAACCACAACGACAGTTGTTGTTGTAATTATTATTCAGTATTCCTAGTTCTTTTGTTTCCTTACTTCCAGACAAAGATGCAAAATACATAGGGAGGATTCAGTTTAAATTAGTAAGCACTGTTAAATACAGTGTATAGTGCTAAATACAGTGTACATTGTACTCCTAGTACAATGAAAATATTACCACAAATATTGAAATTTAAACCAAACTCCTGAGAGCTCAGTTTCATATTTGTACAGAACGTCCGCGGCACCAAGGAATTCAAATCGTTCTATTTTAGAATTTTCTGGTTCATGTTCAGTCCGATTGTGACTGTTAGTGGAGCACAATTGTGTTGACTTCAAATTTTGACGAATGAGGAGGGAGCTGGGAAACTAACTTTTCTCACTGCATGGATCCTGACCCCTTTTCCTTGCTCCTGCTGTACATAAATTTTCTGTTTGACACTTTCATGGCTGCAACTTGCAAATACTATCGATGATAATGTGTGTCTGTCACATACAAATAATTTCATTACATTACTGTCATTTAGCAGATGCTCTTATCCAGAGTGACTTACACATTTTACTGTTTTTTACATGTTATCCTTTCACACAGCTGGACATTTACTGAGGCAAATCCAGGTTAAGTACCTTGCCCAAGGGTACAGCAGCAGTGCCCCAGCAGGGAATTGAACCTGAAACCTTTCGGTCACGAACCCCACTCCTTACCACTATGCTACGCTGCCACCCTGACAGTGTAACTCTGAAAAGAGACGTATTATATCTATGTACTCTTGCAGAAATGTGTTCCCTCACCACATGCATCCTTCCTATTTGAAACAATTTCCAATCCCTTTCAGAAATTTTGCACTTGTGTGTCTTGTAAAACAGCATACTGTGCTTGTCATCTGCATTATGACTGCAGAAATGAAAAGCAGGTGGGGGCAATTCACCAGACAGCAAGGCCCACAGGATCTGATCCCAGGTATGTCAAATGTGGGAAATGGTGCGTTTTGAACACTGGCCCTTGCCATCCGCATTGCACAGACAGATAGGATTAGCTCGCTGAACTAAAGACCAATGTCATGTTTCTCCTACACCGGTGACGAATCTTGCGGTGGAAATCCTGTTAGTTGATAATGTCTGATTCCACAGCCTCACCACCCCTGACGTCCTCTTAAGATTCCAAATCTACACATTCAAACTAATAGCACGCATAATTAATGCATTTGTAAAACAAAATGAAAAGACTACAATCAAAAGGCAATAAAGAGCAATATTAGCCTAAATCTTCCAGTGACTCTACAGCATTCTAGGATTATATGCAATTATTTAGCCTTATTGACATAAACAAACGCCCAGACAATATCTCCATTTCCTTTTAATTGGAAAGCCTGTGTAACACTGAAGGAGGAAAAGGAGGAAAAGAAAGAGAGAGAGAGAGAGAGAGAGAGAGAGAGAGAGAGAGACTCATGGTGTGACACATCAGCTGACCTTGCATGTCAGAGTGGTGCTGCCTTGAGTTACCTCTGAGAACACTTCAATTAACACACAGGTTACCTTGGCGATTAGCTTTCTTTTTCCAGAGTTGGATGCACACATGAATTTACAAAAAAAAATAAATAAATAAATAAAAAAGAAGAACTGGTGTCTAGACTGAAATTATTTGCATATTATCTAATAGAAACCATAAGATATGTGTTTCTCAGGCCTGGCCCTGGGTCCTGAGTGTGCTAATTTCAGTTCCTGCTGATTTTTAATTAATAGGTTTGACTGAGCTGTTATCTGAGTACTGACCTGTACTTGGTATGTCTTGACAGTTGATGAGCGGCACATCCAGTAGGGTAGAAATGCTGTTTTTACAGCTATATTCACAGGGTTTAATATATTAAAAAAGTTCAGAGAACAGTTTATTAATCTTAATCCACGAATCTGTACTGAGATCTGTACAGATTTGTAATAATAATTTAAGCAGCAGAAGCAAATATAATTTAATTGAAAAAAGCCCTTTATTTGTACCATGCCACCAGCCCAACATCTCCTCCATCATCACGTTTCCTTCACAAAGGACTAACAGCAGGTAACTGTCAATGGATGTGACATCCAGATCAGTATTAAATTAACAGCTCAATAAAGCCTGATTAATTAAGAGCTCAGCTGGTAGAAAAGCCAGCATATGAATTGGGTCCGCAGGATGAAGATTGAGAAACTTGGCAATAGACGGTGTGTTAATGTACTGGTTAATATTCACATTACTGTACCTCGCTGCCGACTTGCATATAGAATCCAGAAGGGATGTACAATAATCTTTGCGCCGTACAGAAAATAAAATCAAAGGAAAGATTGGATCCAGCAAATCTGTTATTGCTTTCACTGAGGTCACTCTAATCCGATTCACGTTAATCAAATTGTAACAACACTGGATATGAAAGAAAAGTAACCGCTCAATCCCTCTGTTTTCTCAGGGCCGACAGTTCCACACTTCAATGATAATAAGAGGATTTTTACTTAGTAAAGCTGACAGCCAGCTGTTTTGCATTCCCTCCCTTTGGTCTGTGGCCTGTGTGTGTGTGTGTGGGTGAGGGGGTTGTGAGTTTGGTTTGATGTGAAGATACAAGGGCATGTTGACTTGGCCAGATTGCATTGCTTTCCTAGTTCCTGGCAGTTTGAATACACACATGTAATGAGGGGAGAGGTCTCTGGGTCTCCTCTTCCCCCTTGTCACCAAAGTCACTTCAAGCGGACTATTCCTGGCAGTGTCTCGACACCAGCCAGACAGTCCTCTTAGGGCCATCCTATTAAAGAACAACTCGCACCTCTGTGACCTGCCTGGGGGGAGTTCTAATTTAAACCTGTACACACCGACCAATGGACACAGCGGAGGGACACAGATTCACGGCCCCTGTTACACGGAGGCTTCGGGTGTGAGTGCGCAGACAGCTGGGTTTCGTCCATACTGTTAACAGGCTACAGACACACAGATAAACACAGCCAAACACTTACAAACTCTTTCAGACAGTGTGTGAACACACACATGCGCATGAGGGTGCACGCACGCACACGTGCACGCACACGTGCACACACACACACACCTACCTCTGATTATGTCTGAAGCACAATCAGATATCTTCAAGGTCATACGAAGGATTAAGCAAAATCAGCTCTTTCATTCCCCAGTAAAATGTCTCTTTCATGTTAACAAATCACATGCATTATAAAAATACAACAGTGAACATAATCATAATACCAGGTCTGAGGTGCACACCATCACACTCACACTGCAGATTTCACACAGGTCAGCTGTGAGCACATCCGGGATCTCTTAAGATCACCACATTCCTGGATTTTGCTGTACGCTGTTAAAAATGTTGCCAATTTATGTCATGATTTTAGCAGATTAAGAGTTATGACGGTATATTGACCCTCAAGTTTCTACTTGTAAAAAGCTTGTGCACTAATAACCTGGCTACCTTTTCTCACTGCAAGAATTCTGTATGCTGCCCCCTTGTGACAGCACTAGAGAGCACAATCGTGTCACCTCCAGTGGGTAAGGAGCAGCAAACTGCTCTCCTGAGGCACTCTGAATGCCCAAGGAGACTCCAAAAACAAGCCATAACTAGAGATTGACCACCTTAGGGTTTACCTGAATTTTCCTGCAACTTCTTCATATCTGTCAACACTCACAGACCTCCCATGGGACATACAGTAGTCCTCGGTGTAAACCGTAACGCACTGTGAGGTTGTGAGAAGCAACCTATCCTAGCCAATCTGAAGCCAATGCTGTATACTGTGTAAAAATGTTTCCATTCCTTCTGGATGTTTTGGTATCTTCTGAGACTTGTAAAGCAATATAGAAATCAGAGGAACAACAAATCTCATACTACAATTACACAAAATCCCTTTCGGCTTTTATGTGTATTCTTTGATGCAAGAACACACCACCTTTCAACAAACATACCACCTCTTGTGCTGCGACCGTTATCACTAGGCTGTTCTGTTTGCTCTGGAAACATCCTCACTTCTTTTTCAACACCTTATATTTGACGCGAGCAAAAAAATAATAAAAGTAGCAGCGATTCACTTTTGATGGTGGACATTTCTACCGCTTGAAAACAATGGAAATTTAAGAAACTGTGATAAAACAGGGGACAAGGACAAAACGGCTTCCCAGATAAATGCCTACAGTACAGTGTATCCATCTGAAAAAAGCCCCAAAACACTTGGGTAAGAGATAAGTGCTTTGAATTTAGTGAGATAACACCCGGATGTTTTACCATCTGGATACATGTAGCTTCACTTTCCTGGTTTGTTCTTTTGTTTGTCCTTGAGAAATATGTTGAGTAAGATATCACTGTAGAGGTGGTCATGCATATGATGGCCAGTCTGATAACCATCAAACAGATGTTTTAGCTCTAAACACTCTGCCATTTGTCTGATATGACACTTCTCACTCCAAGCAATTACTTGTTCACTTTACAGGATATTTCAAAAAAATAAAGGTTCTACTCAAACTGAATTATGGATAATGTCAATCTGCTTTCTGAACACATTGTATGAATCAAATATTTGCACCTCCAAAAAAATAAATACATTGTCTGGATTGAAAGTGACATGAAGGCAGAGTGCAAATGCAATAAATATTTGTATACAATTGTTTAACAGGTACATAGTTTCAATTTCCTATCAATAATTTCTAATGGTGGCCAAAGAGGTACAATCAGGGGAGGCAAAGAATACACCTTTAAACTTTAAATCTGCTTTTTGCGATTAGCGTGCCAGTTAGTAAGCATTGCTCATCAGCAGGTAATACCTTTTTACTTAAATGCATAAAAAGTATAACAATCATATTATGACCCTAAGAGATCATACAGATATCAGAGAATAGTCAAACAAAGGTATTTTCTGTGCATACCCCCGCAGTGTTTGCAGCTCACTGGCCACCAGTAGTAGCTTTCTTTAGATGTATAATATTTTTTCAGGTGGATTTACCTATTTTTCTGATATTTTAAAGATCAATCGAAGTGTGAATGTCAGATTCCATGTTTTACTTGAATCACAAACTTGGGTAAAAGATCAAAACAAGCATGTGATATTTATATCTTATTACTGAAGGAACGTACTGTACCAAAAAGACTACTTGTCCATATGAAACAGTTGGAAGAAAGAGGAACGTGTTATAAGTGACACGATTTCTAATCCTGTGGGTGTACGAGACGAGAGTGAACATTTCACACTTAGAATGTGGCAATTCATTCTAAAATGTGTAGCAAACCTACAAGAAAGTCCAATTCAAAGCTGCTGGAGAATCTACCTTAGTCATCAGGTCCTGATGTCTATGGAGGCATGTGTGGGCAATATTATCTTCCAAAAAAGAAGCATCCATTGTGGCACCACAACAAGTAGTGACATCTTATTTTTTCCAGTGACAAATATTTTTAGGTTGCGACATTTCACGGGTGTCATGAGAGCTGCTATGTTCCGATAACAAAATCTGAAATAATAAATTATTTAGGGAAGCTATGGCTCACAGTACAAGAATAAATAATGAATAATGAATGGAAAGAAATGTTTTGCTAGGGCTGATACTTAGAAAGCTAACCATCCATATTTTTTCCTTCAGGTGTGACTAGAAAGGTATGTTGAAGGGCACTGTCTGGTTGGTCTGTAGGTTTTACAAATGCTTGGGTTCATCACAAAAGTTGGCTTTCTTGCTAAGGATAAGATGAGGCTGCTTGCTGAACTGTATGCATCTAGGATTCATACATGTGTCTCAACATTGGGGTATATTGATAGGGTACAGGCCAATATGGTAATATAGATGATGTGGTGGAGAGGAGAGATAGTAATAGCAGCCAGTGAAGGGCTAAGAAAGAGAGAGATAGAGAGGGGTGAGACAGATCCTGGAGACCAGTGTGAGAAGAAGGAGATTGGGCAGAGAGAGAAAGAGGGGTGAGAGAAATGCTGGAGATGAATTTGAGAAAAAAAGAGAGAGGGCAGAGGGAGAGAGGTGTAAGGGCTAAATGTGAGGAAAAAGGAGAAAGGGCGGGGGGAGAAAGAGAGAGTGCAGGAGGAGAGAAACCCAAGAGTTTACACACTCTTATATAGCTTGATGATATAGCTTAATAAAACCTCACTCATGCCAATGCTTAGACATTGACAGGTATGCTGACTGATAGCCAATAAAGCAGTTAAAGGGGAGAGCTCAATCACAGCGGAGTGTGGGAGATAAAACCAGGTCGAGTGAGGCGCTGCAGATATGCTGAAACAGCAGAAAGGGCTCTTGGTACATTTATATTTGTGCGTATTCCCTCCTTTTGTTGTCTGAAGGAGGATCTCCTCACGCCGCCCATTGGTTACGATGTCAAGGAGGCCGTACAGCAGTACAGTTCAGGACACGGCCTTCTGGCTCAACGAACTAAATAAGAAAGATGAGGCTCTACCTGTCAGCCGCGACGGCGTACAGTGTAACTCTCCATCAGCTCTGCCTCTATCCTCCAATAAATCTTTCAATTTGAGTCGGACGCTGCTCCCGCCGAACATAACTCAAAACGAAACTACGGAATCGAATCTCTGGTGGCTGTGTGCCGCTTACCTTCATAAGACACCGCGATGAAGGGTAAAAATGCAGGTGTCAGCACAATGGTTTATTGTTTGAGAGGGAGGGAAAGGGAGAGGAAAACAGACTGATGTGGAAAAAAGGAGGATGAGTATTAGGAAAGGATTAAGGAACAAATGTGGTGAGCGTCGACGAGTGACACTGAGAAAGAGCACTGAAACCAAGGTAAACTAGTGTTGACCATAGAGGTTACGGAGCCACACTAAGGGGCACATTCCAGATACAAGTTTCAGCATCTCTAATTTTTGTCTACCTTCAACACACTCCTCACCTCCCACATTCAAGGGCATTCATCTGATCTTAAATCAAAAACAAAAGCTCAAGAACAGAATATCCTGTCCCTTTATACTAACAACATAGGTCTATATAATATAAAGCAAAAAACACACTGCATTTTTAGCTTTATATTAGACACTGCAGACAGAGGCTATTGCCAAAACTATTGCAAAATACAGAGATCCACCCATAGCATAATCCAAGTGCCAGTTATTCGTGGACAATCAGCCAATCCCTTCCCACCCCCGGGGACTACAATTCTGTGACATTTAGGAAGTCACATACGACATACGAAAATGAATCAATCACTCAATCAAAGCTTTGAAAATGTCTGGACATTGGACATCCATTAGAATCAATATGTTCCATCTTTGTCAGTTCAGCAAAAAAGAGACACACATACATTATCAGAAAGAAATAGCTACCTCTATTTAATACTGCTCTACAGATTTGACGAATCATGCATTTTATGTTTTGGTCAATTTTATACATTTTGTATTGCACTTGAAGCTGCTACTATATATCTTATGTAACATAAACGCATGTGTTTGTCCTGCAGTTTGGAGACCTTATTTTGCTCAAATTTACCTTCATCTACCTCTCAAATCTACCTGTCGTTTTGGAATTTGAAAGAAGAAAAATTGGCCCCTAAGTGGCACAGACAGTATATGTAGTTGTTTCAAGTGCAGGCTGTTCAAAACTGGCCAAGTCATTTAGTGACAATAAACGGGAGCCCACACTGCTGGAACAAATTGACTTTGTTCCGCCAGAGATAGGGGTGGGTAGGTTGGCCAGGGTCCCCTCGCTGCTCCACTCTGCACCCCAGGACTCATGGGTACTTATGAGACACCCAGATAGCATCAGGAAAAAAAAACAGCCAGAAAAATTCTCTTAAATTAAGAAGCTATTTCAATGCATTAGTTCTGAAAACAAACTGCACTTTCTACTACAGGTTGTGCAAATGTACTGCTGCTGTATTTCCTGGAAAGGAAATTAGCCTACATGGCCGATAAATCTTTCTCAGACATCTGGCAAACGTGCTATGTAGGATGTACACTAGCTAATCTGTATTTTCTACCTCATTTTACATCAAACCACATCAAATAGGGAATTTAGAGGCAGGTGGCATTCTTTTGTTCTTTAGTCTCAATGAATGAAACATTGTTCTGGTAGTTCACTTACAATGGTACAATGCCAACCATGCAGAATTGTTTTTGGATGCCCAATTTTTAACAATGTCTCTTTCAAGGTAAGATTCATTCAATTTCCATGTCTCCCTTTAGCCTTTATTTTTCTTTATTTTGTGATTCTGTAACAATTCTAATATTAATAAATACTTTAAATGTATCACACTATTAGAAGCCGGTGTCATGCTCTTACAAATATCCTCAACAGCATAGCCTATTTTTACTGAGGAAAATGGCCTACTTTACTGCTCCTGTACAGTTGATTCTGCAGTGTGGGGCAGGTTTCCTTTAAAGTGCAGCAAGCTAAGCTTCAGGCAACCCCCCATTCCAGAGTAGCTGTACTGTAATACGACAAGCTAACCAGATGCTAAATTAACAAACTAAATAACCAGCTACTCCTAAAGTTAGCTCCCTGCTTTCAAAACTTGATTCTATTCCAAACATTTGCATTCCTGCATTTTCAATGCTACAAAGTTGAATGAAAACACCACTCCTGTTTTCATTTTTGAGTCAGGTTTATGGTGTTGCTCATTATGAGACATAATGAGAATTGCAGTACAGTCGTAATTTTCTTTACATAAAATGTGTTCAGTTCACTTTCAGGTTCAGATTCAAAAACTTCAAATTGACAATGAAAATGCCTATAGGCATTTTTTTTTGTATAGCCCAAAGAGACTGTTCTTTTGTGCAGCTGCATTTACATTTATTCATTTACCCCATGTGCTCATGTTCAGAGCAAATCACAAAAGCACAAGTTCAAAGAGTATCTAATAAAGCTGCAGGAACAACGGACCACACTGAACAAAATCAACCATATCCTAATGCATCAGTCTCTCACACAGTGCTGAAATAATTAATGCAGCCACAAACACATACTTACTGTATTCATTAACTAATGAAATGACTTGTTCCTATTTCCTGTTACTTGTACTTTCATCTTCCTGGGTGAGCAAAACAAGCAAGAAAAGCTACAGAGGGAGTTTATTTAATTCAATTTCAAATCTGTTTTGTTGATCTCCTATCAGGCATTTTGATACACAGCATGCAAATGTGATTTTTGGGGAATTCTTTTTATCCATTTTGGTGTAAAGGACCCTGGGTGCCATTTATGCCTTGACATGATAAGCAGCTAAAATGGAGTATGAAGTGCTTCTAAGAAATATTATAATGAATTTGAGAGTATAGGGGAGGAGCTAGACAACCCCTCCTTTTTCAGCCTGCAACATTGTAGGTACCCTCTCTTTGCTACATGTCTCTTGTAACACGCATTTTCATAAAATGCATTTTCATGTAACAAACAAAAGGTCACTCTTTGATGCAGCTTGTTTGCTAAGGCTGCAGAAGGAATGATTTCCATAACTATCAGGACCAACATTGTGTTAATTGCTTAAATTTGCGATTAAGGCAGAGCTCTAGGTACTCTCTGTCCTTGACAACAGATTGAGTATCAGCATGCCTACCCCCTACTCCTAGTGCCAATCATTGACTGCAAAATGTTGATTCTGACAAAAGATAAGTTTTAAAGGGCAGAATGCAGCCTATGTTTAGGTTCAACTGGACAAAAACTGACTACTTTGTTTGTATAGGCACTTCATTGTACTACACTGTAAAGTAGAATAATTTGTGCATTGACTATATTCTTGCTCATGGGCATCAGTTTAGAGTGTGTGCTGCCCTTATCTACTGATATTTATATCATATGAATGGACAAGCACAGACACATTATTATTACATAAATGCATTCTGAAAAGTTGATCTGAAGAATGCCTCTTAATAGCTGAGAATTTTCCCACATTTTACACATGGAAGCCTAATATCACTGTTTGTTCAGATTTGTAATGTACATGCAAAGCGGTAAATGCATAATGAAAGACATAGCCATTCATTTACTCTAACTACCAATTCTGCTGAAGTTTGACTCCAGCCACATAGGCTCTCCAAAGCGTTACCTTCACAAAAAAAAAAAAAAAAGATACAAGATTCGCCTTTCAAAATTCATGTCTAAACCATTAGCATGGTTGATGTAAATGCACGACGGAAAACTTACTGTGGTCATTTGTTCACATTTTTCTCCTCTGAAATTCCCCATTATGCCATCTTTAATAAATGATGTGTGTCAGTTAAAGACGAGACATTTTATCATTCAGCAATGGATTAAGAAATTTCATTACGTGATTTGGACCGTGATTCATTACCAACCCTGTTGTTCACTCCAGAGGTTCGTGACTGATGATGAAAAACAAAGTGCTGTTAGCATGATAGATGTTTACCGCAACATGAATGAGTGCAGGCAGGGAAACCACTGTGAATAATCATTTTAGCATATTAAATAAACATGTAAAATGTATGTCTGCACCATATGTCATCACATTCTGGATAAATCATGTAGGACCCATGATTTCAGATTTGCTGCATTACTCTCCAAACCTCCTTTGCCAATGCCCTTGTCCCCTCCCTTTCTGCCCTTGATACTCCCTTTCCCTACTCACCTTTTCACCACTGCTTGCCCTTAATGCCATAACAAAGTTGGAAATATTCCTAATACTGGAAAGAGTTAACATCAGCCACATTTAGTCAGTCAGAGCACATAGCTTCTCCTTTGATGTGACAATTTTTTGGGGAGATTTCAGGTAAACAGCACCGCACAGTCACATTGTTGAGCAAATGGTATTTGAGAAATAGGCCGGAATTTGAGTTGCAAATCTGTATTTTGAGCATCAGAATAGAACCCCGTAGGGTCCGGCGAGACCTCAGTACAATACAATACAGTCTCAGCCAGAGCAGAGCGCTTGACTTGAGGTGGCCCAGGCAACATGAGGCTTCATTTCCCTGGGGTGAGCAACCCTTCAGCTTCAGACTCTTTCCGCAGCAACGCACCTGTGCGGCGCAGCACCTCCTTACAGCACGCGCAATCAAAGCCCTCGCAATTCACCTCTCATTAAAATTACAGAGGAGCTGTAATGAGCGAACGAGACAAACTGTGACAGGGATCCAGTGCCACAGCAGAGCTCTTTCTGACTCATGTGGAAATCGGCGCACCCAGAGGTTCACCCAGCATCTATCCTCCCTGCCATCGACTCGCCATCGCCGTGTGAATTTGAGAAGGAGCAAGCGGACAGACATATTAAGCCTTGCTGGAGATAAGAAGCATCAACATTTGTCCTGAAATGGAGAGCAGGCCAGAGATTGCTTAAAGCTGACCTGCGGGGGACTAACGGGAGTTTACCCTTCACTCATTTCTGCTGAACCAGTATTATTTCATGTCCCTATTCAAACAGCAATTTAACATACACAGTTTTACCAGTAAAGGTGAAGGAGCATCACTCACTCGCACACACACATACACACACACACACATATTTATTTAGCATATCTGCCGCGCCTTCCTACAAAACAAAATAAATAATAAAAGGCAAGAAGCAGGCCGAAAACAATGAGAACTTAATGTATCAAAATAGTAAATTGCATGCGTGAAAGCAGTAATCACTAGTTCTCCCTTTGATTGCCTGCCGTTCTGATACCGAGTGCACAACAAAAAATCCTAAATCACAGCATGATCTCTAGAGAAGAGAAATCTCTTTAATTCCTTTCTTCATTTTGTTTTTGTTTTTTTTTTTTTTTTCAAAGCCTAATTTCCCTCTCGCTCGCTACTCTCACACTCTCACCACTTGTGCATCATGCTAATTCACTGAGTTGGTATCAAGGGTAAAAAAGGAAATAATCTGATGTTAAATTCTTCTCCCACAGTATAGAACTCCTCACTGCGTGCATCATTTGAATTCATGGCTCATGACCGAGGGGAACGGAATTCAGAAAAGAAGTTTTTTTTTTCCTTTTTTTTGGTCAAATTAACATCGCTCCACGTGAAAGACCTTGCCCTGAAAATACACAGCAATAATTTACCATTCATTAGCCATGGGACAGAAAAGCACTGATTTTAAATTCTTTCAACCAGGAGGCAAATTTTACTATTTTCTTTCAATAAATTATGTAAATTCCAGAATTTCTTCTCCTTATCTCACTCTTTTGTGACTTAACAGGGCTAAAAGGAAAGCTTTGTCAGGGACAAAGCCCTTTCCTTGTTCTAGCTCTAATAACTGCAGGCCACCTCTGTGAAAACAGTGGGTCCTTCATTATGGTTTTTACATTATTTATTTTGTTTGACAGATGTGCTCATCTACTGTAACTGATCACTCCTAAATTTAGCACTGCAACCATTTATACAACTGAACATTTACATTAAGGACAATTACTTTAAATGCCCGACTCATGGGTATGATAGCAGTGATTCAAAAGGGAACCAACCATGAAGCCTTCTGATTCCATGCCCTCCTTAAACACTACACAAGTGCCACCCTCCATTCTTCTTATTTGCAAATCATTCCCTTAGAAATAGCACAGAGCTCATTTAACTAAGTGAGGTCTTTCTGTAGCCCTATAGTCTGTAGACAACTCAGAGGTTTCACATGTACAGACCAAAACAAAACAAAAAAATCCTCTATAGGATATGCCAACACTATGTGACACTGTTCCCGATACATCCCACCCCCAATTCTCTTTTGAAAGCAATACAACCATTTTCTGCCACTGACAGGTGCATTTCATCTCACTGAGCAACTAGAAATTTCACACATCTAAAAAAAACCCAATATTGTCATAGAATGAAGGAATAAAAACATGCATGGATATCTGATTGTTTGATTCCTTGGACAATTGGACGATCCTGTTTCTGAAGGGCACATGGTCCACACACATTTACGCACATGTGTGTGCGCATTCTCACTTGAGTGTTCCCACGGTTCAAGGCTGCAGAAGTGCAATGGTCTGTGGTACACACATACACATGCACATGCACACACACAGTGGTCCTTTGTCTCCTTTCTGCAAACACATCTCTCCTGTTTTAGCCATTGCTGATTCTGCAGAAGACAGAGGAAGAAAGTGCTCCTGTGTTTCAGCGTGGTTTCCATCGACTCTAATGTGGAGTGACAGCATTATCTTTTAGGTCTTTATTTTTCAACTGAATTACTTTCCTATATGAAGGCAAGCAGGCTTTGATATTCATGAATGTCTAGTCAGCCCTTTCCTTTATGCACAGAGCACTGTTGTGGTCCCAGTGCAGTTTGGCCTTATCCCTGATGTGAAAAGAAATAGCTCTGGATTTTTTAAATTATTTTTTGTACCCATGTGTTCCACCACATTCGATGAGTGTGGCTTCCCCCAATTTCTCAATTACCTGCATCTCGGTTGGAATTTAATGCATTATCAATGGCCATTATATAAAAAAATAACTGCTGCACTGATACTGCATACTCTCTCTGTCACATGACAAGCCCATAAAAAGAGGATGAGATGATTACATTATAAATACCTCTTAAATCCAATTTTTCTCTCCAATTAAACAGACAGCTATCTGTAAAATAGTGAGAGTGCTGGTGATGACAACGCAATTATGTCAGGGTACAAAAGTGGACTTTCACCTTGAAAGATGAAGGATGCTAAAAGGTTTATGTATTAATTCCTTTAGTTCTACTGGGGTCCTTGTTTAGGCTGTACATTGGCATTTAAACAAAAACCTAATTTATTGTGTTTATGCTCTAAACAAACAGGACATGCATAGAAGGACTGCAGAATCCAA
Source organism: Megalops atlanticus (assembly GCA_019176425.1). Lineage (NCBI taxonomy): Eukaryota > Metazoa > Chordata > Actinopteri > Elopiformes > Megalopidae > Megalops > Megalops atlanticus. The sequence continues at coordinate 13,610,645 of CM032888.1, forward strand.
AAAACCATGAAGGGCACACACTTTTCCTTCAAATTACAACCAACAGATTTCACATACAGAGTTTGTGCAGTATATCTACAACCACACTGAACTGTGTTTGTTCATTTAGTCTCAGTATTAAATACAATGCAAGCACAGACATCCTGTTGAAGCAAATGGGGCAACTTGCATTTAGTCAGCGTGTGAAATAAGATCTCCCTGGAGCAGGATTGTTTATTTTATCTTAATTTATTCATAATTATTCACTAATTAATGCAACAGAAAAGCCCTCTCAATTCATCATCACATGTATTTCAGAGTCCTGGGGCACGAGCACCAATTACAACGACTTTAACAAGTTAGCCCTCCGTCCACGCGAAGCAAACAGTTGGAAAAACAAGCCTGATGCAAACGAAGTGTGATAATTCTGCAAAATTTGCCTGGCTGCTTGCCAGCACCCTCCCGTCAAAAGCCCCCCGGCCCCCTAAGTTTGAGTGTTTAATATTCCCCTAGTGCAGACGGACACTGCCTTTCCAAGAATAATTTTCAGATTTTTCCTCCCGATTATCCCATTCTTTGTGTGTGTGTGTGTGTGTGTGTGTGTGTGTGTGTGTGTGTGTGTGTGTGTGTGTGTGTGTGTGTGTGTGTGTGTGTGTGTGTGTGTGTGTGTGTGTGTATGTGCACCCCTCAATAAGGTGCATTCAAGAAATGTTTGAAAACAGTAAGTTGCACGTTTTCAACTTTCATATTTTGTCATGCACAGCAACACTGAAAGAATTCAGAAGCTCCAGCATAAATTCAGTGCAAATTTGTTTTCAGGTGAAAACAAAACATGAACACGCAAAGTTGAAATGTGGTTGTTGACTTTAAAAACATGTGTGACTGCATAGTGAATGCCTCTCCCAGACAAGAACACACAGCTCTACACAGACACTCCCTTTGCCAGTACATTATATGGATATCCTTATCACAGTAATCAAAATATACTATGGTACCTATGGTACAAAAATCAAGAAAAAAAAACATGCCTAATATGTATCACACACATTTAAACATGACGGAACACATGCCACAATGAGAATGTGATGCATCCTATATAAAAATCATCGTTCTTTGTGTGTCTGTCTTCTTACCAGCCCATTATTTTGGTTCAGTTGGGCATATTTGTGTTTTCTGTTCGTTTCCAGATTTACTAAACTGGATTGGGGATTGGACAGTCTTTTGGTTATTAACATTCGCACAGTAAGTTGTTCTAAAGATAGACTAACCACAAAAGTCAGCAGTCACACTGAAGGCATGAGAATACCCTTTACATGACAACCAGAAAATGTGATCAGCTGCAACAGCATAGGAAAGGAATGATTACCAAAGAGAAATGCAGGCATTAGGTTGCCACAAAAGCACAACATGCCACTGTATGAATATACATGGCTAGAAATCCAAATCTACCTTCAGATGATTTGTAATTTATTATGGCATACATGTAAATTGGCCGAAAAGTAAATTCAGATGAATGTGCGTGTGTGTGAGAGAGAGAGAGAGAGAGAGAGAGAATGAGAGAGAATGAGATACAGTAGCAGACAGTTCAGTCAGTTCTGAACCCAGTACATCCTCCATAAAACTGTCAGAAGGAGCTAATGGGGGGCTGTAGCCAGCTTTAAAAGCTAAACGGACAACTATCTAAGACAGTAATTCATTTCATTTGTAAGGTTCTTCGCCAAGCACTTCCATGTTGCACAAACTTACAATTTACCAGTCCTCCTGTTTTGACAGTATCCCTCTTGTCACAGAGGCGACGGGCACTGAGTGAATACCGATGTTATAGTGAAGGTAATCAAATTTATTTTGTGATTCGATTCATGCTGTTAAAAAGCTATGATGAACCTGCACAGTCCGCTACGGTTACGCGTGGAACGTTTAAAGACACCTTGTTCTGTATTGAACGCACGTTTTCATGTCGTTTCTATCACGTCTTCGCTTCTCACTCAAAGACAAGTTGTATCACGCCTACACTGTACACATTACCTTGGAATAGAGCGTACATAGATGGACCTCTGTTGTTACTTTAGAAACCCATCAGCGGGGAAAAATAAGTACCCCGTAAACCTATCAGAAATACTGCAAATGCAGCAAGACTGGCTGACCGAGGGGGGAAAAAACACGTTATCGAATGCGTTATCTAGCCAGTGCGGACACATTCCAGCAAGGCGGAATGCAGCTCGGCGCACTCATTCGGGAGCAACTCACAATTGCGTCGCAGGATTTTTTTACTCGTTCATCGAATTAAAGGGAAGTCATCACGTTTGTTTACAGGAGCGAACAATGAGTTGTGTTTGCTGGCCTTTTTTTTTCCTTGAGAGATACTATGAGCTTAGCGATGCATAGGGATAGAACGCGTTGAGAGAACTTTACGGACGCGGCTCCGTTACATCGGCTTTACAGCCCGCGTATACGTATTCCATTTGGACATGCAGATATTTGCATATACAACGAAGTTAATTGTTAACAGTACGTTTCTGTAAAGACAAATCGAGCCTCAAACAACACTGCAGTCAGCAAATATTTCATTTGCTATCATTTCTGCTGACAAAATAGAAGCGTTTTCACGGCATGACCATCGTGTGGGTATAAGGGTATAGAACCAATTAATCAAATGTGACAAATGAGTCAATTTAATTGAAACTGACTCCCGTAGATAATTCTCTATCTTAATTAAATCAGTCTTAACGAAGGGTTCTTGAAGAAAGCGCAATTGGCATTAATTTAGCAAAAGTAACGTGACTTGGAAATATGTGAACGGTTTAACTCGTGTAATTCTGCTGGATGACAAATCAAGCCTAGGTTTTTATAGATAGGTGTATCAGAGGCTTCTCGTATAACCTGAGGATTTACGGATAAAACGATGTGTCGGTCTGTTATAGACTTGTAACTTGAGGCGGAGGCAAATTAACATGTTCAACTTACCGATGCAGGTAAATCCGGCGAAAAGCAGCAAGCCCCGCACAAGCATTACTCCGGACCTCCAGCTGACAAAGGAACCCAGGTGGAACACCATCATAATTATCACCTTACCGTTGAAGTTTCGACAAAGAATGTGGCGCGACAAAATGAAGACTGATATCTCTATTTCGTATGTCCAAAGCGCAGTTCACGCGTTCTTCTGCCAATCTTACTACGGCTGCATCGGAGTATTCTTTCAGCAAATACCCTTGTCCGGAACCTTGTCCATTGGTATCCCCGCTGTGCGTCTTCGTTGCTCAGAAACAGCACATCACAGGTGTGGTAAATACAGAACGCTTGCTGCGCGTTTCCAGCCTGCTCTTTTTTATTTATCTAAATAGCGCTCCACTTCGTTCAGTGGCGGTGGAGCGGCGGGAGTCTGCTTCCTCTGCTCTCTGTATTCTGTCCTGTTTGCGAAATGCCTCCTTCTTCGGTACAAATTCCGTATGAACTGATTTTAGCGAAGGAACATCTGCTTGTACAGCAATGCAGGAGTGGAGAGCGAGGCAGAGGTAAAGCAAGCTGCGCGACAAAACCAGGAGCGGATTCTGCGCTCTCCAGCGGAATGGAGCGACCTCAAGACTGTCATTTGTTTTTGACTTCCGTCAAATAATGTCTAATTCCTGTCGATCGCCAGGCGTTTTTGTAGTGGTTGTTCATACAATAACTGTTTAAGGAATGGGTTTAATTCACGTAACGTGTGTTTGATTCAGTATTCCTCCGCCAGATTGCACATCTTGCCCGTACATCCAAACGTTTACTCTGAACAATACAACAGTAAAATCTAACGATCAAAAGATAGCCACACATACTATTATTTTTTTTTAAATATTGGTTCTCCCAATCACGTTAATATCAATTGACAAAAAAAACTGGGAAATAGTTTTGTCTACGTATTTATGGCTTTCGGATGACAATAGACACTTGGCTGTGCAAATAATCAGTCTTCATGATGACAAATTGGTGTTTACTGGAACACAAGATACAATTTGTTCAGAAACATGCTATTTAGTAGGAATAATTAGGAACTTAATCAAGCCAGTTACAAGTACTTCAAAGCTGTATTAGTGGTCATGCTGACTTTTGTTTCCCAAATAGGAAATTCCTGTGTAATGTGACTTGAAATTGGTTCCCAGCTCAGTTATGGCACTAAGCAATGTACCACAGTTTATTTTTTAAAGACTGTATGTAAATGTAAGGACATGTATAATAATAACAACAACAACAACAAAACAACAACAACAATAATAATAATAATAATAATAATAATAATAATAATAATAATTAATAATAATAATTGTTATAATGATGATGATGATAATAATAATAATAATAACAACAACAACAACAACAACAACAATTATTATTATTATTATTATTATTATTATTTTTTGTTTTACCCACAGCGTAAAATTAAAATGCAAGGACATCACTGAAGCAGTTGTAGGTAAAGCAAGCCCAAATTAAACATAACCACAATATGGTTTGTCTTTCTGAGTAATGATTTCATTTATGAGTTTAAGCACTCATCTAGAATAATAATAAAAGTGTGTTCTGTAAGTGAAAAAATAAACTTTCATTTGCAGCTCATCTGAAGCAAAACTGTAAGCAGTGTTTTTTAAACTCATGTTGCTATGTTTGTTTGGTTTAAGGGACTATAACAACACTTAATTCCCACTTACAGAAAGGATACAGCAATATAACTACCATATAATACCCACTTCACCAGCCACCCCATCCCATCACCCGTCCTTTTCAATAATGTATAGGATTCTTAGTTATAAGGGGTACTGGAGTGCTGGAAGATGAGAAACATGACTTCACCCATTCTAAGCACCAAAAGTACTCTTTTTAAAAACAAGACACCATCACTCATATGGATTCATAAATGTAGAACCCCTGTGAGCAGCTTTGATATCATTTGAGCCATGGCTGAAACTCTTTATTAACCACCCCTCGCCTTTCACCTCATTACGTTTCATCCCCCCAAAACTGTGCCATTTCGTATTCTTTCATTACAATGAGATTGTGAGAGGCAAAATGAGCTCCGCAAACTCCAACTGAGAGTCTTTGGTGTTGGAGGGGAGAAACTGGTGATTCTGTAATGATTCTTGCTAATGTATATTCATAAGTAAAGCATTGCATTGTTGGCTAGTGTGGAGCGGAGAACTGTAGACTTACAATCATCTCCTGTTTAACCCTAAACACGCCATGATAAAGCTTCGAATTAAACAAGTCTTTATATCACCCCTCAATACCTGCTGCTGAATTTTGTGTCTCACTAACACCCTGAATGAGTTTAGGGTTGTTTTTTTTTTGTTTTGTTTTTTTTGAGAAGTCCCCTTTTAAAATCACTCTAGGTGGGCTCTAGCTCTGTTAGTGCCCAGTTAACTTTGTTTGATTTTGGTATATTTTTCTTTCTGTTTATAATTGGAATTGAGAGAGCTGTGAAACCAGTGTTTACACTGCTTAACTGTTAATACCTGTGAGGCTACAGAAGATGGATGACTCTGCTGCGGACAGATTAAATTATTATTTGGTCTCATCCTATTAATTAAGAGCTCTTTCAATCATATCTTCTCTCTTAAAGGTCAAAGGCAAACTCTGCCAGCATGCATGTACCATAAATTATTTATTCACTTGGCAGACATCCTTATCCAGAGCAACTTACATCATTTATCTTTCATATACAATCCATTTGTACAGCTGTATATTTAGTGTAGCAATTCAGGTTAAGTACCTTATTGAAGGGCACAGTTGCAGTGTCCTGTCTGGGAATAAAATCTGCAAACTTTGGGTTACAAACCAAGTTTTTTTGCCACCATGCCAAAATAGACAGCCATGCCACCCTATGGCCTTCTCATGTAAAACCGCTGAGGTAAGCTGGGTTTGATTCGGTTAGTACTTGGATGGGTGACTTCACTGCTTTACATTTTTTGAATACTTCAAAAGCAAGATACAATTGCAAATTCAAAAGTCTGTGATCAGGACATCAGTTTCTGTGTAAATAAGATGCTTATTCACATAGCTGGAGCATGTGTCACAGTCACAGTGACATTGTCGTTTTTGTCGGTCTCCTCTCATTACCTTTCTCCATGAGTGCCCTGTTCACCAGCCTGTCCCTTTAAAAAATCATCAGACCAGTGTAAACAATGAAGCAAAACAATCAATCAGTAATAAGATCCAGCCCCAAGGACCTGGCACGTCTTACAGATGGTTGGAGTAATCCGCTCTGATCGCAACTCTGTACTTAAACTTTCCAGCAGAAGGAGACAGATATGAATGGATGGAATATTTGGTAGATGGTCGGAAGGCTCAGTGTGCACAGAGACAGATTGTACTACACAGGGATACAAGCTATGTAGGAGAAGGAGAGAGAGAGGGCGCAACTGAGAGACCACTTGAGTTTTGAGTATTTGGTTTGTATTACATCCAGAGGCATCTGTTGGAATAGCTGAACTGCCACAAACTACAAAGCATTTTGCATGGCAAACACAACGTGTCAGTAGATGTTGCAATGAGATGCAATTGTGAATCAGAGGGTAGGACACAGTTATATTCTGTGTGTCTATGAATGTCATCCTGAGACCCAGTACTGTGACGCCCTCTCACCTCTACATAGATAAGACTAAAACTGTACAGTAAGGAAGCATCCCTGTGGCTTTGCCATACTGTGTCCAGTCTGGCCCCAGAATTATCAAGGCTGGCAAGGTGTGACGCCTGAGACTCAGAACTGGTGGGGGGAGGTGACCTGGAGATTCACCTCTCGTGGAAGGCAGCGAGAGTTTGGAGAAGGTGAGCTGAATGTTTACCATCACAGAGTAGGAGATGGGGACACATTCTTGTTGAAGATACCACCTTTATATTACATAAATTATATACAAACATGATGAGAAACATGTATAATTTTTAGATATGATATTATCAGGCCTGAGCATGACACCTTGAGGCAAGGTCCAAATGCGTGAGACTCACACTCAGTGCGCTGAGGTGTCTGCAACTGCAAAGTCACATGGCCCAACAGTTTCAGGTTTGCAGCCTACAGCAAGATACAAGGTTGTTTACCATTTTCAGAAGTCACATGCAGTTCCAGGGCCAGCGTTTCACTCGGGCCATGCCGCACCTGCATATAAAAACAGCATGCCAGGCACACTGTGTGACAAAGAATACTGTTGCTCTTTTAGATATTTTCCTTACAAGCACCTTATGACATTATGGTGATTTCTATTTAGTTTACTAACATTTTTTTTTTTTTTTTTACATTTTTTCAATTTTCCTTGCAGAATATTTACTGAAGCAACCCTAGTGGCGTACCTTACTCACAGGTACAACAGCAGCACCTCCACCTGAGATTCTCCCCAGCCACCTTTTGGTTACTAGTCAATGTTCCAAAGTCCCTATACCCAAGTGATGGTGGCACTCCTGTGCTGTGATTGATATCATATACCCTCTGCTGCGCCTGTTCTCACCTCAGCTGATATCATATGCTCCTGCCTGCTACACGTAACAATGTCAGTTGTCTCTATTGATTGGTTGTGATTTAATTAATTTTCAGAGCCGCTCCCTCGGGGATGAAGGGTTGGTCGGACTTTTGACACCAGGCAGTGTGTTCAGAAGCGATCAATCCTGAATTTCAGATTCTGCTATCATATCCAATCAACGACCTCCAAAGTGAGAGACTAAAGATGGGCTACATGTCTCGAAGAGCTCCCATAGGACGACAGCAATTGTTGGCTATCGGTCAAATTTTGGGGGCGCTTCAGGGACTGAAAAGAGACATGCAAAATACAACCCTTGAAAGATAATATTGTGTTGCCAAGTGACATTTGTTACTATCTGGAAGCTTGCTGACTATCCTGGTAAACAATGCCCCTGTCAAATAAATAACACTTTTAACAATGTTGACATATGTTTAATGTAGCAAGACAGTACAGTAACAGCATCATGCTGGTATTGCTCTGCGTGGCAGAGGTATTACTGTTGTATGCTTATACATTGTCTCCGTGCTTTAGTTCATTGTGCCACAGTGTATTCTGTACTGTGCCTTTGTCTTTCTGTGAGATGTATTTTAGCGTGTCTTGGCATGGTGGCCTTGTATGTCACTACAACTGTCTGCCAAACAAATACATGACATGATGAAAATGTTTGTACCAAGGATAAAGGCACCTAGCAATTGAACAGCATGGTGAATGAGGAGGCACCCTGTGGAGTGTCTCTAGGAGCCACACCCTTTACGCTAAAAGGTGTCAGGTTTGAGCTGCTTAGCCTCTCCAAACAAAGGAGGGCTAACCCACCAGGGAGTTACAGCCCAGCGCTGCTGCTGTATCCATTTCTCGGCACACGGCTCCACAGAAGAGAGAGAACATATTAACTTCCATATTGACCACAGCTTCACAGTCTGTTGTTCTGTTTATATCCAATTAAACTGCAATGCCACTCCAAGGAGATCTAATTGACCACAGTTTGAGATTAAGTGACAGTCAGATCTTAATAACCCACTGGTGGATTGTGTATTAAGTTTCAGGCCGCGCACGTTGTTTCAGTCCGCCCGCTATTGGGCAAAAAAAAATTAGTCTGGAGTGGTCTGAATCTGGAACGCATCACGTTCTTAGTCACACGATAATAATTTCACCCACAATCGATGAAAAAAAAGATGTGTTGCATAAAATAGCAAATACTCCCGTACTGGAGCTTGTCCAGTCTGGTCCATTCAGGAAAGCATGTTTTTGTCTGTCAGCTGTGTAAGTACATTTCTGTAAATTACACAACAGAGGTTGGCAATCATTACAGTAGCAACATCTACATGAACATTTCAGTGCTGGCAGCACAGTTGTGAGGAAGAACATTCCCTTTTGTGCAATTATACAGTGAATCAGCGCACATGAGTGTATCCCACAATCCACAAGGAATGAGTCAGCGAAAGACAATGACATTAAATGAGGCTGAAGTAGTCCACCCATGGAAATGTGTGACGTTAATTCCTGGCAGGACTGGTGGCGGCGCCGGGTGCGGGGAGGGAGAGGGGTGGTGACACACGTGTAGAGGGAAACTGATATTTGCCCTAAAAGTGGGTACACATAAATCAGCCAGCTAGTAATGACTTTGGCTGTAATGTCAATCAGACTGAATACATTTTCTCTTTATCGCCCAGCCCGGCCTCAGAACAGAACGGAGCACACGACGGAGCCGCGCTTGTTTGTAACACTGTCACCTTCTCCCCAACCACAGGCGTGCTGTCAGCTGTTCCATTATAATGACTTTGTTTATGCAGTTTGTTTGTCACACTCCTCTTCTTCCCTCCGCATCTCATTTACAGCCACTTGCCGGAGGACTTCTGTCCCCATTAGTGCCTGAAATCAAGCCCAAACAAACACACACATCGAGCGCGTGAGGGCAAGGCCTGTGTATTCTGTTCTGTGCGGGTTTTTGACCCTTGTCTGGCGCTCCCACCCGTGGCATTTGGAAGGCAGCAATGCCGCTACACCACTTTGCCAAAAGAGACAGGTCTCCAATATGGGGGAGGGCAAAAATTCGTGCCTCTGTAACAGGGCTGGGTTTGCTAAGGGTTTCGATCTGTAACCCTTGCCCTTCACATGGCCCTCCAACAGACACAATTAGGCGCTCTGGAGTGGCTCAGTCAGAAAGGTGGTTGTATCAAGTGCAGGCTGAACCCTATGGCCCATCATAGGGGTCAGATCCCAGGGTTGTGTCATCCCTGGCAACAACTGAGAGGCCCACGGTGGTGGATCAAATTGACTTCATTCCACTGGGGATAAGGGTGGTTGGGCCTACCAGGTTTTCCTTACCTCACCACTCCCAGTCACCTTATGATTCATCAGGGGCCTTTGAGCTGATGATGTCAACAGCGTAGCACCTATCCTTCACTTGGCATCAACACTATATGACTGGCAATGCAAAAAATAGCCGTTGGTTGTGAGCAAATGTATTGCAGGTTGGCATTTGTCTTGCCTCAGTGCTCTCGCACATCTACATGATGTTGCAGTGTGAAGAGCCTCATTAACAATTGGCAATTCCAAAATGGTCGCGTGAAGGGGAAAAAGTAAAATGGATACAATTAGTTTGCTGAGCCAGAGACCAAGGTTCACAGCTGAGGGAACTAGTTGTATGGTGTAGGGGGGTGATGTCATTTCCTGTAATGGATCCGGAAATGCTCACTCATGCTACTGAGATGGAAGGAAGGAAGCAACACAAGACTGTATCTATAGTCACCTCTCTATGCTCACTTTTAAACTGAAACACTTTCTGAGAACTGGTTGACATCATCCCCTCGAGACGGTAACCGCAGGCCTACACAGCCATGTTTGCAGAAGTTCCAGTCAGAGCCTTATCATATTGGACAAATATCCTGTTTTTCATTGCAATCTGATCAAAGGGACCGTTTACAGTCTCTCTGTACAAAAAAGGTTCCCATCCACTCACAATGCTTCACACTTGAACAGCCTGTGAGGGGAGGCCGCAATCACATTTGTAATGATTGCGCGGCACTGTTGTCCTCAGCTCCGCAAGCTGTGTCCAGTGTAAAGGAAACTTTCACATTGGCGCAAGGCCTCCAAACATCTCAATTCCACCAGTCCTCAAGGAGGAAAACAAAGAAGCATTGAAGGCCATAATACCCCCATATTTCTTTCCTTCTTTCTGTTTGTATAATAGACCAGCTGACAGTGGTATTTGAATAATAATAAGGAAAACAATCCATTCAGGGAATGTGTTTCCATCTCAAAATAGATTTCTTTAATCTTAAAGACTGGAGGAGTGTTTTAAAATGTATGCTGATTTAATTTCCTCTCAGTGTCTAGGATCATGTGTACATTTGCATGCAGCGTGCGGAAAGGGCTACTAGTTGATAATTTATCAAATTCATTGTTGATCATTGAAGCAGTTCAACACAAGGTTAACACATCAGGGGGTATATATGGTGTTTTTTAGTATTGTTTCTCATCTCGAGATGTGCAATAGACCTTAAGTGACAAAGTAAAGACATTAGAGAGAGGAGATGCAATGCAACAACTGAGAAATGAAAATAAACAAATAAATCAGATATTTTCAATTATACCATATGCATAGGAACTACAGCGCGCACATCTAAACTAAGTAAATGGGTTTCCCTCTACAGTACCTTACAAAAAAACAATTTGCAATCATTTGGTTTTTATGTTTTTTTTAAGGATTACAAAGCAAATCATTAAAAGGTCAGCGACTGCTCTGCACTGAACATTTCTGTCCATTTTTTGTCGCACTTTTGTCAAAGAGAAAAATGAATGCACGAAACATCCGTCTGGGCCTTGTGCCTTTTCTGTCAGCATATTGGCTTGTTTCTGTTTCCTCTGTTAATGGGCTCTGTTGTGAATTCCCAGGGCGTCTTGTGTGAAAATATTTCAGGAAAAGGAGAAGTTAGACATTTAAAAAAGTTAGCTGTTTTCCTGTTTGAATTCAGTTTACTTGCGTATGCATGGGAAAAGAGGAAGCAAATACCCAACGCATGAGAAGAGCAAGTCTCTGGTGTCCTTCAGATGAAAAACAGAAAACAAACGAAAACAAGAAAGGAGTTACTAATAACACCAAAGACTGTGTCCTCACAAATAGTGCAGCAATAATTACCTGACAAACACTTAACTGCAGTAATACGCAAGTGTCAAGGACAAAAAATCTACTCAGAGCCATCAGGAAATTATACATTTACATGCCTCGTTTTCTTAACCTAATACCTTTACATTGAAGCTGGACTATTCAACCTTATAGTTTGATTTGGAAAATCATTCCCATCACACAACGCAAGCAAATTCTGTCACTGTTGAACTACTGAGAGTTTTTGTGAGTGAATTTGATTATGGTAATTCATATCAAGTCCCTCGCTGAGGGCACAGAACTTGTTTCCTAGGTGACCCTGGGGTTCGGGAGGAAGTGAGATAATCCATTTCTAACTGCATAATTCGCCCACACTTCTCCCCTCGCTATATATTTATTCGATAGGCCAAGTACTTGGCAAATCAGCCGCAACAGCACTCAGCAACTTACCCGGGAATCCTTTGAGCTATTTGATCTTTGTGTTTGCTGAGTTTGACAAAAGTACAGAAGAGCAGAAGTGCTTTTTCCCCAGTCCATTGAGTGTGTTTACAAAAAAGACAATAAATATAAGATAATAAAAATGTCTTTTTTTTGTATAATATGTTCCTCCTAACATGTGAATGGTAATGTGTAATACTGCAATATGTCCCCACAATACATATGATCACATAGTGTTTGAGACCATACATTAAAAATACTTCACACAGTATTGTGTGATTTTATTGTTTTTTTTTTTTTTTTTAACAGCGGGGTTAGCAATGGCAGTTGTTGAAATGGTTTCCTGAAGTATATTTCCTGTGCCTCACCATTTCTTTATTGTGAGAATGTCTTATTGTGTAAAAGCAGGTGTAGTCCTCGCTTAGATGCTGAAAGTTTTATGGCTCTGTGCTGTTGTGTCAAGCTGTGCTCCATTGATGCCTGGAGTCTGGCAAGCGGAAACTCACTGCTCCATTTACATTGATCGGAAAAAGAAAAAAAAAAAGGGAAAATCTCATGGAATAATAATAAAAAAAGACAATGTGAATGCTGTACTTGTACTGCTAAGCAACAAAATATGACTTATGAATAAGGTTAAGCTCAGCTCATTATGGTGGATAACAGAAATTGAACAGTTATTCAGGTCATACCTGAAGAATATGCTGTTCAGCTAAATTTGCCACTGCACAGGAAGAAAATATTGTTTAATTACTGTAAATGTTTAATAATATAAATAATGAACTGTTTTAATGGTTTCATAGCATCTTTTATTGTGGTATAGGTAGCATAGAAAAACAATAGAAAAAACAAGGTAACAGGTACTGGCTATTTTATTCTAATGAAAAAGGGGATGTGTCACTGGGATCACAGAAAAAAGAGTGTGACAGTTGTCCAAAAGAGTGACATTAGAATGTTGGTGTTGTATTTTGAAAAAGAAAATTGCAAAGACAAACACTTTCCAAACTAAACTTACCTAATCTCCCTATTTACAGTACCACAATAGATGTTTCAATCAAAAATGTATTTATAAATCTAAATCATGTATAAATCTCTATAAATCACCATCAGTTTTATTTACTTTAATCATTACCTTAAGAAGTAATGTTTGACTTTTTGCCTGGAATCAGTTAAGAACATAAAAAGATGGCATAATACCATCTTGTTGTTTGGCATCACCTTATTAACAAAGAAATCATAAAATGTACCCCCCCTTGCTGGCTAACATGGACCAACACTGATCTAAGTAACCGTATTTACTTTTAATTTGTGCAGGTAATTGACATTATCAAACATGCATCGCAATCCTCTGATACATCTGCTCACCACTACAGCTATTATTCACACTACATATCACAGTGTAGTATAGTGAAGTTTGCATTCATTGTAGGATAAGAAGCACTCCACGGACATCATCCAAGCAACTTCCAGGGTGTTGAGAGAGGTGTGACATGGGAAGCCTGGTCGACCTACCGGCCCCTGTCCCTCGGCGAACTTAATCAGTTGAATCTGCCACTGCGGGGACCCCGGCCATTGATGGCAAATGACAATGCCATTTCTGAAACGTGACCATAGAGCTTAGCCTGTGCACCACTAGCAAAATATCCCCTTTTTCATCAGCCTTACTATACTTTTATTTTGACACCTTAATGTATTTACGCATATCTCCTGGTGTACGCTTACAAACCTGAAGACATGTGCAGGTCCTATACTAGCACACTAATGGATTGATACATGACATACTAAATGCTGCAGACAATTTACAGGTGCTGCCATTAATTTCTCTTTCTGCTATTTGGCAGTGGCTTTTTCATAAAAATATGTACAATTTATGGTCACCTCTCACTATAAAATATATGGCATGCACGGTCATACCATGGTATCCAAAAAAAAATGCAGCTAATACAGGGTTGTAAGTTTTTGCCCCAAGAGATATAATAATTACACCTTGGCTACTAACTCATGTCCTTCACCTAGTACCGATTATCTGTCACTCCAAGGCCTAAATAAAATGTGGATTAGTGTAACATTGCTCTTACAGATCATTATTATACGCTAAAAGGGGAATGCAAAACTCTGATTACAGCTAAAACTAAAAGGCTTTAACCAGTGTGTGGTTTAAACAATATGCTTAAACATTACACAGATAGCACATTAGCAAAAAATAGCATATTATTTTTATCAGGTATTATTCTTATTAAGCAATGAATTGTTCTATAGAAAACAATGCCTAAACATGCATGCAGACAGACCTGAGTGGCTTTAATTTTTGTACAAAATTGAACCACAGTCACCCACATGTTAACACCATTGTCTTTTTATCCCATGATGTTGTACATTTGCCGTTGTGTTTAATAAATGTTAAATAATTAATGACATGATTAATACATGTATTAAATATGTGTGCATATGTTGAGAACAGATAAAAAACAAAGCATGATATTAAATATATGTTTATTCTGTCTTGAATCAAGACAGCATATTTAATATTTAAATTTGTCAAATGTGGAATAAAAAGTTACCTCAAATGTGTTAAAATAAATACATCTGCACCTTTAAATATTTGGCCTACTTTGATTCATATTAGCAAATTATAAAACATTATGGATTATGATTAGAAATACAGTACACAGCGTACACTCAGGAATTAAAAGCTCCTGGAGTTGCAGTAGAATTGGTAATCTATCATTTAAATACAGAAAGGCATAGACAGTACAGATATGGTACCACATTTGGTATCATTCTATTTTTTGATTGGCAAGTTTTCTACAGCAGCCTACTGTCACATACAACCTCTGGAAATTGGCCCTCCTTGACCAAAATCTTGATAACCTCTGTCTTATATAATAGACATACCACTGCCGAGGAATGATGCATTCTTACAGCTTCAGCCGGGGAAATGTTTTTTGTTTGGCTGTTCAGCAAATAACTTTGTCCAGATTTTGGAACTTCCTCCTTTCACATGAAGTTTAGTCACTAGTTGCTGTATGTATTCCCAGTGGAAAAACAACTGCTAATGGTGGCCTAGGTGCTCCTAAATGGAAATAAATACACTGTCTTTTTTAATGAACACACTCAACACTATCTGACCTTTGCAATTTGATAGTTTTTTTGTAATTTTTTTTTTTTTTTAAGTTTGTATTCATATCAGAGGTTGGATTTAATGCTAAATTGGTCAGGAGTATATGAGGCTAAGATAAGTTGTACGACCATATCATCTTTGTTGACTCCACAGTAATTTTATGCAGTGGTACAGATTGAGAACAGGCACTTTGCAATGAAGGACATGACCCAGACTAAGATCTAAGACAACATTTGAGACATGCACCATTTTTGGAATACTATTCTGTGAGGTAAGTGTAATAAAGGAGAATTCTGTGAGTGTTTAAAAAAGTGTCAGACCTTCAGGTCATTGTGATTATTTGAGTAGGGCCACCACAGAATGGCTTAACTCTTAGTGCTGTATAGATATAAATATGCTCTTCCAACTTTTACCTGTCATCCCAAACTGTAGATTGCTTGATTCAATTGTTTTGTCTGATCGAAATACTGAATATCATGCTGAAATAATACTTATGAAAGCATTCAGAGCTGCATAAAACACAGGGAGTACATGGATACAATGCATATCATGCCATGTACTGCAATGGCAAGAGATTTTCAGAATGTAAAACTCAAAAAATATTTCTCAGGGCTTTGGATAGGTTCTCATAAATTTCTGAAATTTGAGAGGAGCTGAGTCAAACAAAGCTCTGTACTGATATGCAAATATGAGTGCATTCTCCGCCTGGAGAGGTGCGGTTTAACGTTTGTCTTGAACCACAAGATTTTAAATATCTGTCAGAGATCAAAAAAATCATTTTGGTGTGCATTTGGTCTGACGACCGCCTTAATGATGCAGATGTATGGTGCGAGGCTGAAATGGTTTGAAATCAATATGAATACACTTTATAGACAGCTTGGAGAAATTCTTTCATTCTATTGATTGAAATTGTTGGAAGCAGATTTATATCACAGCCACAGATCTATACAAAGGGTTGCAGACCACTTGCTCTTGCACAGGAACACTTTTTCTGTTATAAAGTTATCCATAAATATCCTACGAGGAAACCATGGCTAGGATTCAGTGTCAGGTGTTCAGACCTTAAGTGAAGTCCAGTGGACTGTTTCATACAATTTATACAAATATCCAAAGGACAAAGCAGAAATAAGAGTGCCAATTATTTGACAGAAAAATATGAAGAATTAAAGTGAAAGTGTAGCTTCAGCATTAATTAATGATCACTTGAGTAGTGGTGTAATGGATTATTGGTCTCTGTTAGTTATGCAACATCACATGAATTATTAACATATTCTGTAAACCATGCCTCTTTTGTCCTGCTTAACACATAAGTGCTTAAATAAATTGTTTTATAAAACTTGTGATTTTCTAATGAAAGTGCAATTTATCGTAAAGTAAACATGACTGTGATTTTTTAAAAAAGAAACCTTCTAGGGCATGAAAATATAGATGGTGCACTCACTGACTAATGGAAAAAACATAAAACTGATATAATGTCTCAGTGAAGCAAATCCATTATCAACAAAAGCAATTAATTTAGTTTCAGTGTTATACTTGTAGCACCACAGCAATTATTTGTTGACATATTCAGTGGACACAATGACCTTGTTTGGCAGGGGATAATATAGCCCACTCCCCCTCACACCTAAACCCCTGCCACCGCACACAGACACGCACGCACACACACACACACACACACACACAAACTCACAAAGGCAACAGAAATACACAAAGTGCTGGTGGGAATTATAAAATAGACACACTGTTTAATAATAATTCCAAATGTATCCTTTTGATATTACTGTACAATTTTCAGACTTCGACAGAGTCTGAACCTTTTCCTTCAGATCCAGTCTATTAATGTAAATGCACGTCCACAAATGCTTCAGGCGCATATAGGCCGAGAGGTGGATCCCGCCTGGACTGCAAACACTCAGTTCTCCCCGTGTTCTTATTGCTCCTTTCCGGGGGAATTGCCTTCTGTGGAAATGAGCCATCATTACCCCCCTTGCTCTTTGCCTAAGTGACATTTGCTGCAAATCACAGCCCCAATGACCACTGGAGGCTGCACGGAAATGGACTAATGTCAAATTATGATTTTGTTTTTTCATACTCAAACGTTGAGGTTGGCTGTGCATAAATCACACTTTTGGAACAGGGGATCATCTCATCATCTCACAGGCATTGTAACAAGACGTCTGTATCACCATGGTGGTGGCATAACTGTCTTTTCAGTATCACACTCTTAACCAGTGTCTGGACATAAGAGAAGCAAAGATACAACATGTGATCTAAATGTACTTTTTGGCTACTATAGGGAAGTTCTAGAAACAGTAATTTTCATCACTCTCACATGCACTCATTCACTGAGTTAGTGGAATCCCCTAAGTAAGCACAGTACTTTTGTTTTACCACTAGATGGCAAAAAGGCAATAATAAGGGGGTCCACCAAAGTATTTGAAGCCTCTGCAACAGTGCTTTTATATTTCGGTTTTAAATGTCCACAAATACATACATCTTTGATCTTTTGGAACATTGCATGCAGCTAGATCTCCTGTACCAGACACATGGAATGGCAATGAGCTGTTCAGTTATATCCCCTCCTATCTCCTTCTCTTTTTTCTGCATATATCTGTTCTAATATCCAGTTGGGCAGCAAGCATGTCTTGACAGTCAAGTGCCATCCCCTCATTTTACTCCAAACAAAAGATGTTGTAATGATAATGTTGCCGTCGACCATTTTTGTAAATACCACCACCGCTGCCTTTTTGTCTGGACCTTTTGTTTTACTGAATGTGGAGAGGTTGTCTCTCCAGTTGATGTAAAAATAATCTGCCAGGCCCTTGATTACATAAAGGATAAAACTGAGCATGTTTTCAAATTCAGAGGCTGTTAAATCCAAAAAATGTATTGAAATTGCCTCTTTGACCCTGTGCGCAAATAGCACCCGTTGCTGAGCTGCGAGAGAGGTCACTGAAGTGCCCAAATTCTACAGAAAATTCAACATAAGTGGGGTCAACCTTTTCAAAGTGACATTCCTCAAGGAACAAATGCAGGTCTGAGAAGGTGTGCATGTAGGTGCAGCAATCACTAACGATGTGCTGTGTCTTAAACTGAATAGGGCGTCATCGATATCTGACGGGCCTAGAAATATGAGTAGGTGGCTTATACCCTTATTCACACCTAAACAATATTCAGCGAATGAAGAAATTCAAATACAGCTTGGCCGTAATCACTGGCAGATAATGAGAGGTGTGTAGGAGTTCATTTATGTACACTTCAATACTAAAATACTGATTTTCATAAAGGCAAGAATGTAATCATCAGAATTCAAATATTAATAATTACGTTAATCATTGTTACAATGGCTGTATGTAAGGTCTGTTGGAGATCACGCAATGAAGAGTGATTTGTGACTGCAGGCAAATAAATGGACTGATCAATAACCTGGCCATCTCAATCTTATCCCGCTCTCCTCCTGTGTACAGAGGCGCAGATTTGACAGCCTATTTGTTCCCGCACCTCCTGTCTTACAAATACATTCTTATTGACTGAATGAGAGACATCTGTGTTATCATCCAAATGAAAGGCGCAAAGGTACACAAGTGCGGCACACCCACCGTAGCGCTGACGCACGAGCGCATTCAGCCAGGTCCTTATCCTGCCTCGCTAATCTCGAGGGGGCTATTTTGTTTCCCCGAGAGTGTGTCATTACAGCTAATCATGAGCAGCCTCACCTTCGAGGTGTGCAGCATCCGCGCTAATATCCAGCCTCAGAAAACGGGGGAGAGACGCCGGGCACGGCGACTTATGACACAAGCTGCGACAAAAACCGCGTGCCAAACGCATCGAAGTGTGAAAAAATTTAATAATCTTTTTTTTTTTTTTTATGGCTGCGTATGCAAATGCATGTCATCGCATAACGCACCAAATGGCCCTTTAAATCTATTCAACGCGTCGGCAGAGAGCTGCCGGACTTATTTAGCAGCGATCACAGAAAACAGGATAGCAAATGACTTTCAGAGAGCCGTTAAAGCTTTTCCCAGAGCAATTCTTTCACCTCTCTTCGCGGGCCCGCGTCTCCGAAAACGACACCGTCAGCAAAATATTGTGCCACCCGCACCAACACAAACAGAACGGGGGGCCTTTAGATGTGCCACGGGCAGGCCTCTGGGTGGAGGATCTGATGGAAATAAACACTGCCACTGCCACCAGAACTGAACTGTCCGAGGAACAAAAACAAAATTAATGCATCCTATCAGGGCAGGGTGTACACGCGGAGAGCAATGCATGGGAACAGAAATTGCTTTGTTGGCTCTCAAAATGTTCCAGGGTGGCAGTGTGGCTAGGGGACTGGACTTGTAACCAGAACGCTGCAAATTCAAGTCCCAGCAGTGTTACTGCTGTTGTGTCCCCATAATCAACATACTTAACCTGAAATGCTTCAGAAAATGTCTTCTGTGATTTGTAGAAAATTACAAGTTGCCCTAGAAAAGGATGTCTGCTAAGCAAATACATAAGCATTCAAACTGGACTTGCAAAAAAAAACACCTAAGAATTGGTACAGTATAAATGTGTGCCAGCAAGTCATGTTTTTTCATACCGGTTCCCACAATAGGCCCGGATTTTGGGGAATAGCTGTGTTGGTGCGATAGTGCGAGACATCAGCCGGCGATCGAGCACAAGCGTATTATCTGGAGCCCACAAGTGGGGCTGAGATTGATGAACGACGTGTCTTGGAAGGACGTGATTGAAGTTGGCTGAGATGAGCTCCCCCAAATAGATTCAGGGGATCACATGTCGGCAGGAAACAGAGATACGCTTACTGTAGGGGGAGTGTGAGTGTCAGGGAGAAATTTTATACAGCTTGCCGGACAAGTTCATTTTTCTCTTCCACTGCATACTTGTATGGTAATGGATAACAGTCACAGGAGAAGGTATTAAGACGAAAACTGGGGTTGTGACTGATGCATATTTACAAGTGAATGCAAACCAATTATGAGCAGGCTTGGTGCCTAATATTCAAGGCCCACGTGTTTTGATGCATCATGGGGCCAAAAATCACCTGCACATGATTTGCCGAGAATGATTTTTTGGAAATGCCTTTGTACCATTTGTAATACCATTTAGCATTCATGAGAAGGCTCAGCACAAGCAGGGGAAAAAACACCTTATCAAGTCCACCCACTTGAGAGAGAGTGTTTCGGTACTGATGTGCGCATGACTTATATGTTATAAAGACATACGTATAAAGAAGCGCTACAGTGATTGATGAATCCTCACGCAGTATGGAACAAATGACCCTCCCTGGTGTTTTGTTAAGACTGCCCTACTTAGGGTCATATTCAATCTAACTGCAAAAAATCATATCCATACCTCAGTAAGTCCATACAATTTGTGGTAACATTTTGCTTTTGAAAGGACATTTGAAATTCATCCCGGGTGTAAGGTTGTGAAGCCTTTGCCCATACTGGTATTAAGATATGGCTAATCATGCAGTCTGTGAGAGTCTCTCCATTTAGGGAAATGCCATCTAAGTGATTCCTTGTTGGATGTTGGCGTTGTAGTCAAAGCCAGCCCTATTTAAATAGTGTCAATAATGATATAAAAATGTATAACCTCAGACACAGTTATATTGACAAAAAGATTATAGAAATATAGAAATACATTAAAAAAACATCACAGCCGTCAAAAGCTACATTTTTTGTTGACACATGACAACATCCTGCTTTTTAATTTTTCTTAACCGTATTATTACTCATTCCTTCAATCACTCATTACAAGTCATTTACTTACCCCTGCTTTTGGAATTCAACATTCTTCATGAATATCTGTTTTATGTTGGATTTATACATTTTACTAATTATATTCAGATTGACATCAAAGCTATTAGCATTCTGTAGCAGCCATGCAGTAATTTGTCATAATGTTACTTGCAATGTGAATTTATGCATAGATAAATAATATAGCCAACTGTAACATTTTTTCCATAAATCACAACTTTTTTTCTTTTTAAATGATACGAGACTATCTATTAGTAGAAAAAGACTGTATGCTTGTCATGACATACAGGAGCAATTAGGATGTTTGTCAATTCACAAAGCATTATCATTACAGCAATTGTTTATTTAGACATGCTTAGACTCTTTCTGAAGAAACAGAAGAAAAGGTATCTAATTGACTCAACAGTTGTAAAGTGGGAAAAAGGTAAATATACCACTGCCTCAACTACATACATTACAAAGCCTTTTCATTTCTTTACTTTAGGTTCATTTGACACTGGCTTAATTCCACCCAAAGGGGGTGGTCTCACTTCCTTTTAACACGGGTTAAAGGAATGTGACCTAACCTACATAAGGGGAAGACTGTGTTTCCTGTTCGCTGGTTGCGGCTACTGTCTGTGGACTGCACATTTATTGACATTATTTCATTACAGGCTGTATTCGTGGATTTGGATACAAGATTGTTTTCTTCCATGCATGTTTTGTTTGCCCTCCTTTTCCAGGAGCTGAGTGTATATGTTTATTCTATTTTTGTGCATATGGGTTTTATTTTTGGTGGGACATTTAAACTGAGTGAAATCCTGAACACCCTGTGTCAGTTTGAGGGGTGTCAGCCCTGAGCAGGTAGCCAGCCCTTTAGCCTCTGAGAGTGGTTTCATCTGTGTCCCACTTTCTTGGTGAATTCCTATTTAACCTTTTGCACCACTTGGATAGTGCATTGCCTGCCTTAGAACAATGGATTTTTAATTTTTGTTTTTGTTTCTTTCACTTATATCTCCTTTGCATCTCCTTACATAATCCCATGAAAAAACTTTTTTATTCCCATGTAGTTATGAAATAACATTCAGTGGATTGGAATGTGTTGAAACCTTGAATGAAAGATGGACTAGGTTTCAGTGGAAATGTGAGGACAGGCGATAGTTCTGTGAATAAAACATGTCTGCCCACAGGTGCTAAATGTGAGATATTTTTCAGCAAGTTGTTTTCCTCCTGAGTTTTCCATTATTTATTCTGAGATTGAATGATTCATCAGAAAAAGTAAAACATTACATTCGCCTGAATGTTACTGTTGCCCCAGCTCAAATCTGACCACACAAAAAATGCAGGTCACCATTATAGGCTGAGCATACATAATACATAATTAAATATGATAGAACCTAGCCCATTTCAGCTTTAAAATTCAGAAACACCCACTCAGCAAAAGGTCAATAAAGCTTTCCATCCCTGGAATGGAGGTAATCCATTTACCAGATTTAAAACAAACTGACCCTGACTCAGCGCTTATTCTGTTGTCTCATGTGTTGTATGGGAACAGTGGAGTCCGCCTCTGTTTCTGGCTGTTCAGGGGTATGTGACTGCCCTCCAGTTGAACCTGGCCCTTCAAAATCATGCTACCTTTAATGAGACAGAGAGAGAAAGAGAGAGCGAGACAGAGAGACTGTCAGATCCCTCTGTCCTTGTGATTTTACTTTCCCATAATCCCCTTCTCCCCACTTCCCAGGGTGCCTTGGCTTGTGGTGAAGCCCTCTCATTGGTATACAGATGGACGGTTCCTCATTTAGCATTTAGAGTTTACTCTCTTCTCCTCCTACAGTACTGCAACAAGGACCTGCTTCTGCTCTCCATTTTATGCTTCTGGAAATCAGATGACAAGACATTGACCTCTATATTCACTTCACATTTAATTGTCTGCTTTATAAGGGAGAGCTCAGTTTTAAAAGATAATTATTAATACTGTTTCAATGCACTCGGAAACAGTTAAAGGAGCTATATCCTTTGGCAGCTTATCACCAGGGTAAAGATACAGAGTAAGGGGAAGGCCAGATGCAGACCAATCCAAAAGAGACTTGTCCAAAATGATCTTGGCCACAGACATGACATTAACAAACACTAACACCAATCCTGTCCCTAACCACATTTTCCTACAGACTACCTAGAAGGTCATCTCATCTGAGGATGGGATCGATTGGACAAGGCAGGTGATTCGGACAGATGTGCCTCTGCAGCCAGCAATTAGGGCAGTAAAATGGCCAGTAAGAGGTCCCCATGTCAGAGGTCACGAAGATATACAAGACACCTAAAGGAGCTGTACAGGGTACAGCAAGAGATAGGCATGTTTATTAGACACAATCATTGCAGTGCTTTGTGTGTGCGCTACAGAAAGAGCTCACACGCATATGGCATATCATTTTCATTTCACCCCAGCAACTGTGGAGGTGTGCTGTAGACACAGAGAAAGGTGACACAAAACACCGCAGTTTGTTAATTGCCAGAGTACGTTTCAAGCAGACGGATCAAAACGGAAAGGCTAGAAAGGTCTCATTTATTTATTTTCCACCAGTGGCTGCTGTCAGCAACCCAACACCTGAGACCACAATGAAAGACAGGGCATAAATCCACAGCTCAATGGCTAAAGACAGTTCCGAGTCTATTACAACCAATATGTGCCACTTAGCATCCAATTTACGGCCCATCTGCCATCCATTTATGTCACCACCATTAACTTGGGCTCCCCATAAATCAAACCATTAGGGTTTAACATTACAATGCAATACATTCATTATCATGGGAACAATCACCATAACTTACCCTCCACATCATGCTGTTCTTCATTAAGACTTAAAGCCTCTTCCTGAGACTGCAACTGTTTGTATTTGGAACAAATATTGTAACTGCAGATGAAAAGAATATGAGCATCATTTTTATATAAGTGTTTTTACATATTATGAAACAATACACAGCCCACACAATGTGGAAAACGTATAAATTATGAAACTGTTATGTTTCATGATATTGTGTACTCATTGGTTTGATCATAATTCACATATTGTACCAGCATTATAATCATACGTATTTAGAAGTTTCAAGGATGCAAATCTGGGGACGTTTGTACTGCTTTTTCACTGTAATGAAGGAGAGGCAATTAATACTCTATGCAACAATCCTAAATTATACCCTCAATTTAAAATGAAACTTATCACAGTGTTGACAATAATTTAGTATTTTAGTCATGAAAATGCTTGTGTGTTACTCTCATCCCATAAATATATATTTAAATATTTCACACTTTTTGTTGACTGGGCTTGTTTTCATTTTTTATATTTACTTGTGTGGAAAAAAACAGTGTGTCCTTGTCTTATTAACCCATGACTTGAATGTATATTAACATGCCATAACCCAATTGTAAATTTAATTTAAAAGCGCACCACACATTAATTGTAAAGTGGAAGTAAAAGCATAAATTTATTCGATATGCTTACAAACATGAAGATGGGACTTAATTCAGGTTTCTTAAAACAGTAATTATTTTTTATTTGATGTACTTCACAAATGTACAATGTGTCCTGAATAAAAACAGCCACAGAAACAGAGGGTGTGATCATCTCAATTTCCAGACAACAATCTAATCAGACATTTGTGGTATGAACTGAAGAAAGCAGTTCACAGACAAAACCTGGATGCTTTTATGGACCTAGAGCAATTCTGCAAATGGTTGCAAATCCCACTCAGAAGAGCCAGAACCTCATGAAACACTATAGGAAATGTCTTGTCAGTATAATCCATGCTTCCATGCCAGAAGAGGATTAACAGAATACTAATTGCAGGTGTGTGAATAAATGTGACCCTTGTGTTCTCTGGAATAAGCCAATTAACGATTTGTATCTTCTCTGTGCAGCACTTTTATGATTACATTTTGTAAGCAGAAATTACCCAGAATGTACATTTTAGCATATTTTTTTGTTCCCATTTAGTCAGGGGTATGATCAAATATGGAGGGGTATGTATGTATTTCTGCCATTAGCATCTATATTCATCTAATTTTGCTACCCCCACTGTCCGTATGTGATGTAATCAACTGCCTAAAAAATTCTTTCATTACGCTAACCTATATGTAATGTGTACATGCTGTACCCTCACTGGAAACCTCTGAAAACCTTGTTAAAAAAATGTCTTGGAAATTGAAACGCCAATCAATATAGGTTGTCAGGGGGTATGGTTTCTGCACCTTGTGTAATAGAATTTCAGCACACTGTAACCTGACATATTTAAACTTTTTTTTGACCTGAAGCTCAGATGATGTTGGGAGGATTGAATGTTCATTAAAACATAAAGATTCAGGAAATGGGGCTGCAAGTTCCAATCCAATCTGGGGCACTGCTGTCTCACCTATGTATTATATACTTGTCTTAATGCAAATATATTTAGCTGTATGAATGGATAACATGGCCACGGTGACAGATGCAAGTTCTGACCAAAGCAGAGCCACTCCAAGGCATCATCACTACATAGCATTGAAGCCTTTAGCACATCACTACCATAAGTTAACATTTCATGCATGCTTCTTAGAAGACCACTTGCCACCCACTCATATACAAAACTGATTGATGAACAAATCAAGTCAGGCTACTCTGAAAGCGCACAATCTCTGATCTGCTGACCACTTTAATGATGTTACATTCACATATGTCTATGTTACTGTGCATCTGCAACATGAGGGAGAGGATGCTGCCTATATTATTGATAAAAGAAAAGCAGCATCTTTTTTGATGGAATGATTCCTTTATATAAAACATGACCAGCTGTTGCCTCTGCAATGTTTGAGTTTGCCAGATTCCATTTGCATGTGAGGGGGCATTAAAACCATTAGTATTTCACCTAGAAGGCGAGATCAAGTTAATGTTGTGTACTGTAGCATAAGGAGTGCCATCGGTGCTCCGGGAGGAACAATGAGACGTGAAGAGCCGAGGCTTTATGATTACATCATCAATATATTTTTTTTTCGGCATGTGCAGCCTGCCAAGAATTATCAACTTTGCAAACTGTCGACTCAGGGTTAAAAAATGCTATACTGTACAAACAAATTAATTAACAAAGGTAACTTGACTATTCTTCCTGCATACCAAAACAAAGGAGAGAACACTGCAGTTAGAAAGAAGTCCTGTGTTAATGACTCTGACGAAGTGCAGGTTTTAACAACACACACACACACAAATGATATATACGATATATGATCACGTGGCAAAGGTCATGGAGTAATGAAAAAAAGGTACATTTGAGAATACTCCACAGTCCCAGACATGGGGCTCAATGTAGTTTGAAGAATCAATGCATTTTGTGGTTTGCTGGCATCGCACACCCGGTAGCAAACTACAAACATTGCACAGTATCGGATTGCTTGACCCAGTAACCCCTCCCAGTATATCAATGAGTAAAGCAGTCAGCTAATGCAGACAAGGTTTCTGCCAGCACCACAGAGAAGTAGCTATGACAATAGATTCTTAACCTGAGGGTCATAAGTTCATACACCGGGGTTGCTGAACTCCTCGTATTACTCCTGTGACAAAGGCAGTAGTGCAAAATGCGCATTTTGTGAGAAATTCAGATTGCTTTTGGATAAAATACTGCCTGTGGTAATGCATAGAGATGAAACATATATAAAGAAATACAGTGCTGAAACCTATGGATGCAGATGGTGAAGACACCTGCTGCACAAGCTGGCTGAATACACACACACACATATATATATATATATATATATATATATATATAGACTAAAAGACTTCAGAACTTAATTGTACAGCAAGATGTGTAGCCAGCTAACTAGTAAGTCAGATAGATGTATAACTAGCTAGTGTTAGCAAAAAAAAATCCCTGCACTTTTTGTTCATGATTTCAGACGCTCACTTTAAAACATTAACCAGCAACATTCCCAATAGATAATGGAACAAAAAAAGTCTATGCTTTTATATATATGGGATATGTTTTATAATGTAATATTGTGACATGAAATGTCTTCTTCTGTAACATACAAGCTTTGGCCAAGTATGTTGAAGAATGTAAAATAGCTTAAACTTTTGGCATTGGAAATCTTCAATTCCAAATTAAATGCTTTTCAAATGGTAAAAGTACCAGCAATGAAGCAGTAATAATCATAAAAAAAAAACTAAATTGAAATGGCTTTCTTTGGATCACAATGACAGCCTTGGAACGCCATTAATTCAAGCTGCCCTCTCACATAATGTCCAGTTCCAATCATTGTTTTGTGCGTGGCTATGGAAAGGGGTAATGTTTGGAATTCTAAAAGAAAAATGTCACTCTGCTTAACGGCTTGTTTTACATTTGTATTACTCCATCTCTGTACAGGTGCAATCAGAGGCATAATGACAAATATTAAGTTTTATAATTTCCTTTCTTGACATTGACAATTGCCTACTCAATTCTTCATTTCAGAAGGAAACGCACATCAGTTTTTAATTTAAAAAAATCTACCTTTTAGGTACATTATAGATTGAAAATTTTATGTTGTTTTGTTCGCTGCATCAGGCACCCTCTACATTATCCTTGACCAACCTAGTTTATATTAAAAAGGTTTCTTTCATCTGTCTTGGGAAAGTTACTTTGGAAGTATTACATTATTTGGTACAAGCTACTGTTCAAAATAGATAATGTAAAAGTTCAAGGTCATCTGAAATAAAAGTAGCAAGCTATTTACGCACTGCCTGAAAGGGAAACAATCCCCTCTACTTATCCATTTACCAACATGAACAATGCCAAGAAGCAGTTTGTGTAATTTACATGCATTTAAAAGAGAGATTAGAACAACAATTATCCCCAAATAAAGGCTGATTATATTTGATTAGATTGATTAGATGCAAGCTTTGAGTTAAAGCTAAAGATAACTTTAACTACTTGTGTACCCGACATCTACCTCTTTGTATGTTGACTGACAAAAAGGAAAATTAACATCTGTAAAAATATTTTGTGGAGATTTACATTTTGCAGCGGTTGGCCATGATAACCAAGCTTGATGGTATTGGAAATTGAGAATACCCATATCATTTATGGAAACTGCACAAATGTGGGATTTAAAATGGCATTTCAACAGGGAGACATTAAATAATGATATTATGGGGCTAACTCCTTAGCTGGTATGGTTTAAGTGGAATATTTCAATTCAGGGTGTGCCTCCAAGATCCTCAAACAGCAGCCTATTATCCATACATTTACAAAGATGAATAGGATTAGGCAGTGGAAATGCTGGACAGTTATGGCTGTTCTTGGCATCTGGAAGTTAATGCGATGTCCAGAATGGGAATGAAATTGAGATCTGTTGTGTTCAAAGTAATTCTCATTTTACCCCTAAAATGTATATTTCTCAATCTAATCGCAACAACTGCACATTGTGCCAGCCTCAGGCCTCTTCCTCTTCATTTTGCTGGCACTGCTGTGATGTGAACATGGGCTAAATCCAAGCTGTGTTAAGGTAGTCCCCTTCCACCATTTTAATGGTGTTCCTCTTAGAAAAACATGGAAAAACATGGAAAAATGCTGACATGTGTTACATGTAAATTTTAGTGGGAATTCCATGGCACTATGCAGGTGTGAAATCAACACATTTAGATTACTAAGGTGCTTGGGGGGATTTTAACAATGTTGAACCATGTTTAGTTTTATCATTAAGCAAGTACATTGTGTTATGATGAGAGTTCAGCCTCCTTTGAGCTCTGTTTGAGAGAATGTCTGAGTACTTATCAACCCACTGACCTGCCAGAGAGTGCAAGCATGCTGCCCACAGAGACTCAATGAACAACACTGACACTGTCATTACTTTCATGTTATTTATTTCATTTGTTTAAAACTTTAATAACACACAAGTACTGGTTAAAAACACACACAGACCAAATATTTATTGTCTCCTAGACTGACAGCCACATCATTCTGGGGAATACTGGATGTTTTCAGAGTAATAATAGCTGTTTTATTTTAGCTAAAGTTTTGACAGTTTTACAGATGTAAACCTCTTTCAATTTCTACCAGGATGTACACTGAAACACACTAGATGCATAAACATTTAGTTTCATGTAGGAACATTTGAGTTGCTGGCTCTGTCCTTGGTATGTTATTTCCAGTCATTTGGGCAAAAACCAAATAATGTTTATTAGATTGTTCCAGAAAGGTTGATTGTGTTGCCTTCTTAGTCTCATATAGCCTATGTACCTGTCTTTCTCACCATTGCATTCCGAAGCCTGAATGAGAAATCTGTAATATTGTGGTTCAAATGCTTGTTGCTCAAACAGCCAAATGTGGTCTATGAGATAAATATGTTTATTTTCAGTGACTTGGCAGCTCACCATTGACTAGACTACATAAATTTATCTCGAATACTGTGCTGTGTGACACACATGTGGAGGATGAACCAGTCTGCAGAACGTGATTCAGAATCTGAATCACTGCCGACCCTCATTAATGTGCACTTTAAAAACCTGTACATAATCATGGAAAGGAAACAAACATTTATTAAAAAAGGCGTTCAAGTGTGAAAGTCTTAACTTTAATATGAAAAAGAGTCATTCTCATCATACTGATTATTGTAATAGATATTCCCTTCCAAAGGCACTTTAGAGCTTTGCTGGTTATGGCCTACATTATATGTTACAGAAGAACATCCACAGTTGTTACAAGGGTACTTTGAGTTGTAAAATGAGCACTGCTGTTATGTAGTCTGTTTAATTTTTAAGGGCTCAGCTAATGTTAAAAACTTTCTATAAAAAACAGTATGGCATCTCATTCACAGACAGAGTGGCCTGGATTTATGGCTTTATTTTGGATATCTAAATGGATTACTGAAGAGCAAAACCTCACCCTGACCCAAATACTGTACTATCAAAGATCCTCAAGGAAAAAAGAGGTGGAGAATAGGCCTCCATGCAGTATGGGTTTGTATGAGGGAGGATGAAAGAGTGTGGGTGTCTGAGTATGTTTGCGTGTGTGTGTGTGTGTGTGTGTGTGTGTGTGTGTGTTGTGTGTGTGTGTGTGCGTGGGGTGGGGGGTGGTGGTGGTGGTGGTGGGGTCTCTCTGTGTATTGGTCTACTGCCCACCCATGTTCTTCCAGTGAATGACCTAAAGAAGACACACACTAACATACCCCTTCACCTCTAAAGGGGGAACCAGGTGCAGAACCAGCTGTCATCATCCTGGAGACAGAGGGCCCTTGCGTTTGAAGGGTAACTGATTCTGAGGGCAGGTGATGTCACAGCTCCACAGGTCTCCTGCAGTGGGAGAAGCAGCTGCTACCGGGCAACAGAGGATCCCTCACGGGGCATCTTACCAAGAGAGCCAGGGATGGGGCATTTGGACTCCCCACAAATGACTCTGTTCCAGGTGTACTGTGTAGCAATACCCAGGCTGAATTGCAAGCATTGTGGTGTTTATAAGTAAAATGGCTGTGAATATGTACAATACACCTGGTTACACAGCATTTGTAACCAGCAAACATTTTGCCAAAAAAATAATAATACACTGGCATTGTTTTTAAGAAAAGATTTTGTTTGCTGCTTGATCTTTTATTAAGATTAAATTGGACATCATGTCAATCTTTTTGAGAAAGTTATGAAATAATTCAACTTTGTGTTTATAATTTGTCTGTGATGTTAATAATGAGGTTTTTAAATATGGTAAAGACTGTTTACAACATAACCTTTGCAGTTTATTTAGTAGTAATGCTGTGTCATGGTCAAACATGCACATAACATAGTCAGCACATCAGTGAATGAGTATTAGTCATTTAAAAAAAGACATACTTGAAATAGTCATGTAACTGTAAAACACAATATGCAGCATTAATGTAGAGAATATGCTGTGGTTATTGTTCAACATGAGGAGGTAATGCGTTGAGTTTCAAGTCAGATGGAGCTTGTCTCTGTGGGCCGAGCCCTTTGGCACAAGCATCTCTTATTTACCTGGATACCGGCCTCCTGGGCATTAGATTGGCATAGCTACGTGTCCCCTTCCAATTGTACTGCTGCTGGTAAGTTCCTGTTCCTTCTGATGCATTTACCTTTGCAGTGCTACTTTACCTGATGCTGCTTTGTAGTCATTATTGCCATTGTAATTAATGTATTTTTCTAATCTAATCTTTGCTTGAAAGCAAAAAATAAAGTTTCGTATTGTAAGACATTGTGTACATGCTATTAATCTTATGAGAAAAGTGGTGTCCATGATCTATTTGGCTACTGGTAACAGGAATGTTCATTGTTCAGTGTGTTGTATCAATGGGGCTTCAATGGATAATAATGTGTCACATGAAACAGTCTGAGCTGGATTCCTGAATCACTTCAATAAAACATTGACACTTTTATTCAGTGACACAACCTTTATTTCATTTTGATTCATATTACTACTGTGGATGTAACTAGAGTGAAGCTGCCTTTAAACAGCAACTGACAGTTGCAGCCAAGATTATCAGTAATACCACTCTGCAGTTAGATTGACTCCTAAATATTCATAATGAAGTTATCATAATTATCATTGTTATTGATCAAGTGCTTACACTGCTTACTGGTTATACAATAATTGACTAACGTGGAAGATGTGATTTTAAGAAAAAGTGACATTCAAAAGATGCTTATGAATTTTCTGCCTTCTTAGGAAATACACTGTAGAATTCATATCACATTATTGTAATTTTAATAAATTGTATTAGCTGACAGACTGCTTGCAAGACCTCTGCAGCCACCCAGTGCTCTGATGATCGCACTTTGAGAACCACTGCTCTGTAGGCAATATTTGAGGATTATGTAAAAAGCATACAGTTCTGATGTTTGTTTGTTTTAGAGATCTGTCTTCTGATCAAGAATGTAACTGCCTTTTATTCTGAGGCAAGGTTTGTGTTGCTCTCTTTGTATGCCTGGCTACTACTTTCTAATAGCTGTGTGATGAAGACAACCTGTGACTAGTTAAGTGAACCAGCTCCCCACTGGTCCAGGTAAGCTATTAGTGATGGTAGATGTGTTCAGGATATAGAGTTATAGTTAGCTACTTGTGACATTGTACACATTATGTAGCTAGCTCATTTCAGCTATATTTCTCATTACTGGTAGCTAGCAAGCTATCTAGCCATGTAGCTACCTCAACTTTACTTGTGTGAACTTCATTTGGATGCTAACTAACAAGCTGGCTATTGTAATTTAGCTATCTTAGCAATGCATGTACTAGCTAATGTTAGCTAGCTAGCTACCACTGTTATGTGAGGTTCCTCTAGGAATCACACAACCAGAATGACAATCTGTTTATGGAACAAATGCATTTAAGCTGATGTAAAAGTTATTTAAATCATGGTTCAGGCTGTATCGCCTCCAGTCAGACAGCTCTGTAACTGTACAATGGCTCTGGGTCAACTCTATCTAGGTGATGAAGTTAATACAGAACTTTGTAATCAATGAATGACCACAATTCCTCTATTTTGCCATCGAGTTCAGTTAAGTTAGCTTATTTTTTTTTGGCTAACAATTAAAAAAAAAATTCCCCATTCATGTCCATGGACACATGCTGATACTAAAATCTAGTTTTAATAAAATCTACTGTAATTACAAAACTTATATGGTGAAAAGGCACAACATTGTCTGTATCTGTCTAACTTGTATTTACTAATTTGGTGTCAGATAAAATTTAAAATTTACAGGGGCATACTGTACGATGAATTTGCAAATATCCCCTAGTGATCTATATTGTTTGACTATTTTCTATATTTTCTAATACATGTAGTATATTTCATAACATATCTAAAGCAAGCTTAAAAGTAAGTTATAGAAATATTTTGATTTAATCTTTTACAATATTATGTTTGTAAAAGATTATCTGATAATTTTTTTGAATTTGGTATAGATAAAACAACATAAGCTGACATTGTGAATGGAGATGGGATAACTACATTTCAGAGGCAGTACCAATGGGTAATATCATAACTTGTCACTGTATTGTAACTTTTTTGATCACATTCATTAGTGTTTCATAATCATTCTTTTAAATGTATTCTAATGGCATTTATCATGAGGCAGGATGTGTACATATGGGAGAGGAACAATGCCTAAATTATTGAATCAAAGACAGGTTATGGGAGACAGTACACTTTGAAAGAAAACCTAATAAATTATTTAGAGATGAATTGTTTTTTTTAGATAGATTCATTTAGTTTGCCGTTGTACAGTAGCTCTGACCTATATACCTCATATCCTCAATTCACCAGTATATAACACACAGCATCCTGATTTACTTTCTGAAAAATCCTACTTGCAATTATGGTCATACACCAAGAAGGCTCTGTGGCAAAATATGTCCCTTGCATTCATATTTGAGTTTTTGGAATGGCAGCTATTCCATCCTTCCATGCATTCTGTTTGTAAGGCATACCAATAGCTGTACAGGCCCAAGACTAAAGTTATTTTTTGTGTGCTTACATAAAGAACCACAATGACTTCAAGGTCTGAGTCCTTTCAAACATTTACTTCTAGCCTCTAACCATAATAACCTCTTTTAAATACACAGAATTCAGAAACAGTTGCATATAGCCACACAATATAAGACATTCCACACTTCTTTTTAATAATAAAAAAAAATCTCCCCATTGAGCTGTCTTGTCTGGATAGCCCAAACCTCAACATACTCATCCTACAGGAACATATGTGCATAGTAGCTAGTTAGCTGCCTCCGTTGAGATACAAAGTATTGTGGGTAAAATTACAGACATGGCTATCATGGATGTGGTGGTGAAGCCACAGTATTTGAGAGTTTTGAAGAGAGAGTTTTGAAATACAAGAAAGTACTACCTTATCTTCCCAGCAGACCATTTGTAAAGAAAGAGACAATACTGCTTTCTGCTATTTGAATATTAAAGAGAATTTTCTCTGTTGAAGATGAATGAGTGTTATAAAATACATGACGAAATCTTTCATTTGTCATGAGTCAGTAGATAGCGCAAACCTAGGTCTTCCACTCAATATATTGAGATAAGAAACACTTCCATTGTACAAACACTTTTCTACTCACACATACAAATCAGATATTACATATAAGACAGTACATACACATTTATGAAAAATAGCACCAACTTACAACTAACAATTTAGGTCACGCTACCAAACATGCAATAAAGATACACTATTTCAAATGAATATCATACAGTGTTTCCAAATGCTGTCATGAAACTATAAACTAAGGATTTGTTTGAACAAATTATATGTCAAATCTGTTTATTTTTTCTTGTTGTGTTTTTTAAAATGTATATTGTGGAGAAATTAATTACCACAAATAACACAAGAACCCTAGCACTTGTAAGTGTAACATAATATCTTGTTAATTATTTGATTGTTTATTGTTAATCTACAGTATAGCTGTTAAATGCAATGTGGCAATGATCTGACTGGCCAGTAGATGGCCACACCTTGACCAGTCCTTTCTCTTTGTTTTGAGACTGTCCAGCCACTCACCACTAAGTGTCAATTAAATATCAGCAGTTCTATGCAATGAAAAAAAAAAACCCTTTGGCGTTTCTCCTGCTTGTATGCATTGACATCTTCTTTGTCATTTGCGTGGGGGGTGTGAAAATCAGGAACTGCATGCTTGATCGCCTTCCAGTCATTGTAAATTGTGATAATTTGTCCCTCCTCAGTTTTATGGATGCTATTTATTCGGGTCTATTCTCTGATATCTCACATAAACATTCAACCCAGGTGGGGAAAAAAAAGATGAAACAAAAGAAACAGCTGCAGCAGAGGCAAAAGGGCGAATTCCTAGGGGAAGAGTAAGCGTGTTGCTATTTATTCCCCTCCTGCACAGACTCCAGAAACTGTGAAACCAGAGAGAAGCAAGGAAAAAAATCTGCCAGCCTCATTGATGCAGACATCTCACTGTGCCTTTGGAACCAGGGCAAGGAGATTAATCTACAATAAATGTCTCCCCCTAAAGGGAGGAGGTATATCGTTACTTACGTCTTCTACCTCTATAACTCCATGTACTTCTTTCAGATTGTGTGTTTAAAAACATAATTTTTAACTGATTTTGAAATTAGTGTATATTGATGTACATTGGCTAGTACACACTTCTCAGAGTGTACCTTCATAATGTGGTTAGTGGGATTTCAGTTACAGTGTGATTTCACTCATTTTATTTTTTTCAAAACATTCTATTAACTGTACAATAGGTACTGACTCCCTTGTCGTCAGTTAAAAAAATAGCAGGGACTGCCTGTGAAATGCTTTGTAAATATTAGACCTTTCTTATCTAATTTAATATTTTAACAGAAGAAAAATAGAGAAAAAAGTCAAACCCCACTTGACCTTCAGTATAGATCTGAATGATGAAGTTATCAAAGTAGCCATGACAAAGTTGTCTTTCTGTGAAAGCTAAGAGATTAATAAAGCCTGTGCTTCAAACCTAGATAATGCAGATGAAAAGACAAGGACACTCGTAGCATTGCTAGAAATAATACCTGAAACAGAAAGAACTAAACCTGAGATTCCACTGTACTACTGAGGATAATGTCCTAATTGTACGGTTTTAGGTATAATGTAGATAGATTAGTCTCTTGTGTATTTTTATAGATACTGACATTCAGAAGACAGTAATGTGGGGAGTTTTTATTGCTGCTGTTGCTCTTCTTTTTTCCAGTTTAGATTTATTGTTTACATAATGAATGCATTCATCTACCTACCAGTTTAATCATCTACACTGACCATGATGGGAAATAAAATAATAATAATCATAATAAATAAAGAGGAAAATTACTAGTAACCCAAAACTTTCTGCTGTTGCTGCTGTGGATGTTTGATGATCTTTCCAGAGCTTGTGGGTCCCATGATGCAAAAGGTAAAGAAAGTAGATTTATTGCTCTTTGATTCACATCCTGTAATTAATCTTCAGCTTTCATATGTTGTTAAAAGAGGTAAGAGGGCCTGGGGCCATACATTTCAAAGGCCTTTGTATGCTGAAAATACACGCGCTGTTTCAGTTCTTTTCACAATCTAGCCTTTTAAGATACATTTGAATTCACTGTTCCACAATGAGTGTTCTATAAGCAAATATATGACTTCAGACAAAAAGCTAGCAGTAATTTCAAAAATCTGTACTCTGTGCATAATCAAATTCAATTTAAATTACAGCGTACATTATGTATCCTGCTTAATATTTGGTTGCACTTTCCTTTAGCAGAGTACATGCTGTGTTAATGATGTGGTCGAGTACAAAATCCATTCTGGGCTAACTTCTGTGAAAAGAAAAGGCTACAATAGCAGAGGAAAGTGTTGTAGAGCCGTGCAAAGTAGCAAACTAATTTTGTTTACATCTGAAATCATCCTGCACTCTGTGCACTTCATTACACACTTGATCCCGGGATGCGGAGCCTGAGTTGTTGCCAACCTTCAGGCATGAGTGGAGAATGCTTCATCAGAACACCTTTGCCTCCTTCGGCCAAGTCTGTAGGCTCTTTATAGGAGGTCCTTCATTAGCCAAGGGGACACAGAGGCTTGATGACTCCAGAATGGATAGCGTTATCATGTTTTATCACCATTAAGCCCCTGGTGCCTGGCCGTTGACTAATTAATTAACCTTTGCAGTTACACAGAAAAGACAAATCCCTGCTCATTTTTTTGCTAGTTATCTCAAGCTAGACTGTAGTACATAAAAGTAGAAAAAAGTATTTGTCCAAATATTGCCCAAATTTTCACCAGTTTACATTCATGAAGTCAGGTTCAGGATAGATAACTGAGCGGTTAGCTGTGTGTCTGTTAACACACTGAATGGCAGGAAATAAAGGAACTTGAAAAAAATACAACCTTGCACTGTGCTGCATCAAGGGAAGCTAACGAGAGCTATTTAGTTAATGGTTCAGTTTGCCATTCACAGGATAGAAACTTGTCATGAGTCATCAGAAAACTATCTGTCTATCTCCAAAGGTATGAAAAAGTTTGACTATCTTAAAACCTCTTAAAAATATTAAACATAAGCCCCTCCCCACAACCCACAAAAGAAACTCTAATCCTAATAATAAAGTGTTGAATAAAAGAAAGTACTATGTTTGATTGACTGACAGTGATAATATAATTTCACTTACTATAATATTATTATAATATTTTGGAATATTTTACATATTTGACACTCAGCAAATACAAAGCTTAATTTATAAAATGTAAGCCATATAATTCATTATATTGTGTACTCAATATAATCTTAAATTTTGGAGTGACAGTTACGTGTCAGCTCATCTTACATCCTTCCCCTTGTAAACCTCATACATTTTAGATGTTTTTCTGTTGTTAAACTGGTAGCAATATATTATTCTAAAACAATGCATAATCAACACATTGTATCTCATGCACTCACATATGAGCAAATGCATGTATTTAATGCATTCACAATAATATGTGATTATCAAGAAATCAGACAGAAACTGGTAACCATGGAAGCTTAAAATACACTCTACACAAAAACATCACAGTGCTGTAGTGGTGTGCAATGTTGAAGCTAGCAGGCCTGCAAAATTCAACAGCAAGTCTGCAGGCCATCACAACAGAATGAACCAAAATGTCATTTTCAGTATTGTACCCATGTTTGGCTACACATCTACTATTCAATACATAATGTGCCAGCATGAATATCAAGGTTATACATCTGGCAAGCAAGCTCACTCAGTCCACATGCTTTTAAATGTGGCATTCACTGCTCAAACAAGAGATGCATTTCCACATTTTATTCTTTTCACATATACTGATCCATGCTGGTTCAGCTGGTTAGGAGCATTGGACACTTTAACTTTGAATGTTGTGGGCAGGAAGAGACATGTGAATTCCACTGATTCTGTGTGAACCTCATGGAATTAAAGCTTAATCGAATCACTGGTTACTGAATGCACATTATTGTACATGTGTAAAGTGTATATACATTACTAAGTCAGAATACATATTTGAATTGATTTTAGTTTAACCTATTGTTACGCATTCCTGTTCTTACCTGCATTGCTATTTGTCTCTTTTTAAGAAAGGTAGTTCATTTTTTTTTAACTTTTGACTTAACTGTCAGCCGAATCGGAAATGCTCAGCATGACAAAACAACTTGGTTCAAAATAATAGGTCAGACCTTCAAGTTTAGAAATTTTAGTTTTTTTTTACTAAGCCAATTCATGTCACATCTGAATCTTTCAAATAGTATGAAACAAAAAAAAATACTAAAAAGTAGGAAAAAAAACATTGCAAGACTATCCAAGGCTCTTCCTCATAAATATTGTATCACTGTAGTTAGAAGTGCCAGGGGCAACTCTGGCATGTGGCCTAACATTGAAATCTCAGCAAGCTGCCCTTTACAGAAAGTTATGGCTCCTGGCAGGGGTCAAAGGTTAGACTAGGATAGGTGATGGTTGCCTGATGCGATGAGAAGCTTTGAGAGGCATAGTGAGGCACTGGGAGGCTATAGATACAAGCAAATGCTCTGTTGAAATAAGCAAGTCTAGCCAACTTTTACCCCAGGGCAATGGCAAACTTCCAGTGGTGCTCTGCTTTTTCTTTCTTCACAAGTTCATTTTGTCACCGTCCCCCTTTTGCCAGTAAAGCCCATGACGTGAAGTAATTCAAATGCATGGGAGAGTACATCTGTAATTCCACTCTGCCGTGCTTTGAGTGTACTGTATAACATATTCAGGAGCCAGATAAAGTCTTCCCACTGCATTAGGTTTTCTGTTGTACCCTCTTTGTCCTTCTGGTTCCTGGCGTTCAGCATCAAAGCTTGATTCATCATTTGAGACGAAAGCTTACATTGCCACTGGCTCAGAACTCCCAGGCAGGCCTGGAGAAACCAGCTTATGGATTCTCTTTCTGAAGAACAGTCAGTGGTCGTAGTGTGTTTGTTTTGGTGCATTTTTTTCTTTCTTTCCCCTGCAGCCAGTGTCTTTATACAGAGCTCCAAGGGTGAACCGAGGTTGCGAGGAAATGTATTGTGCTTTTTCCTCCATTTGACAACCCAGAAAGATCTGAGGAATGTGAAAAGGTGCGGATTAAAATTCCTCTTCGTGTTTCTGGAAGTAACTCTTATCAAACACAAGTCAAGTTATTACACCAGAAAAGGGCACAGCCAGACAGCTTTTCATTTTCCCATGCATTGTGATGTAGAACTACGGACATGTTTTTTGTCATGTGCCTTCCTCAGGATGCTTTATTGCTTTCCTGTCATAATAGGAAAACAGGGATCAGACTATGAATAACAATATTTATCAGAGACGCCTTCCAGTGAAATATCGCCAGAGCAAATGCTACTCTGAAAAGCCAACAGAAAGCATGAAGAAAACAATTTTAATTGTATGACCAACATCTGAAATTGACCATGAACAACGCTGAAATTTAACACAGTAAATATAGATTTGCAATAATATGAAATAATATGAAATGATGACACTGTGAAACAGTCCCTGCCTTCATAGAATGCAGTGTTATTACTACCACTACAACTCCTAGTACTACTGCTACTACTAGTACTACTACTACTACTAATAATAATAATAATTATTATTATTATTATTAAGTAGATATAACTTACAGATCTTACATTTTGGATCTTATAGTTTGATACTTACTGCAGCATTTCATGTTACATAACATGCCCAAGGGTACAACAGCACAGTGTTCCAATGCTTGGGAACTTGCAGCCCTCTGGTTAGAAGATTGGTTTGCTTATAACTAGGCCTTAGTTTTACTTATAGTGAAAGAAAATGTACAAACAATACTCATGAATGAATTCATTTTGAAAACACAAGGTAATGCCTTTTGGCACATTTTTGCATCTGCATTTCTGCTACATGCCATACAGTTGCCTTCCTGCCAGCACTTTCCTTCAGGTTTCATGCATTTCCTTGCTCTGTCTGAGGGAACATGTAAAAATAGAGAAAGAAAAAAATCATTTTTCCTTATTCTTCATCCGAAGACTGAGATGAGCACATGGAGGTAACCAAGCACCACGGTTCCAATTCAAGGTAATTAGGGAATTGCACCTTGCAGTCATTCTTGAGCGAAATAGAGGAAGTGTATTTTAGTCCGCAGGGTGCGTCACCAGCTGTCTTAATTTGAACATTCTCCCTTCTCTCAGCATATGCTAAAGTCCTTCAGGGCTTCACAGAATATTGGTGTCTTTCATTGAATAGTGGATCTACAGTATGAAGCTGGATAAATTGAAGGTGTGGCTGAAATCCCACAGCAACAACTCTGGTACTTATAAGGTCCCTGTAGGATTTACTGCATAATGTATGGCCTTCATTAGACCTGACCTCTGAGCAGTTTCTCTGGACATGGTTTGGTGTTTCACAGTGCATTTTACAGTGCCAGCCTGAGGGTGTTTGGATGTGTGTTTAAAAATGTTACGCGTTTACACTGTCAGATGCAGTGCCGTGCACATGCTTTCTGAGGGCATGGCTAAAAGGAAAAAATATGGTGTATCAATAGCTACTTTGACTTCTGATCTGGCAAGAAAGGGCACTTTAGACTTTAGAACCAAAAGGGCAGCAACTCAGGTCCCCCTAACCCCCTTCCCCTGTGCACATGACTGGTCAGATGACTAATCAAGAACAGAACAGATTCTCAACGCTGAGAAGGTGGTGTAGCCATTCATGGACCCCAGCTAATGGACCACCCAAGAGTGAAACGATTGCAGGGCTAAATACCACTGGTTTATCTAAGAGTTGGTGTCCTTCCTCTCATGCAGCCACTGGAATGGGAATTGAGCAGAGTGTGAATACCCATCACAGAATGTTGTGTTTAACTGCCCCTCCCCTGGGGTGTACCTCTGGCTTATGGACAATATCGGATGCTCTTACCCTTCAACCTCTTGGGGTATCACCTAACCCTCTGTCTGAGGCCTCCATCCGTAGGGAGGAAGGCTTAGAGACAGATCATGAGGGACCCCCAAATGGCCACACATTAATTTTCAGGAATGCTATTTGACACTGCTCTGTGCATTGGACTGGATCTGAGGCTCTCTTTCTCGTGAGGTCCATCAAGAGACTTACCAGCTGTACCATGCCACCTTCCACTCAGTCGAACATTTATTCAGGTTAGCAGTAAGTCCAGCCCTTTCCAGAGACCACAGAGCCAACCTTATCTGCTGCATGTGCCGCTTCCAGTTTATACTATAAGGGGCAGTGTTGTCCAGGTAGAGTATGCAATATGACGATGCAATACCTGGTCCATCAGTCTCTGAAAAGTACAATAGCTAGGCCCCATGCTACCTGAAGGGTAAAAGGTAAAAATTTGTAAAATCAAGAGTGGAGAAGGATGAATTTTCCTTGGACCCAGCAGCTTTTCCTTGGACCCAGCAGCAACAGGGGTATCACCGATAGCCCTTGGTTCAATATAATATTGAAAAAAATCAAGCAGCGCTTAGTCAGTCTAACTTTCAGTGCCAAGGTCATACCCTTGGCACTGAAAGCAGCCCGGAGTATGTCTGCTAAGCTGGGGAAGCCCTTATGTGTGGGTGGATTTGAGACATGACATTCACTTCCATTAGATGACAGCCCCATCTGATGTGACCTGGACACCTCCAGCAGCTCTCATCTAGTGCTCTGATCACATCACCTGATGCAGGGGAGGCGGAGAGAAAGATGGGCATTGGGGGGCTATGCGGCTAGGATATTGAAACACAGTATACATGGCCAGGAAATTTGGAAGGGAACTGCCTATGAATGGGGTTACAGGTGTTTGATCTAAGGGTTATAATGGTTGTCTGTTGACCTGCTCCCTCTTCCATCCAACTCTCCACTGATAGATAGTTCTCACTCCACTGACAGACAGATAGATAGCTGGTAGCACTGGAGCCACCAGGAGGGCTCTAGCAGAGTTCCTGTGATGGACTAGTCAAACACCACTACCTCAACTGTGTGGTCAGCAGTATTGTTTCGTGTCCTTCTGGTGTTAGCCTCACCTGCTCCAAAATGGCCACCTGGAGAAAGTAAATCAGGTGTTAGCCTTACCCGCTTCATAGTAGCCACCTGGAGACTGTCCTAATCTGCCACCTGGCAGGCTGGAATGCAACAGGCTGCTTGTTGTGCCTCCCCTGACAGAAAAAAGGAAAAGCTGTAGGTCCCACGTCTTGCATAGCCAGCACCAGGCTATTCTTTTGAAAACACAGATGAACACCTTCGGATTGATGTTTGGGGCCCATCTTATTGGCAGAGAGTGTGGTGTGAGGCAGCAGTGTGTGTAGGGTAAAGAAACCAGGTTGCTGGTCCAATTCCCCACTGGGGAACTGCTGTTGTACTCTTGGGCAAGGTACTTAAACCACAATCGTTTCAGTAAACATCCAGCTGTATTAATGGACAACAGAATTGCGACCTATGTAAGTCACTCTGGGTAAGAGTGTCTGCTAAATGACAATAATGTAATGTATTGAGAGGGGGCATTGAAAACCCTGGCTGTGGGTACAGTATGAAGCTTTGGGTTCAGCCTACTGGCAGCTGTTGAGACATGCTACAGCAGCTCCACCATTACGGCTCTGTCTGCTGCCCAAGCAGCTCAGGCCTATTGATGCTGGTCATGAAGGCGAAGCAGGGCCTGATGCTGGATCTCCAGCATCTGAGACAGTGGCTCCTGGGCTTTGGCACAAAATTTTCACACACCTTTGGTTTGATCTGGCTTGGGAATTGAGACAGGATGTTGGAAGTATATTTTCCTGTCCGTGGACTGATGTTCATTGTTGAGCGTGGAACAGTGAAATGGAAACAAAAGAAAAGTTGTGGCTTGCCCTTGCAAAATAATAATCTAGCCTAAAATAACAAACTACTGGAAACATAACATGCACTGCCATTTCAGGGCTATGGTGAATCTTCGACATGGCTTTCACTGTCTTTCTTGCTGTGGCTCTTAGTCTTGTTTTCATTCGGATACAATTTGACAGGATCAGTTACTTTCAACATGGCCATGTATGCCTGCTTCTCCAACACACAGGAGGTCGGGACTGAACCTGGCTTACCCCTCCCCTCAGAGAGATGCGTAACACAGAATAGTTACAGACTTCCATCTCTCCCCTTAATGAGTAAATGCTGTTTCCACCACACTGAGTTGTATTAGACTGACACACAACTAAAGAAGGAAGAGCTGTGGGACCTTGCAGTAATAAACAAATAAACACCTTATCTGGAATATTCCTCATGCTGTGATTACCATGTATATAGGAATATTAGTGACTGTTGTATTTCATTTATCACAGAGATACTGATTAATCAGGACTTCCCACACCCATAAATAATTATGCAGTCTTGATACTCCTTGATACTCAGGAAAGCAGCTCTAGGCTTGGAAAAGAAGAGAAACTCCCTGATATTAGAAAATCTTATTCCTATCTGAGAAGCAAATCATGTCTGCCATAAGCTAAGTAAACAACTGTCTGATTGGATCATAAAACTTTTCAACTCATGTCGCTGCTCCAAACCAATAGTTTGGGTAAGTTTTGTATTTAGAAATAGTTTACCAAATGTTCCAACTGAAAAAAGTCATAGGCTGGCAGGATGCTTAAATTAGATTGCCTCAAAACAAATTGGATGGTGAGACAAACTGGCTACATTACACCAGAAACTGGGGTGGATACATCAACCAGGGTTTCCTTGTCTCACTGGTCTCACCCTGAGATTCATAATGTGCCTTTGACTTGCTCAGATGATATCAATGGAATTGCGCCTATCCTCCAATTGGCACCCACTTTACTGTGGTGCACTGTGTGACT
Source organism: Megalops atlanticus (assembly GCA_019176425.1). Lineage (NCBI taxonomy): Eukaryota > Metazoa > Chordata > Actinopteri > Elopiformes > Megalopidae > Megalops > Megalops atlanticus. Next base: position 13,654,274 of record CM032888.1, read on the forward strand.
TGTAGTATGAGCAATTGCTATCGGCTGTGTGCAAGTGTATCAGAAAACTGCATTCTTCTTGCTACTCCACAGCTAGAGTGAGATTACCCTACTGAACAATTAATAATTCTAAAACATGAGAGAAAAAAATTGATTGGATAATATGATTGAAAATTGATTGGATTGATAGGTTTGGATGTGCCATAGGCCTTAGCTTTAAACTAGCACTGTAATGTGTGTAAAAGTATTACAACTTTTGGGTTTAATTTTCACCACGAGATTAGATTTTCTGTACCATAATATTAGTAGTGGCTTTGAGTTTAAAAAAGACCATCATTCCTACCAAAGACAAGTCACAGGAAAACAGACTGTAGTCTGCCCTGCTAATGCCCAGAGACCTGACATGGAGGGTCTTAGAAGTGTTTGTGCTCTGTGAACCTGCAGGTCATCATTTCCTGTTCAGGCAGGTGCTGGACCACATCTGCAGCAAATAACTACTAACAATGTATCCTATGCCTTTGCCAAAGAGCTGTAAAAAAGGAGCATATTGAGCAAGAGAAAAAAAAGTAATGTGTTTGCTGAGCCATTAAACGGCTGTCCTTGGAGTCATGCGTAGTAGAAA